>JAMZAV010000358.1:0-1235000 GCA_024449915.1 Sweltsa coloradensis | reverse complement strand
CTTAAGAAATATTTCTGAAATAATAAGCTTTAAAAACAAAATAAAAATTATATACTTTTCATTTGTCATTTCTATGCCAAGGTTTGGTTGTGTTTATAGGCTCTCTGCTGGCTTGAAATATGCACCCACACCTCCTCAGTCTTTTTTAGCCTCTTCGAGGTATGCATAGCAGTGTATTTGACCTGTATTGTTAACTCCAAAAATTAATGACATCTTAAAAAAGCTCTTGGTAACTCTCGCGGGAGGGAGAGTCGTCATATACAATGACAACAAGTCCATTAATTGTTATTATAATTATATTGAGACTGGCAAAACTGTCGCAAATTATTATAAGAAGATATGCATTGATTCTGGAGAAATCAATAGTAATTTTTTTGCTTATACTAATTAGTAGGGGCCACATAATTATCTCGCCGCGGGCCCGCGGCCGGCCTGTTGCCTACCCCTGTTTTAATCACTTTCAAATCTTAGAAGCGGAGAGTGTGGACTATGTGAGTACAACATTGTGCTTGTGTGTTTATCCATTTGAAAGGTGCTAACAATTAATACATGCTTCCTAGATTTTTTCAATGTATTCTGTCCTGTAACCTTATTATTATTGGCTCCCTGCCACTTCTATTTCCTCTTCTGTTTTCTTAAGTGTATCGACGATAACAGATTGTAATATATGTATTATTTAGATGGTGCTATGTACGTGGAACCCACCAGCTTCATACGTATAGTATGTGCATCTAAATGCTATGCAATGCACTAGTGAGAGCTAGTTTGTACAGTAATGTGGTGTGTAAGTTTTTATTGTATTGGTTCCTGATGATATGCCTCCCTTTTTTTTCATTATTAAGTTTGAATTTCCCTACAACTTATATGCAATGCATTATGCAGGGTGTCGGTGGGTTGTGGTTTAGTGACATACAACTAAGAAAAGTTAGGGTTGGGTCCCGTTGTGTGTGTGTCAGGGGGAGGGGGTCGGCTTATATTCGGGAGGGGTCGACCATACGGTATGGTATGTGTGTCAGAGCTGAGCTATGTTAACTGAAGGTAATCTTAACCGTATTGAGGACCGATGACTAGTATTCAATATACACACAGACAAGATAAAAATGCTTATTGGATACTAAGGAGTGTTTTAGAGTTTTATGATACCTGAGTTTGGATTGTATAGAAAAATACAAACTCATTTTGGACAATTTTTGTGGCTTGTTGGTCCTTGTTGTTAGCCTAACCTACCTGCTTCCATTGCAGAAGTCAAGAGTTTGATTTCCACCAAAGTCGAAGTTTTTTAACTTCTGAAATTGGACTAATCCATCAGTTCTTGTATCAGGTATTTTGTAAAACCAGTGAACTTTGGAGCCGTCCTATCAACGAGGCACATAATAAATTCAATGTTGTTCTGAATCGCCTTGTTGATTCTGGCGTTTGATAATTCGGGGGTGTTCGCACTGTCCGTACCAACTGATCTAATATTTCCCATAGAAAAAAATAAAAATCGATCTTTGGTTGGTTATCGCTCACTCAATTCATCGATTGCGTCAGGGCCTACAGGGTTGGCTTGGTCGCTTTTATTTCTGTCCCCTGAAAAATCAGTTTTATTATAACTGAGTGGGGTTAGACCTCTAAATACAATTTATTAATTTAAATTTATGTATTTTTTATTTAATAAACCTGTCCAAATGTTGGTTTTACTTATCATCATCATCATCATTAATCCGTCGCCATTTTTCCGTGATTCTCCCATCCATTTCGCTTCGACAGGGTCAGCTTTTGGTTATGTATTCCTAATCCTTCAGCTCTTACCAATTGGTTAATTTGTTGAACGCAACTTAAGCAGTCAGTATGATGACTTGGTGATGTTTGGTATTTTGTTTTGTAGAAATTTTATTACCAAAGCTGGTAAGTTGGTAATATTTTTATCCCGTCATTTTTAAATGTAGCATTTACCACAACAATACTTTATTAATTTGATTAAAGTTGCAATGCCCCATATTAATTTAATAAGACATGTGTAATTGCGTAGTTAATTTTTAGACATCTTTACAGATAGACATTGAAAAGTGATTATTGGGCAAGATTTGTGTCTAAAGAATTGAGGTCAACTGATAACGTTCCTTGTATTGAGTTGAGGATGCTCCAGATTTTGCGAGACTGTGTTGTACAAAGTGGGATTATCTCGTTGCATGGTCAATCAATGGTCCATGTCATTATGTAGGGTCTTGGGCCAGTCCGATGCTGTCAAGAGAAACGCGTCGCCCCGACCTAGCCCTCCCTGGCTTATTTCAAGTGTTTTTTACTATTTTGTACTTTTTATTACTAACATCTTATATAGCAAGTTAGTACCATTTTAAAGAACAAAACTTCATCTAAATAAATGACAAATGTTATGACTGGCAAAAATGATACCAGAGATAAAGAAGAGATGGTTATGAACAGTTTAACAAAATATCAAAATCTAAATAATAAGAACATAAAGATAACATCAACATGCATGTCAATATCAACATATGGCTTAATAAAGCTATAAAACCATTACAAAATTGGTAGATTCATATATCATATAAAATCATATTGAAAATTGATTGTCTGCCAAGGCGATTGGACGTAAACGCTATACCGCCAGCGTTCACACCGTCATGTGCAATGATGGACGAACGGTGAAATATTTCCTACACTCTTCATATGTTAGGAGCTCCTTCATAAATGTGATTTCAATCATTTTGTAAAGCAAATTTATTGTGATTATTGTCTCCAAACGTGTAACATAATTGGATTAAGTCGAAGCGAGACTTTCAATTTCACCTTTGTGTTTTTCTTCTTTTCACATTACGTTACCCCAAGAAAAATAGCTCGGGTGTTTTGGTTTTTTATAAGTTTTTTGTCTGTTTGTTTCGCTCTCTATTAAAACCGGGCAACTTTCATATTTGCGAAAAAAAAGTTTCCCCCCCTTGGGGAAAAAAAAAAAAAAAATGAAAAAAAAAAGTTTTCGGGGACTTTCGAATCTCTGAACTTAGACCTGGCCACTTTTTTAGGTTATCAACAACATATATTGTCTTATGATTATCGTACTCATTACGATTTTTTTTTTTTTCTTTTTCATGTTTTTTAATGAGATATTTTCGTGTATGTGTGCAAACGTCTACTCCCGATATTGATGAAACTTTATGGGACGTTTAAAAAAATCACTGAACAATCGTACTATTTACGATTTTCTCCCTGTTTTTTAATAACAATAATTTTTCTAGATATATGGGCCGATTCTGACCCAAAACGGGTTGGGGCTAATCAACGTTCATATTTTTTCATTGACATAAGATTATGGTGATGTAGTGGCTCTTGAAAGACAAAAGTTGAAAAAGTTGTCAAATTCATAGCAATAAAGGTTTTAAATGATAGCCCTTACAGGTGTATAATTAACTAGTCATACAGTAACTATAGCAACAGAAATGAGATTCCACTTACACCGTAAATCATTGACAGACATATTCCGAAACGCTCATCCAGCAACGCGACTGGAAAAGGGTTTGCGAAGCGGCCTAGTACTGATATGAGCTACTGGTATTTGTTATCTACCGTTTTGTATTCAAGTCTTTCTAGTACCGGAATATTTTGAAATTCTTTGTTTTTGACTTTTGATATTTTCCACTTTGAAAAACTATAGAAAACAAAAAGTTTCAAGAACAAGAAGGTGCAGAGGAAAAGTGATACACCCATAAGATATCAGCCACTTGAGATAACGGAAGTGCCATAGAAACCAATAAATCATGTCTAATTATAGCTTAAGTAATTATCTGATAATGCACGAACAATAGAACTGCTGCCTCCATGGTGTCGTGACCTTGATGGTCCATTCCTGTTCCTTAGTCAAGGACACAATAAGATTATTTTGATGCTAGCCCGATATAGGCTTGCAAAAGACAAATCTTAGTTTTAAAAATCTTAGTTTTTTAAAACCAGCTCCTGTACCAATTAACGCCCTAAGCAATCTGTAGCTAATTAGACCCGGCTTGGGGCTGCCAACTTCCTTACCACCACAGCTTCTTGTCAGCTAACTTGTTGTAATTCTAGCACATAACAGGTATACTACTATTCTGTCGGTTATGTCTGCCCAAAGTTCGCATAATACTAAGGTTTAACTAAACAAGTATTTAGAACCCGGTCGATTTACAGAACTGATTTAAGATTTTATTTATGTGCCTATCGCAAACACTTCAATGTGACAACCTTTGGATAAAGAATGGCTCCGTTATTTCTTTTAGCAATTTCTGTGTGGAACTAACAGCTATTCCAATTTAATTAATGTTTTCTTATACAATGTTTTCAAAAGTACTATAAATGTCTCATCTCTGATGTAGGTAAGCCACACAATTATTATATTTACAGGGTTAAGTCTTAGCTGCACTGCGTAGCTGGTAGTATTTTATGCATGCCTCCTAAATACTGTATTATGTTTATTAGCTATGGGATATAAGAACATTGCCTTACATAAAAACATTTCCCTAAATAAATAAATAATTTTATTTGAGTCTGCCCCCAATCAGTTATATGCACTGATTTTCAGTGGGGGACTTTAAAAAAATCAAAAGTGACCAAGGCCATCCCTGGCAGGGGTCCCACGCAATCGACGAGTGGGCTCGATAACCAACCAAAGATCGATATTTTTAATAAGACTATGCTGTTCGAGCCGAGGGTGCTTCACTCCGAGTAATAATGTGACTGTATAAATTTTGATCTGAACTTACCCCGTGGTCTTGACGTAGGCTGAAGGAAGCTAGTGCAGAGGGTACTTACGATGGGGGCGAAAAGATTGTTAAGCCCGACCCGCGGAGAGAACGAGCACAGGGATAAACAAAATTCGAGTTTTTGGGAAGTTAGTAGGGAAAGTTCGAGAATGCCTGGCGTGCAAGTCGAAACCATGACCTGCAGCTCGGAAACCCGTCGTTGTATTCGGGCGGCTACGCTCTTGAGTACGTACAGTGATTAGCATGTCCGGAGACGGACACGTTGCGTTGCGAGGTGCCGAGCGAGAGATTGAGACAAAACGAACTTTGCACTTCATCGAGTGAAGGCTAGAGGCGAACCTGCCATTGACCAGATGCTTGCATGAAGTCGAACGCTAGAAAACCTTGAAATGGCGTCTGATAGGCAGAGATTGAGAACAGGTGATAACTATATGTGCAACTTATGAATACGAAACAAGAAATAACCAAATATGCAAGAGAAAAATATAACTACCAAAATAGCGCCGGGAATCGCGCGAACATAACCGCCCACCTAAGAAATGGATATTTTAGATAGGACCAAGAGAAATAAACTAAGAACTACAACTATAAGACCCGAGCCAAAACGAAAACTACGGAGAGGGAGGGGTCACCAACTTGTTCACCGGACGGAGTACACTCCTTTGGGAGTCCGAACGGACGCCACTCTGATGACGTTGTCTTTGCCAGGGCACACTTGTACCACCGTAACCACCGGCCAATAGGCCCAAGACAAAGGAGTGGTAGCGGGTTCCAACACGAAGACCACGTCACCGACCTTGAGGTTCGGGCACGCGCCCACCCCTATTCCACACTGCATCTGCGTGTGCAGATTACTCAGAGGACCGAACGTGTCCCAAATGCGTTGAATGCAGTTGCGGAACTTTTTGAAGCCAAACAGAGAGAGGTGAGAGGCATTCTCGTGACGACAGCAACTTCGGAGGTGCGAGAAACGGGTGGCCGATCAACAAAATTGGGCGGGAGAGAGGTAATCTTGGGCCATCCATGGGGTCGAACGAAAGTGGCAACAAAGCTGACGAAGACACTATTCAACACGGGCTTCGTGCGTGAAAACAAGGGTGGAGTACTCTCGAATTAAGGGCGTAGTCCTTAATTAGTCGATGCATCGTACTTGGCGGAATTTTACCCCGACCGGCTTCCCCAAGTCCACGAAATTGGACGTAAGGGTGGTTGAAATGCCACCTAACATTACGTTGTGCAAGCGTTGGCCGCGATTGGCGGTCTCAGGCTTCCGTGAGAGAATCGTAGATCTCGGCGGAGCGGCGGCATCACCTACGTAGTTACGGGCCACGATCGGAGTAACTGTGAGCTGGGAGTCCACGCCGGGCGAGAAACCGATCAAGACAGGCAGGGGACAGGAAAGCTTCAGTGGACAGGTCAGAGAAACAGCTCAAGGTGCACAGTCTTTGGTGTCCATGCAGACTAAGAACATAATTAGCCTTTTGAACGATGGAGCATTACGACGAGGACTCGATCTTCACTGAGAATGGCCATGCGTAGTCTGTGCCCACGGTGGAGGAACGCACGCGAAGCTTAAAACCGCGAGGTTCAGGCAGATTGGCCATAATTGGCTGATTATGCTTGGCGACGGAAATTTGAAATAGGTTAAGCCAGTCGACGAATGCGTTGCCGTAACAAACCACGCAGAGAGACATCCATACATCTGCTGAAATGAGAGCTTGCACAGTGGCTGGGAGCCAGATTGCAAGGAGGAAGAGATGGAAGGCAGCACAACAAGAGCGCGGACAATTCGCTTTTCCTTGGTAAGCAAGAGGGGAGACGAGCGTGTCTTCGGGGAGAGAAGAATAATGGAAAGCCTGCGCCCCCCCTGCGAAACCCACGGGGAGTCAATGAAGGGCTTGAGGGTGGCGATGCGGGGGGTCACGAACGAGTGGTTTAGCCAGTTGCTGAGCTCATCAGCGAAGTAATGCCTGATGAGTGATGCGCACGAACAGGCGCATCGCTCCTCAAGATCGGACGGGAGCAGAGGACCAAGGGGGTTGCAAGGTTACTTCGGACGGCAAGCAAGAAATGCGGGAAAGCGTCCACGTGAACCGAAACAACGCGCTTGGCTTTCAAGAAGCGAGGAGAAACCTCTGCATTGACAAGCAGAGGATCAATGACGGGATCATGATGTATCAGCAAACCAGTGGGAGACGCTTTCAGTTCGGGCAAGTCGTGGCTTGGTTCATCCGAAGGGACCGAGCCGCTACCAGTGGAGGTGGGGAACGCCTGAAAGGGGGAACCAGAAAACCATATGGGGTGGTTCAACAGGTCCGGGGGAGCAGCCCCTAAGGCAGCACTCGCAGGGTCTCTTCAGAACTACAATGAGCCCAATTCAGGGGAGAAGTTGGTCTCGAGTAGTTCGACTACCCGATTGGCGACGAATGTCTTCAGCTGGTGCGGGGGGGTAACTGCCAAGCGAGCACGATAGTGGGGGGGGTGGGGGGGGGGGGAGTCAGTGTATGCAATCACCCTGTTTCTAATGTGCAAGGGCTTGAGAGCGGGTCGGGTTCTTTAAAAGCACCCTAGACATAACAATGCTCCACTGGTTCCAACTGGGCACAGTGAGAGGCAGCTTGGACCGGGCGCGACCTTGCTTCCCTGGCTCCTCAACAATCTGACGGTGAATGCGAGCACGTCTCAACGTGAGCAAGTAAGAGTAGCAGCATAGCCTTCTCGGAAGGCGTGTCGCAAAACCCTACAAGCCCGGTATGTGGGCATCGTTCATGACCAGGAGAAGCGGAACATACATACACTTCACTCAACTATGGGCACGCTTTCAATGGCAGTTAGGCCAATCTGAGAGAGTGATTCCGGATAGGGATTCATCCCCACTAACAACCACGCGCAAGAGCCCAGAGATTCTGCTGAACACCTTCATCAGGAGACGAAAGGGGTGATAAACCCAGTGGGTCGAATATGCGCGCCGATGTAGAGAGTATTTACCCGTTTCGTGACGCAACCTACAAGGGGCAGAGTTTTGACGCTGAAGCAATCGTAACTGAGGGTCCCACAACCAGACCGAGATTTTCAAAGTTTGTTCGTCGTTGAGAAGACCAGGGGAAGTTTTCTAGATGGTCCTCGGGGATGGAGCTAAGAGCGGTCAGGAACATTGCTGCCCACTTGCGTAGCTCGATGCCTGCACACTGAGTGAGTGACTGCAACTCAGCACGAAGCACGAGGGCTTCGTCACGGTCACTGGCGGCCTGAAACTACGTCATCTATGTAGATGTTTTGAAGTAAGGGGGGCGTAAGCGAGGAGGAAACTTAGCACCTTCGTCCACGAACCATTGCTGCAACACTCGTTGGGCCTGGAAGGCAGTCGGGAGTGAACCGTAGGTCACTGTATTGAGCTCGTACTCAACGACAGGAGAGTAGGTCTCAGTGCTCCCAGAATATGTGCTGAAAACACGATCGGTCCTGGTGCACACAGGATTTGAATTGACGGTACATCTGTCTCACGTCCGCGCACAACAGCTACATGAATACGGCGAAAAAGTGGTAGAACAGTGGGAGGTCACTTGAAGCTTAGGACCACTCAGCAGAGAACGTGTTTGAGAGCGACTCCACTTTTAGTCAGTGAGAAGAGCGTTGAATACCACTCGCGTTTAGTGGGTAGAGCTTGTGACCTTGTGTACACTAATGATGCGGGATTATGTACTCCTCGGTTCGAGAGGAGGCTGCATGTGCAGTGAAACGAGCGTAATCAATCATGAACTCATGATTAGTCATGAAGTGGAGGATACACGCTTCCAGACGACAAGACGTCTCTAAACTGACAAAAGTCTTGGCGCGACGTCACGATGTAGCCTGGCAGACCAATCAGGCTTGAATTGGTAGAGCGACCGAGTAGCGGCCAGAGGGGTCGCGGGAATGAGTTTAATTAAGTGCTCTTCACAGCGCCATTCCATTGGGTCCAGAGAGGGAGGTCGACTGACTTCTTCCTGTTTCCCAGAAGAGACGAGAGTATGTTTCCAACGGGGAGCTTGTCACAGCGAGAAAATGATAGGATGACTCCGGTGCTGGTTGAGTAGCGGTGGACCGGACCTAAGATTAACCCACAAACCAAAACCGTTTTGCATAGTGCGGCAGGTTTGCTGCCTACGATCGGTGTGTCCGGTTTTACAGAGAATGTTCCTGAGTAGATATCGGCACCAATGAGGAAATCATGGGCCCTGGTAATTGAATGCGATCGTCAGCGAGGTCAAGGTCATGATAGCGCTCTATGACGTCAGTGACCAACGAGGATGTAGGCAAATTGCCGACATAGTTGAGAGAACGTGTGCATTGGACCCATGCTAGAGGTTGCCCAGGAGTCCGAGAAGCTAAACTGCATTGCACATACCATGCAACTCGAGTATTAGTTTCGTCCGACACCTGACGTTGGGCGGTTGGCTGGTATTTGACTTTCAAGTCCCAAACGTTGCACTAAACGCTTGTGATAGCAGAGATTTGTGACCCGGAGTCACCAACAACCAGCGCCGAAAGGAGGTTTGCCTGATCCCTGCGCGTCACTAATGAGGCGTTCGAACGGTTGCCCTATTATGACAGTTTGAATGAGTGGGTGGGCTCGAAGCCATGGACTTGACTGACAAGAGTCTGGGGCGCTGACGACCTTGCTCGGTGACAGGAGTATCGTCAGCGAGAGACGGAGTCGGATTCGAATGTCACAATAGAATGATGTTTAGAGCTTTGACACACAGAACATGATTTCGTGGAAGTGCATTGGATCGCAGGTGTGCATCCCATACACTTCAAACAACCGTTTTAATTGGCGAAGCGTGTCCTAAACTTGGTCTAGTGGTTAAACCCGGACAAACATTGCACTGGTACAATGTATGAGAAGCCTTACATACCGGACCCAAGCGCACAGTTGAATGATAGTGATTACGAGTGAGTTACTGGGTACGCGCTGCACCTGTTGTTCGAGGCGGAGTGACTACACTAAACGGTTTTGATTCGCTTTTGAAGGGAGAGAACTTTTGACGGTATAGTACAGAACTTTTCCGACCGCACTAAACTCCATCGTTCTAGATTGTCTTCGCTAAAATCGATTAGCGATTGGTACTCGGGATTGAATTAAGATGTTTGTCTGTGTTTGCAAAAGCTTGCGGATGACGCATCGAGATTAGCGAATGCCAAACATAACAATAAGAAATCCACTAAATCGGAATATTCAGGCAGCTTTCACGGAGATTCGACAGAGTTGCGATGTGTTTTTAGAAAACGCTTGAAGACCGTCATAGGATGACGTTTTTAGAGGAACAAAATCTAAAATCCTTGTGGACATACAAACTAAAATCCCTAGTAATCGCTTGTTTTGGATAACGAAGATGAAGTGTTCAGAAGCGAGGTGGTAATTTTTCTCCGTCATTTATTTTGAAAACTCTGAGAATAGGGGGCCAACGAGTTTCAACAATGGTGAGTTGTTAAAATAGTGTACTTTTGAACATTACTTAATGATTTTTAATCATCGATCAGAGATTTGAAAAGAGAATAGACTTTCGGGCCATTTGCAAATGTCTCCTTTGAACTTGGGAAGATCGAATGACTGGCAATGCAAGGAGATGGTGACTGAGGCGGACAGAGGTAACCAGTTGAGTCACAACAGGGCGCTGATTTAATTTATCTAACCGTAAAGCATAACCGAACTTACAAGCAGAAGAAAAAGCGTTTTCAAAAACTGTCTTTAACTTTGTTCTATTTCGATCGATTTAGCGGGAAGAACTACTTGGGTGTTGAGTTCGGCAATAGACATTTGGATTTCGCGGAAATCAGATTCCAATTGAGACATTATCAACGGGCCTAAATGCCTCAACTTTGATCGGGTTTTATTTTTTTCGAACGCATTTTACGTTTCGCTGAACGACGCGAATTAATACTCATCGGCGTCGAGCACTAACTTTTTTCTGCGAGGCTTGCAACTACTTCCATGTGAACGGGAGATTACAAGTGCAACAATAAAGGAAACACCGTAAGATGACAATTACCTGAATAGCGCATCAACAGTAAACACGAGAGCGGAAACTCAACACTCAACAACCGTGTGTGTAGTGTCGACGACCAACAAGGACTTGAACCTTGAATGAGAACCTATTTGCGACAAATGCGGAAATCAACGAGCATCCGGTGCCGTGGACCATGTTTCGAGCCAGAGTGCTCACTCCGAGATATGTGGCTGTATATATTGTTTGATCTGAACTAACTTACCCGTGGTCTTGACTAGGCTAAGGAGGCAGTGCAGAGTTAAGTACGAATGGGCGAGATGTTAAGGCCACCCGAGAGAGAAACAGGGATACTAAACTCGAAGTTTGGGAGGTGAGTAGGAGTTAGAAGAATGCTGGAAGGCAGTCGAACCAAGACTGCAGCTCGGAGACCCGTCGTTGTATTCGGGCGGCTACGCTCTTGAGTACGTACAGTGAGTGCAATGTCCGGAGAACGGACACGTGCGTTGCGAGGTCGAGCGAGAGATTGGGAGCGAAACGAACTTATTGCACTTCATCGAGTGAAGGCTAGAGCGAACTGCATTGACAAGATGCTTGCATAAAGTCGAACGCGAGAAAACCAGGAAAGAAGTCTGATAGGCAGAAATTCAACAGGTGATAACATATGTGCAACTTATGAATACGAAACAAGAAATACCAATAGCTAAGAGAAAATATAACTACCAAAATATGCGCCGGGAAATCGCGCGAACAATAGCATCACTTGGTATGGACAGTGCGAACACCCGCGAATCAACGCCAGAATCAACAAGGCCGCTTCAGAACAACTCTGAAAATTTATTATGTGCTTTCGTTGCTAGGACGGCTCCAAGTCACCGTTTACACACTCCTAAGAAAAGAACTGATGGACTTAAGTCCATCATAAGTGAAATCTTCTGACTTTAGCGGGAATCGAACCCTGACCTTCTGCATTGAAGCAGATACGCTAAACAACAAGACCACACGAGCCACACGATAACAAGAACCACGGCCACACAACCAGACCAACTAGCCCCATATTTTTCATGCTACATTTTACCTTGGGCACCTAGAAGTATAGGCCTACATTTTTTGGTATTGCCTATTTATTTCATTTTCAAATAAACTTACTAGTATTTGCTACTACTAACTAGTACTTACCTTATGTCTATGTGATGTGTACCTGGTAATACTTGCAGTTTCAAATGAATTGGCCAATTCCTATTTCCATTCCATTCCTTTCATGGATGAACTGAACTGTTAAGTTGTTATTGTTATATCGTTTCTGTTTTCTTGTGCACTGTGTTTTGTAATGTATGATCAGATAAAAATGTCATTGCTTTCCCCCCCTTTTTAAAATATCCTCAATAATAGGAAGTTAGCGTAGGACAGTTAGTTATAGTTTGTGGTAGTGAGATGTTTGACACTTATTAATTATACATGACTACAAACTCGCGTCAGGGGTCTTCCCCGGTGTTGTCACTAAGCCCAAGATTTTTGATAGTGCAGGAAATAGTAACGGTGTGTGGACCAGGAAGAATATCAGGCATTAACTCTACACCCGAAGATAAGATGCAGGAATAAGTGAACGGATTATTGGACCAGGAAGATGATCCCCATTACTCTAGATTCTGTTAACCCTTTACTCAAGAAGTTATCCCCGGATATACGGCCCGGTTGCCATTCAAGGCGAGAGATTGTTCCGCCGCAACTGAAAACATTGAGTTTATGCCATTACTTTAAATGCAGACTGGATAACCAATAGTGCTGGCTGGCCCTATGTTACCTGGGAGAAGTCTATGGTGTGAGGACCTCGGTTCGATCCCAAGCACACGGCAAAACTAACCGAATGTTTGTTCTCTAGCCAGGGGATCGCCCGTGAACTGAATCCCTATAACTTTTTAACACCTTCACCATTTTTTCTTTTCTTCCAATTTCATATTATAATTTTTGTTATTGAAAATTGTTTTACATGTTTTTTATCTTTTGCAGAAGCAATATTAGAAACGTAGAAGAACTTTATATTTTTGTAATGTTGCTTGAAATTAATTTTAAGCAACTAACTTAGTGGGGTACACTATGTCTCCAAATTTGCATCTGCTGACTTGACCGGGACATTGCCTACCACCCAAAAAAAATGTAAAATGGTATTCCAACCTCTTTCATTTAGCCAACTCTCAATTACTTCCTCTGCTTCCAAATTATTGGTTAAGGACATCTTTCGGGTGGTCCAGTAGGGTAACTCCCCACTCGGATGGGAGAACCCAATGTTCTAATCCTGGTTGGGTCTGGATTCTTTATTTTTTACATAAACTTCTTATCTGATTTTATTGAGTTTTCCTACAAAATTGCCACTTGTTACTCATTTTTCACCCCTGCCTTGGCCTCAATAATACACCATTTGGCTCTGATCCATCAAACGCGACTGATAAATCGTGTCCGCGACCCCCTGTCACAGATCAGATAAGGTGCCATTGCCTCTCTGGTCTTGGTGAAGGAAGTTTTTTAAGCCAAGTGAAAGTACCCCCGTGTTTTATTGGCACATTGCAAAGTCTGCCAGGTGAATGTAATTACCATGTTGTCACTCTACTTTGCCGTGGGGATGATTGCGGCAGATGACGGGGGTGTGTGCACCAGCAAGATCACGTGGATCACACCGGAGGCGTTGAATCCTCGACATCGATAACTTGTATTGAAGAGCCTGGTAGAATTCAAGTGGCGGGGAGATAACCGAGCAACTGAAACAAGTGAGTTATTATAGGTACTCATCGTTCCTGTGATAGGACCTCATTCAGAAGCCAGACACTTACATTGCGATTCTAACTGTAAGGTTTTCTCCCGTCGCTGTAGGGGTAAGGGTCCAATTCCTTGCCCTTTTGTCCTAGTTATGGTATGTTTGTCTGAAGAGGGGCCATAATGTCTCAGGCGTTGCCTTGTGAGAGGACCCTCAGTTCGATTGCCAGCCACTTGCAGATCTAAAATGTAAGTTTTTTCATCTCAGTCGCGGGAGGGTAGGTCCTTTACCTGGTACTCTGTCCTAGTTCTAGGTCTGTTGTCTGAAGAGGGCATAATGTCTCAGTCGTTACCGTGTGAGAGGACCTCAGTTCGGATGCCCAGCACTTGCAGATCCAACATGTAATTTTTCTCTCAGTCGCTGGGAGGGGGTAGGTCCTCTTACCTTGTACTCTTAGTCCTAGTTATAGGTATGTTTTTTTTGTGTTTGGTTTTTTCCCCACCCCTGAAAAAAAGGGCATAATTTTGTCTTCGTCGTTTACCTGTGAGAGGAACCTCAAGTTCGATGCTATGCCCAACTTGCAGATCCACATGTAAGTTTTTTTTCTCAGTCGCTGGGAGGGGTAGAGGTCCTATGACCTTACTCCTTGTACTTAGTTATAGTATGTTTGTCTGAAGAGGGGCCTAATGTTCTCAGTTCGTTTACCTGTGAGGGACCTCAGTTCGTGCCAGCCACTTGCAGATCTACATGTAAGTTTTTTTTCTCTCAATCCTGGAGGGGTAGGGTCCTATGACCTGGTACTCTGTCCAGTTTATAGGTATGTTTTTGTCTGAAGAGGGGCATAATGTCTCCGTCCGTTACCTGTGAGAGGACCTCAGTCCGATGCCATCCACTTGCAGATCCAACATTAAGGTTTTTTTCTCAGTCGCTGGGAGGGGGTAGCGGTCCTATGACCCTGGTACCTTTTCCTAGTTATAGGTATGTTTTTGTCTTGAAGAGGGCATAATGTCTCAGTCGTTCCTTGAGAGGACTCATTCGATGCCAGCCACTTGCAGATCCAACATGAAGTTTTTTTCTCTCAGTCGCTGGAGGGTAGGGTCCCTATGACCTGGTACTCTTTCCTAGTTAGAGTATGTTTTTGTCTGAAGAGGGGCATAAATGTCCTCAGTCCCGTTTACCTGTGAGAGGACCCTCAGTTCGATGCTAGCCCTTCAATTGCAAGATCCACATGTAAGTTTTTTTTCTCAGGTCGCTGGAGGGGTAGGTTCCTTGACCTTACATCCTTGTCCTGATGTTATAGGTAGTTTTGTCTGAAGAGGGGCATAATGGTCTTCAGTCCGTTTAACCTTGAGAGGACCTCAGTTCGATGCCAGCCCCGCCCCCCCCGCAGCCACTTGCAGATCCACATGTACAGTTTTTTCTCTCAGTCGCTGGGAGGGGTAGGGTCCTATGCCTGGTACTCTTGTCCTAGTTTATGGTATGTTTGTCCTGAAGAGGGGCATAATGTCAATCAGTCGTTACCTGTGAGAGGACCTCATTTCGATGCCAGCCACATTGCAGATCCACATTAAGTTTTTTCTAGTCGCTGGCAGGGGTAGGGTTCCTATGACCTGGTACGCTTGTCCTAGTTATAGGTATGTTTTTTGTCTGAAGAGGGGCATAATGTCTCAGTCGTTACTTGTGAGGAGGACCTCAGTTCGATGCCAGCTCACTTGCCAGATCCCAACTATGTAAGTTTTTTTCTTCTCGCTGGGACGGGGTGAGGGTCCTATGACCTGGTACTCTTGTCCTAGTTATAGGTCTGTTTGGGTCTGAAGAGGGGCATAATGTCTCAGTCGTTACTTGTGAGAGGAACCTCAGTTCGAGCTCGCCCACTTGCGATCCAAACATGTAAGTTTTTTTTCTCAGTCGGCTGGGAGGGGTAGGGTCTCGATGACCTTACAATCCTTGTCCTATAGTATAAGGTATGTTTGTCTGAATAGGGGGCATAATGTCTTCAGTCTTTCCTGTGAGAGGACCTCAGTTCGATGCCAGCCACTTGCAGACCAGAATGTAAGTTTTTTCTCTCAGTCGCGGGAGGGGTAGGGTCCCTATGACCTGTTACTCTTGTCCTGTTATAAGGATATGTTTGTCTGAAAGGGCATAATGCTCAGTCGTTACTGTGATAGGACCTCAGTTCGATGCCACCCTTGCAGATCCCACAATGTAAGTTTTTTTTCTCAGTCCCGCCCGCTGGGAGTGTCGGGTCCCTATGACCTGTTAACTCTGTCCTAGTTTATAGGTATGTTTGTCTGAAGAGGGGCATATGTCTCAGGTCGTTACCTTTGAGATGACCTCAGTTCGATGCCAGCCACTTGCAGATCTACATGTCGTTTTTTTCTCTCAGTCGCTGGAGGGTAGGTCCTATGACCTGGTACTTCTTGTCCTAGTTATTAGGTTATGTTTGCCTTGAAGAATGGGCATAATGTCTCAGTCGTTACCTGTGAGAGGACCTCAGTTCATGCCAGCCCTTGCAAGATAGAACATGTAAGTTTTTCTCTCAGTCGCTGGGAGAGGTAGGGTCCTATGCCCTGGTCTCTTGTCCCTAGTTAATAGGTATGTTTGTCTGAAGAGGGCATAATGGTCTCAGTCGTTACTTGTGAGAGGACCTCAGTTCGAAGCCAGCCACTTGCAGATCTAACTGTAGTTTTCTCTCAGTCGGAGTCGCTGGGAGGGGTAGGGTCCAATGACCTCACACTCTTGTCTAGTTATAGGTATGTTTGTCTGAAGAGGGGCATAATGTCTCAGTCGTCACCACCTGTGAGAGTGACCTCAGTATCGAATGCCAGCCCAATTGCGATCTAACATGTAAGTTTTTTCTCCTCAGTCGCTGGTAGGGGTAGGGTTCCTATGACCTGGTACTCGTGTCCTATTTATAGGTATGTTTTGTCTGAAGAGGGTCATAATGTCTCAGTCGTTACCTGTGAGAGGACCTCAGTTCGATGCCCAGCCACTTGCAGATCTAACATGTAGTTTTTTTCTCTCAGTCGCTGGAGGGGTAGGGTCCTATGACCTGACTCTTGGCCTATAGTTATAGTATGTGTTGGGTCTGAAGAGGGGCATATGTTCTCAGTCGTTACCTTGAGAGGACCTCGTTCGATGCCAGCCAATTGCAGATTCTAACATGTAGTTTTTTCTCTCAGTCGCTGGGAGGGGTAGGGTCCCTAGCCCTGGTACCTTGTCCTATTTATGTTATGTTTGTCTGAAGAGGGGGCATAAATTGTCTCAGTCGTATGTCACCTGTGAGAGGACGCTCAGTTCGATGCCAGCCACTTGCCCTAACATGGTAAGTTTTTTTCTCCTCAGTCGCTGGAGGGGTAGGGTCCTATGACCCTGGTAACTCTTGTCCTAGTTATACGGTATGTTTGTCTAAGAGGGCATAATGTCTCCAGTCGTTTGACCTGTGAGAGGACCTCAGTTCGATGCCTCCACTTGCCGATCCAACATGTATTTTTTTCTCAGTCGCTGGGAGGGGTAAGGGTCCTATGACCTGGTACTCTTGTTGTCCCTAGTTATAGGTATGTTGGTCTGAAGAGGGGCATAATGTCTCAGTCGTTACCATTGGAGAGGAACCGCATTCGATGCCAGCCACTTGCAGATCTAACATGTAATTTTTTCTCTCAGAGCAAAAAAAAAAAAAACCAAAAAAAGAGATCGCTGGGAGGGGTATGGTCTATTGCCCTGGTACTCTTGTCCTATTTATGAGGTATGTTGTCTGAAGAAGGGCATAATGTCTCAGTCGTCACCTGTTGAGAGACCTCAGTTCGATGCCGACACTGCAGAGCTAACATGTACGTTTTTTTCCTCTCAGTCGCTGGAGGGTAGGGTCCTATGACCTGGGTACTCTGTCCTAGTTATAGGTATGTTTGTCTGAAGAGGGCATAATGTCTCAGTCGTTACCTGTGATAGACCCTCAGTTCGGATGCCAGCCACTTGCAGATCCAACATGTAAGTTTTTTTCTCAGTCGCTGGAGGGTAAGGGTCCCTATGACCTGTACTTCTTGTCCTATTTTAAGGGTATGTTATGGTCTGAGAGGGTCATAATGTCTCAGTCGTACCTTTGAAGAGGGACGCTCAGTTTCGATGCCAGCCACTGTGCAGATCTAACATGGTAATGTTTTTTCTCGTCATTCGCTGGGAGGGGTTAGGGTCCTCTGACTGTATCTCTTGTCATAGTTATAGGTATGTTTGTCTGAAGAGGGGCTAATGTCTCAGTCGTTTACCTGTGAGAGGACCTCAGTTCGATGCAGCCACTGCAGATCCTAACTTGTAGTTTTTCTCTCAGTTCGGAGTCGCTGGGGAGGGGTATGGGTCCAATGACCTCACACTCTTGTCCTAGTTATATGTATGTTTATCTGAAGAGGGTAATGCTTATAATTTCTTCTGGGTATCGCTCTTGTTATTTGGGGGGGGGGGGGGGCGTGGAAGAGACCGGGGAAATATAAGAATGAACGGTGTTTGGAGCATAAGAACGTCAGGCAGGAATAGGAGTTAGCTGCGAGGAGGGGGGGGGGGGGGGCAACATCCTATGTGACGGCTCCTAAAGTGCGGCGCATGTCTTGGATCCCGGTGTGTCCATTGGCGCAGATCAGGGAGGAGAATAGGCCAAGAGCTTACCATCTATCTTTCAAGGCGAAAAAAGTGGAACGTCCTGGGACTTTTCACCCTTTCTTTATGTACCTCTCCGACGACAACATGGACACACCGACTGATGACAAAGACACCACACGAATGGGGAAAAAACCTGCCCTTCTCTCCCCCCTGGCTTGCCCATGCCTGGTTTTTACGTGACCATCACCACCCGCCCCCGGCCACCTTACAGTCCTGCCCTCCCTTTTTTTGTTGTTTTTGGTTTTGTAGTTTTTTTAAATACACATGCACATTAACGATAGCCCTTAAACGCGAAATATTATCCATGGGTGCATGTCATGACGATAAGGTTTAGCTTTAAGGGGCAGTTCTTAATAGCGTTTTCTCGTAGATGATCACCGTGACATTTCTCATGGGGGGTGTGGGGGGTATTTTTTTAGCCCTGGTTTCAGGTAAGAGTGTTTGGTTTTGGAATAACGTAGTCGACGTCTGAAGGCTTCAATAATAAGTCGTCACTTAAACTGCTCCTCTTGATTTCATTTTTTTTTTTTACGAGATCTCCCCCTTGTTTACTCATGTTTTGTTTCACTGTTCAAACGTCACTCCTGATTTTGGTTCAATACAACCATTGCTCTGATCCTCAAACCGCGACTATAATCATATCCGCGAGTCCCATGTCCACACAGATCGATAAGGTGTCATTGCTCTTCTGGTCTTGTAAGGGAAGTGGCCAAGGAAGTAGGCCCAGGTTTTATTTGGCACTGCTCTGTCAAAGTCTGCCAGGTGAATGTAATAGTACGCTGTTGTCACTCTACTCGAGGATGAGTGCAGGAAGAGTGAACGGGTGTGTGGACCAGCAAGATCACGTGATCAAACGGAAGGCTGTGAATCCTCAACTCAAGAGTTGCACTAATGGATATACGGCCCCCTAGCACTCAAGAGCGAAGAGATTAACGCACAACTCAAAAGTGTGAGTTTTTATTTTTAATCTTTTCTTAATTCTATTACCTGCAAATATCCTGTTATCATTGTACTATCCATAGATTATAAAACAAATAACATTGTTATGGTATCAAAATCAACATAAGTTTCACGATCTAACATCTCTACATTTTCTTTCAATCAATCAGTTAATGAGCCTAGAGTATTCTCTTCAGTGGCTACGGTGATGTTATTGAGAAGGAAATGTTCAAGGTCTCGATCTCCAGCATTGGCTTCAACGACTGAAGAAAATCTGAAGACTGACTCCGGGAGTTTCGCTAGTCGCGATTCCCTCCACCGACAATCCTGACATGAAAATTCGTGTCCCAATGTTTTTCTTTACAACTCGATTGCTAAGGAATAAGTTTTCACGTCTATGGATGGTACGTTCACTGGTTCCCGTCCTCAAGATCCGGCTGTTGTCTATTCTTGAGGACGGGCCCTGCAGAGCGCCCCCAGAAACGTGATCCAACCATGTGGTGGCGAAAAGGACATCCGGTGCCGGAGGACCTGTGTTCGAGCCGAGGTGCTCACTCCGGAATAATGGACTGTATATATTTTGATCTGAACTTACCCCGTGGTCTTGACGTAGGCTGAAGGAGGCAGTGCAGAGGTAAGTACGATGGGCGAGATGTTAAGCCCACCGCGAGAGAGAACAGGGATAAATAAACTCGAGTTTGGGAAGGTGAGTAGGAAGTTAGAGAATGCCTGGAAGGCAAGTCGAACCAAGGACTGCAGCTCGGAAACCCGTCGTTGTATTCGGGCGGCTACGCTCTTGAGTACGTACAGTGAGTGCAATGTCCGGAGAACGGACACGTGCGTTGCGAGGTGCGAGCGAGAGATTGGAGACGAAAACGAACTTTGCACTTCATCGAGTGAAGGCTAGAGGCGAACTGCATTGACAAGATGCTTGCATAAAGTCGAACGCGAGAAAACCAGGAAAGACGTCTGATAGGCAGAAATTCAAACAGGTGATAACAATATGTGCAACTTATGAATACGAAACAAGAAATACCAATAGCTAAGAGAAAAATATAACTACCAAAATAGCGCCGGGAAATCGCGCGAACAATAGCAATCAGTGGTATGGACAGTGCGAACACCCGCGAATCAACGCCAGAATCAACAAGGCCGATTCAGAACAACTCTGAAATTTATTATGTGCTTCGTTGCTAGGACGGCTCCAAAGTCACCGTTTACAAACTCCTAAGACAAGAACTGATGGACTTAAGTCCAAATCAGAAGTTAAAAATCTTCTGACTTTAGCGGGAATCGAACCCTGGACCTTCTGCATTGGAAGCAGATACGCTAACCACAAGACCAACGAGCCACACGAACAAGACCAACGAGCCACACAACAAGACCAACGAGCCACATATTTTTTCATGTACAATTTTACCTTGCACCTAGAAAGTATAGGCCTACATGTGTTGGTATTGCCTATTTATTTCATTTTCAATACTTACTAGTAGTTGCTACTACCTTATGTCTATGTGATGTGTACAACTGTACATACTTGCAGTTTCAAATGGAATGACAATTCCTATTTCCATTCCTTTCATGGATGAACTGAAGCTGTTAAGTTGTTATTGATTATATTGTTCTGTTTTCTTGCATGTGTTTTGTAATGTATGATCAGATAAAATGTCATTGCTCTTAAAATAAATCCATCAATAAATAAGGGAAGTAGAGTAGGACAAGTTAGTTATAGTTGGGGTAGTGAGATGTTGACACTTATTAATTAATACAATGCACTACAAACTCGTGTCAGTCTTCCCAGGTGTTGTCACTAAACCCGAAGATGAGTGCAGGAATAGTGAACGGGTGTGTGGACCAGGAAGAATATCAGGTCATTACTCTACACCCGAAGATAAGTGCAGGAATAGTGAACGGATATGTGGACCAGGAAGATGATCACTCCATCACTCTAGATTCTGTGAACCCTTTACTCAAGAAGTTTCACCACGGGATATACGGCCCGGTTGCATTCAAGTGCGAAGAGATTGTCGCGCAACTGAAACATGTGAGTTATGCCATTAATTTAAATCAGACTTGATAACCAATAGTGCTGGCTGGCCCTAGTGTTACCTGGGAGAGTCTATGTGGGAGGACCTCGGTTCAATCCCAGGCACCGGCAAAACTAACTGAATGTTGTCCTCAGCCAGGGGAGAGCCTGGAACTGAATCCTATAACTTTTTAACACCTTCCCATTTTCTTTCTTTCTTCACTTTCATATTATTATTTTGTTATTGGAAAATTGTTACATGTTTATTATCTTTTGCAGAAGGCAATATTAGAAACAGTAGAAACACTTTATTTTTTAATGTTGCTTGAAATTAATTTTAGCAACTAACTTAGTGTTTACACTATTGTCTCCAAATTTGCATATGCTGACTTTGACAGGGACATTGCATACCACCCCAAAAAAATTAAAATGTATTTCCAGACTCTTTCATTTAGCCAACTCTTCAATTAGCTTCCTCTGACTTCAAAAATATTGGTTAAAGGACTCGGTGGTCCAGTAGGGTAAACCTCCCACTCGGGAAGTGGGAGACCCAGGTTCTAATCCTGGTTGGTCTGGATTTCTTATTTTTTAAACTTCTTATCTGATTTTATTGAAAGTTTCCTACAAAATTGCCCACTTGTTACTCATTTTTCACCCCTGCCTTGGCCTCAATAAACCATGGCTCTGATCCATCAACGCGACTATAAATCGTGTCCGCGGACTCCCCTGTCCACAGATCAGAAAAGGGTTTGCCATTGCTCTTCTGGTCTTGTGAGGGAAGTAAGCCAAGTGAAAGTAGCCCCAGTGTTTTATTGGCATTGCAAAGTCTGCCAGGTGAATGTAATACCATGTTGTCACTCTACTCGAGGATGAGTGCAGGAAGAGTGAACGGGGTGTGCACCAGCAAGATCACGTGATCACACCGGAGGCTGTGAATCCTCGACTCGATAACTTTTTATTACAGCCCGGGAGAATTCAAGTGCGGGGAGATAACCGAGCAACTGAAACAAGTGAGTTATTAGAGGTAGCTCAGTCGTTACCTGTGAGAGGACCTCAGTTGAAGCCAGACACTTACATTGCAGATCTAACTGTAGTTTTCTCTCAGTCGGAGTCGCTGGGAGGGGTAGGGTCCAATGACCTCACACTCTTGTCCTAGTTATAGGTATGTTTGTCTGAAGAGGGGCATAATGTCTCAGTCGTCACCTGTGAGAGGACCTCAGTTCGATGCCAGCCACTTGCAGATCTAACATGTAAGTTTTTTCTCTCAGTCGCTGGGAGGGGTTTGGGTCCTATGAAACCCGGTACTCTTGTCCTAGTTATAGGTAGTTTGTGAAGGGGCTAATGTCTCAGTCGTTACCTGTGAGGGACCTCAGTTCGATGCCAGCCACTTGAAAAATCTAACTGTAAGTTTTTTTCTCCCGTCGCTGGGAGGGGGGGAAGGGGCCTATGACCTGGTACTCTTGTCCTAGTTATAGGTATGTTTGTCTGAATAGGGGCATAATGTCTCAGTCGTTACCTGTGGGGAGGACCTCAGTTCGTTTGCTAGCCACTTGCAAAATCCAACATGAAAGTTTTTTTCTCAGTCGCTGGGAGGGGTAGGGTCCTATGACCTAACATCCTTGTCCTATAGTTATAGGTATGTTTGTCTCTGAAGAGGGTAATGCTTATAATGTCTCTGGGTAGCGCTCTTGTTATTTGGGGGGGGGGGGGGGGGTGGAAGAGACCGAGGAAATATAAGAATGAACGGGTGTTTGGGAGCATAGAACGTCAGGCAGGATAGGAGTGTAGCTGCGGGAGGGGGGGGGGGGGGCAAGCATCCTATGTGACGGCTCCTAAAGTGCGGCTCATGTCTGGATCCGGGTGGGTTCAGTGGCGCCTAGATCAGGGAAGTAGAATAGGACCAGAGCTTACATCTATCGTTCAAGGCGAAAAAAGTGGACGACGTCTGGAACTTTCCCTTTTCCTTTATGTACCTCTCCGACGACAACAATGACAACACGGACGATGACAAAGACGACCACGAAGTGGGGGAAATCCTGCCCTTCTCTCCCCCCTTGCTTGCCCCATGCCTGGTTTCGTGACCATCACCTACCCGCCCCCGGCCCCTTACAGGCCTGCCCTCCCTGTTTTTGTGTTTTTGTTTTTAGTTTTTTAAATACACACGGCACATTAACGATAGCCCTACGCGAAAAATATTATCCAGGGTGACAGATCTGACGATAAGGTTTAGCTTTAGGGGCAGTTCTTAAATAGCGTTCTCGTAGGATGATCACCAGTGACATTTCTCATGGGGGGGGGGGGGGGGTATTTTTTACTTTAGCTCTGGTTCAGGTAAGAAGGTTTGGTTGGAATAACGTAGTCGACGTACTGAATGCTTCGATGAATAAGTCGTCACTTAAACTGCTCCTCTGATTTCATTTTTTTTTTTTTTACGGAGATCTCTCACTTGTTACTCATGTTTGTTTCACTCCTGACTTGGTTCAATACACCATTGCTCTGATCCATCAACGCGACTATAAATCATATCCGCGATCCCCTGTCCACAGATCAGATAAGTGCATTGCTCTTCTGGTCTTGTAAGGGAAGTAGGCCAAGTGAAAGTATAGGCCCAGTGTTTTATTGGCACTCGCAAAGTCTGCCAGGTGAATGTAAATAGTACCATGTTGTCACTCTACTCCTGAAGATGAGTGCAGGAAGAGTGAACGGGTGTGTGCACCAGCAAGATCACGTGATCAAACCGGAGGCTGTGAATCCTCAACTCAAGAAGTTGCACTACGGGATATACGGCCCCCTAGCACTCAAGAGCGAAGAGATGAACGCACAACTCAAAAGTGTGAGTTTTTAGTTATAAATCCATTTTCTTTTAAATTATTCTTCACTTGCAAATATATTGTTATCATTGTACTATCTATAGATTTAAACAAAAACATTGTTATGGTATCAAAAGTCAAACATAAGTTTCAACGATCTAACAATATCTTACATTTCTTTCAATCAATCAGTTAATGAGCCGAGAGTATTCTCTTCAAGTGGCTACGAGTGATGTTATTGAGAAGGAAATGTTCAAGGTCTCGATCTCCAGCATTGGCTTCAACGACTGAAGAAAATCTGAAGACTGACTCGGGAGTTCGCTAGTCCGATTCCCTCTACCGACAATCCTGACTGAAATTCGTGTCCAATGTTTTCTTTAACAACTCGATTGCTAAGGAATAAGTTGTCACGTCTATTGGATGTACGTTCACTGGTTCCCGTCCTCAAGAGTCCGGCTGTTGTCTAGTCTTGAGGACGGGCCCTGCAGAGCGCCCCAGAAACGTTGATCCAACCGATGTGGCGAAATAACCCGTTTAGTTGCAATATCTCCGATACCACCTCGACCTCGTCGTTATGAGAGATGCGCTGCGTGCTACAGTGGCCACTCTGTTTGGTGACATCACGTTGTACCTACGTCCCAAGGTCTGAGGTGTGAAGCACATCAAGCAGGCGTCGCAAGGCCTGGCTGGGCCACACACGTGCCCGTCAGCGCCAAGGAGCGAGACAACATGGCGGGAACAATGCTCAACGGGCACTCGAAACAAGAAGAGGACCAAGAATATCAGCACGTGCTCAAGATTGACGAACTCAATCCACTCCTGATTGCCATGAAGTTCGAAATATTCGGCCCGATCACAGCCAGAGCGGCTGCCATTGACTTGGAGTTCGAAAGAGTAAGTCTTGAAACATTGTTTTGAAATTCCTTGTGGGTAACCCATGCTCAGGCAGCGACGTCTGCGTGCCTCTCAAACTTGGTACGTTCGGAGTGATATGGGTATTGTGAGGTAATGTCCAAGAGCTCTGGTTAAGAGGACTCGTACGTACCAGTACTTCATGAAGAAAACCTTGGATTGCCGGTGGAGGGATTCGAACCCAAGGCAGAGTCTCGCGCGCTTATCTTGTGTTGTTGTTGTTTGTTGTTGTTGTTGTTGTTGTTGTTCGGAGTGATATAGTTATTATTGTGAGGTAATGTCCAAGAGCTCTGGTTAAGAGGACTCGTACGCACGTCAGAAGAAAACCTTGGGATTGCCGGTGGAGGGATTCGAACCCGGGTCAGAGTCTCGCGCGCTCCTCTTGAGCTGCATCTCCTTCGCGCCCTGCGTCATCAAGTTCGTGAATAAATTATTAAATACCTAATGTAGTCTACGCACTTAAGTTACGTCGCGGATTTACAGTGGGGAACTTCATGAAAAGTCGTATCCATCAAGTAAAAACAAAAATCAGTAAGGTACATAGCTATTTTGACTAATATTCAATCAATCTACTGTAAATTATTATAAAGATTGTTAAAATGATGTGCAAGATTTTCAACTTCAAGAGTATTTTGCAGAAAACAATACAATTTGGACCCTCCCTCTGATAAAACTCTGATAGTTGATTAGTTGCACGGCCACCCACAGAGTAGAACCGCTCCCGATCACAGTCACCTATACAGGTTGGTTCAAGGTCGACGTCGAACCTAAGATCTGACATACATATTTATTATAAATGCTCTTTTCTTTATTTTACTGCACTGTTGCAAACATAAGTGAAGTTTAGGCTTGTATCAAGTAATATGTGTAACCTTGAAATATGTGTTGTTAGTTTTTAAGGTATTCTTTAAGTTAATTTTAAGTTAAGTTATTAAATAATTTAAGTTAATTCTAAGTCAGTCACTGGTTAGGTGGAAGAACGATCTGTCATCGAACCTCGCCATTTTTGCTTTTTGTCCATGTGTTTCATGATTATCATCCATTATCCATGTAACCCATTGTACAACAAAAATAAAGACTGTCTATTCTATTCTATTCTATTAACCAGAACCTACAGCACGTGGACTATGCGACCATAGGACCGACCACAGTGCGCTCAGAGGACCTAGCCAGGGAGCTCAAGAATGTGAGTAGAAGCCGGTGCACTTGTCAGTCTAACAGGTCGCCATGTCTGAGGTGGTCGGGAGCTGGTGGATCACTGTGCACAACATCAACCAGAACCTGCCGCACGTGGACTATGCGACCATAGGACCGACCACAGTGCGCTCAGAGGACCTAGCCAGGGAGCTCAAGAATGTGAGTCTTGTTGGAGAGAGAGAAATGCTGTAGGATTCGGGACTGATTGTCAGGTCTCTTCATTGTTGTATATAAAGAGAAATGATTTTATTCGAAATCTGCACAGGACAAAATTCGCGCCAACGGAGTCGAGTTGGTATCACTCTGTCTGTCTCTTCATTTCTGTCTCTGTATGTTGTCTGCCTGTCTTCGCCTCTCTATCTGTCTCTTCCACTATGCCAATCTACCTGTCTCTTCCTCTCTCTATGTATATCTGTCTGTCTTACGATCCTTACGATCCTAATTAAGCCGCTCTCGATAATTCTGCCACTCATTGATAGAATCAAGATAGCTAATCGAAAACAACAACAAAAAAAAAACAGTCGCGGGTCTAGCAGTTTCTCAGGCTGAGCGAACAGAAGTCTCCGTCTAACTAAACTCGGTTGATTAGAGTGAAGGTTATTATATTCTCGGCTCGGCTCTCGCGAAACGACGCCTCAGTATAAAGTCCCCTCAGTGGCGGCGTGTGCGATGAGCTCCAGGCCGGCAGTGGCGGCGGGTCGCTGGTTCCGGACCCTCCTCACGCCACCCTATCTTGGCAATCTACTCCGCGATAACCTGGTGATGAGTGGCTCAGTTTGTCGCAACATGTCGGCCGCGCCGGTGCACACGGTAGACTGGGAGACTGTCAACCAGCACCTCAAGAGGGTGGACTATGCGGTCCATAGGCCCTCACCGTGTCCAGGGCCGGAGGAGATAGCGCGGGACCTGAGTGAGGTAGGTACACGAACCACCCACCCACCCTAGACTGTCAACCAGCACCTCAAGAGGGTGGATTATGCGGTCAGAGGCCCCCTCACCCTCAGGGGCAGAGAGGAGATTAGCGCGGGACCTGAGTGAGGTAGGTACACGACCCACCCACCCACCCTAGACGTCAACCAGCACCTCAAGAGGGTGGACTATGCGTTCAGAGGCCCACCCCCCCCCCCCCCCCCCCCCCCCCCCCCCCCCCCCCCCCCCCCCCCCCCCCCCCCCCCCCTCACCACCTTAGGGCAGAGGGAGATACCGCGGGAACCTAGTGATGGTTTAGGTAAAACGAAGCCACCCACCACCCTAGACTGTCCAACCAAGCACCTCAAGAGGGTGGACTATGCGGTCAGAGGCCCCCTCACCACCAGGGCAGAGGAGATAGCGCGGGACCTGAGTGAGGTAGGTACACGAACCACCCACCCCCCCTAGACTGTCAACCAGCACCTCAAGAGGGTGGACTATGCGGTCAGAGGCCCCCTCACCACCATGGGCGAGAGGAATAGCGCGGGACCAGGGGGGGGGGGGGGGGGGGGGGGGGGGCTGATTGAGGTAGGTACCCGCAACCACCCACCCACCCTAAGATACTGTCAACCAGCACCTTCAAGAGGGTGGACTATGCGGTCAGAGGCCCCCTCACGCATCAGGGCAGAGGAGATAAGCGCCGGGCCTGAGTGAGGTAGGTACACCGAACCACCCCACCCCCCCTAGACTGTCAACCAACACCTCCAAGAAGGGTGGACTATGCGGTCATAGGCCCCCTCACCTCAGGGCAGAGGAGATAGCGCGGACCTGGATGGAGGTATTGTACACGAACCTACCCCCGAGGCCACCCGAGACGGGTCAAACGCTAGCAAGCACCCGCAAGACGGGTGGGACTATGTGCTTCCGTAGGTGCCCCCTCACCATCAGGGCACTAGGAGATAGCGCGGACCTGATGAGGTGGTACAAGCGAATCTCACCCACCCACCCTATGTGTACTGTCAACTACGCATTGCCCACTATCTCATAACAGGAGTGGAGTCATATATGCGGCTGTCAGAGCCCCCTCCACCATTCTAGGGCAAGAGGAGATAGCGCGGTGTGGCACCTGTTAGTGAGCGTGAAGGTACAACTCGTAACCCCATGCCCCATGTGAAGTGCACACCCTACCCCAGACGGGTCAACCGCACCTCAAGAGGTGGACTATGCGGTCAGAAGGGCCCCCCCTCCAAACGCACCAGGGCAGAGGAGATAGCGCGGGACCTGAGTGAGGTAGTTACATCGACCCACACCACCCACCCACTACGGGAAGACTGTCACCGAGCACCGGGGGGGTGCTGTGTGTGTGTTGTTGGACTATGCGGTCAGAGGCCCCTCACCCCCAGGGCCAGAGAGATAGCGCGGGACCTGAGTGAGGTAGGTACACGAACCACCCACCCACAACCGTAGACTGTCAACCAGCCCCCTCAGAGGGTGGACTATGCGGTCGAGGCCCCCTCACCACCAGGGAGGCGGAGGAGTGTGTAGATGCTCTGCGGGACCTGAGTGGGAAGTAGGTTAGGACAGAGAGGCGACCACCCACCCACCTAGACTGCCAACCAGCACCTCCAGAGGGGGACTAATGCGGCTAGGCCCCTCACCACCAGGGAAGAGGTAGATAGCGCGGAGACTTGAGTGAGGTAGGGTACACGAACACCCACAGGCCGATCCCTAAGACGCTGGTCACCAGCACCTCAAGAGGGTGGACTATGCGGTCAGTATGGCCCCGCGTCACCCGTGTCCAGGATCGTGAGTGAGGGTATAGTGGGCGCGGACCTGCGTGAGGTGGATGTGTCAGGCGTGTCAACCACCCAACCCACCCTAGAGCTGTCAACCAGCACCTCAAGAGGCGGTGGAACTATATGCGTTCAGAGGCCCCCTCATCCATCAGGGCAGAGTATATAGCACGCGTGACCTGAGTGAGGTAGGTACACGAACACCCCCCACCCTAGACTGTCACCATCACCTCAAGAGGGTGGACTATGGGGGGGAGGGGGGGGGGGGGGGGGGGGGGGGGGGGGGGGGGGGAGGGGGGGGGGGGGGGGGGGGGGGGCGGTTCAGAGGCCCCCTCACGGCAGGGCCGAGGCGATGCGGGGACCTGAGGTGAGGTAGGTACACGAACCACCCCACCCACCCCTAGGTACTGTCAAACCAGCACCTCAAGAGGGTTGGACTATGCGTCAGAGGCCCCCTCACCACAGGTCAAGGAGATGCGTCGCCGACGGTAGGTAACGAAGGATCTGCTACACCACCCACGAACCGTGCGCACTATAAGAACTGTCAACCAGCACTCAAGAGGGTGGAGCTATGCGGTCAGAGCCCCCTCACCACCAGGTGCACGAGAGACTAGCGCGGGATCCTGAGTGAGGTATGTATACACGAACCACCCACCACCCTAGACTGTCACCAGCGCACCTTCAAGAGGGTAACCTATGCTCAGAGCCCCCCTCACCATCGAGGGCAGCGGATATAGCGCGCGGGACCTGGTGTGAGTAGGTACAGGTGGGCCAAGCGCACGCCTACAGGGCGCACCTAGACTGTCAACCAGCACCTCAAGAGGTACACTATGCGGTTCGAGTGCCCCCTCACCACCAGGGCAGAGGAGATAGCGCGGACTCTGAGTGAGGTGGTCACAGCGGACTGTCAACCAGCCACCTCAAGAGGGTGTACTATGCGGTCATGAGTCCCCTCACCATCAGGGCAGAGAGGAGAATGCGCGGGAACCTTAGTGAGGTAGAGTACCCGCGAACCACCACCCACCCTAGCCTGTCAACAACCGCAACCTCAAGAGGGTGGACTATGCGGTCAGAGGCCGCCCTCACCACCAGGGCAGAGGAGATAGCCGCGGGACCCCTGATGAGGTAGGTACACGAACCACCCCACCCACCCTAGACTGAGTCACCAGCCACCTCAGAGGTGGACTATCGGGCAGAGGCCCCTCGACCACCAGGGCAGGAGGAGATAAGCGCGGGACCTGATGAGGTAGTCCAGCGAACAACCCACCGCACCCTAGACTGTCGATCCACCCTCAAGAGGGTGGACTATGCGGTCAGTAGGCCCTGCCTCAGCCATCAGGGCAGAGGAGATCGCGTCGGGACTGAGTGAGGTAGGTACCCGAAACCACACCACACCCCCCTAGACTGTCAACCAGCACCTCAGGGAGAGGGTGGACTGGTGCGGTCGAGGCCCCCTTTTCAATAACCATCCAGGCAGAGGAGATAGGCGCGAGACCCTGAGTGAGGTAGGTACCACAACTCACCCACCCACCCTAGTACTGTCCTCCAGCACCTGAGGGTGGACTATTCGTCAGAGGCCTCCCTAACACCACCAGGGCAGAGGGGAGGATAGCGCGGGACCTGAGTGAGGTAGGTACACGAACCACCCACCCACCCTAGACTGTCACAAAAAAAACAAAAAAAAAAAAAAAAACCAGACAAAAAAAAAAAAAAAAAAAAAAAAAAAAAAACAACCTCAAGAGGGTGGACTATGCGGTCAGGAGGCCCCCTTCACGCATCAGGGCAAGAGATAGCGCGGGCCCCTAGAGTGAGTTCAGGTACAACGACCACCCACCCACCCTAGACTGTCAACCAGCACCTCAAGAGGGTGGACTATGCGGTCAGAGGCCCCCTCACCATCAGGGCAGAGGAGATAGCGCGGGACCTGAGTGAGGTAGGTATCACGCCCGGGCTCGAACCGCGGACCTTGGAGACAGATACTCGCATGTCCGTCGCGGATATTTTAAAAGAGTATAGGACGTGCGTTTTAGGCAAATTGCTGTTCGCTCGCCCGACTGACACCACAGGTGTTCGAAATTTTGAACATATGTCACGAATGTGTAAATGTAGGGCTCTGCAGTCACACATTTCCAAAATTTGTTTTTAAAATAATTTAAAACAAAATAAATACTTTTCACGAATTTTGATTTTGTTAAAAACTCCAAAATTGACAATATTCGTGATTTTTCACAAACAAAAACAAAAACAAAAAAAATTGACAAAATTTTGAAAATCTATGACCGCAGGGCTGTCCATGTATGCTTTATTGACACTTTTCAAGTTCATCTACTCGATGCCTTCGGCCAGCAAATAGGCTATTTGCTGATATGCTGACTTGCCAATGTGTCCTCCGCATTATCCCGCCCTTAAGATGGACTATTTTTAAATGTTGTTTTGTTCAATATGTGTTTGTTCGTCCTGAGGTGGCAAGGGACAAGTGTTTGGCTCGGTGTTAGTGCGCTGGATAGTGGATACTGCTCGGATGGTAATGGGTTCGAATCTCATCCTGGCTTGGCTTTCTAGTTAATCCTTGAACCCTTTTCTTTCGTCGACCGACATGGTCAAAGAACATAGATGGTGGGACTGGTACCTAGTAAATAATCAAGAGTTACATAATAAAATTTAATTAAATGTATATAAATTTAATAATAAATAAAATAAAAACAAACTAACTAAGTTGTTTGGAAATTGATGGCGCAATTCGCTATACTTCAATACTTGGCTCGTACTGTGAGCGCGCCCGCTGAGAAGGCCATGTACAACACAGTGAACACACATATGGTTGGCAGAGCTTCCGGATGAACTTGACGCCTCAACTGGCTCAACATGTTGCTGTTGCGTAACGCATGTTGACATCACGCACACAAAGACTCGCGCGAAAGCTTATCAGCCTTATCTCTGCCATCGTTTGTGCCCGTCATCATCCACTCGATCTTCTCTCGGTTGCCAAGCTTTGAACAATGTTAGTTAGGAAGATGCATAACACTTTCAATCAGGATTGCCGGGGCGGGATTCGATCCGTGACCTCCCACACGTTGCATGTCGTTGTGAGGAAGATTATGTTTTGATTCGTTCTACGTCTCTACGATGTAAGAAAAGGCCTCACTGGCCTTAATCCCGCCTCTAATAAAGTCCTTAATCAATCAATCTCTCTCTCTCAATCAAGACTATGATGACGATATACCAGCCACAGGCAACCCACGTGGTGTATGTATGTACGTAGTATGTATGTATGTATGTATGTATGTATGTATGTATGTATGTATGTATGTATGTATGTATGTATGTATGTATGTATGTATGTATGTATGGGGGAGGATGTGTATTGTCGGGTCTAGGTGGGCGGAATGTTCTCGTAGTACCAAGTTCGAGCCACGAGACCCCCTGAGAAGGCCATGTTATGTACAATCAATAATGTATTTCATTTTCCCACATTTAAATCATCTTTTGATTTTTTCGTTTTTGATGTTTTACCTTTTTCTTTTTCTTTCTTACTGGTTCATTTTAATCCATTTCTCTTATTGTTAACAATTTGGATAATATGTTTTCATAATACATTGTTGTAATATTATTACTATTTAAAAGTTCATTATTTTGTCTGCATTTTATGTAATTAGTTTTATTTAGTGATTTTTTCTTTTTGATTTTCTTTTCTGATGTTTTTTCTTTTTTTTTACTGGTTCATTTTAATCCATTTTTGTTATTGTTAACAATTTAGATAATATGTTATCACAATACATTGTTGTAATATTATTACAATTTAAAAGTTCATTATTTTGTCTGCATTTTATGTACAGTAATTAGTTTTTTTTAGTGATTTTTTCTTTTCTGATGTTTTTTCTTTTTCTTTTTCTTTCTTACTGGTTCATTTTAATCCATTTTTGTTATTGTTAACAATTTAGATAATATGTTATCAAAATACTTTGTTGTAATATTATTACTATTTAAAAGTTCATTATTTTGTCTGCATTTTATGTACTAATAAGTTTTATTTAGTTGACCTCCTTTGTAAATAAGTTTTTTACAGAATAAAATAGGCTCACATATCATAATCACCTTCCTGGGTTGACCTTGAAGTAACATTGTCACTCTGTATTTCTCCAGGGAGTCAAGAAGCCCTTCACGGAGATCGTCCGAGCCAACATCGGAGATGGCCAGGCCATGGGTCAGCGTCCCATCTCTAGTATCCGCGAGGTGCTGGCGCTGGTCACCCTACCCTCGCTTCTCGATGACCCTCGCTTCGCCTCGGACGTCAAGTCTCGTGCCCGTGAGATCCTGGATGCCTGCCACGGGGGAACCATAGGCGCCTACTCGGACAAGAAGGGGCTGGAGATGATCCGGAGACAGATCGCTAGGTTCATCGAGAAGAGGGATGGGGGCGTGCCCAGTAACTGGCAGGACATAGCCATGTCGGCGGGGGCCACAGACGCTATCAAGGTGACTTGACCTCGTGGTAGGAGATGTCCGTAGATCTTGTTTAGAGTAGCTTTAGTCCACAGTAGCAATAATATTTTTTCCTTTTATATTTCTCTGTTTTTCTAAATTATATTTGATTCTTTATACTTTATTTCACTTCATATTTTTAGCATACAACTTGAATGTTTTATAAATAATTTGTATTATTGTAATACATTGTTGTTGTTGTTTTTGTATATAATAATGGTACCCTATTTACATTTTTGCACATCGGATCTGGATAGATGATAAATAAACTAGGAAAACGCTAAAGTCCCGCCGCGTTGATGGATGAGCTTTTTAAAGTTTTTAGTTTGCGTGGGATATCTTTACTTTTGCAAGTGCTTTGTTTTGTTGCCGACGCATTGTAGGTGATTGTTGTCAAGTTTCTATTGTTTCTTGTCAATTGGTATTGTTTACCGTAAAAAACTTATAGTAAAAGCTTTATTTCTATGGATTCTGGCTAACTTTTTCAACTTTTTCTTTCAAAATGTATTACATCACCATAACTTTAATGTCCATGTATAATATGAACGTTGTAGCCCCACCCGTTTGGTCAAAATTGGCCCAAATGGCACGAAAATATCGCACAAAAAAATCGAAAAAACCCGTAAAAGTACGATATTCATGAGAAATATTTCTTCGATTGTACCCAAAAACGTGGCAAGTCTAAGTTGAGAGATTTCAAAGGTCCTGTCAAATTTTCATCAAGATTGCATATGCCGTTTTCCCGGTAGAGAGCAAACAAACAGACAAAAATAAAAAATAAAAAAAAACACCCGAGCTAAATTTTTTTGGGGGTCAGTGAAATTGAAGTCTTCGCTTCGCTCATCCAATAAAAAACAAATAAAATACCATAACGTCATATGAGGCGAGTGTGACATTTATCAACAAACAATTGGTTATTTATCTCCTAAAAATGTTACATCACTTAGTAACGTCTTCCAGTCTTCCTACAAACGTTGTGAGGCACACACTAATTTTTTAAATAAATTAAATTTAAAATGCACCAACATTTTTTTAATTGCCAAAATTTATTGCAAAGATTGTATGCTTTATTTTCATTGGTGGTACCTAAGTAATGTAGTTATTAATTAGTCTGTTGTGTTTCTCCTTGTCCAGGCTGTACTGAAGCTGCTGATAGCCGACGTGGACGGCAAGAAGCCGGGGGTGATGATTCCGATCCCGCAATATCCCCTCTACTCCGCGACACTGGCGGAGTTTAACTTGGAACAAGTGAGTTCAGTCTGTGTCCATCTCAATCGTTTTAAATTATTACCTTTGTGTACCAAGTTCAACTTTATTTGCTAAAAAATAACTGATAAATAAATTGAATGGGAATTAAAAGAATATCAGAGTGGGCAAGACAGGGTTTGAGCATTTTGGCACAAAGATTTGAAGAGCTCTAGTGAACTTTTTTACAACGTTAAATGCAAATTTAAAAAAAAATCAGCAAAATTCATAAACATTCTGAATATTTTTTCAACCTCCAATTTACTCACAAAACATTCAATTGTTGCAAGATTTCAAAGAATGTGCTCTACACAAGCATAATTACAATAATCTTCTTTGATGGTCATTTAAGGTTGACCAGCAAGTAAAAAGCTAAGCAATATTTTGAAAATGTGCTCTGAAAGAGACACATTGTAACTAAACTAAACCACAAGCCATTCAATAATGGTTAGAGCTTCAAAGCGTTCCAGAATAAACCCCTGCAATCTGTATAAAACCTGGTTTGTCCAAGCTCATCCAACAGTATTTTTCAATTCAATTCAACTTTTATCTTATAAAATTAACTGTAGATACCACCAGAGTCGATAAAGAAGTTTCCCCTTTGGGGAGGTCCCCTTACTCCCAAGTCAAAACGGAATCTAACGTCCTGCGCGCTGAGAGCGGCTCTAATGTGAAACTAATAAAAGCACTGCACGCTAAATACGGTCAGTAGATTATCGATGTGCAGTGACGCTGAAATCAACAAACAACAGACGAAACGTCAAACTTCAATTTTATTTCAATCATATTAGCCCTGGGCCCTAGTCTTTTAAAACGATTTACTTTTGATTTATTATTGTACTATAAAGTGTTGCGCAGGCGTCACTGACATTTTCGTGCGAAATAATTTGAGATATGCCTTGTTCAAGCCTAACGGACGTAAGTGTAGCCTAGGCCCAAGGCCACAATACAGTTTTCAGACGTAAGTACGCCCTAGGCACTCAAATCGAAATCTTGAACAATACATATTGTCGGCCTAGCTCCTAAGCTTAGGTCTACTCCATCAGAAATATCCTCATTAATAAAGAGAGTTTGCTTTATGCCAAAACATTCGCCAACATTCGATCGTATTTAATATTTTGACGTTTCCGCCATTTGTCGTCATCGACTGTTAACTACTAGTAGAAAAGTGACGTACTTTTATTGAAGTAGTTCCATCAATCGTCACACAGAGTCGCGCGGAACGTTAGATTCCCAACGCCAAAAACCGACTTTTTATTTAACCCAGGGCGGTATAGGGAGTTGGAGGACCTCCCCAACGGGGAAACTTCTTTATCGACTCTGATACCACTACCCACAGAAGAACATCAGTGCCTTGAGCGTGAGTAGAATGCAAATAAATGAATACAATTTTCTATACCTATCAATCAAGTTTGTATTCAGTTTAATCATATCCTGGTCCTCACTAGCAGTCGCACATATCAATGCTCTTGTACGTGTGGCTAGCGCTTATTTCTTATGCCACAGGTAAACTATTATCTGGACGAAGAGAACGACTGGAGTCTGGACATAGCCGAACTGGAGCGGTCAATCAGGGAGGCTCGAACCCACTGCAACCCTCGAGCCATCGTCATCATCAACCCGGGAAATCCAACCGGTAGGTTGTTATGTACAGAAAGCGACAGCTGTTGCCGAGCTAGACTGCGGCACTAAATAGCCGGAATTATCTTTAATAAATTATAATAACAATTCAATTCTTTAAAGAAGTGTTTGTGGACATTACACTGCTCTTTGTCTTTTACAATTTTTTATTTGTGATATATCGACCTTTCTTAAAAAGTTTTTTAAAATAATAACAATCAATCAATTTAAGAAAGGTCGAAATATCATGAATTAAAATATTGTAAAAGAGCAGAATAATAACCAAAAACACTTATTTAAATAATTCATACCTGTTCTACTAGTTTCTTTTATATAACAATTCAAATTATCAAGGGGAAATAAAATTAACTTGTTAAAATTAATTTAAAGTTCAAGTGTTTTTCATTTGTTTGTTTTGACATCGACCTTGCTTTGGGTTCGAGGCTATCGGGAAGGCTCTTCTATGCTAAATGCAGTGGTGTCGAGCAATATGGCTACGGTTCTGATGCCGTCTAGCTATCTCCTTAGTATTCCCTCCTTCATAGTAGATGTATGAACAGGAGCTGTAGCTAGCTCGTCACCATTGCACTCATGCTTGTGAAACCATCTCTGAATGATGCTTGTGTGACCATTATAAGTTTCTACTACGTATCATAGTATTTACCAGTCCATAATATATGTACAATAGGGGTTCAAAACTGTTCCTGCCAAAACTGCCGGGTAGTTCATCCATATTCCATTAGCTGCCAGTCGTTCTAGCTTCTAGCAAGACTTGTTCTTATTCAAATTTTGTTATTAAAATATGAGATAATAATTGCTATAATAGACCTACCACTATGAGGTATTTTTAATGTATTAGTATTTAGTAGCATTTTTTTTTAAATTGCAAACTACGCTTATGACCTCTATAGATATTAGTTTCAATTTCTTCAAACAATTGTCAATCAGACGTAGTGTTTGTTTTTTATCGTGCGGCGTGACACTGGCACAGGCGGACGGAGAGAAAAGTGGTGCTTATAGGGCAGTTTTGCTCCTTAATATTGTAATTGTAATGTTTTACATTAGTTAGATAAGGAGTATATCAAGTTTGGTCAAATCAATAGAATGCTGTAGCTCACACCTTAAACAATATTCCAATGTTATTTTAAAAAAATTAATAGGCCGAACTTAAAAGTTGATAGGGAAAAATAAATTTAATAGCAAATATCTCTTGTGTGTTCTAGGTCAAGTATTATCGCGCAGCAACATTGAAGAAATCATCCGGTTTGCTCATCGAGAGCGCCTCTTCATTCTCTCAGACGAGGTAAAACTTTCTCACAACATCCAGTTAGAACTGTTTTGAGACAACCACGGGTTTGGCAGCGAGGGAGCGAAGCTACTTAATCAACAGACGGTCGAAGCAGAACACAAAAATAAATAAATTCACTTTGCATCGATGTTTTTGGTGCCGGTGACGGGTTGGACAAATTTAATTAGAATGTTTCTCGCTTGTTCTTGAATTATTTTCAAACTTTCTGGTGGGAGGCTAGCCACCCACTGAACAAGGGTGTGAGGCTACATTGCACCCTGGGCAGATTTCCCACAATTTTTTTAAATTTTACCTTAAAGTCAACTGCTGAGAGACATAGTAACTCCACACAACTTTCCTAACACATTGTTAGGGCTCCAGGAAATTATTAGCATTATTTTTTTTTTCTGTAGCATGAATTTCCGCAAATATTAGCATTAACATCGTCATAACACGTATATTTTGATAGAATTGCTACAATAAACACCTTATTTTTCTCCCAAGTATTTGCCAAAATGCCTCAAATTGTCCAAAAAAGGATATTTATAGCTGAAATTAGCCCAAACACCACATTTTTAGTGCAAATTAGCAAATATGTTATAAATTTAGCATTAATAGTAATACCATATTTTAGCATTAATTAGCAACAATTAAAATAGATCAATTACGCTAAAAACCTATCAAAAGTTCCACAAATAAACTCTAAAGGGGCTCTACATTGTACATGACATTTGTCGTGAGGTCTGAGGTGAATGTTTCATCCCCAGGTTTACCAACACAACGTCTACGCTGAGGGCAGTAAGTTCCACTCGTTCAAGAAGGTTCTGAACGAGATGGGTCCACCGTACAGCCGCATGGAGCTGGCCTCCTTCATGTCCTGCTCCAAGGGTAAGACGTCAGGGGCGGGCTTGTTAGGGGGGCGGAGAGTTTATTTAGCTGTAGGCGGTTTCCATGGTTGTGTCGATAGTTTCTAGTTTAAAGAGATGAAACAATATAAGGGTTGATCTCAGCCATTTACATTTAAAAAATGGTTAAATTAAAATAGTCAAAAGCTTCTTACTACTTATTATTTTGAAGAGTTCCGTTTTCTCGCACCCGTCTGTTCACCATCTTCAAGATTCATTCATACAGTAACAACAATTGAGTACAGGTGAACAATTATTGTTACTAATTGTATGTTCAGTACTCTTCACAAACACCATGAATTATTGTTTGTTCAACAATATCTTCATGTACTGGATTGTGGCCGACATATACGTACTTCAAAGGCAATCTTTGATGTAAGGCAACAAACCATGTAAATTATACTGCATAAATATTAAGAATTGACAAATGTCGAGGTGGTACTTTTGCATGATTCTTTCATAATAGATGTACTAGTCTATTGCTCAAATGGATGCTAAATAAAGTGAGCAGATGATTTTCAGAATTAACAGCATCATCTATGTTGCGTGTGTAAAGCATTAAGGAAGATGGGAGCTTAACACGCCAAATACCATGTACTCGGGTGTGTGGCAGACTGCATCTCGCACACAGTCAACCACACACCCGAGCGGAGTACTTAGACGAGTCAGACTCGTCCATTTATGGGGGTATAACTTTTAAGGGGTGCAAAAAATACAAAAATACTAAATTTAGGAAAAATATCTCCAAACGTTTGAAATAATTATCGTTCAAAATTTGCTTTTTAATTCTTGTGAATTGCTTGTTCCTGCGACTTTACTCACCACGCTGCGCTATTGTACAAACCCCCCACCGCCGTCTGAATGCATGTAAACTTTGTAAAGGCGGATGTAGACGGCGGTGATAGCCCAACTTTCAGGTGTCATGGCTGCTCATAGCTGTTAGCAGCCTACTGTATACTGCTGTCAGTTTGCATAGTTTTATGTTGAAGCAAAATCCCAAATTGCTGTGTGTATTCGTGTAAGGAAAAAGGAGGGCATACTGTCGTGTTTATTATACTACAAATAAATACAATCACATAATATATGACATGTGTCTTTTATTCGGCCTCCTGCCTACGTAACCTCTCTCATTCAAAATCAACACTGGCTAGGCCTAAGCTAGGCCAAAGATCCGCCGTATGCAAGTAGGGCCTAGGCCTATACTTGATAATTTATAATACATGATATTGATATGCCTAGGTCTACATCTAATGCTGAAGAAAAGCCTAGGCCCTAGTCCTTAGTAGCCTTATTCCAAGTAGGCCTAGGTAAACATAAGTAAACAACAATCGAGGAAGCTACGATTTGACAATGCAGAGCCTGCTATACATAGTTTATTCAAACGCCGTCACGGTCTCAGGGCAGGGTCCACTAGATACCTAACAGCAGCTCGAATAAGTGTCTAGTGGACCCTGGTTTTGGGGTTAGTGCAGTGCGCGATCTGCGCGGAGCTTTGCGTGAACAAGCGAATTGCATGGCTAATATGAATTCTATTTGTGATCCAAAATCCAAAAGGGGGGAAAGGAACAAAACTGAGAGAAATTTTGGAAAATATCAGTAATTTTAAAAAAAGCTTACATGCTCAATTTTTAAACCACAAAAATGTAACACATAGGAAAAAAATCAGAAATTACAATTTCATATTGTACCCTAAAACCTTAAATAATGGTACTCCAATGAAAAAAAAATGTATTTGGAGTCTACCCACTCCACTCAGTTAGGGCCTTTTATTTAACTGATTTTCGGTGGGGGACAGTAAATCAAAGCGACCATGGGTTGACCAATATGTTGATGCTTTATGCACAATATAGAGGGCCGCTGGTGATTTTGAACATTTAAAAAATTAAATTATTAATTGAAGTGAACCCCTTGCTGCTCCCCCAGGCTACATGGGTGAATGCGGTGTGCGCGGCGGCTACTGCGAGCTGGTCAACCTTCACCCCGAGGTAACGAAGCTCTACCACAAACTGCTGTCGGCGTCGACGTGTCCCACCGTGCTGGGCCAGGCCGCCACCTACTGCGTCGTGAAGCCCATCGAGCCGGGCGAGCCATCCTACGAGAGGTTCAAGCAGGAGAAGGACGACGTCCTCAAGAGTCTGGCCGAGCGAGCAAAGATGGTGGCCGAGGCGTTCAACAGCGTCCCGGGCATGTCGTGCAACACTGTACAGGGAGCGATGTACGCATTCCCGCAGGTACGCACATATGCTCGAGCCCATAGGTTTTATCTGCCCAAGGTACGAGTAGTCATGCCAGCACCAGGCTGTGATTTTGTTAATTTGTATAAAAAAAAATTATTTGATTTAAATCAACTTTTTAATTTTAATCAGTTCTTTTCGATTTAAATGAGATTTTTATTGATTTAAATCAACAATATCAGTGTTTCAAAATGTCATGTTGGTGAGCGGATCAAATACTTTCACAAGCATTTCAGAAAATCTAATTCAAAAAGGTTTTTATGGAAAACTTTGCCTAAATCAGTTAGGACTCTTGTGTTTGTTGTTCAAAATGAAGAAAAAGTGCATTTGATTTAAATCAATGATTTTTATTGAATAAATCATTTGATTTAAATTAAAAACACCCTGGCTAGCAACACTGTGAAATCTACATGGTGAATTCAGGCAATCTCAAGTGCAAGACCGTGGCTATCTTTCTTTGACAATCATCCAAGCAGAGTTCAACATCACAACCAGCTGTGCATTAGTTAGTTTGTCTAATAGCGGTGACGATTCTAAAACCAATCCAATCTCAAATAAAAGCCCGAGATAAAACTGGGACCAAGACCAACATGCTTGCGTGACGAGCATAGGCTAGTCTCTCTGAAATATTGTGCTTTCCATAAATTACTAACAAACCCAAAACTCATTTAATACCAGCTAGCATATTTGTTCTCAATTGTATTTCTTACCAACAGATCAAGATTCCTCCAAAGGCTCTTGCCAAAGCCAAGGAAGCGGGCGTACAGCCCGACGCTTTCTACTGCCTAGAACTTCTGGAGAAGACTGGCATGTGTATCGTTCCGGGATCGGGCTTCGGTCAGAAGCCGGGCACGTACCACTTCCGGACAACCATCCTCCCGCAACCAGACAGCCTCAGAGAGATTATGCACAAGTTCCGCACATTCCAAGAACAATTCACCAAGGAGTACAACTGAAAACTTTATTCAACTGTTATAGTTACAGGAGATGATAGTGTTAAAACTGTTAATATTACAAATACAATTAATTGGTCGGGTCATTTCTCTGCGTCGAATATATATATATATATATATATATATATATATTATATATTAAGTTTTTAAGGCTTTCGTGGCCCGAAGTATTAGAATTATTACAATTGTGATTCTAATATATATATATATATATATAATATATACTTTTATTGGTTTGACGTTTATTATGTATACCGGTATACATTGGCTTTGTCTGATAAATGTTTTTATAATCATTTTTGTTTTTTCTAATAACATGAAGACAGAACTAGCTGCGAGTTTCCGAAATGTTGACTTTTATTAAACCAGACCCAAAACACTTTGGACCTCAGTGTGTCTAGTGTGACTGGACAAAGATGAGAGGAACCTCGGAAGGAATTTGCCGACTATGGAGATTAAACCAGTGGCTTTGGTATCAGTGAAAAATGTCAAAGTTTTAATCCATAAAGTGCTAAACTGTTTTAATCTAATAAGAAAATCATTGGTTTGCTAATTTCTGAAGAAAATAATTTTAAAATGCATAAAAACACATCTTGTACAAGGTAAAATTGCAAGGTTTACTCAAACAAAAGTCATTGTGGTTAAATTAAAAGCTACACATTTTCAGCCTATTTTTAATTTATTATTACTTGTACTTTTGAATCATAACAGAATTTGCTGAAAATGTAAACAGCACCAACAAATTTATTCCCGGAAGTTGGTTGGTTTAAAATTTCAGTACAATTATTCCAGGCGGTTTGGTTTGACCGTTCTTTGACGAACACAAAAAATGGACTGAGTGCCATCCGAGTTTTGTTGTAAAACTCTTGTGGCTGCGCTTCCTCGTAAAATTATTTTAACCCTCTATTATCCTTATTCCTTAGCATTTATTTCATTGAGGGTTAAAACGGCCTTCCTCTATGATCTTAATTTGATTAATATAGGCCTACCCTTATTTTAATCCACTGATAAGCCTTTGGGCTTAGTGGGATATTTGTGTAATGTATGAATAGGGTTACCATAATTCTGAAAGTAAAATCCTGGACACATGTACTTTCCTTGTGTATGGACTTGCGTGGGCTACCCGGGGTCTGGGGCGAAGCCCCAGCCGGCGGAGGCGAAATTTTTTTGGGCCTTTTTTCCCCCCAAGATCGCCTGTAGTGAGATCTGAGAGTGTCGGGACAGGGAAGTACTTGGGTATTAAAAATAGAAGAAATAAGTATTTGGTTTGGTTACATATTAATTTAGTCTTTCAGTTTGTCTGAAAAACGACACTTGCGTTTGGCCATTGTATTTTGCCACACACGCACACCACTGGCACAGTCTGTAAGCTAAGCAATGTCACAAGTCACAACGCGAACTCAACACTCACTGATTACACAACGGTGACTGCAGACTGTGCAGTGAATCATTGACAACAACTGGACTAGCCTACTAGTGGGTTGACACTGTACGTACTGTCGCCGCCCGCTGCCCTGGCCTTGAGCTCGACTCAATGACAACATTATTGGTTACATTGCGCATCCCCGCGTCCCGGCCCAGCCGCCGTCGGTGCCGCGAAATATTTGAAAGCAGAAATTTGCTACGACAATTTGGAATTGGATTTTCGATTTCCGGGACAATTTGGCGTCCCGAAAATATTTTTCGGGACACCGGGACAGCAACAAGAAAAACGGGACTGTCCCGGAAAATCCGGGACGTATGGTAACCCTATGTATGAAGGTAGTGGGCTACCATACTTTTTTATTAACGTCTATCCTATTCAGTTAAAAACTAATTTACAAAGGAGGACAACTGAATAAATGTATTTACATAGGCCTAAATGCAGACACAACAATGAACTACAAAGTAAGTTAATATTTGAAATAGTAGGACTTGCAACAATGTCGAGAAAAAAAATTGGCCTGTGATAGTTTTCTTAATTTTGGAAACTCTCTTAGACAAGGTTCGTTGACATTATCAACACATCTTGTTTGAACCTTCCACGTTCGGTGGAGGTGCCGGGTCCATGGTTCGTCTGACCATAAGGGCCTATTTCTAGTTAGTCACTTCAATTTCCAATATTGTCAAAATATTAGTGTCCAATAATGTTAGTATTAGAAAAGATTCACTACAAAAGTTTTTACCAATGTCACACACAATGTAGGGCCTAGGGTCAATTCCCTACTAAACACAAATTTAGTTATACTATTAAGTGCAAGCTATACATGCGGGCCTAAAACCTGTAGGCCTAGCCCCTACAATTTCAATGTTAAATTTAATTACTATTAGACCTTTTTTTAGTAGTAGTAAATTATAATTAGGCCTCCGCCTACCTGATACCCACTATTAATTGTTATTAGTGATCGATAGTAAAATTTCCGTACATACTAGTGCACCTATTCCCTGATCAATTTTAGTGCATAATGCAGAAGTTTGAAGAACAAAAGTTGAACTCTCCAACCTGCCTTGAGTGACACCCGTGAGAACCCCCTACAAAGGAAGCTGGTAAACCTCGTAATTGACAAAACAAGTTCTGGATGCGGTCTTTAAAAAAATTACCAAGTGCTGGCACGGCAGGAAGGTGGAAAACGTGTTTGTTGGCAAGTTTGTTGATGTAAGGTTGGTAGCATGGTGGTGGGAAAGTGTGCTACCTACTAGGAAAACGCTTAAGTCCCGCTGCGTTGTTGGATGAGCGTATATGGTGCATTGAGCTGCCATGTGTTACGCGGATTTTCTGTTGTTCTGTGAAAAAAACATTACTTAGTCGAAGATTTATTTTAATTAAATAAAATTTAAAAAAAAATAACTTAATTTTTTTAATTAGCCTAAATTAAATTAAATAAAAAATTAACTTAATTTTTTAATTAATCGTAATTTTTAAAAATGAAAAAAATCGTAAAATTGCAATTTTCATAAGAAATAATTATTCGATTGCGCTCAAATTTAACACGAATATATTAGTTCATGAAATTAAGGTTCTGTAAAAAAATCATTACAATCGGATAAAGCATGTAGGTGTTACTTATAAGTCAAAGAATTGTTTAAAAAAGAAAAAACCCGTAAAATTACGATTTTCATGAGAAATAATTTTTCGATTACGCTCAAATTTCACACGAATATCATAATTCATAAAATTAAGGTTCTGTGAAAAAATCATTACAATCGGATAAAGCATGTAGGTGTTACTTAAAAGTCAAAGAAATTTTTTAAATTGAAAAAAATCGTAAAATTGCGTTTTTTATGAGAAAAAATTTCCCGATTGCGCTCAAAAACGTGGCAGTTCTAAGTTCAGAGATTTCAAAGGCCTCCATAAAATTTCATCGCAATCGGAGTATCGGTTTAGCCCGAATCGTGTTAACAAACACACAAAAATACAAAAAAAAGAAAAAAAAAACATTCCGGATTTTTTTCTCCAGTGTAGTGAAATGGAATCTTCGCATCGCTCGCTACGCTCATCCAACTATACGGAAGCATTAATGCGATTGGCTTAAGGTGCTGGCTGCTAGCAGGTTAAGTAGCTATATGTAAAATAAGAAGATGATTACGGTTACGGATAATGATTGACCATTAAGTTACCATACTGTCCAGTAGATGTGGTTGCTGGAATAAAAGTAAAACTGATAAATTATTTCAGTTGCTTTTATTGTAATGTGTAATATAATAGGTACCTGTACAGTATAAAATGTCACCGTAACAAACATAACGATAAGATAACCAACTAGTAAGTAGACAGCCTGGGCCAGCCTGGTTCAATTATTCAAAATGCCCAGCTGGCAAAGATAAGCCCATGCAATTAAATACTAGGCTATAGGGCCTACCAATTTCCCTTTTAAACAGTGACAAGTTTTTGCATTAAAAGTGTTTTTTAGTTATAAAATTAATAAAATTGACCTCGTTAGTTATATTGCGTAGGACGACTTTGAGACCCATGCATAATGTCGAAAGAAACTCAAGTGAATAAAGTTATGTTTTATGTATTGTTCAGTCTAGCATATCATCCATTGAATCGACACTGGGCATAGTGACTGGTCCGGCTCGTGACACGATGACAACTGCTGACGGCACCAGGCCCAACATATCAAGTGGTTTGCTAAAGTCAGTCTCTGTGAACACTTTCTTGGGGAATGATGTCATCAGAGAAAACGGACCAGGAGGGTCGGTTCGATTTATACTTATGTACAAACGAACGGCAGAAAGCTCCTCTTTTGAACCAAACGTTTGAGTCAGTACCTGGCCATTAGTCAAGCGGATTTGAAGTTTCGTTTGCGAGTAGTTGACCGGCGGGTGGACAGAAGGCTTGGGGGCAGGAGGTGAAGTCGGAGCGGCAGCTGCTTCAGTCTCCAGCGTAGACCCAGGGGCAGCTCCATACTTGGCACGCCTAGCAATTTTGTCTTGTTCAATTTGGTCCTTTACCCGCTGGCGGGCAAGTTTTTCGTCCAACTTTTCACGCTTTCGCTGTTCTATGAGCTTTTTCATTTCAGCATCTTCCAATTTCTTTTTTGCAGCACTTATTTCCTTGCTAGTTTTAATCCTGTGTTTCTCTCTCTCGAAAGCCTCCTCCCGCTCGGCCTGTTCGCGTTCCAGACGTTTCAACTTCATCTTCTCTTCCAGCTTCCGCAACTGCTCACGTTTCTCCTCTTCAGTCAGTGGTTTCTTCTCCTGTGTTGATTCGGAGAAGCTACTGTGTCCCGACTTAGCTGCATGGTACTCCACATCCAACTGATTTTTGAACAGTTTACCACATTCATCACACTTGAGGGACTTTGCTTCTGGTACAGCATCAGCTGTCACGTTTGCACTCCCTTCATCAGTGTCGACTATCATAGTGTCACCATTACCATCAGACTTATCTGTAGACTGCTGAAGACCAACAGTAGCATTATTAAGGGTTAAGGTGGGCATCGGTGCTGGAGGTAATCCTATCTCATCTTCAGAATGTGCCAACAACCATTCCATGGCAGGCTCAACCCCTTGATGCCCAGTCACTTCCAATGCTTTCTCGGCTCGAATTTTAGTAAAACCCATCTCAAGAAGAGATTTGACTACTTCTTCGGAAGACATTCTGTAAATTATGAATAACTACTCTCTCTTACCTATAAAACGACTGGTGACTTGCTAGTTTGTTACCTTGGAAGCCGCGGCCATTATTTTCTCAACACTACAACATCATGAAAACCAACATAAACTCACCGGAAGAAAACTTTTCTTCATCGACCATTGTCGCCAACGACTAAGCTAAGTCGAGAGGAAAAATACGATTTTTCACATTTAATTAAGTACAAAGCGAATGTAATAAATACATCAAATGAAACCAATAAATAAAAAAATTATTTTTTTGTATTTAGTAAGGTGTGCGTATTTTTGTAGTTTGGGTTATTAATCATATAATGTTATACAGTTTAGTATTATTTCTCTCCGCTAATAAAGTCATGTGATTGGTTGACAAAGTTTTGAATTTCCTAGGCCTGCCCCTAGTTTTGTTTGTGTTTGTCGTTTGTAACCGTTTGTTTTGACCGGTTTTGTCACTCTTTAAGGTAATATTTAATGGTTTTTAATTGATTAAGATGCGGAAAAACAATTGTGAAAGATATATTACCGACGAGGAGATCGACGATGCGTTTAAGATGCCCAAAGGCCTCTCTGAAAACAAAACTAAGGCTTTGGAACCAATGTTGAAACTCATGAAAGAGTTGACACTAGGCCGGATTGCCGAAGGGTAAGTTCATGCATAGCCTAGGCCTAGGCCTAATTAGGCCAAGGGAGTGAGTTGTAACACATATTTTAACGGGATCTAGCTCCTTGATCGATCCGCCTTTCCAAGGACATTTTTGCTTTGGGGCACTAGGGCCTAGGCCTAGGCCTAGCTCCATCAACGGCAGTGACCGTTGACCGTGGTCCTAGCCTAGCCTAGGCCTAGGGCCTATTAAAGCCCTACAAACAAATGCCCGCCCATGCTAGGCCTAGGGCTTGGCCGGAACTCTTGCCACTAAGCGGGTCCACCTTTTAAAAACGTTATTTTTCGTGTACTCTGGTATTAGCCTCGCCGCCCCCCCCCCCCTAACCTAGGTCTTCCCAGCAAAAATTTATGCTAGGAAAACCTGGTTAGGGGGGTGGGCGCGAAGCGCCGTGGCGAGGTTAGTATTAACTATTAAAGTTGGACCCGCTTAGCGGCAAGAGTGCCGCTTGGCCTAGCCTATGAGGATGACCGATCACAGGGCTACTAAATGTGAATGAGGTGTTACCCCCAACCTAGAATTGGCCCAGAGCATGGCTCTGCTAATCGTAAAAGGCGATTCAAGAGAAAAAGTCCACCTCGCCAACACCAGCTAGTATGAAGGGTAGGCCCCTAGGCCTAGTATTTTACTCCCGGAAAATAGAGGCGAGCTCCATGGCAATCGTCGTCGGGGACCTTGCCCCCTTCCCTCGACGACGATGACGACAATGACACCACGAACAATGACGAAGACAATGACGACCGCGACGTGAGAACCCCCTTCCTCCCCTTACCCGTGGCTGGTTCTGACCAGCATGGGCCCCTCCTCTCTCCCCCCCCCCCCCCCCCAGTTTAGAATGGTGCATTATGACCAAACGGTTGACGCGTCCTTAATCCAAATAAACCAAAAAAACTCTACTAGCCTAGGCCTACGCTACAGTGTCCTCGGACCCAACTTTGCAGTGGGCCTACAGTTTATCCTTTCACAACTTATTTCTCCGGCCCGGGTAGGCCTAGCTCAGCCCAATTGTCTAGTGCCAACCGCAGAAACCTATCTCTGGGGGGCCCGTTCTCCCCTCTAAAGTATTTTAATTCAATAACGTCCAAAACAAATTGCCGCCTAGCCAATACACAAAGGTGGCATGTTTACATTATTTAGGGCCCCTATTCAAATCCAGTGGTGGATCTAGCCCTTACATTTTTGGAAGATTATGCTAAGACTAGCCTACCTAGCATTGATTGAATCTATAACATAACATAACATTTTTTTTTTGCCAATAGCCTACTAGAAACTTGCACATTGTACATTGTTCTCCGCAGAGCAACTAAGGGTGAAAGTGCAAGATCGTTTCCTATCGGGGGCACACTTTGGTGATCTTGCTTCACCCCCTTTGCCAACAGCACGTGGTGTTCCCAAGTGGTCACCCACTCAAGTACCGACCACGCCCGATGTTGCTTAACTTCGGTGATCTATCGAGAACTGGTGTATTCAACATGGCAAGGCCGTTGGCCAACATAACATAACATTTCTTAACGTTACTAATGGGCCCTTCCGCCCGGTGGCAACCACTCACTCCCCCCAGACCTAATTTCTGTCCTCCCCTAAAAACGATTTAAATTCCCTCAAAGACCCACTATCTACAACATCCCCAGACAAGTCATTCCATTCCCTAACAGTCCTTTCTAAGAAACCATACCGACCCAGATCCGTTCTTAAGTTACTTGACGCTGGAACTTCCATGAATGATCCCCCCTACCCCTGTAAAGCCCCTCATGCAGCGGATTGCAGCCTATTGCGGATGTCCCCCCACTCCCTACTTCCCCTAGCCGCCTTTTACATATTGCACAACCTAACCTCCCTTCTTCTTCCCTCTAATGACTCCCACCCCAACTCTCCTAACATTGCAGTGACACTATCATACTCGTATACCTTCTCTACATTCCCCTTATCATCCTCCTCCCACCGCCTTCCTCAGTCTTCCTCCAGATTCCTAGTTCCCTTAATCCCTCCTCCTCTTCTTCATTATCTCTTCCTCAAGTAGGCCTATTCCCATTTCTCCTCTCTTTTCTTTTCAAATAGTCTCTTCTGACCTCTTGCCTTGTTTTCTTCTTTATTCCCCTCTCTAAACCTTATCCACACAAATCCACACGCCAACGAGACACTCGACCCTTGATTGAACCTGCTCACGGCTCGACTACTCGACGCTAGCCGACTACGATCCGGCAGTCCCCCACTCACCCCCACCCCTTTCCCTTCAAGCCGAGACAAGTTCACTGCAGCAACAAAGTGGTAGCCCATCCCCATAGTAGAGAGTTGTATTTTGTAGTACCGTATTTAGCATTCATATTTAATATTATTTTGTATTGAATTGGTAGGCCCTAACTACTAACTAGTAGGCCTATTGGCTTTCTTTTGAAAAATTATATTGTGTATTGGGCCTAATATAAATTTAAATGGAAAACACAAATTAATTGGATGAACTCTTAAAACCGGGACATTTTGCCGTCCCGAGAACTGTTTTCGCAACACCGGGACAGGCCACCAAAAACGGGATGATCCCGGAAAACCGGTCACCCTAGGATAGCCTAATCCGTAGGCGGTAGCTTCAGCATGTTTTAAAAACCTTTGAGTTCTCTTGCTCCCACTAGGCCTACAAGGGCCTTCTCTATTTGGCAGTTTGTTTCCCAGCTGTGTCTATAGTTGGGGGTGGGGAGGTTGGCCTTGCAAATCTAAACTAGGCCCTAGTTGGTATTATTAAAAATATTTTTCTATTTAGTTGTCCTCCTAGATTGAAGTGGGGCCTCCGGCATACTAAATTACACTAGGCAGGCCTATAGGCAATAAGTTACCATAGCCCTATTGTGTTTTTGTTTTAGTACAAATTGGAGTCTGGATGACTTTGAAATTGGTAAACCAATGGGGAGAGGTAAATTCGGGCGCGTGTTTCTTGCACGAGAGAAGAAATCTGGCCTAGTTGTCGCCCTGAAAACCCTGTTCAAGAAGGAGCTTCTCAAGGCGAGAGTAGAGCTGCAGGTTCTGCGCGAGATTGAGATCCAGTCCCACTTGGCGCATCCCAACGTTCTGCGCCTTCTGACGTATTTCTACGACGAGCGTCGCGTCTACCTCGTGCTGGAGTTTGCCGCCCACGGCGAGCTCTACCGCCGGATGCAGAACATGCCAAGCAAGCATTTCGGAGAAAAAGAGACTGCAAAGTACATATATCAGGTAGCAAACGCCCTACATTATTGCCACATGAACCACGTAATTCATCGCGATATCAAGCCCGAGAATCTACTCCTCTCTATAACGGGAGATATCAAACTCGCCGACTTTGGCTGGTCCGTTCACGCCCCCTCGCTGCATCGTAAGACCATGTGCGGCACGTTGGATTACCTACCCCCCGAGATGGTGGAGTCAAACACCTACAACAAGTTTGTCGATCACTGGTGCCTGGGGGTTCTCTGCTACGAGTTCCTGGTGGGCAAGCCTCCGTTTGAAACACAAGACACAAACTTGACCTACGCACGCATTAAGAAAGTGGACGTAGTTTGGCCAGCAGATTTCCCAGCTGGAGCGAAGGATCTTGTTTCGAAGGTAAGTTGATCGTATTTTGCGTTTCGTGTCTTGCATTAAAATATAGATATCAGCTCTAGGAAGTTAAGTGGGCTAGACCTACTCTCTGCTGATTAGATGTAGGCCTAGCATGGTTTCGGAGATTAAATAGTAAATACTAACAAATGTCTCCATCCATAATCACCATCCGACAGAAAGTCAACTTCCATATTTCTTACAAATGCAGGAGGACCTGACAATGACTACGTAGTAGGCCTAGTTATAAATAAAAAAAGGCCTAAAATTTTTAGACGAGTGAGCTCAGCGAACAAAGTCTTACAACGCAGGTCTAGCCGAACGGCACTCACTGTGACAAGACAATGTTTGTTCGATGCCGTACATTTGGTCGAACGGCCAAACAGATTAAGCTGAAAATTTAAACAGACATCCGTGACCAGTTAGCTGCTCAAGAACTGCTAACAAAATAAGCAAAATCTGTTGCGATTTAAACCTACAAGAAATAATAAACTAAAAATATAAGCGTAGGATTTAATTTAACGACAATGCTTTGTTCTGGAAAAATCATTTTTATTAAATCTTTTTTTAATGTCGTTCTAGTGTGAAAAATGCCTATCGGCTAGTTAGATTGGAGAAGGGTTGACAGGTTGGGAAAGCAAAGAAAACATAAATCCCAGCCTGAAGGACTGGGGACGACAAAACTTTTCATCTGCTGATGACAACTGCAGCTAATTTAAAGTTGTTACCTTAATCCACAACGCGTTTCGTCCTTCTGGGACTCATCAGGCAAATGGTGGCCACTAAAAATCAGCTAACTACATGCAAACAAAACTTGCAACACAACCAAACCTGTGGTAGGGCCACGCAAGAAGTAAATTCTGCGTGCATGTTGTCATCATCAGCAAGGTTACTTCACACACCATTCATACTGAGCCACACCGTCAGCACAACCAGTAAGGGGGCTTCCCTCCCAACTCTAGTGCTCGGGAGACAAAACATCCATGACTCACCCTGGATTTGAACCAGGACCCTTGGCAACAAGAGAAAAGCTGCCCCTCTGTTGCTTGGCCAGGGTGTCTCTTCATTCATACTTAGAGAAAGGGTTAGAGATAGGAAGGGTGGAAAGTCACACAACAGCACAACCAGTGAGGGGGCTTCCCTCCTAGACTCTGGTGCTTGGGCGACAAAACAACTAAGTCTTAACCTGGATTTGAACCAAGACCCGGGCAACGAGAGAGGCTGCCCTATTAATTATACATATAAATTTTTTTATATCATTATCTAGGGAAGACGAAACCCGACTTTTTTACGACCCGGGTACCCGTCCACATTACCCGCGGGTTACCCGGGTAGTAACACAAAAAAATCGTGTGGGGTGTCTAATGAACTGTGAAGAAACGCGCTCATCAATTATCGTAATATCTCGGACGACGTAATGCTGTTCTATAAACAATGACGTGCCGATGAAGTAGTATTTCATAATCACGAAAGAGGAACAGCAGCGGGCCATTAAGATATCACTCACGCATATCTGCTTTATATCTTGACACAGTCAAGTCAAGGTCACGACTCACGATGCGTTGGCGCGGGGGTGGGGGGGGGGGACTGGAGCCCGAATTAGAGTAAACAAGATAAGGAAAGGTTTATCACCATGGGTGATAGCTTTTAAGTTTTGACTTCTAGCAGATTGAAAACATAAGTGATGTTGTGGTAATTATTTACGCAGTATAATCTCTAGAAGATCGCACGAGTGTTAAGGCAGGAGGGGAGGGGGAGCACACTGCACAAGTCGGCGGCATGAACAAAGGACATTATAATTCAAAACAAAAACGCCGCCAAGCACAAAAGATATGAGAAAGCGCATGTTTACATTAGCCTTCCGCCTACAATGTGACACCTCAATTCAGGAACTGGGTTTTACGGGTAAACGGGTAGTGGAAACACGTACCCGTACCCGACTTCGTCGGGCGGGTACCCGATACCCGGGTACCCGTCGTCTTCCCTAAAAAATATATATATGTCACAATTAATAGGGCAGCCTCTCTCGTTGCCACGGGTCTTGGTTCAAATCCAGGTTAAGACTTAGTTGTTTTGTCGCCCAAGCACCAGAGTCTAGGAGGGAAGCCCCCTCACTGGTTGTGCTGTTGTGTGATTTTCCACCCTTCCTATCTCTAACCCTTTCTCTAAGTATGAATGAAGAGGCACCCTGGCCAAGCTACAGCAGAAGGGGCAGCTTTTCTCTTGTTGCCAGGGTCCTGGTTCGAATCCAGGGTGAGTCATGGATGTTTTGTCTCCCGAGCACTAGAGTTGGGAGGGAAGCCCCCTTACTGGTTGTGCTGACGGTGTGGCTCAGTATGAATGGTGTGTGAAGTAACCTTGCTGATGATGACAACATGCACGCAGAATTTACTTCTTGCGTGGCCCTACCACAGGTTTGGTTGTGTTGCAAGTTTTGTTTGCATGTAGTTAGCTGATTTTTAGTGGCCACCATCTGCCTGATGAGTCCCAGAAGGACGAAACGCGTCGTGGATTAAGGTAACAACTTTAAATTAGCTGCAGTTGTCATCAGCAGGTGAAAAGTTTTGTCGTTCCCAGCCCTTCAGGCTGGGATTTATATTCTCTTTGCTTTCCCAACCTGTCAGCCCTTCTCCAATCTTTTTTTAATGTCGGGCGGTGGATGCATCTCGGGCATGCAGTGACCTAGGTGTATCGAATCTAACACGCTCAAGGTTACCTCCCGTCTGGTTCTGACCAGCATGGGACTTTCCTCCCCACATCCCGTAGGCTAGAGTGGCGCATTATGACCAAATGGTTGACGCGCCCTTAAACAAATATAGCCTACCGGTGCGGTAGGTACTCAAAATAAACTAAAATGAAAATACAAAATGTTCCCGGGTACTTAACAAAAGACTCACTCACTCGTCTAACAACGACTTATGGCATTTCCCTAAACTAGAAAAAATAACAGGTTTATACTTTATAGGTACACAACTGCTTTTAACCCTAGTGGATAGGCCTAACAGTTAAAGCTATTCCTCTTGTTCCAGCTGTTACAACACAACGCTGCCAAGCGCATATCATTGCCCGAAGTGATGGATCACCCATGGATTGTCTCAAACTACGTAAACAGAATCAAATCCTAGCTCTACCACTGTGAGTCAGCTGAAGAGTTGATTTACGTCTGAAAGTATGCCTATTGCCTACTGATGTTTTAAAAAATGTCATTTTACATAGGTATTTGTGATGTGTCAGTTGTGTATAGGCCCAATTGAAATTTTATGGATGCATTGGTCCTGCTTTAATGTTTTTTAACTACCTACACTGTATTCGTTGTCCGGTAGACGTCAATTGCGATCGAACTCTCTAATAATTGTTTTATACGGCCCATTGTTTTTTAATTGTTAGTCTTATAAAGAAAATGTCACTACTATTAAGTTATGTTATCATCCAATCATCTTAGTGGTACCGGTAGGCCTATTAGTAGATATTCTGACAAATATACCTCAAATTGTTCAAGTTCTAACATCTTTTGCTAAGTAAATTATATTTTGTATCCAGGTGTTCTATCAATATTAGGCCTACTTTAGTTTCATTTTTTCTATAACCATATGTCTATATACGTAGACCTACATTAAATAAAAGTATTGTCAACAATCAAAATTATACTGCAGTTTCATTATTCATTTTAAAATTAGGCCTACAAATGTATCAACTCCACTGTAGTTTGCGTCATTGCATTAGTGCGCCTTCAGGCCAAGTTTATTCTCTACCTCAATACATATGGTGGTTATTGGATGTTTCCTATACACGTGTAATGCTCGTTACCTGCATTTCCTTTGATTCGCGGAGGCAAGTCGACGACGACGACAATGACAACACGGACGATGACACAGACGAAGACGACCACGACGTGTGGGAACCACCAATCCCTGCCCTCCCGTACCCTCCCTTTCCCTCTGTCCTTTGCCTGAGTTTTATAACAACAGTGTAGACTGTAGACTTTAGTTTCTGGGGACTACTGTACAACCTTAACATTTCTTTTGGTTTTAAAGTTAGTATACTGTGATTCAGATAAGGTGGCGGTCGCCGAGGGATCGCAGCACTGTCGTCCACGCACTATGGCCACAGGATCGGCAAAAAGTAGATAAAATAACGGTCTCTAAAACTGCTTTCGGAGAAAAACACGACTATTTTAAAGCCAAGCCTTGCCCAATATATCCTAAAAATAAAGTATTTATGAAGTGTACAAATAAAATCAAGACATTTTGATGCTCCTAAACATTGACATCACATCTGGCGAGGTTGGCATTATAAACAGCTGGAACTTTGGACACAGCATAACCAACAAGGCAAAAAACACTTTCGTAATCGTGATTACTTAAAATCATTATTTCGCTAAAATACTGACTCTGTGGGACGAACTACTTTATTCACAGCTTATAAAATGTTGATTTATGTGATAAAATATCACGATAACATGACCAAATACGGTAGGCCCTACCTAATGCCAGTTGTGTGTAAATTGTCAACGTTGGCGCGGGTGCTCTCGCTTGACCTTGACGGCCGCCAGCTTATCTGGTTCAACCTATAGTGTTGTTTAGTGCAAAATACGAATACGTAATGTTAGTAACGATTCAGCTGCAATAACCTGAGCTCGTGCGAGCTTCATTGTTTCGTTAAGTCTTTTTCTTTTCACACGACTGCATTTTTGGCTTACTAATAAGCTATCAATATCATGCATTTTCTGGCTTTCCAGTAGACAAGACCCCCTTTCCTTACCTATAAAAATAATTCATACCAGGGCCCTTATTCAGTAACTTCACGGGTTCAACTCTGTCACGGGACCGACTCTGTAGTAACAGTAATCGTTCCGGTTGTTGTTGGTCGAGGTCGAAAGGTATGATTTACATGGCCGTGGACGGTCAAATGTGAACAAATGATTCGCAGTCAGTTGTCAAATATTCGAAATGACATAGATGTGTGTATTATTTCCAATCGGGGAGAAATTGGATTTAAATGGTATAATTTTATGAAAAAAGGGAACGCACGGGACTTTTAGGGGTAGGCCCTTACTAAAGGTAGGTTTTCTTTGAGCATACTATTGTTATTCGTTTGATAAAGTTAAAGATCTGGTTGTGTTTACGTGTAGGCCAAGGCTTATCATTAGAGCTATGAAAAATAGCATTTATATTCTGAATATTAGCATTAATTTTTCCAAATTTAGCATTTTGTAGCATTAATTTTCTTCTTTCCACCAAAACCCTAAATGTGGGGAGTTTCTTGTATTTTTAATGGGGAATGAATTCAAATTATGCTTTATAGGAACATTCAATTCAATGTACAGTCACTTTAAACTTTATAATACAATGCTAAACCAATTCTCAATTGGTATAGGTAAACCTTATTTTCAGTAAATTTAGCATTTTGTAGTGTTTTTAAGAATTTATACTCACTGATTTAGCATCAATAACCTAAAACGCTAAATTTTCATGCCTCTACAGCCACCATTTTATACAAATATAACCGAGTCGGAGTCGGTTGTCACGGATTATATCGCAACGATATCGACCTCATCTGGGTCGATCACTTACAACCGAGTCGATTACGGTAGAAAACGCCTGGGTCCAACTCCGTCAGAGTTATAGAATCGCAGTCCAGGCAGAAGGGCATCCTTGGACTTGAATCTCTCACTCTATTCTGTTCTTTGCTCCCACAGAACTGCTTTCTGTGATTCCTATCCTCTAATATAATAATGTGCTTTTTAAGCAGATGTCTTTTTTTAAATTTATTTTAATTTATTTATTTAACGTCTATCCTATTCAGTTATAAAAACTGATTTACAAAGGAGGGCAACTAAATAAATCTAATTACATAGATGCAGACACAACAATGAACTACATTTAAGTAGGTATTTCTCGATTTGGTTGATCGGGAAACACTCCGTGGTGTAATTGTTTTTTTTACTACAATTCAGAAATTAAAAAAGTCCGCCCCAACCGGGAATCGAAACCAGATAAGAAGCAGAAGCAGATATTCGTTGCAGTACTGTTCCATCCATTCAGATGTATAATGCAACTACCATTCAGAGATTAAAATGTACCCGTCCTGATGGTCTAGTGGTTAAGACGTCCACCTGGAATGTGGGAGATCCGTGGTTCGATTGGGTCGGTTGGGGCGGACTTTTTTAATTTCTGAATTGTAGTAAATAAAATACATTTAAGTAAATATTTGAAATAGTAGTAATATTACAACAACAATGCATTAAAACTCAACAATTTTGGTAACAAATAAAAATGATATTAAATCAATTAATGAATGAATCAAATATAAAAAAGGGTGGGGAATGAAAAGAAAAGAAAAATAAAATAAAAGGAAAGGAAAAAGAAAGAAAAAGGTTTCAAATAAAAATAAGCCTTGTTGATTCTGGTGTCGCCACTGTGTAGAATCGTGAGATCCGAGCCCAACTTGATTGGTTGATACCGGTCTCTAGTTGCCAAGTTGGCCATTGTTTGCTCGACCGTGGCATTGGTGCCAACAGGGTAGTCGTGATCTACTTCAAGTCTCAACTATTTAGACAACAAGACAAAATTTGTTATCCTAAGCGACAGTGTCTCGGCCATCCAATTCATCTCTCAAGCAATGAACCTCCATCCGAAATCGCTGCTTTTCAAAAACTCCATTGCCAGCCTTCGTCAGCAAAACAAACTATTAGAGGCTCAATGGATCCCTAGCCACTGCAAGATCATGGGGAATGAAAAGGCAGACTTCTTGGCAAAAAGTGCCACAAAAGCACCGCAACCACCAGCAGCGCCTCTCTCCTTCAAAAATGTCAAAACTAAGATCAAATCAACCACAAAAAAGATCTTCAGGAACACCACAGAAGAGACTTCATGACTAAAGAACTGGCGGACCGAAATCAAGAAAGGGCCAGACAAAGACTGGTCGAGAAAGACGGCCACCGCCCATTTCCGGCTTGTAACCGGTCACGACGTCTTGCAACACTACCTGCACCGCTTTAACATTACCAAGAACCGTCCACCTGTAAACTTTGTAATTTAGAAGACCAAGACAGAGCACATCTCTTTAGATGTGCCGCCCTCAAGAGTGACATTGACTCTCTGCCTGATGAACTGAGCAGGATAGAAAAGGAGGCAGTCTTATATTGGATAGCAAGACAAAAGAATGGCTAAGAGGCCAACTTTGCACAAGAAAAAAAAAATCCATTTAACATCAGTTTTATTAAGTACGTTTATATATTATTTGACACTTAGGAAATGCGTTCTAGGTTGCTAGGAAAGGGCATAGCCCCATTCACATAGTGTCTAGCAACCTACTATAACAATACAACATTACAGACAGATTCATTAAAAATACTACCGTTATTAGTGTGATGTCACGACCCCATTATTAACCACTGCCTGACTCCGAACAATCGTCAATGTGATTAGTCGAGGCCGGCAAGGGACGGGCTCGGATTGGTCAAGTCAAGTTTGTTTGAAATCGACTCTGACGTCGCCACTACTGTGTTCCTAGTTTTCACTCGGTAGCTGAATCTCTCTTTTCTCAAACCAATCCCTACTAACACTCCCTGAGACTCAATTTAAATTCATATTAATCCTTCTCCCAGACTACATTCCCTTGCAACCCAATCCAATCTACTATTGTTATACCCAAAAAGAGTTCTTGTGAATTGCATTGCCATGTGAATGAGAATGGGATAGATCTAGGAAAAGATATTAGTAGGTATTTTATTCATAATAACTAATAAATAAATTGTATTTAGAGTCTACCCACTCAGTTTTAAAACTGATTTTTATTTTTTAGTGGGGAACACTAAATCAAAGCGACTAAGCCAACCCTGTAGGCCCGACGCAATCGACGAGTGAGCGATAACCAACCAAAGATCAATATTTTTAATAGCAAATATAGCAATCAGTGGTATGGACAGTGCGAACACCCGCGGAACATTACCAGAATCAACAAGGCCGATTCAGAACAACTTTGAATTTATTATGTGTCTCGTTGCTAGGACGGCCCCAAAGTAACCGTTTACCTATGACAAGAACTGATGGACTTAAGTCCAAATTAGAAGTTTAATAACTTCTGTCTATACTGGGAATCGAACCCTGGACCTTCTGCATTGGAAGCAGATACGCTAACCACAAGACCAATGAGCCACAAACCAAAGACAAAGACCAAAGACAGGGGCCAGAGCTATCTCACATGGAAATGTGTGCATGCCTTTGGCATTGCACGTCATTTCATTACACATAATTCGTACCGGTATTGTGTGTTGGGTTTTTATAAATAATCCTTTATTTCAGCTTGATCATATACATAGTACAGATATGCACTTAATACCTGTGGGCTAATTTAGCTTATAAATCATTTTTCATTCGTGATCATTTCTCATGCTTTACATGTTTACGTTTTGTGAAATAAGCTGGCCTGTTACCGTTCGCGCCTAATTTTGTATTTTCGTTTTACGCGTTGGTATCACTGCAACTGCAAACAGAAAGGGGCGTAACCATGATGGTGGGCGTAGATCGTCGCAACATTCTACTTAAATTATTGATCTTTGTATCGTTAAGATGAAGATGTTTTGTTTGTTTTTCTTATCTTTTATAAAACAAAATTCTACGCATTCTCGCGTTTTGGAAGCCCTCCAACTCTCCCTGCAGAGTTGCCCTCCCTGTGTATTTATTGCTTATTTGGGACAGACACTTGTCGCCAGGCAACAGCTGACCATGATAATGTATTTTTGGCTAGGCCTACCTGAACTAGCCCCAGTCTCTCTTTTCGGTGATTGACACAGTATTTTTAGCCTAGTAGTGAGTTAGGACTTGCTGACCGGTTGGCATTTAACCGCGAATAGTAGTAACCTAGACCTAGGCGAGACCTTCTAAGCCTTCAATTGCAGGCTAGGTCTAGTTTTATGTGATAACCTTTGAACAATGAACCTATATAACTGATCCGAATATCATAAATTAAAAACTAACGAGTTGTTAGTGCTTGTAGACGTGTAGGCCTAGGCTTAGATTCCACATCTTTTCTATTTGTGTAGGCTAGGCTACAGTTTTGCACAGTTTAATTCTAGTCTATCTCGGTGTTTTTATATTTCGGGAATTGTCTACTTGACGTTGGTTACTATGTCCTCTTCAAGGTTATTGGGGCCAGTTATCAACATGAGATATGTTGGGAGCAAGCGAATCTGGTCCCAATTGTACGAAGTGGGGGGAACAACGTTATTCCGAGGAAGCAGGGGTCCAGTCGGTGGGACATCGTCATTACCTCGCGCAATGGCGACCGGAGCTGTCGTGAATGGAGCTGCTCGTAAGGAGGACATGCATTGTCCGTGTGTGACATTAGACAACCTAAACCCATGTATAAAAGTGATGGAATACGCGGTCCGAGGGCCGCTCGTCATCAGAGCAGGTGAAATTGAGAAGGAACTAGCAAATGTAAGTTGAATTATTATGTTATTGTTATGAAATCAGGTCACACGGCCCACGGGACGGTGGGTTGTTCACCGCGTGGGGCGTGTACCTTGCATGATATTTCCTGTCATTGGTATAAAATAGCCTATAAAAGTAAAATCCCCCCTGGTAAGTAATGCTTCTGTGACACCCATAAACTATCAAATTGACATAGCCTACTAAGTTACAGTAGTTCTTATAGCCTAGTACAGATCTTGTCACAAGGGCTTAACCTACCTAATCAATACCTGCACCTAACTAAAGTTAGATATGCTAAGACTGTGTACTTAGCCTAGGCTAGGCCTGCACAAAGACAGATTACTAAAAGCTTGTATTTCTACCTTTAGTCAGTTTTACTAAAGTGGTAGACCTACAGAGCATTTTTATTATTTCAGGGGGAACGTAAGCCGTTCGATGAAGTTATCAAGGCAAACATTGGCGACTGCCACGCAATGGGGCAAGTTCCCATCACGTTCATTCGAGAAGTGTTGGCCCTGGTAACGTACCCCCCGTTGTTCGACGACCCACGCTTTGCTTCCGACGTAAAGTCCCGGGCGCGAGCAATCCTGGCGGGTTGTCGCGGCGGTAGCGTCGGCTCTTACACGGACTCGCCGGGGATCGAAATCATTCGCAGGCATGCAGCGCAGTACATAGAGAAGAGGGACGGCGGGATCCCGAGCAACTGGGAGGACATTCTCCTGTCGGCGGGCGCTTCAGACGCCATCAAAGTACGTATGAGTGCTCGAGTGTGTGCAGGTAGTTACCGGCGCAGGTGCCTAACTCGTACGATGTGTGTTACAGTCTGTACTCAAGCTGTTGATCGCAGACGTTGACGGCAAGAAGCCAGGAGTGATGGTGCCCATTCCACAATACCCCCTCTACTCTGCAACACTGGCAGAGTTCAATATGCATCAGGTAAGTCTTCTTCTCCTTTAAAGTCAACCAGTTAAGACAAGCCTCCCTTCCCTCCTTCTACATGCCCGTAAGGCATAAATAAATTCGTATTTACAATACCCACTCAGTCACACAACTGATTTTCAGTGGTGTGGGGGACATTAAACCAAAGCGACCAAGCCAACCCTGCAGGTTCCGATGCAATCGACGAGTGAGCGATAACCAACCAAAGATTTATATTTTTTAATAGGAAATAAAGCAATCAGTGGTATGGACAGTGCAAACACCCGCGGATCAACACCAGAATCAACAAGACCGATTCAGAACAACTTTGAATTTATATTGTGCCTCATTGCTAGGACGGCTCCAGAGTTACTGTTTACAAATTCCTAAGCCAAGAACTGATGGACTTAAGTCCAAATTAGAAGTTTAAAAACTTCTGTCTATAGTGGGAATCGAACCCTGGACCTTCTGCATTGGAAGCACGCTAACTACAAGACCAACAAGCCCTCACACATTGCGTCACGCCCCTTGCCAGACCTGCGTCTAGGGTACATATTATGTCATCTGTCATGTTCACCATTTCCACACAATCTGCCGGTGGGCCTACTGGTTTCAAACACACCTAGACCTATTTAGCGCAGATGCTTCCCCAACATGTCATGTTGTGTCAAGGTATAGAGCGCTCCATCTTTCCATGTCCACTCTGGCGGCGAACGCTGGAAACGCGCGAAAGAGGATAGAATCTACACATGCTATCCTCGCGTGTAAGAAATAAACTAATTGAGATCAATATTGTGATGTTCTATTGTGCACACAACAAGCCGCACCTAAATGAAATATAGCCTTCAATATCATATTTATCAGAAACATAATTCATTTCATGAGAAAATATATTGGAGCAACTGAAAACGTCATCAAACGCTGACTGAGTTTACCAACTACCTATCTACCGTTATTTTATTTATGTTACATATTTCTTACTCTGAATATTATCTGTTCGCAATCCACCTACCCACTTTCCAATAGTGTGTATCTTTGCTGATGCCACTTGTTGGAAGATAAGTGACTCAACACATGCTAATTTTTTTAATCATGGGAATTATACCTGTTATAGGGTGCAATATGCCCCTCTTCAGGTGAACTATGTATGTTGCGGATAGGACAATTGTGTAGGGATGTCCGAGGGCTGTTTAAGAGGACTCTATCCCTTGCATTCGCATTAACGACTGAGGAAAACCTCGGAAAAAACCTTCAGTCAGGATTGCCGGACTCGACGGGATTCGATCCCGTAACCTCCCAATTCAGAGTCAAGCGCTTAGCGCCCGATCAAAACTGTCGGTAACACATGTAGGCCTACTGTTTCGTTATTTTGTGTTAGGAATCCACAAGAAATTACGCAAACAAAACACATTTTCTAGCACTTAGGTAATTTTCCTTGAGATATTATTAAAGTGTAGTCTTTATATTATTAATATATCAAATTCATACCTAGTTATTAAGCCTAATTCATTTTGGCCTAAAACAATCGGTGGACCTTTTATATCACAATAAAAGAGCTAAGTCCCGATTTGCAAAACCCAATTGGCAATCTTGGCCAGGGATCGAACCCATGTCTCTCAAAAGACCACCAAGACCGCGGTAGTGTATTTGCTGCTGAGAGTTATTGGTGCATTTTGATATAATTATGCGCATCAAATTCTAAGATTTAATTATCACCACTCTCATTAATCTAGTCCGCGCCCGGCCAGCGGGAGACCTGGGTTCAAGACCTGTTTTGTTTCTATTTATATCATGATTTTCATAATAACAATTTTATCAAATCCCATCAAGAGTAGATGCATAAGGATTTAATACTCAGGCTTCCATGATTCCGAGAAAATAAAGCACACGCGGCGAACACGCCCATGTTGTCTTGGTATTACCAATTATCTTTTTATATTGTTGTTTTGTCCCGTATTGAATGTTTTGCTTTCTTATAATTAAAGAATGAATAATGTTTACTTTATTAATTAATTTTAAATTAATTAATGTTATTATAAACTTTATTGTCTTCACAAAGCTTGAGTGGCTTTATTGTTGTTGCTTGATTTTATTAGAGTTGAGACACTGTGTGCTCTACTCTAGTGTTGAATTCAATTCCATATTTGGTCTATAATAGATTATAGAATACAAATAAATATTTTGGTTTAATATTAATAAATTTAAGTCATTATATTGATTTAATTTATAAGTATCTTTTACAATTGTACTCTGCTACAATACAACGGTTCACATAAATGTTTATACGTTCATCTGCGCCCCGCCCTATAGAATATATCCGTATGTATTTTAATTATAAATTCTTATAAATCTATATTGCAAATACTAGATTTTGAATTCATTTTGAGCCACACAATACTTTCTTCACTAAGTGGTTCTACGACATTTTTGTCCCCCAAAACCTTATTTATTTACAGTTACACTGTTCTGGCTTAAAACATGTGTAGGCCTAGGATCATATGGGTGTTTACAAAGGTAGGCCTATCCTCCTTAGGTGGCCATGACAGTGCTACGCCCCCTCGACACTAGTGCATTCTCTAGGTGATTTGAGTTCTCTATAAGTGTTCTGTTCAGCAGAAGCAGACTACTTGATGTTGTGCCAGCCAGTTACTGTGTCTCCTCTATCGGTTGTGAAGCATTTGCGCATTATCTTGAGCATCAGATCAGTAGGCTACTTTTGGTTCCAATGTACCATGTCAATACACACCTATTCATTAGGGGTGTGCGAGTAGGTATCAAAATTCAAATTTTAGGATATTCACAAAAAGTTAACTACAGCTACTGTTACTGTTTGATTCAAATTTCGAAAAGTTGGTATTCAAATTTTGAATCCGACCCGGCACCTCCACCTCCACCTCTGTGATAGTTCCAAGTTTGGCAATAGTTTCTTTGCTTGTTGCACTCTAGCTATGAAATTTTACAGTAGGCCTATTCCGTACTATTTTTAGTTTCACGGGACCAAAATTATGAAAGTTTGGCAAATACATCCAAAATTCATTTAAATATTTTCTTTCCAGATCTAGCACAAGTCTGCTATTTATAGGGAAAATTAGCAGTAATAGTAATTGATACGATTTTACTACAAATGCCTGTCATAGAAGACATTGAAGTAGATGAGGAGGTGTTGAGCCTGGCTAGCAAGCACTGAAAGTCCACAGCCCGAGAACGTCACGTCACCCCCCGACCTGACTTATGTTGGAACCGGGTGTTTGATATTTATTATTAGTATAAATTAGTGGATATAGCGTAAATTACCGATTAGCAAAGATTTAAATGATCAAATGTACTTGGCCTACAGAGCTAACTACATGTGAAACCTACAAAAGTTGGTAAAAAGAGCTTCCAAAAATCTACAGTGTATGCAGAAAGTAAAACCTTGGAACTACATCCTCCTATTGGAAGTCATTACTCACCTAGTAACATTACATAGGTACCAATAAGAACTGCTAACTAGGATCATTAACATGTGACAGTGTTGTAAACATTAGCTCATCTGTCTGTGCAGCTGCAAGCCGTCGTACGTTACTAATCAGGCTCCAAGGTCGTACTCATGAGAGTAAAGTGAAATGATCAATGTTTTCAACTGGTTACTATGTACCTTCATCTTGAAAACAAATTGATTGAGGCTAAGTGAAGCTTGTCTTTGAACTTAGTCGTCCAAGTCCAAGGTCATTCAAGGAAAGTTGCTTTTCACGTGGGCTATTTCTGAACTGGTAGAAATTAAAATACAGACTTAGCCAAATTGCTGAGAAATAAAGCTTTACTCTATGGGTGAGGCTGGAAGGATGCCAAGTGCTTTGAGCTGTTACTTTCATTGGGAGAGTCAATGACTTTTCTTGAGATGCTTTATCCCTTTGACCTAATTTCTATCGAAGCAATGACTTCATTAAGACATTTTCTTATGTGCTGCTTCCTCAATGTACCCTATAAAATTTACTCTTAAAACTATTGATTTGTTTTGATTTCTATTTCTATTTTCTATATCTATATCTATTTTCTATCCTTGAACTTGAGCAGACTGTCAATTTACACGCCAGCTGGCCTTTGCATTGCAGAGGTTATCACTATCTCCCCAAGGTCACAACTAGTTCTTCTATCATAAGAAACAATATGCAAATTAATTTAATAGCTTTTTATATTAAATTAAACAAATAATTATTAAATAGGCTTTCACTAGGCCTAATCAAATGTTTCTTCTACATTCTGCAATAACTTAGTTGGTGAACAAGTTAGTCAAACATGTAATTTACGGGGCCTAAAACAAGTGGTTCTTTATTGACTTGATATCGATTTGATGCTGCCTGTTGGGTCTCCTTACATTTTAAAAATAAATTTGATTCTTCAACAGTAACACTTTAAAGACACTTGGTCGTTCGTGCGCTTCAGTGTTCGCTGTACCATGCACTGTAAACCGCGTACACCTGCACTTTGAGTGCGCTTCAGTGTTCGCTGTACCATGCTCTGTAAACCTCGTACACCTGCACTTTGAGTGCGCTTCAGTGTTCGCTGTACCATGCACTGTAAACCGCGTACACCTGCACTTTGAGTGCGCTTCAGTGTTCGCTGTACCATGCTCTGTAAACCGCGTACACCTGCACTTTGAGTGCGCTTCAGTGTTCGCTGTACCATGCTCTGTAAACCTCGTACACCTGCACTTTGAGTGCGCTTCAGTGTTCGCTGTACCATGCACTGTAAACCGCGTACACCTGCACTTTGCGTGCGCTTCGGTGTTCGCTGTACCAGACACTGTAAACCGCGTACACCTGCACTTCCGAGTGCTGACACTCGATCTACTAACAAACAAACCTAGAAAGTTTTAGTTTCTAAATTTTATTTTATTTTTTACTCGTTTATTAACCTGCTTAAATTATTTACTAAATATTAAAATGGAGGCAGCATTGCATTAATTTAGTTTTAGTGTCATTGACTCATTCATCACTAATTGGCCTACGTGTCTTGCAGCCATACCTACAGACACGTGCTTGCCAACTTTTTGTTTCTGAAACTATTCTTAACGGCCAAGTTTATGTGACCACCATGTACTGTTAAAAATGCTAGGTGTTGGGAGGGAGTTCTGTGGGATATGTGCCAACCACATCAATCCCTACTTGTCACCAAGGTATCACGTAATGCTATGGAATAGAAACTCATAAGTCTACAACAAACGTCAAACCTGATCATTGCAGCAAAGTTACGTTTCAGCCATTTCCATTCCACATCCACTTAGGAGTAGTACTAATCTAATATTTGCCTAGTTCAAATCCCTATTGGCCCACTAGGATAAAAAAAAGTACATACGGTGTCATATAACATTGATTGATTGATTAATTGATTTTGTGTAATTCCAGACTAGTCACATGACAAATTATGAGTTTAGAATCATTCCGTCTATACACGTACCAACACATCAAAAGCAAGTTTACGAGTTATTGTCTTGTTTTATTACGACTAGGCTTATTAGCTGATTGATAATAATTGTAGATAAGAATAATTAATGTGAACATTGCCTCTGATTACCAGAGCTGCAAGATATGATTGAAGGTGGCTTGCAGAAATCATTGTGGAAATATTTACTTAATCCAATAGTATTTACACCGACTTTTGAACTTTTTATTTGAGAAATGTAATCTCAAATCAAACATAATTATGTAGAGTTCATGACTGAAGAGTTTATTGATATTGACAAACATGTTCATAATTTATATTAAAGAGTTTCAGTACTTGTTTTTTGTTTATATTATAAATACTTAGTTGGTTTTAAGTTCATATTATGTAGGTAGGTACTAGTTTATATGTACTAATAATAACTCAATGATAAGCACTTGTGATCTGCCCACTCATCTACAAGAGCAAGCAAGCTTAGGCTTGACAGCAGTGAAGAAAAAAGTCTGGATACATCTGGGCCATATTAAAAAAAAGTGCAACCAGGGAACAAGTCGAACAATACCTAGTAAAAAAACAACCAGGTAGGATCTTTATAGTAGACCAGCTTGACACCAAAAGTGAGTTTAAACGCCTTTAAGATCGGAGCGGACTTCGATCTGAAAAAATCACTTTACAATGCTTCTTTTTGGCCGGAGGGTGCAACGGTTAGGAGGTTTTTTCTGATTCCTCACCTAAAAAAGACTGCATCGTAACAGAGCCTCAACTAACCTTCCAAAGCCCTGTAAACAAGAATACACCAAGGAAAAGCCTCACATGTTATCACCTCAATATAAGAAGTCTGGAAAAAAAAGTAGAAGAATTAGAAATTTTTGTTGATTCAGCGAAACGCGAAATCGATATTTTATGTATTACGGAGCACTGGTTACAAGCAGGGCATGAAGAAGCTCTTCAAATTAATAACTTCACCATGGCTGCCAGCTTCGGCAGGGCTCGCAGTAAAGGAGGAGGAGTTTGTATCCTTATAAAGAAAAATAGTTTCTTGGAATATTACCTTCGCAAAGATATTTCCAAAATGGCTAAAGAGAAACAACTAGAACTATGCTCAGTGGAAATCACTAAGCCCTTACAATGCATAGTGATTGTCATTTACCGGCCACCAGGAAAGGAGTCACTCAAGTGGTTCTACAGCAAACTGGATTCATTGCTACAGCAAGTAGCAACAGAAAAGAAACCAGTGATTATCTGTGGAGACTTAAACATCGACATTCTAGACAACGTAGCAAGCAACCAACTTGAAGAAACCGCAAGACTCGCAGGCTTCCGGTTACTAAACTACGAAGCTACTAGAATTACCAAATCCTCACAAACAGCCATAGACAATGTGTTAACTAACTCAAATGAGGTGAACTTCCTCGGAAATGTGGATCCGGGACTATCTGATCATGCAGGTCAATTAATTGAAGTCATTACATTGGTAAAACGGGAAAGAGTAAAAATTGCACTAAGAGTCGAAGGAGATTCACCCCTCAGAATTGTTCCAACTTCTCAGCGAAACTGGCAGACCTAGACTGGGATGATGTTTACAATGTAGTAACTGTGGATATAAAATTTAATAACTTCCTTCGTAAGTTCCTACCTATGTTCTGGGAATGCTTTCCCAAAACTCTTACCAAACCATCTCAGCAAATAAATAACAAGGAATGGTTGTCAAATGACATCAGAGAAATGGCGAAGACGAAAAGAGACATCTGGTACCTAGCAAAGAGAAATCCTGAAGGACCAGCATCCTTGGAACACAAACGCCTAACCAAGCTTCTCAGAAGAACGGTAATGTCAGCCAAGAAAGCCTATCATCAAGCAACAATTGCAAGAGCAGACAACAAATCAGCAGCAACCTGGAACATTGTCAATCAAATCACCGGGAAGACTAAAAAGGATGCTCCAGAAATTTCTTTTATAAATGAAAACGGACAAAGAGTGACAAACCAGCTAGAAGTAGCAAGACTCTTGAACAGTTTCTTTGCTAAAGCAGTTGAAGATGTTGTGAATGTACACACGAACCAGGGTGCTGAAAGTGCAATGGTAAATCGTGTGGCAGTGTGCCTTCAACTGTTTCGAGTCTAGTATAGTTCTCAGGCCAGGCACCAGCAGAGTGTCGTCGTCGCTTTTTTTTTACGACCTATCGACCTATCGTCGACTGGTCGATTAGTCAAGTTCAAAATATTGACAAAACAAAAGTCTTAGAAACGCACGTGAAAGTCACATGGCGCGCACAACTTCATTTGAAAGTTTGTTTCAAGGCATAATATTTGGTTTCAAACGTTGCAATGTAGGCCTACAGCCCAACCAATATAGAAAGTGATTTTAGTGACCACAAAAGGTGAGAAAGGGCTATAAGACGAGTAATTGTTGGGTATATACGCTGTGTAAATTCATTTTGTTGCCGAGCCCGTCGTAGGCCTTGGCTAGGCCTAGCCTCCTAGCCTATACCCACAACACCTCTGCCGATCGTAGCAAGCAAGAAAAGAAGCAAGATTGTCAAAGATTGCTGGCAGAAGATTCACAATAAACTTTGCAATTATACTCGAGAGCACCTCAGAAAAAAACGGCTCGTGATTCTTCAATCAGATGTTGAAAAGACTGCATGGTTGTTACAGTGCATTTTGCTTTGTCTTCATTTTCAAAGCTCAAGACGATGGAAGACCTCCCCACTACAAGCCAACAAGCAGGCGTTTTGTCATTTCTACGTGATTCGGTGATTATGTAATTATTTTAATTTTGTGTGTGTGTATTTAAATTGCTATTTGCAATAAAATATGTTCCCAAAACATGTGTTCTATTTTTGTAGCGACATTTTATTCCAAGGAATATTTAGTAGAAATAGTAGGTGACTGCATTTACCAAAGTAGAAATAGTAGGTCACTGCATATACCGCCTATCCTCAATAAGTTCTCAGGCCAGCCGCTAGGCGTTGCTCTGATTCAAAATGGCCTCCAAAGAGTTCTTTATTTTGCCCATAGAGAGTGGCACATCTAAGGGGGAGGGTATAGTAGTATCTATGACACGGACACAATGGATAAATGCCTCGAATTGTTGCAAAACACACAACAGCAACCAGACATCCCCGCCTTGCAAATACCCACATTAACACCCAATGACATACTGACAGTTATAAGAAATATGAAACCTAAAACATCAACAGGCTGGGACAAAGTACCAATGCTGGTAATAAAGAAATGTGCACCCCAAATTGTGGAACCTCTTATGCACATTTTTAACCACTCGTTTACCACCAGTCAGTTCCCCGAAAGAATGAAGTATACTGTCATAAAGCCAATTTATAAAAAAGGTGAAAGATCGAACATGTCTTACTATCGCCCCATTGCACTGCCAACGGCATTCTCTAAAATATTGGAGAAGCTTTTCCTTATTGTACTAGTTAAGCACTTGGAAAGAAACAACTTATTGTGCGTCGAACAGCATGGCTTCAGAAAAGATCACTCAACAACATCTGCTGTCCTTCGCGTGACAAATGCAGTGGAAGATGCTCTGGATCATAAACTGAGTGTAGGAGCAGTCTTTTTTGATTTAACCAAGGCTTTTGACACGATAAACCATGCCACTCTTATAGAAAAACTTAAATTCTATGGAATCACAGGTCCCGAAAACAATTGGGTCAAGTCCTTTCTAACGGGAAGGAAGCAAAGTGTGCGGTTAGGAGACGGTAGCGGAGAAGCAAACTGGGAAAATTCCATTTATGGAATTCCCCAGGGGTCTATCCTTAGCCCCACGTTCTTCAGCATCTATGTCAACGATATGCCAAAAAATATACAACTAGGAACCAAAACGCAGTTTGCTGATGACTTTAGTGCTGTTCTGACTGGCGGTACCACTGACGAGTTAGAGCAAGCAATGTATCAAACAGCTATGGAGCTTGAACAATACTGTCATCCAAATAAAATTGCACTTAATATAAACAAGACTGTAGCCATTGCTTTTGCCATAAAGGGGGAGCAACCCCACCTGGAGGCCCCGGTCGAGGTCTCCACGGACGCCAAGTTTTTGGGTCTAATCATCGACTACAGGCTAAAGTGGAGTAGTCACATCGACTCACTATGTAAGAAGCTAAGCACAGCATGTTTCAGCATAAAAATCCTAATGAGACAATGCACGGTGAAAACGGTGAAAACTGCATACTTTGCTCTTCTCCAGTCCCATCTCCAATACGGAGTGCTGTTTTGGGGTGGTGCCTCCGAAAGTATAAGGGTGTTCCGACTTCAAAAGCGAGCAATCCGATACATAGCTGCACTACAACCAACAGAATCTTGTCGAGCAGCCTTCAAAACTCTTGGCATCATGACACTTCCTGGTATTCATATTAAGGCCTTGGCCCTGTTCATTAGGGACAATCCCTTGCTGACGGTCACAGGAGCCGACGTTCATAACCATGATACAAGAACTGCAGGGAAAATATTCGTCGGGCGGCACAGGCTAAAGAAGCTGGACAAAACCCCACTCCACTTAGGTGTAAAAGTAACAAACTGTCTTCCAAGTGAGATCACACAGGCTCCGACGCGAGATGCTTTTAAACGAAAGCTGAACGATTTTCTCGTTGACAAGGTCTTCTATAGTACCACTGACTTTATTTCAACATATTCTTAACAAACTTTTAAAAATTGACTTATTTTCAATATTCGGCAGCCTTGAGTGCTACCACATGCATCTGTATGAAATGCTTTTGAATAATAATAATCATCATAACTCAGTTCCAACTATGTCGGGTTGAGTGGTGGTTTTCCACCATTATCAAGGGCATGAAACTGTAGATACTAAGCTTGCCAGACTCAGTGTTTTTTCCACATCATCTAACTCCTTCCTCTCCACCAATTTACTCCACTCTCTTCTGTCCTCCCACAGCTTTCCTTCTTGCCACATGCTCCCACACTTCATTCCGTTTTCCAACGTCTTCTTGAATTAATCTTTCCCATTTTTCTCTTGGCCTTCCTACTCTTCTTTTCCCCTCCTCTGCCGCTTCAAATTCTCGTCTTGAAATCCTCTCCCTGCCCATCCTTTTCAATTTTCATATGTCCAAACCATCTTAGACGTTCTCTTCCTAGCTTAAAATTCAATCTCTCCAATCCCAGTTCTTTCCTTATTTCATTACTTCTTATCTTGTCCATCTTTGTAACTCCCTTTATACTTCTTAAAAACTTCATTTCTGCTGCTTCCAGCTGACTCTCTTCTTTTGTTCCCACTGCCCATGTTACTGCCCCATATCTAGGTGCCCGTTAGGGCGCCGCAGCCAAGCCGCGGTGCGCTACACACTCAAGCACCTTATACACCAAGCAGAGTTGGGGTGATTTCGAGGTGTTACCCAGCCGTCATGTAACGTGATGTGAACTTGAAAACTATCACAATCGAGGGGATTTAGGTACCTGACAACACATGCCAAATTTTATTGGGGTACGACCATTCCTTCTTGGTGAAAAAATGTCTTCAAACATGCTCAAAATCACTTTAAGGATGTTAGCTACTGCTAGCTACTGCTAGCTACTGCTAACATCTAATACGTCGGCCCGCGATTCTGACCAGACGGGTGGGGCTACAATGTTCATATTTACATGGACATTAAGGTTATAGAATGATAGTCTCTTTTGAAAAAAAAGTTGAAAAAGTTTGTTGGAAGGCTTCCAAATAAAGGTTTTAAAATAAGCCTTAAACACTTGGCATATAATCAACAAGTAACCATAGTTACTTGACACTTGTTGACGGTATAAGCAGAGTTAGGCGGGAAAGTGCGATACGTAAACAAATGGCGGACATTTAAAAATTTTCTTCTTGTGTGGAACGAGAAAAGGTGTCATTATACTCTCATAAAACAAATCAGAAACCGTCCCTGGCCTAGGCCCAGATGTAGAAAATTATTTATAATACAACAGTGTAGGTCTAAAGTTCCATTTGGCTGTAGGACTAGTAAAATTCATACTTACATTACATGTTTGACAAGCCTAGCCAACCCTATGCCAGCACAACATTGTTTTGATATGAACTTGCTCAACTGTTTGTTTACATAATTGCAACAATCAAATCATTTCATACAACTTGTCTTTCGATTGGCCCGCGTTTATGAAGGCACTGCCATCTAGAATAAATATAGAACTTTTTCGAGCTCTTTGCTATACGCAAATCTTTTTAAAGTGTTTGGATTTCGTGATACTCTTTCAACCATGGTTTAATATCAATGCTTTCAACTCACAACCCATGACGTTTTCCACGATACCGTTCAAGAATACCAATTCCTTCGAAAACGAAAACGACTTCGTTTTCAAATTGCGTTTTCAACTCATCTCCCACGAACTCAAGAATTGGGGTCCAGTCCTTATACCGTCGTTATACCATGGTTATACCACCTATACCCAGGATGTACATGAATCCGGTCTAGATATTTTACATCGTATATTGTTACTGCTAATACCATAGAATTTAAATCAACTTTGATAAAAATATTATATTTTAGCAAATAATTTTGTAATAGAACTTGAAAAAGTAATGAGATCACACACATAACAAAAACTTGTAGAAATACAGCCAAACCTTACACACTCAAAAGGAATGAGATCTAAAAAAGGGCCAAGCTCATCTACCCTTCCACATAAACGTACAGTGTCCCATAACAGCATCCTCGAAAAGCTTGGCAAAATAGAATTTGCATGTTTACGTTTAAATTAATTACAAAAAAAGAACTTTGATAAACTATTACGTTAAATTAATAATCGCAAATTCTATTTTGAAAAGCTTTTCGAGGATGCTGTTATGGGACACTGTACGTTTATGTGGAAGGGTAGATGAGCTTGGCCCTTTTTTTAGATCTCATTCCTTTTGAGTGTGTAAGGTTTGGCTGTATTTCTACAAGTTTTTGTTATGTGTGTGTTAGTTATACAGCAAAATTTTACATTTTTGTGGGAACAACTCATTCCATAGTAACTTTCTCACCAATTGGTAAAACCCTTCTGCTTTTTGCACTCTAGATGACACTTCCCTACACACTTTTGCATCTTTTGTCAATATACTTCCCAAATATTTAAATTCTTCTTTTTCTTCTAAGACTTCTCCCCGTAGTACAATATTTTCCATGTCTCTAGGCCTGCCCTTTGTCTTCTTTTGCATACGCAAACATTCACTCTTTTTCTGATTGATTTTTAGACCAAACTCTGTAGTAACTTCGTTCCATCTGTCCACCTTCTCCTGCACTTCTCTGGCACTCTCACCCCAAATCAACACATCGTCCGCAAACACTAATGTTCTTGTGTCCCTTCCATCTGTATTTTGTTCCACTCTTCTTATAATTTCATCCATTACAACAGTAAAGAGTGTTGGAGATAACACACTACCTTGTCGCAAGCCCTCATTTACTTGAAACCATTCTGACCTACCCATATCTGTCTGTACACAACTTTCACTCCTTTGATATGTACTTGTATCCTGTCTATTAAACCTCTTCCCACTCCTTTTATCTCTAGACATTCCCATACTTTCTCTCTAGGCGGGCGATCGTATGCCTTCTCCAGATCCAAAAACACAATGCATTTCTTTCCCATTTTGCCATCTCCCCTCCATTGTCTGTCTTATAGCAAATATGGGATCAATAGTAGACCGTCCACTTCTGAACCCATATTGTTCTTCTCTTAGATCTGTGTCATATACCTCCTTCAGTCTTAGTTCTATAACTTTCTCATAAATTTTTGCACACTGACACATTAATGTCACCCCTCTATAATTTTCACATTTCTTACGGTCACCTTTCTTAAACAGCGGTACAATTATACCTCTTTTCCAATCTTCCGGTACCTTCTTTTGTTTCCACGCAGCACTTATTACTCGAAATAACCATCTTCTTCCTTCCGCACCTGATGCTTTGATCATTTCCACAGAAATGTCATCCACTCCCGGAGCTCTACCATTCTTCATGGCTCCTAACGCCCGTGCCACCTCTTGTTCTGTTACCTCGTCTTCAATAAATAAATAAATTTTCAGTCTGACCGTTTGCCTCTGATATGATGACCTCGTGTTCATTTATTATTTGAGCATATAATAATTGGTTTAGGTAACATATGAAGGGATTATAATCTGTTGAATTTAAAGTGCCCTAACTAGGACTTGAACTTGACATAATAAGTGGAAATATAATATCCCCCACTGAAAATGGCTTATTCTATGTAGGTCTAGGCCTTAGTGAGTGGGTTTACCCTATTAGTTTTACCTCATGACTATTAAGTTGCTTCTCACTGTACTTTGCCGGGACTTAGGCCTATGCTGAACGTGATGTATTAACTGAGTTTGTTTTGTTTCAGGTTGGCTACTACCTCAACGAGTCCAAGAACTGGGGACTGGATGTGGCCGAGCTACAGCGATCTATCGACGAGTGTCGGAAACACTGCAGCCCCCGAGCCATCGTTGTCATCAACCCCGGCAACCCCACAGGTAGGCAATCTGCTCGTCTCTTGAAGGTAGACATGTACGTATAAGTTTTAGGGATGATGATCAAGAAACCGAAGTGTGACGCGTGGATTTCTTAATTTTAAAAAAAAATCGTATTTAGTCTACCCAATCAACCACAGAAGCCAGAGTTCTTCATGCTCACGAGTTTCGTTCTCTGTCCAGGTCAGGTGTTGTCGCGCGCCAACATCGAGGAGATTATCAAGTTCGCTCACCGAGAGCACCTCTTCCTCTTCTCCGACGAGGTCTACCAAGACAACGTCTATGCCGAGGGCAGCCAGTTCCACTCGTTCAAGAAGGTCCTGAATGAGATGGGCACACCCTACAACAAGATGGAACTAGCGTCCTTCATGTCCTGCTCTAAAGGTTTGTTTGCTTCCTTCACATAACTAGTCAGGTTTGCTGAAACACGAGTCTTATACTTGAACGCAAGTCTGTATGCTTTGCTGGCCAATACTCGCATTTACTTGAATTCACATTATATTTCTCTCCAGAATACCTAGGTACCGAGTACCTAGGTATACTAAGTATATGTCAAAGGGAATAAATAAAGACATCATATTAGAGTAGGCCTAGACTCAAAATACCTAGGAATTTGATGGATTTCCCCAGAATTTGATAGTGGCTGGGGATCCACTGAACTACAAGCGTTCTGTCTTGTTGACGGAGGCTAGTGAGAGAGTTTTTGAAGAGCAGCACATCAGGGTGGTAATTAGCTGCTTTTGTGACTAACTGTGTGGCTGTGATGCTGTCGCAGAGGATGACAAATTGATGTTTGTTGAGCGGAAATGTTGGCATCTCTGCAATTTTATGGAGGTTTTACTACTGTTTAATCTTCAAACAAAGCAATTAATGTTATCTGTGGTTACAATACACCCATTATCAATTAATTAATTGATAATTAACTGATTTGAAGATAACCTAGAGGTCCTACACTATCTACGCATTATCATAATTAGTTTATGCAATGTGGAGAGACCAAATGTCTGGTTTACTTTTGGTTGAAGAAGAGTTATCATGTTAGAAAAGATTAGAGAACATATTAAAGAACAGCCTGAAGGGCTGGTGCAACAACACTTCAACTGCTGGTGATGACTGTGCAGATAATTTAAAGTTATGTGTCATTGTCAAATTGATTGTTTGATCCATGAAGTCTCTTTCAAAAGTTCCAAAAAATATTAATTGAATGCAGTGGCGGCTCGTGGGGTTTAAAATAGGCAGGGCACAATATATTTGAATGGACTTGCGTGGGCTACAAGGTGTCTGGGGCAAAGCCTCAGGCGCCGGAGGCGAATTTTTTTTGGCATATATTTAGCTCCAAGACAGCCATTACAGCAATTTGAGCAAGGGAGAACTATACACATAACACAAAAATATTTTTTTAGGGCACAACTTTGTTGCGCCCTAGGCTAGAGCCTAGTTGGTTAATACGGGCCTGGGTACAAATCAGTTATCATTTAAAAAAGGTAATTTTATTTGTCTATACACCTCATGAATTCATTTTTTGGTAATACTGTTCACTATTCACAACCTCTAAGCTAAAACCACAGATATAAACCACACATAATTATAAACGCTGCCAAAGATAACACAACACACCCGCACAACGCAGCCGCGTAACGTCTCCTTACAACAGCTCTGGGTGTACTAAAATCTTGCCCATTCTGACGGAGTTAGTTCTAACGCTTATTGCGAAGCAAAGATTTGGCAATTTCCGACTAAAACTGACTGCGCAGGCGCAACTTGGTCAAGCCCGTAGTACGTTCACTCGAGAGTCGAGACATGCTCGCACAAAGCAGAGTTCGGGGGTACACAAAGACGGTTCGCTGTTTCCTTACCGTGCGCGCTTTCACTTAAATGTGCATATTGAAAATACAAACTATTCGATTTTATGTAAATGTGTACCACGACGTCTACAACTCGTATATATGTGAGTGATTGTTGGCGTGAAGAGTAGGAGGGGCACATGCCCCAGTGGCAAGTGCCCTTATGGTAGAGCCGCGTCTGATTGAATGTTTATAACAATAGGCTAAACATGAGAATTTATTACATTAAATCAGAATTTATTACATTAAATCACACCGCGGCGCGGTTTAACTAGGCTAGTACAGTATTACTTAAGTAGGACTAAGGACATACATCACACTCGTACGCTCCTTATCTATCATCAGACACAAAAGTCAGAAACACATGAAAAACTTCGATATTCTGTATTTGTGTTGCTTGTAGGTCCAGTGGGTATTGCCCCATTGACCAAAGCAGGTCTTGGGTTCAGTTCCCAGTTAGTACCCAGTTGAGACAGAGGTTTTTGAACTGGATTTAGATTTATCAATGTGGTACAAGAGTGGTTGCAACAAAGCACATAATATCCATTCAGATGTATAATGCAACTACAATTAAGAGGTTAAAATGTACCCGTCCTGATGGTCTAGTGGTTAAGACGCCTGTCTGGAATGCGGGAGATCCGTGGTTCGATTCCCGGTTGGGGCGGACTTTTTTAATTTCTGAATTGTAGTAAATAATAAATATTGTTCAGTTCTAAACTAGCCTGGTCTCTACTGTGGAGTGTGATAACCGTAACTGAACCACAGTCCACCAGCGGTCCTCTATTTCAAGTACAGGTTGGTTGGGCACTATTCGCTCGTTGCCGAGGTTGGTTCGGAGCCACTTCAATTACAGTCTAAACTAGGGATGCACATCGATATTTTTTTCATTATCGATTATCAAAATGGTAATGTCATTATCGAATCGATATTATCGATAGTATCGATATCACCAATAAAGCCTGTTCCGACCTATAACTGGAACCTCAAGTGTGGCAAGTGTAAGTCAAAATTACAATCACGTACCGTTTGCTGCCATGGCTGTATTCGATGTCATGTGTTTGGCTTCCGTTATCGACTGATAGGTCATTTCCAAACATAAATCTCGAGTGTGACACCATCAGCCCAGCCAGTGCATGGCACAACGTGAGATAATCTCCGTCTTTTAGATTTAAGTTCAAGCCACTTTTGACTAATTATTTGATATTTTGATAATCGACAATGAATTTTGGTTATCGATTATCGAAATTATATCCGTTATTAATCATTGATCGATAATATTGATTATGTGCATCCCTAGTCTAAGCACGACGTAGGTATCGTCTCTACTAATACATGTGTGTACTTGCACAGGCTACATGGGCGAGTGTGGTCTCCGCGGTGGCTACAGCGAAGTGATCAACCTGAACCCCGAAGTGAAGGCCATGCTACTCAAGTCCATCTCGGCCATGCTGTGTCCGACTGTGCTGGGCCAGACGGTCATGGACTGCGTGGTGAATCCCCCGCAGCCTGGCGAGCCGTCGTACGAACAGTTCTCGCGGGAGAAGAAGGAAGTACTCACCACGCTGGCCGAGCGAGCCAAGATGGTCGCCGACACTTTCAACAGCATCGAGGGGATGTCGTGTAACGCGGTGCAGGGGGCCATGTACGCCTTCCCACAGGTGCGGTTATTTGTTTATTTGTGGCCACATTACTACAGGACACTATATCTCACAAGTCCAATTAACTAGAGATGGTCCATCGTTTCAATTTCAGCTCCAAGCTGTTACGAAACACTCTCTGATGATAATCTTAAAATTTCCCACATGTGTGCCAATGTAACGAAACACCCTCTGATTCTCAAGAGAATGGAATTAGAAATATCTTCTACCTAATGTGTATGCTGAGATGGTTCTACTAAGCCAAGGAATTCTATCAGTCAAAACAAAAAACATAGACTCACCAAACCCACCAAAATTGAGAACGCCACTGCTATCCGGACCAAACCCCACTGAAAGGAATTTAGAAAAAAAAACCAACAGTTAAAAAAAACCATTTCATTATAAAAAAATGATGTAGACTCGTCTTCTAGATTGGCTTTTATTCCGGTTTCAAAGCAGATGATTTCGATATGAGAAATACATAACAGTATCCTCCCTAATCAGTACTGATTTCTATCTAGAGAATACATACATTTTCTAATATTATTATTTGTTGTGTCAGATTGACTGCTTTAAAAATACCCTTGAAGGTAACTTTAGTGATATTAAGCCTAAAAAGATCGGCAAATTTTAAATAGGTTGTTTTAAAAAAAACTCATCACTCGTCAGCTTTAAGACATCCCCTCCATCCAAATATGCCGTGGAAGAACAGTCCGGCTTAATCCAATCCACACGCAATGACAATCCAGTCTCGTCGTATTCTCTTGTGTGATCCGGTCTTGTCCTACCACGAAAAATATCCTTCCGTAGATCTTCTTGTTTTTTGGAAGTTTTTTATAAATAATCGAACTTTAATTATCTTGATTTATTGTTATAATTCGGTAGCTCACTTAATTAGTTTTCTCAGTGAGTATAAATCGTTCCAATAATTCGAAGAAAAAGTTCAAATAACCGGCAAACAGTCATGTAGCACTTTGACAGATGTCCCGGCAATATGTAAAACAACGCCATCTTTATTTTTAGTCGGGTCTAATCGATCTATTTTTGATCTGTATTAACAACCAATCACAGTTGATTCGTCATTCCAGTGTGACGTCACGAATTCTCAGCTTGAAAATCATACTAGCGCCAGATTCGCCATTTAAAAAGTTTTGCAATCTTATTTCCCGGCGATATAAAAAACGAAGCCTTTATATTTCTAATGGGGACTTTAGATATTTATTATGTAGAATAAATTCGTCAAACAGTTCTACGTCTTTTATTACTAGGACCCGTATCCCCGTCCACTCTGTCATAAACTATGACCTGTTTTAACTTCACTTTGGTAGTTATGGCCCGCCGAATATCACTCCTTTTATCACAACGATTCACTTCTCATCCGAGATTTTATTAATTCACTCGCAAATTGAAAGGTGAATGTCGCCCCAACTTTTTAATCAACGATAGAAATAGCTATATCAAAGCTATTCTATACCCGTCACTTGTATAATGATTGCAATATTACTGAACCTAGCTCGCTTCGTTTTACCGTCATCTCCACTCTATGGCTCAGTAGGCCTAGGCGCTCGATTCTCCGTTATGACAAAAATAAACCATCTTTTACTAGAACTGGCTTTTCTTATTATCGGCAGACGAATCACTTTACCTTTGACTTCACTTTGGCACGTTATTTAACCCGTAATGCCTATCCCAATGTGGATTTCAGTAAGTTAACACAACTTGAAATTCGATCTTATGATATGCCGAACCTGTCTCGCTTCGTTACCGAAACACAAACGCTAATCACACGTAACTTGGCTCTCCAGTAATGCTTCTTTATCTATGTCGGCCTCGCGATAGCCCTCGTCGACGATGTAATTCTTTTATCAATAGAATCTCTCCAAACTAGAGAGATTCATCACTGAAATCCCACACCCAAAACTCACTGGGTCTCCCGTACAATTCGACGGCACTACCTCCTCTCTCAAGACTCCTACAAGCACTGTCTGTCCTAAAAGATGGCCGGTCAAACGGCGTCCCAATGACCAACGAAACGTCTTCCACCAATCACAGCTCAGCAAACCTGAATTTTATGTACGACATTGACCAATTCTCATGGCGTCAGTGCCTAATGCTCAAGCAATCGTCACAACCCACATAATGAATTTAAATGCCGTAATATACAATAATAAATCTAGAACACTATATTTTTATTTAACAGAGGTAATGCTGAATCAAATCACAAGATGGTTATAGTATTTTAGAATGAAATTTCTTTGTGAATCTGAATAATTATAGCCCAATCCATAAAAACAAAAATTATTATATCTATATTCTAATTCTCCGACAAAAGAGTTTGATCACTGGTGGACTCATTCCAACAACTAATACCAAAAAGACCTAAGTCCATTCTAAGGAAGCGTACGGTTACAAAGCGTAGGCCTAACCTGCATGTAAGTGACGACGGCGAACGTCTCAGGCTTATTGTGTGTGACATCGGTAAATTGGATTTGACGATCCAATTTCCTACCTAGGCCCTATACATATTGTGTATTTGCTATGGTTAGCCTATGTATCAAAATGAATGTTGTATGCATATTTCACAAGTCACCTAGGCGTAATCTCGTCCTGGGAAATCAAGACTGTTTGTCTTTTTGAAAGGTAGAAATATCACAACACTGACTGCTTCTATTGGAGAACATAATATTGAGTAATGATTTAATTAAAATTGTATACGTTTACTAGTGTAGCCTACATATTTAAATGCAAACAAAGATGTAAGTAATACTAACTGGTTCTCTTCTAACAAAATTATTTTTTAAAACCAATTGGTTCTTTTCAATTTTGTAAAGATCTTTAATCTCTATACTCATGTCTGTTATAGATCCAGCTTCCCGCAAAGGCTATTGCGAAGGCAAAAACAGCCGGAATGGCTGCTGATGCAATGTACGCCTTTGAGCTTCTGGAGAAGACTGGAATCTGCATCGTTCCCGGATCTGGTTTCGGTCAGAAACCCGGCACATATCACTTCCGGACGACGATCCTACCCCAGCCAGAGAAACTCAAGCTTATGTTGAGTAAATTCCGTACCTTCCATGAGCAATTCCTCAAGGCTTATCAGTAAGTCCATGCAATACACACAGCTCCGGTAATGAAAGCGAGTAACGTGGACAATAAAGCAAGTGCATTTTATCTTAAGGCGACGTAATTCAGCTTCTCAGTATTACACTCGACCTACTTTCGCGATTAAATACCCCGTACGATTGATAATTAGACTCCGGATTATTAGCAACAATATTTTATGAATTGGATTGACCTTTTTCTTTTAATTCTTTTACATTTTTTATACCTTCATTTCAAAACTGTTTATAGTTTTGCCATCAATCATCATAAGTTCATAACCTATTTTTCTAACATTGTTTAGAGATAGGCTTACCGTTAACCTTTTTTAAGCATTGATTATTGTACATAGAACGCTTATTGATGGGAATGATAAATGTTACACTATTCTTTAAAAATCTAAACCTGTTATCATACGTTAGGGCTAGGCTATGCATGTCCGTAGAGTTCATGACTAACAAAGTGATAATGATCGATATTAAAGGACTAGATTCAATGCCTGATTTGACTATCAAATCACAATGATACTAGTTTTTCCCTGTAGAAAATGTTATAATAATTAGTGCTATCACTGCATGTGTGTCAGGGGTTAGTTTTTAAAGAAGAATCTAAAGGCCCTACATACTTGAAGCTTGACATCGAATAAAGGGCTGAGCCCTCTTAGTATTGTTATTTAGAGGCGATGAATAAATTATGAACAATAATGACAGATTCCATGGTGTACAATGATAGAATAAATGAACGGCATTTCTAGGTTGTGACTTGTGAAGTTTGCCAGATGTGTCGACTCATATACACTACCTATATAACTTACTGGTTAATAGGATGATGATAACCCCAAATAATAATGTGTTGTGTGTAGATAAAAAAAGGCATTTATTTACAAAGTACTAATCGTAAATCATTTGTTACTTAGTTAAACTAATTTGATTTAATATTTACAACATATTTTAAAACATTTTATACTGTACTAGTAGTGCATACATATTATACATGTGGACTGTAGTGGCCAAGCAATGTTACACATTTTAAAGGCATATCGATAGGTTAAGTAATTTAAATTGTTTGATTATTGTTCCGAATATTACAGTCGAGCCCACTTTTAAGATCTTTCCATTTAAAAAATTTTGGATTTAAAAAAGGTAATTTTAAGGCTTGTTCAAGTTGTTAATAAAAATGCATGTTAACTTGTACTATTTTAAGAAAATTTATTTTCAGTGATATAATAATAGAGGCTATATATATTTGACAAGTGTAACCAATAGTAAGTTTCTGTCCATATAATTCAAAGTAGACTCAACTGTATTACTCGGTAGTCAGTAGTACTATACTGTATTTTAATTGTATGTTATGTAGACAAAAATTGTTTTAAAATTAAAATACATGCAACTGTTGTTTGTATTTTATTTTATAATTCCGCTGGTCACGGAATATAGCCACGAGTGCCCAGTTATACTCCTGTTGAATATTATGTAGCCTATTCTCATGAACGTTCGCCCAGAGGCGGCTCTACCATAAGGGCATTGGGGCATGTGCCCCTCCTACTCTTCCCGCCAACAATCACTCACATATACGAGTTGAAGACGTCGTGGTACACATTTACATAAAATCAAATAGTTTGTATTTTCAATGTGAGCGCGCGCGCGGTAAGGAAACGGCAAACAACGCTCGACTCGAGTGAGCCTACTACGTGCTAGACGAAGTTGCGCCCAGGTTGCGCCTGCGCAGTCAGTTTTATTCGGAAATAGCCGAATCGTTGCCTCGCAATAAGCGTTGGAACTCCGGCAGGATGGGCATGATTTTAGTCGGCCCAGAGCTGTTGTAAGGAGAACACGTTACGCGCTGCTGCGTTGTGCGGGTAATGGAGGAATTCGCAGTGTCCAAAGAAAGAAGAGTACAACTTATTTACAGGCATTAAAATACCAGGTAAATTTGCATGTGCTGCTATTATCTGAACTTTACTTTAAGCAAGGTCGAAAAATATAGATAAATTACCAGTTTTAAATGATAACTGATTTGTGCCCAGGCCCGTATTAACCATTAGGCTAACTAGGCTCTAGCCCAGGGGCGCAACAAAATATTGAAAATATTTTTGTGTTATGAGTATAGTTCTCCCTTGCTCAAATCGCTGTAAAGGCTGTCTTGGAGCTAAATATATGCCAAAATTTTTTGCCTCCGCTGGGCTGGGGCTTCGCCTCAGACCCCTTTTAGCCCACGCAAGTACATTAAAATATATTGTGCCCTGCCTATTTTAAACCCCACGAGCCGCCACTGCGTTCGCCCTTCCTTTTTGATTTATAATTCTTACTTTTGTTCAGTTTTCATCGGTTCAGATGAGGCCTAAGTGACAAGGATACTTGAAACAAGGAACACAAACATGGTCCAGTGAGGGAAAGGTACAGAAGGATGGCAGCTTACTTAAACATGGTTTAAGATTATCCTAGTTAATTAGGCCTCATCTATAGCCATGACAATGTTACTTACCTACTTGTCTTGTATGGTTGATTCTGTTGTGGGCGTGCAATGTGCGCCACTTCCTGCGACAGCTTGGTTCTACGAGTTGGTTGTGTTGGTAGTGCTAACTTATCTACTGTGTGCTGGGTGTTTTTTTGTGACCCTGTCACGTGACCGAGTCAACCATGAGCACGCACTTGGATCCGGGTCGAGCACTGTGCCCTCCACTTGGTTAACTTATTAAAAAGCGAGACAATTATCACAAGGTGCACCTGAGACACACAGTTCCTATTAAAAAACACACCTAATAGTAATATGTAATATATGCAAGTATGTATAGGCCGCTATCAATTAATGGCCGCCTACTATCTTGACCACTCAATTTTAAAAAAATAGAAAAAAGCAGAATTAGAAACTCTAGCCTATGGAAGGAGATTTAAGAGAAGATCAACATGGATTTAGAAGAGGAAGATCGACGGAGGACATGATTTTCTCACTCGGACAGCTAATGGAAAAGTGCCATGACTGAGAAAAGGACCTATGTATGGCTTTTCTAGATATCGAAAAGATACACGATAGCCTCAAGAGAAAAAAGGTTTGGGCTGCGATGCAAAATATAGGAGTTAACAAAGGAATAATAACAAGAGCGAAAGCAAAATCTTAACTGTCCCTGCTAAATATGTGTATTGCTCCATTCTTTATGTTCGTGAACATTTCTATCATAAGCTTGCAAAGGGTAGCGACACTCACAATCATGAGACGAGAAATAAAGGTAACATTTTTGTCGCTGCTGGTAAATTAAAACTGGGAGAAAAGGCTCCAATCAATGCAGGAATAAAGTTTTTTAATAAATTGCCTGATAATATAAAGTCAACTGAAAGTATTACTCTGTTGAAGTCTAAATTAAAGGAGTATATGTTGGGTATTTGTCTTTATGGCGTTTTCCACTGGCCGCACTGAGTGCAAGTAGCATATTCCACTGGTAGCTGAAAATCGCACTCGTGCAAAAATATCGTATTCCACTGGGCGAACTACACTCGCTCCGTGCACTCGCAGTGCGCACTGACTCCGAGGGTCAGGGCAATCTTTCCAGTGCAACCGTAGACCCGCGAAATTTGGTTGTGTTGTTACATTTCATCGACTTTTCGTTGGATAGCAGCGACGATGTGTTGATCAATTCATTATCAGAATTGTATCAGAGAAATCACAAACTACGTAGAAGAGGTTGTCCACATGTATTCTGACATAGAGGTAGATTTGCATAACATTTTAGTTTGAGGTTATGTTTATTGTTTACTGTTCAGTCCAGTTGGGAACGGCTATAATATGCATTGGCCATTGCTTTCGACTTTTTCCCCATTCTCATCAACTACAATTGCGTATGAAGACATATTGATAGTGAGGATTGCCACTCAATATTATGTACTGAAAAAATAATCGTATTCCACTGACAGTTGCACTCAGGGCAGCACTGGTGCCGTGCATCACGTGACCGTGACGTTTCAGTGCGCACTGACGTCGCACTCGGTGCGGTCCAGTGGAAAACGCCATTAGTTTATAGAGTTGAGGATTTCTAGATTTGGGCTTAATGTGTTACCATGAGTATGTTTTAAGAAGCTTTTTAAATTTTAAATTTCCCCTCAATAGGTGTGTACAAGGCTACCATCTGAGAGATCCGAGAGTCTTTAAGTCTATTATTAACAGTCATATGATAATTTTTAATTTAATTTTCAATTTTTAATCTTAATTTTAATAATAAACCTTTAATTGGTATTCTTAATTATTATTATTATTATTATTATTATTATTATTATTATTATTATTATTATTATTATTGTTATAAAGTGAGTAAGTGATTACTACTATTGTTATGCCCTGCACGGCAGTTGGCAATGTGTATGGTTGCTTGGACAGTTGGTACTTACCAGTAAATTAATGACAACAGCATGAAGTATTTGGTGTATATTTTGTGTTCTGTGATTGTCATGTGTACTTGTTGACAATGTATTATGGCTGTTATAATGTAACAAATGTATGCCATGTAATGAAACTGCTAAATAAATTGAACTGACTGAACTGAGTTGTACTCGAAATCTAGAAGTGTGCTGTAAAGACAAGAGGTGGAATTACAGAGTGGTTTGACATTAGGAGTGGGTTAAAACTAGGGATGTCAACGATAACCGTATATCGATAATTATCGATAATATCGACTATCGATATTATTGCGATATAGGTGGCTGTATCGCGATAATCGTACGATATCAATATTGCTGGCGATATCGCGATAATTGTTAATTCAGTAGCGTATCCGCGTAAAACACTTGGCCTAGGCCGAAACAAAACACCAGTCAAGACTCCTCGTTATGTAAAGGTGCATTTACTGCTCGGCGTTTCGCGCGTTGAGTGCATCAATGTGTTTACTGTGTATATTGGCTGCCGCGCCAACTGCGCCGCCGACCGGCGTTGAGATGGCGCGCACTTCAAATTGACGCAAATTCTAGAAAAGCGAGTTTTATGCCGATATATCGTGATATGATTACAAATGACCATATCGGCGCGATATTTTTTGGGCACGATATTATTGCGATATTATTTTTATTTCAGCGCGATTATCGATATGAATTTTCATATCGTTTGACAGCCCTAGTTAAAACAAGGAAGTGTACTGTCACCACTGTTGTTCATTACTGTCATGGACGAAATCACTAGGAAAGTGTTGTAGAGAGAATCGGAGAAGAATGTATGAAAATAATGTTATTTGCAGATCTACTAGGACAGATTTTAAAGCAAGTGGAGAATTTTAAGTACTACGTGGGGAGTGTAGTAGCATGCGATGGAAGGATTCAACCAGAGATATGAAGAAGGGCGCAGCAAACTGTTGGTTATTCCAATCTATCCGAGACCTCATATGGAACAGAGATGTAGTACATACCAAAGAAGTGCAAGGTTACCAGCTACCGACCTTTGTTCCAATACTGAATATGAAACGGAGACTTGGAATATGACAACAGTGGATGAGAGCCTTGTGCAGGCTGTAGGCCCTAGATATGAAGTTTTTGAGAAGCATTATCAGGTAAGACTATAGATGGGACCAAATACGGAATGAGGATATCGTAGATCAATTAGGCATGAGGAATTTAATGGAGCGAATTGGAGAGAAAAGAATAAAGTGGTTCGGACCTGTCAAAACAAAAGGATGGAAAGAGCGAGATTATTGAAAAGGATGATGGAATTGTAAGAAACCAAGGGGTAGACCACAACAACAATGGCAGAATAGTGTGAGAAAAGATGTGGAACAGCAAGGAGGAGATTGGAGAAGAAGATTGAGACTTGAGAGGTCTGTCTTCAATGCGGACCCAACGGAGAGTTGGACGTGGCATCAGATAGGCCTAATGATGATGCTGTAGAATGTAGATACTTATGAGTGACAAATGGCTGTGCATAATAGCCACATCTTGTTTATTTAACTTGATAGTTTTATACCTGTGGCCAGGAGCGTCACTAGAGTTTGGACATTGGGGAGGCAAATCCAGCAGTGGCAAATTCAAAACTCTCTTTCAAGGTCATTTTGGCAAAAATATGTGTATTTTAAAGTGATGACCAATTTTTTATCTACTAAAATCCTATTTGGGTCATTCCATGTCAAATCAACCAAAATAAATAAAAAATTTGGTGACCATCTCCGATTTGAATAATTTTTGGCACATGTACTTGTGACAATGATATCATCATACCCAATTTTTTTTTTTTTTTTCGGTCAAGTAGTTTCAGAGATACAGGGCTACCAATTTTTAAGTCCCCCAGTCTTCCGAGCGCGGGAAAATTCCACGGTTTCCTAATAAATGTTGACTCCATAAAGCTATAATGTTGAGTGATAGCTTGAATGAAAGGTAATTTAAATATCTATCCAACTACAGTAAAACAATTGAGTTATTTTACATCAAACAAAATTTATTGTGAATAATACATGTCTGAGGTCAAAGGTCAATATCATAAAAGCTCCATCTTGGATTTAGTTCAAATTTGGTATAAGTGTTGCTTAAACATACTTTCAAGTGCCATAAAAATTCAGGTTGGGCCACTTATAAAAACAAAAGATACATGCAATTTAATATGACTATTTTTGTAGTTCGTATGTCTATTTTACACATTAGAAGTTTTGTACTCAAGTTACATGATAAAACGTATAAACATTTTTTGTGATCTTTATTTTTTATTTTACAATATTATTTGCATTATGCATAATATTCTTCTTCAATACTACGGGGTATGTTTTCCTTAGGCTAGCTTACCAATTACTTCAGGAACCTTGCATTAAGCATTCTCGTAGCTGCTTCACTTTCATTATCGGGTATCTTGTAGGTACGTCCAAGTGATCGTCCCGGTTCCACACTTGGCAAAGTGAGGACTTCACTTACAGGCAAGGTTAATTCATCATCTTTAGATGGGAATGTAAACGATGGAGAAGGTCCATGTGGATGAAGAAACCGTACTTTTACTTCATTTGTACAGAGATTTTTGTTTAAAATGAACCAAGCCACCATTGCTGACCATAATGAACTGAAACAAAATCTTTTATGTCTTCAATGCAAATGGTGGTCTTCGATGATATTGCCTCGACAGTACTGTCAGCCGATGTTGAAAACTTCCTAACGCGTAATGTGTTCTCAGAGATTGGCACAAATGCATGTAGGCTGCGTGTTCCAGGAATAGCTTGGAGGAACTGAAAACCTTGCATTCAGAGCTTCTCTGTTAGTTTCGATTTCTTCATTTGGAACAAATACAAAAATGCTACTTGTTAAACTTTCTTTTGCCCAATCAAACAGATCTTGGGGTGTCAAAATCTGATTATTATCAGGCCTTTGCAAACTTGCTCTGGCTGCCAAGCGTTTGACTGCTCCACCCACTCCGTCGCATGGACCTTTGCCATGAGATGTGGCAAAAAAAATGCCACTCTGCTGATATCTTGAAGTCCATTTCATGGAGGCAAATGTTTTGGAAATTCTTTTTATTCTTATACTGGGAGGCAGCCCCATCAGAAAAGTAAAAAATTTTACTTAAATTTCCAATTTTCCTCGCAAAGTAGAGGTATGAGGCGTTTTTGGAATGTGTCACAGCGACAGTGTCATGTATGAGAGAATCAGAAATGAACACAACACTGAGATGTTTAAGAGTGGGTTCATCTTGGAGGGAAGGAGAGGTTGGTCTGTCCGTGATGGGTTCGTCTAGGTAATAACAAACGAAAGGGTGCAGCGTAGCCTGACTATTATTCCAGTGAAATCCCTGGGCAGCATTTTGGATTACGAAGGAATAATTTTCAGCAAAGTCTCCAGAAACTATCACTTCTCCAGGCAGTAATGTTGCTTTTTTGTCTTTAAAAAAAGCAGCTTGCTGCTTTGCAATAAAATCATGGTTTCGAAGAGCTTCAACTTTTTCGACAAAACTGTCGATAAAGTCCTCTACTGGCTTTTGAATTGTTTCCAAAGCACATCGGTCCGTTGTCAGCCATTGTTTGTATGTGACTTCATCAATTAAGTGTTCTTCAAAGAGGTTTTCTAGGTCATGTTTAATTTTTTCTGTGCCTGGACAAAACGAGCAATTGCCAAGATGACAATTAGTTGTAGATGGATTACAAATCATTTGAGCTAAGACGTGATGATATGTTTGAAAGTTTGTTCCTGATTCCGGCATGGGCATAAATGCCAATTTACCTCCCAACATCATCAACTTGACATTTTGATGTACGGTACATACACAAACGGCGTGTGTACCGGATGCTCCTGGTAGGATGCAATGTTTGGGCCTGAGCTCGGCAAATTTAGAGAATCCTATCTTCGACTCTGGATACTTAGTTTTATAAGCCAAGTATATTTCTTTTAAATTAGCTAAAATTAGTCTTTTTTGGTAGTGTTCTTTTTTCCGTTTATTCTTACCGATACATAGTCTTTCATTCCCGGCATTAGTCTGCTCACATCATCGTCTTGATAAAAATCTTGAATGGCCTTGGCAACTTCAACTGACAAAGTTTTTCCGGGTTTTGGATTTGGAGAAACAAGGATGCCCTTCTCTTCTACTAGTTTCTTTGTTTTCCTCACCATATAGTTAGATGCTCCAAATTCTTCTTGCACTCTTCGTACACTCCAGGTTTTAGGAAGTACAGAAAGAACAGTTATCTTTTCACTCTTGGTTGTGGCAGAATTAAACTTTTCTTTCAGTTGTAAAAGCATCGTGTTGTTATCTTCTGTGCACTGTTCCTCTTCTGATGATGATGAACAAAGTATTCCCGAGCCGGCAGGTGAAATCATCTTTAGCTTTTTCTTAACTTGCGACTTTATTTTGTTGAATTTTCTCTTTGGATACACTGTACTTTTTAATTTAGTTGTATCAATTGGAGACTCACCAAGCAAATGAAGAGACTTGTTAATGATTTCTGATTCAAACTCTTTTACTACAAAGTCATCATCTGTGATGTTACCGTGGTCACTTTTCTCAGGAGACACAATACATTCTTTATGGTTCTGGTATTCACTCAATCTTTTTAATAGAGCTTTTCTACATGAAACACACATTTTTTTCCCGGGTATAAGTTTAATAATATCTTTGAACTTTTCTACATCAGCAGAAGCTATTTCTCTGAGACTTTTTCGTCTGGATTCTTGTGGATGCACTAAAAGTGGGTCACAACATGATTTTTGATTGAGAGAAAAATGTTTTAAAAATTTTGACTCGTGAAGCATACAAACACTTAATATATCGTCACAATTAGTGCGTTGATTAAGCAACAATAAACTCTCCTTTTCAAGGGCAGATGCACATTTAAAAGGAGTCTCGACATCACAAGCTTCTTGATTATGAACTCCAATAGAACACATGATTGAAAATGTTGTGAAACATGAAAACACTAAAACACTTCTCTTAGATGTCAAGGCTTGTACCATATCCACACTGCTTACATTGTTAATAAGACTGCTTAAATCAATTTGGTACATAAACTTCAATCAAAACATTGAACCCATAGCACAGAACTTCCTTCTCTTGCAACATTCAACTTTCAACTGAAGTGCATTATAAGAGTGGCATTGTAGAGTTTGAATTGGAAATCCCAGACTTCTTAGAATATCACACACGGAAATCCCACTATTTTGGGTTTCTAGTAGCCAGATTTAAACTTAGGAGGGGCATCAGATGCCATTGATATATCTAGACAATTTTTAAAAATTCATACTATTAAAAATCCTACACATACCTACCCACCCCTATAATTATGCCAACACCTAATTAATGAAAATGTGCATAAACAATATAGTACTACCTACTTTAATAAGCTTGTGCATGTCATGGTTAAATCAACTATAACATAAAAATGTGTTAGTGGCCCAACCTGAATTTTTGTGGGCACTTGAAAGTATGTTTAAGCAACACTTATTCCAAATCTGAACTAAATCCAAGATGGAGCTTTTATGATATTGACCTTTGACCTCAGACATGCATTATTCACAATAAATTTTGTTTGATGTAAAATTACTCAATTATTTATTGTAGTTGGATAGATATTTAAATTACCTTTCATTCAAGCTATCACTCAACATTATAGCTTCATGGAGGTCAACATTTATTTAAGAAACCGTGGAATTTTCGCGCGCTCGGAAGACTGCGGACTTAAAAATTGGTAGCCCTGTATCTCTGAAACTACTCGACGGAAAAAAAATAAAAAAAATAGGGTATGATGATATCATTGCCACAAGTACATGTGCCAAAAATTATTCAAATCGGAGATAGTGACCGAAAATGAGTTTGTTGATTTGACATGGAACGACCCATTTTTAATCAAAAAGTTTTCTCCTTCAAGGTCAGTTAGGTGAAAATCTGTGCATTTTAAAGCATCACAATAATCAACTTCGTATAAAATCCTCTTTTTAATCTTAACATTTTCTTCTTCGAGGTCATTTACATACATACTAGTTTGACGTAGTGATAGGCTCGTGATAGGCCTATAGATTTAAGTTTTGTCAGGTAGGTACATTTTTCTAGGTCTACTTTAAAATGCATATGCCTTCAGTATAATTTACACAATGATTGCAATTTAAATATCCTAATATAACATGTTAAAAACTTAAAACACAATAGATTCAGCATGGCACAGCACATTTAAAACGATGTAATAAAATCAATCGATCCTGTTCATATTGTTTATAAAAGTGAATCAACTTTGCTATAATTATGCAGTATTAATATTAATAAAAGTATATAAATAGAAACATGTTTTAAATACCGCTTATGATGTCCGAGTATACAGTAACTATTTCAGTAGGGCAGTGGCTAAGTGGACATAGTTGATTGAGGGTTCATTTCGGCCGTTAAAAATTCCTCGATCTTATAAAAAGTCAACATGATTCAGGCACAGTAACTGCTTTCTAATTCTAGTTTGTACTTGTGTGAGTTTATCGGTGTTGATAACTCTCTACACAAATGGAGATGACATGAAGGACATAATAATGTATTGGATAATATTAAAGAACATTTGGTTATTTATTTATAGGTTCTGGATACCTACAAGATATAAAGTAGCCAAGATTGGATAGGATTCAATGACGGAACGAAACCAAACCTCAATTCTCCCAGTGCAGTGTGAATGGTTAGACGAGTGTGTGGGTAAATTGGCAATACAGCAACTACTACTTCATCTTATCCGACGTTCACCAAACACATCATGGGGGCGGAGATGCTGTGTCAAGGAAGATGAGCAAGAGAATGTTCGAGTTAATGGTAAGAAGGTCGGAAAATTACTCCAAAATAATTATGTACCTAACCTAAAAGACAAATAAGCCACACTTGTAAACGAGATGTTGTCTTAGCTACTAAGGTAATCATTTAGTATTAGTATTAGTAATTTTAGGGCGCTTCAAGGGCAAAGATTATTCATTTAGGCCTACATGTTAAATCAACCTATTATTTTCCCTGATTGGTGCTCTTGAAAACTCAATCCACATTGGATCAGGACATAATACGTATATATACATAGGCTACCTAGGTATGTAACTATCTATGCAGGGTATTATATAGTTATCATAATTACCTAGGTACGTATTGCCTATTAGTATCCGGCGGTTGTTGGTGTCAATGTATTTTCAATACCCAGCCCTTGATTTACTTCTGATGCTGAGTGTAGGCTACATAGGTGTCGATTAACTACAATGGGAAGACGACAATGGTAACTTTTGTCTGATGAACTGGGAATCAGCCTTGAACCTTATGCATTGGAAGTAGGGATAAAAGCAAAAATGTTAATTTGTTTTAGGGTAGACATAATTTATATAATAAAAATAACTGGCAAGTGGCCAGTACCCATTCTTTTGCAACTTATTGGTGTGGTAGGTATGTAAAATTTGGTGATAATGGTGATTTTGATTCAGTTATAGGTAAGAGTACGTACTGTAACATATTTTAAGAATTGCAAGCACTACTATATACACAAGAAATATGTTCATAATGTCTAATAATTTATTATTTATTTTTATCGACCAGTCAGAAGACCTATAAGGGCAGTTTTCTCTTTTTCTTTTTTCCGAACGTTGTCCATGTTACGAGACTTCCAAGTACTTTTCCTGAGTTTAATAGGTCGACTTCCGACGTAACGTCCGTTCATTTCCTTCATCGCCTTGATAAAGTCTTGTGGGTCTTTGAAACTGACGAACCCGAACCCCTTTGTCTTGTTGCTGCGCTTGTCCCGCACTACCTTGGCCTTTAGGAAAGAGGTGTACTTGCTGAACGTACGCGTGAGTATCTCGTCCGTGACGTCGTTGCCAAGGTCGCCGCAGAAGATGCGGTAGTCGTCGTCCTCCCACTCGGTCAGGGAGTTGTCCTCCCACGTCTGACCGCCCGCCATGCGTACCAGTTTCTTGTTCTTCTTCTTCCGGCCGGTCGTGGTCATGGGTTGCTCTTCCACCGTAGCGGGTTGGGTTGCTATGGGAGTGACGGTAGCAACAATACTCGCTTTAACTTTGTCTGCCATGTCTTTCGCGCGGAGGGTTTCAAACTTGTCGGCCATTCTAGATTTCTTCGAAGGTTTTGGTTCGTTGAGTTGACTCAGTTCGTTCTGAAAGTTCGCGTAAGTTTCGTCGACGGTCTGTTTGGGTTTTGGGCGGGCTTGGTGAATTTGTGTGGCTTTACTGGTTCTGGTTGGGTTATAGAGCATGGGTGCCATGCTGACTACCGCTGTTCCCGTGGTGGTTGAAGGTGGTGGGGGTGGTGCAATAGGACCACTCACAAACTGTTGCTGGGACGGTCGTGGGGGTGGAAGATTTGGTGCCATCTCTCTGAAGTTCACTGGAGGTGGTATCATGGCTCCTCGTATCGGTTGCATGTTTCGTTGTTGCACTTGGTGGGGAATAAGAAGGGGCGGAGGAGGGGGTGGAGGTGGGGGAATTCCTACAAACCCAGGGATGCCTTGGACGTTTGGCACGTTCTGCATTAAGGGGATCATTGGTGGAGCGAAGATTCCGGGATGGTATTCGGGCATTTGCTGCTCCTCTAACCGCCGTTGAACCTGATTGTACGTGTTTACCCCGATGACTGGCCTGGCTAGCATGGGTGGAACAGGGATACCGATTTCTGCCTCAAATCTGAAATTGGAAAATGAAGCAAGTAGGTACAGCATGTTGCATACTAGTGTTTGTCAGGTAATCAATAGGTAGGCCTATGTAATTTTTTGTAACTACTTTAGGTGAGATGGTCAGTGTTGCCAACTTGACGGAAATTCCGTTAAAACTGGTGGTTTTTACATGCCATATAACGGACAAATTCTGACGGTTAACGGAAAATCTAGTGGAATGAAAATGAGTCTAACGAAATACTAGTGGTTTTCGAAATAACCCAAATTTCGTGCTTTTTTATGATATTTTGTTGACATTTTGTTGGGAAGCGGTAAATAAGTTTAACTTTTAGCAAATAACTAAAACATTTAACCCTTGTAATGATGATGATGGCCATATTTTTTTACATATTTTAGGCCTACCTACTTAAGATTACGCATCTTATACTTAGTTCGGAATACTACTATCATGTTTTAAATCCTTTTAGTCCAATTTAATGAATAAAAAAGTCAAATTAACCGGTGAAAATAACTTTAACGGAATGTACTGCTATCTGGCGGGAATTTAAGGTACTTTTGACGAGATTAGTAGTTTAGGAGTTGGCAACACTGGAGATGGTTTTTGAAGGCCTACTGTAAGTATCTTGATGGTAATTATCGGTATTGTTTGTGTAATGTATACTGTGTTCGTTTTAAGAGTATAAATGTCGTATGCCGCATCGGCAACGCGCCAACTCCACCCGCCCCCTACAAAACATTGTGCAAAAAGTGATGTGGGTGGGCGTGGTGGCATACTACCCTAGACATAATAACCGTTTTAAGTATGTATTGACGAATCTGATGTTATGTTTTATGACCAGAAGGATACCAATTAAGAACTGAACTGTAGCCTACTGAATGGAAGAGGAGGCCCGAGGGTAGGGTGTCATAGATCTTCTAACCTTAACATTAATTTAAGCCTGTGACTTGTCAACCCAATTAATAATTTACTGTCTCCCTACTTAAGAAATATATCAGGTAGGCCTACCGATGCCTACCATTCAGCTTACATCAAGTTTAGGGTAATTATGCCGATTACGGTTTTCCGAGAAAAAATGCATAAAATGTTTCCAGCTTTTCACAGTATGTGTAATTGATAGTCCCTAATTCATTTTCAGCTACCGCATTACGATCTTTTCACTGTTACTAATGTTTTTCGTCTTTTTACCTGTGTAAATTGTGCTGTCACTGTACGTAGACCGCCATGCTGGTTTGGAAAGCGCTATCTCCTCCGCTACGTCTCTTCCGCTGCGTACGCAGCGTAAGAAAGTATTTTTGTTTAAAATAGCGACGTTAAAGGTTAAAAAAGGTATTTTTGTTTAAAATAGCGACGTTAAAGGTTAAAAAAGGTATTTTTGTTTAAAATAGCGACGTTAAAGGTTAAAAAAGGTATTTTTGTTTAAAATAGCGACGTTAAAGGTTTTAAAGTATTTTTTGTAACTAAAACGGCAACAAACGATGACGACATAGGTAATAGCACGCCGTGTTTACGTAAAAAATTAATTAGTTTTTCACTATCCAGAGTTTGCAAAAACAAACCTTCAATACCTTTAACGTCGCTATTTTAAACAAAAATACATTTTTTAACCTTTAACGTCGCTATTTTATACAAAAATACCGTTTTTAACCTTTAAACGTCGCGATTTGAAACAAAAATACTTTTTTACGCTGCGTACGCAGCGGTAGAGACGTGTCAGAGGAGATTCGCTTTCCAAATCAACATGGCGATGTAGCATGTGGACGCACAAATGACGGCTCAATTTCCACTAGTGAAAAGATGAAAAACATTGTTTACAAAATTAAAAACCATAATGCGGTACCTGAAAATGAATTAAGGAATATTAATTACACACACTGGAATATGGTAAGTAAATTTTTCATCTTCTTTCTCGGAAAACCGTAAACGGCATAATTACCAAGTTTAACACCGATAACGTCTTAAAAACCATCAAAACATAAAAGTGAGGTTAAGGAGATTTGCAATAAATTTTACGCTAAGCCGAGCGAGCTTCAATTTGCTCGTAAATTACCTGTTCATTTCATCCTCCATCATGCGTAGCTTCTCATCGTATTCTCCCATGATTATTTAGTGAATTCCAAATTAAAATTGAATAATTATTAAAAGTTTTACGTAGGAAAATCGTTCTCTTCAATAACTGACAAGCATTTCTCACCGCCTTATATAGCAAAAGTTCCCACTTCCCAAATTGTAATTTCCACCGCCTTATACTTCGTCATCAGTTAAGTTTCAATGGTTGGTTGCACTGGTTAAATCGCCGTGTTGCATCTCGGGAAAATTCTTCAACGAACCTGCAAAGATGATTGGTTGGCTGGTTGTCATGACAACATGTCCCCAAACACAAGCCGCATTTTTTGTACCTGTTTGCTGTACATATTTTGCACATCATTTCAACAGGTAGGGAATATTTGCATCTTATTTTATAGTTTTAAAACTATTTAGATAACCTTCTAAAATGTAGGACTATCATTAATATCATGGAGTTGTTAGTAAATTGTAAATGGCACACCAAAGTAATATCGAATGTATTGTTCTTTTAGGTTAGGTTCTGACATTCCACGTTCATATTAGTGAAGTGATGCAGCTTAGGGAATCATGCAGTTAAAACATTTGAAAACTGTTGCACAAGCAGAAAACATTACAGTTGCTCCATTATTTAACATACCATCCAAGATTGTGTCCATTACTTGGGCACCAAACAATTCAAAGTTAGCTTATGCCACTGTTGATGGCATAGTTCACATAGTAGATGAAACAGGAGAGAAGAAAGATAAATTCTCTACAAAACCTGTGGATACAAAAGCAGTCGTCGATACTAAGTATGGCAAAAAGAATTATGCTGTTTCTGGTATTGCATTCTCTCCAGACTCAACAAAAATAGCCGTAGCACAAAGCGACAATGTTGTGTTTGTTTACAAAATTGGCGAAGAGTGGGGCGAAAAGAAATCAATATGCAACAAATTTATCCAAGCTACTCATGTAACGTGTTTGTTGTGGCTCGCAGAAGGCCCCATCATTTTAGGGTTGTCTGACGGAAATGTGCGCTCAGCTCATATAAAGAGCAGCAAAACACATGCCTTGTACTCTTCCAACTCCTATGTTGTTTCGATGGCATCGAACCATCGTGGGACTGGATTCTTATCAGGACATGCAGATGGCTCAATTGTACGCTACTATGTTACTGAAGATATTGTTATGGAAAAACCGGTAAGTAAAGAACCTAACCTACTAGGCCTATGTATATACTTGTGTTGGCACATGAGTGCAAAACAGATCTAGCTAATAAATATCAATATCAATTCAGCACATTAGATGTACGTAGGCTGGTAGGCTACATTACATCTAGGCCTAAATAAGCATATTAATATATTAATTTTTTGGATTTGATTTTAATACCTACACCTTTTTGGAGGCTGACTTGCTGTCTGCTAACCAAAAATTATAGATCATTTTTTTTGCAACGATTGCAAATGTTCATAATGAATCCCTTGTTGAAACATGACATTCTGCGCAGGGTCGAGTGTGCACCCACTCCACGGCGCCGTACGTCTTGGCTTGGCCGACCGGTCACATCATCGCCGCTGGATCCAACAAAAGGGTCACGGTTTACAAGGACGGGCAGGTGGCGCAATCTTTTGACTACTTCCGGGACCAGACCGAGAAGGACTTTACCACCGCGTGCTGCAGCCCCAGCGGCCAGGCGGTTGTTGTAGCGGGATGGAACAGGTGACTTCGTGCGGTTAAACTTAAACACGTTTAATATTGGAGATAAATAATGATGTCATTTTATACTGGGGCTTAGATGATGATAATATAGGCTATCAGTCAAATAGGCCTATAGCTTGTTTGAAAATGCTACAAATCACTTCGTAGGCCTATATTGTTTACTATTACTAAAACCAAGATTGGTCCAATGCCTGTTTCCATAATTTAACATCTAGGGTAGACCTGTGTATTCTTACTTTTTGTATCAAGTAGTCACATTTATAAATAAGATTAAGGCTATTCGACCGCGTTTTTCTATTTTCCAAAATATTCTACCAAGTCAAAACATAGTTAATGGTTTTCAAACCTGGCTATTTTAGAAAATCAAAAATATTTTTTTCAAATTTTTCTGATCCGGTACACGGCCAATATAGCCATCTCAAAATAATTTCAAACTTCAATTCGCCAAGGCACATCATTCAACGTAGGATGTTGTGTTTTTGTGACATTAATTTTCAACTGTTTTTCTATGGACTGACTGAGAGAAAAAAGATTTATTTTAACAATTGTCTTTCCTGTGAATTTTTTCGTTTGGCGGTATTTTTTACCGATTTGTACCGCCAAACAAAAAAATTCGCAGGAAAGACAATTGTTAAAAAAAATCTTGGTAATTATGCAGAATCACTCAGCGGACCGGAATTACTTTGGAAGGTAATTTAAATGATTGAGCGATGTTACTTAGGCCTACATGGTTTGTGGAGTGATTTAAGTTGGCGCACGTTGATTTGAGTATGTTTTTTGGTCATTTGGAAGGTTTGTTGTGATTGACATAATGGTTATGTTTACGTTGTGAGAGATTGTGTTGTATGTCGACTGGAGCGACGGCGAGTTGGAGTAATGACGTATCGCAGTGCTGGCAACTAAAGCCTTTGTAATTTTTATGGGATTGACTGGTTTTCCTGAGTAGCGATTCCTTGGAATGAGGTGTGTTTGTGGTTTTGTTGTTGGGTATGAGTTGGGGTCCAGGGGCAGAGCCCCGGTGGGGGTTGGGGGGCAACGATTCAGTTGTGCATCGAATTTCATTTTTTATCTCATAAGTTGATAAGCACTGGTTTAGGCTGGATTTGAGTTCGAAGATGGCGACGTGTGGAGGTCGGTGGAGATGATGGTGGCTGTTTGCTAAGTGTTGTTAGTGTATGTTGTTTTGTGTTTTATTTTGTAAACACTTGTGTGCGCCTGTTGAAAAATCATTTAAAATTACTCTGTTGTGGTTGTTCTAGTGATTATTCAACAAAAAACGGATTAAAAACATCGCTGAGTAACCCTTCACTTTTACCAAAATCTTTTTTCTCTCAGTCAGCCTATAGAAAACGAGTTGAACATTAATGTCACAAAAACACAACACCTACGTTGAATGGTGTGCCTTGGCGAATTGAAGTTGGAAATTATTTTGAGGTGGCTATATTTGCCGTGTAGGCCTACCGGATCAGAAAAATTTGAAAAAAATATTTTTGATTTTCTAAAATAGCCAGGTCAAAGCCATTCACTAATTTTGACTTGGTAGCATATTTTGGAAAATAGAAAAACGCGGAATTCAAAGCCATAATTCAAGGAAACGAGACAAAGTTGTGACTGGGGTAAAAAAAAAAATGCTACAAAATACTATGAAATACTGAGTGCAAAGTCAACTTTTATGAAGAAGGCATAGGTCCTAAATTTGTTTTGAAAAATAAAATGTAGGCCTACAACTATGTAGGTATTACTATGAAAATGCTATTTTAAAGTGACTGCTAAAATTAATAAAAATAACTAATAATTGGGCCCTTTGGTATTTTAATCATTAGCCTATGCAGGTCATAGGTAGATGATGACTATGTCACCAACATGTAGGTCGTCCTAGAGGGAAACAGACTGTTTGTGATGATGTATGCATGTTGTTTTGTCTCTGTGGAATACATGAACACTGCGTACTAACGTCGTGCCCTTACTGTTGCAGACTCCGTGTCTACAGCTGGAAGCCCAGCAAGAAGAAGTGGGAAGAGAATACGTCCAAGGAGATCAAGAACGCGTACACAATATCTGCGCTGGCCTGGAAGCGCGACGGTTCGCGCGTTGTGTGCGGGACTCTTTGCGGAGCTGTGGAGCTGTTCGAGTCTGTTCTCAAGTAAGGGGGCATACTATGGTATACTTACTAATGCTTTTTCCAGTCGCGTTGATGGATGAGCTTTTATGGTTGAATATCGTTGCCCTAAAAGTACGATTTCTATGAGAAATATTTCTTCGATTGTTCCTAAAATAATAATATTTCCAAGTTCAGTGATTTAAAAGTCCCCATAAAGTTTCATGAAGATTGGAGTAGCCGTTTGGTCTGACTTCCTCACAGTTTGAGATGGGTGATTTTTAAGTAAACTTTGAATTGTAGGGGAAATAAAAGTCTATGATTGTATGCCATTCAGTTTTCAGTTCTTTTAATTGTTTTAATGTGCACTTTCAATACTAGGTACTAATAATAGCACCACCACTTTTAAGTTAACTTTGAATTGTAGAGGAAACACAAAACCACATAATCTTTTACCAAATCGGATGAGTTTAAGTTGACTTTGATGCAGTGATAAAAACAACCTTGTTCTTACAATTGTTATAAAGTAAAAGTAGCAAAGATTTAACTCTTTGATCTTAACGAGACATCTTCTCTTCGTCTTCTCCTATGACCACATTGCCATATTCATGCCATCATGTGTCTTGACTACCAACTAAGGTAGGACTTATGTTCCTTTATATCCATGCCCTTCATAGTGGTCTTTCAACATTGTAGGCCTACAGGTGAATAGATGTTGAGGATGTATACCACTCCCACAAAGTTTACATACAAGAACACGACATGGTGATTGTACTAATCTCTTTGGTTCCCCCAGGCGACTGATGTGGAAGGACAAGTTCGAACTGACGTTCGTGGGCCCGAGTCAAGTCCTGGTTAAACCGCTGGCGGCCGGCGCGCACGGGGTGATTCTCAAGTCACAGTTCGGCTACGAGATAGACGACGTGCAGATCATGGGCAAGGACCGCTACCTGATTGCACGCACCCCGGAGACCATCTTGCTGGGAGACCTCCATAAGAACTTGCTTAGCGAGGTAAGCGGAAACTGATATCTATAGTTTAGTTTGTTTGGTAGGGTTGGGACTTGTCATCGATTATTCAATTCGACAACGATGTCAATGCAAAAATTGACTTTCAATTCGACATCGATTTTAAAATGGGCCCTTCAGGGAAATCGCTTTTGAAACCATGTAGAAATTATATTATATATTTTACTTTTTGCATCATTACATTACGTATTTTTCCATTAAAAAAAAATCAAAACAAATTTTTTCTATTTTATGTTTAAAGTTTGATGTTGAAAATAATTTAAATGTCAAATTTTTTCCGATGTGATGTTGAAATTATTGGTTTGAAGTTGATTTTGAATTTTTAATCGAATCCCAACCCTATTGTTTGGTAATAAATTTAATTTAGCTCCCATGTTGGAACCGGGTGTATGATATTATTATTTATTATATTTATATATGTTTAACTTTGATTTTATAGTATTAGTAGGCGACTATGATGTTATCCACACCCCCACTTAACATGATGATGATATGTTAGTACTTTAGACAGAAATTAAAAAGTGACTACTCTGGGGATTGAACCCAGAACCTTAGCAGCTGTCAATGTATAATAAAATATTTAAATATATAAATCAATGTATAAACAGACCAAGAATTAGACAGAATTAAATTAATGTCAGTTGGTAAGAGCATAGCCCGGACAGTTAAGGTCCCGGGTTCGATCCCTGGTGTAGTCACTAAGTACTATACTTGCTCCAACGAAAGAATGCAGATGCTTGGAAGTGGTGGGGGTAGAATGAATGCGCGGTAAAAGGAATGTTGCCTTTGTGTATGAAAGAGAAATAGGGCCTATCTTCTACCAACGCAAGCAAAAATTATCTGTGCTAGATCACAGAGTTCCTCGGTGTCAAGATCCACGCTGAGCTAGCGTGAATAGAATTGACAAAGTTGTTTTGTTGGGAAAACAATTTTGAGCCACCTGCATTTTTACGTTGGGACCATTTTAATATATATATATAATCTAATTTCAATTTAACAAAAAGTCAAAATGTATTTTAGCCCTATTTGTTGTCAAAATACTTATTGATATTGTGAAATATTGACCCTATGTAAATGTAATGGGGAAATGTAAAATGATTATCATTAAAAAAAATGAAAAATGAAAAAAAATGAATAGGCCTAGCATTGATGTGGTGGTCTGCATAAGTCGAGGAAACATTATATTACAAACTTTGGACAAGTTTTTCCAGGAACATGCAATTTGGTAATATTTTCTTTATTACCGGTACTTATCGAACGATTATATTGATTATGGTTTGCATGCCTATTTAAAAGAATGCCCGACAGAATGTCCATGCTCGTAGGTTGTGTGGGTGGACTCTGGCCAGAACGAGAAGTTCTACCTGGACCACGAGAGCGTCTGTGTGTGTGCGTGTGTGACAGAATGTCCTTGCTCGTAGGTTGTGTGGGTGGACTCTGGCCAGAACGAGAAGTTCTACCTGGACCACGAGAGCGTCTGCCTCATCTTCAACGCCGGCGAGCTGAGCCTGGTCGAGTACGGTGCCAACGAGGTGCTCGGCTCTGTTCGTACCGAGTTCATGAACCCTCATCTGATCAGCGTGAGGCTCAACGAGCGCAGGCAGAACGCGGCCGAGGAGAACAAGAAGCTGGCCTACCTGTTGGACCTCAAGACCATCGCCATAGGTGACTGTACAACGCTTGGAACTACGGCTGAAAGTCGTTGCAAAAAGCGTCTTTATACCAAAATAAAATAACCAATACGTACATCTAATTTATTTTGTGGTTTCTTTAAGCTGATTTTTCTTGGTAAACCTCATTTTAAGTAACAAAATCATCTTTACTAGTATAGACATATTTTAGTTCCTTGTGGTTTTTACTTTCAACTGTATAATAAAAGTTAAACATACAATTAAACTTCTGGATTTTGTGATCAAAGTGACAGTGCTATCACATATCATTTCTTTTAAATTATTACAATACAATGCAATGATTTAACTAACAAATATGTAATTATTTATTACAAAAACAACATTATTTAGAATATTCAAGTTGTCAATCTGCTTTTTGAGCTGCCTATCGAATTGCTTGTGGCAAAGTCAGCAAAGATGACTCTGCTTGCCAGCAATTACAAAGCTGCTGAATATTGGCTCCCGCCTTGTGTTTAATGTGCACCATGTGATGAATGTGTAAATATAACCTGTAGTTTGTTGTGTCCAGTGGACCTGATGTACGGAAGCGCGATATCCCAGGTAACTCACGACTACAAGATCGACTGGCTTGAGCTGAACGAGACTGGACAGAAGTTGTTGTATCGCGACAGAACCATGAAACTGACCCTCTTTGACGTCGCCAAGAACCAGAAGACTACGCTGCTGGACTTCTGTACCTTCGTACAGGTGGGTGGGACATGTCTTGTCCTGTACTGAGAGTGTGTTTGGTGTTCTCTACTCTTTCCAAGCCAGTCAACTCGTTTCACTGTCTCATTTGTACGAGTATCTGCATTGCATGATTTACTTGATGCAATGTTCACACACAGACACTTCTAAACATTTGTTTCTCCTAGCTTGAGTTCTTTTTAAATTTCCCAGATCAAATCTTTTTAAAAAATGTTATCCACAAGACTTCTGTGAATTTATATAGGCCTGTATGTCCTATGTAATTTAATAAGTTAAGTTATTCTAGTTCCAAACGTTCTGGTTGGATCCAACATGACACGTGTGCTTGTTGTTTCAGTGGGTGCCAAGCAGTGACGTTGTTGTCGCTCAGGCAAGGAGTGACCTGTGCGTCTGGTATAACATAGACTCGCCCGATCAGGTCACTCTCTTCAACATCAAGGGAGATATCGTGGACGTGGTACGGGCGGATGGTAAAACAGAGGTGAGACTTACCATCAACATTTGACAACTATACACCCCCCTCCACATTGTTCATGATATATCCCCTCTCTCCTGCAGGTATGTTCCAAGCTGCTGGTACATACAGTTATTATGTTCCCATGTGGTGGTGGTACATACAGATATTATGTTCTCATGTGTTGGTACATACATGTATTATGTTCCCATGCGGTGGTGGTACATACAGATATTATGTTCCCATGTGCTGGTACATACATGTATTATGGTCCCAGGTGGTGGTACAAGAAGGCTTCCACCAGCTCGGCTACGAACTAGACGAAGGACTCGTTGAGTTTGGAACAGCGATCCATGACAAGGACTTTGGCCGCGCTATCTCGTTCCTCGAGACCCTGGGTAACAAGCCCGAGGCGGAGGGGATGTGGGGTAACCTGGCCACCATATCCCTAGGGTTGAACCGGCTGGAGATAGCGGAGAGGTGCTACGCTGCGCTAGGGGACGTCTCCAAGGCTTTCCACCTCAAGAAGACAAGGGCCATAGCTCAGGAGTTCACCAAGACTCATGGCAAGTAGAGTGGTTTATTTGCCAACCTACATGACGACACGTACATCATACATGATACGTATACATACCCTTCGTAATTTTTTGATAAGTATATATATTATGCCTGTAAATATAATACATAAACTGTCATACTAATTAATAAATCACAACCCTAATACAATTCCCAGAACATGTTTCTTGCATCTGAGGAATAGAATAAAGTGCTTTTGAAAATGTACGCACTTTTGGTAAGTGTTAGTGATATATTACTGTGGTTTTTGTTCGCGTTGTGTTTTTATTGATGAATCTCCCGGTCTAAGAATGTTGGTTTTATCATATTCCCCCATGATGTAGCATTTAGTGGGAATGATAGTTATATTTTGGTATTTTTTTAATATTAATTTCTCTCTTTAATAATTATTTTTGGGTTGGAAATCCAAGTAAATTAACATGATTAATTCTAGGCAAAATTAATTACAATAGTTTAATACTGATTTCAATTTTAAATTATGTTACTTATAATATTTAATGTGTAAATGATATTTAATTTGGCTACTTTATCAATGTATCAGTGGTGTTCAAAACGGGAGACTAAATGGGTTAAATTGCGGATGACTGTGGTCGAGTCACTGTCCTTGTACTTCAAGTGTTGTTGAAAGCACCTCTTGATTTGCCTCGCTGTTGTGCAGGTGTCGACGGAATGTCCTGCCCGGAAGTGTGGGCAAGGTTGGCCATCCTGAATCACCAGGCAAACGTCGCCGAGGCCGTCTACCTCGAACAGAACCAGATCGACAAGGCCATCGCGATGTACCAGAAGTTCCACAAGTGGGACTTGGGTAAGAGCCTCTAAATTACTTACTGGGTATTGGTTTACTCTCTCCTTTAAAAAACTAGACTAACATCTAAGGATGCCAACAGCATTTCCATGTTGAATACACCGGTTCTCGATAGATCACCGAAGTTAAGCAACATTGGGCATGGTCAGTACTTGAGTGGGTGACCACTTGGGAACACCACGTGCTGTTCGTAAAAGGGGGTGAAGCAAGACCGCCAAAGTGTGCCCCTGACAGGAAACGATCTTGCATTTTCACCCCTAGCCGCTCGGCGGAGAACAATGTACAATGTACAAGTTTCTGGTATTGGATAAAAAAAAGGATGAGCTATAAGCTTGACAAAAGTTTTAACTATTGATATGTCACTTGAAGATTTTGATATAAGCATTGATATTAAAAATTCATTAATAATGTATGAACAACATTCATAATAATTAATAATTAGGCCTATGTGTACATTTTAAAAATTTAAAAATTCTTCTTTTCATATTCCCACATTCGGTCTATTCGGCCACCATATGTTGTTGTGTTATCCCATAGAGACAGGATTCCCTTTGTACATGTGCCATGCCATTGTGTTTGAAATTGTTTTTGTTATGTTTTTGCAACTGACAATGGTTAAAAATTGGAAACATAAACAGTTTCTCCTTAGTTTTTAAAGTAGGCTGCTTTAATACTATTTAAACTAAAGACAAAGTTAGCTCCTACCATCCTAGAATGTTTTGTACTGAGTAGTCCAATATCTGTAAACATCTTGTTGCTCATTGGCCTTTTAGTTTTATCTCTGCTTCAAATTTAGGTCTCAGGTTAAAATCACATTTTGGGCAGAGGTTTTTAGCTTCTGAAATAGTCTCGACTTTAATCCATGAAAATAGCAACTTTGAATCTGATCTAGCTACGAAGTTAGTAGTAATTGGTATAATAATTACAATTACGGAAGTGTGGAAAAGGCCAACTTGCTAGTTTAGTATAGATTGGACAAGGGTTGACAGGTTTGGAAATAAAGATCAGCCTGATGGGCTGGGTGCAACAAAACTTTCCACCTGCTGATGACAACTGAATCTTATTTAAATTTGTTTGTTACCTTAATCCACGACGCGTTTTGTCCATCTAGGACTCATGGGGCGGATGGTGGCCACTAAAAATCAGCTAACTACATGCAAACAAAACTCACAACACATAACCAAACCTGTGATAGGGCCACGCAAGAAGTAAATTCTGCATGCATGTTGTCATCATCAGCTTGGTTACTTCAAAGTCAAACACCATTCATACTGGACTGAGGCACACCATCAGCACAACCAGTAAGGGGGCTTCCCTCCCAACTCTAGTGCTCGGGGCAGTGGTAGACCCATATTATGATCTGAGGGTCGTGTTTCAGCTCTGGCTCTGGCCGAGTCTCGCGGTCACCCGGACCTTCAGCTGCTGAGAAAACAACACTTCAAGTGGCTGATGGAAACTAAGCAGGAGGAGCGAGCGGGCGAGGAGAAGGAACGCAACGGAGAGCTGGATGCAGCCCTGCAGTTGTATCTCAAGGCTAACCTGCCCACCAGGGCATCTAGGTACGTACCCCTGTATATGAAGGCTAGGAGGACGGGGAGAGAGAGAGAAAATATAATTTTGTGGCTTACATAGCGCGATATGTACTGTGAATTGTATCTTGTGTTTTCTATTAACCAATACAAAACATATGTTCTTCTCTAACAGTCTGGTGACCAAGGCCACGTGGGCCAAAACGTTTTGACAATTTGTTTGTGTTGGTATATATTTATGTCTACTCGTATCATGCAGCCAACTACGTTTTCAGGTAGGCTGTTGGGACTCTTTTTTCTTTTCCCCACTCATTCACCAACCCAGCCGATCTTTGTTGTTTATTAGCTCTTGTTTTGTACTGTACACTACCTAGTGTTTGTGTCTTGTAGTGTGTATTGTGCTTGAAGTGTAGCCCAGAGGTTGTGTTCCAGGCTGATCCAGAGCAACCCGGTGATGCTGGGAGATGAAGACCTGGTGACGAGGGTTGTCTCCGCCCTACTCACCAAGGGCATGAGACAACAGGCGGGCGAACTCTACGAGAAGGCGGGACAGACGGAGAAGGCGTTCTCCAGCTACCAGCAGGGCAAGGCGTTCTCGCGAGCCATAGAGCTGGCCAGATACGTCTCTCCGGCAGGTAGGCCTGAGATTATCATCACTGCATTGGGCTTGGAGTCTTCATGGCTTCTGTTTATAGCTCTCCTAGTGTTTCCATAGACTTCAGTTAGTGTATTGCTACAATTTGGATTTGGTCTTTTCCACGTTTGCTACTTTATTCTATCTTTGTTAATTTAATATTGCTTGATTATTTTTGCACTTTTATGTCATAGCATGAAGAATGACATTCTTATCTTGAGAACTGTTTCCTTTGTCTTCCAATTTCAAGTTTGATCATTTAAAGTTGGAAACTACTATTCAAAATGGTGTGTTCCACTGGCTACACCAGTGCGCACTAGGTTTACATTTTTTTTAATGTTATGGTCTACATGTGCAGGTCGACAACAATTATATATATCATAGTGCGCACTGACTGCGAGCCAATGGGAGATATCTGAACATTTTGTCATGTTACTAAAGAAGAATTTCTAAAAGTTTTAGAATCGCAAACATTTAGGCATCGCATGCATAACACATGTCGCTCGGCGTGACACTTGTCCGTTGTGTTACAGAGGTGGTGGGGCTGGAGGAACAGTGGGGCGACCACCTAGTGGCCGGGAAACAGATGGATGCTGCCATCAACCACTACATCGAGGCAGGCAAGACTGTCAAGGCCCTGGACGCTGCAGTTGGGGCCAGGCAGTGGAAGAAAGCCATTCAGATCATACAGGTGGGTGTGCTCACATGGATCTTGACTTCTGTGTGTATGAAAGTGGTTATTTGATCAAGTTAACTAAAATCATTATTTGGCCCAAAATAATAATATTGTAGATGTCCTACAATTTTACTTGTTTTAATGGTTGTTTGTGGTCTTCATAAAATAATATTCGTACAGTTAATTTTTTCAAACAAAATTAATACTGTAGCCCAATAAGCAGTCCGATATTACGAGACAACTTCACTTACCTAATGTGAGGTAAAAACTATGAATTGTTTCTTGGGTTGGTAATTGTTATTATGTCATTGTATTTTGTACCTAATGTGAGGTAAAAACTATGAATTGTTTCTTGGGTTGGTAATTGTTATTATGTCATTGTATTTTGTTGCGGTATGTATATTGTATACGATTGTTGGTAATTGAACTACCGTGTGCCACCGAGGAATAGCCACGTATCCATGAACTGTTCCACCTTCCCTCCAGCCGCATTGATGTTCACACAAGTATTCCTGTTTAATAAGGTTGCAGTCAACTCAACTTATAACAATCTTTTGCCATTGAATAGACCTACCTTTATAATAGACCTTAAGACCTAATAGATCTTTAGATTTGCAGTTTGCACAATAGTAATATAAATATTCATCACTTTTGAGATGAAATTTAAAAAAAACTGAATATCAACGTCACTAATGTCTTCAGTCACTCCTGCATGTACATATCATTTATCTAGGGCGACGGTCGTCGCCCGGCAGACAAGCGATGCGACTGCTTAGGCGACACCGAACTCCGGCCCTATATACAGCTACGAGAGTTGGGGGGTTTTCAGCTATCTGCACACGCCGCCCCGAAAAAGTTACAATCTTGAAACTCGGTATATGACCTGGTATGTGGTCCATGACATACCAAAAAAAAAATCAACCCAATCCGACAACTCGTTCTGTGTTAAAAAAGGCTCTCAACATCGTCAAATTCCTTTCGGCTGGCTGGCTGGCTGGCTAGGAGTTCTCCGCGGAGATTAATTTAGCCTACAGAGAAAACGGTAAATCTTAGAACTATGAAACTTGGACCACATTTAGATGTACTTCAGACGCAGTGACTTGTGCTTTCAAAACCAAAATCGGGTAACAGGGACGGGAGAAAATCAAAATTTGGATGATAATCAAAACGCGTAATTACCAAGGCGTGGTAATTTGTACAAACTTGAAATTAAACATGCTATTAACCATTATTAGAGATGTGCAAAAATGGTGACAACGAAATTTGCGAATTTTTTTAAAGTTGCAATAATCCCTTCAAATTCAGTTTGCACATGAATCTCATGAATTGTGATTGAATGGTACCAATTTCCAATTCGCGAAATTTCGCGAAATTTTAGTTGATACCGCGAACTAGTGGCGAAATTAGCAATTAGCCTATGTCCTTAAATGCGAATTAGGTCGCAAAATTTTAAAAAATAAAAAAAATTCAAAGTTTTGGTGGAGGTGCCGGGTTGAAGTCGAAATTAAATTAATACTGGCTGGTAGATATGGTGGAGGCGCCGGGTCATACAACGCGATTGTGAGATCTTAATAATCGTTTGAACGAGAGTAAGCTCAAAATACTTCAAATCCATATCAAAAGACACATAAAAAATGCATAATTTCGTAAATTTGGTGGAGGTGCCGGGTAGACGAAATTAATTCTGGTAAAAACTGTCGGAAACTTTGAAAACTAAAGGCTGTATTTGAGCTTAAAATTAAAACTGATTCTGAACTTCACTCTCATGAGCTTGTTTTTCTTTTAAATCATTAAAATCAATCAATCAATCAATCAATTTTTTTTTTTTTTAAAGTTGTGCATGAGAAAATTGTGTTTTTTTGGTAAATCGCGACAAATCGCGAATTTTTATTTTCAAGGCGCGAATTTTCAAACTTTAAAAAACCATTTTTGCACATCTCTAACCATTATAAATATCTTGCGTCCAAAACATAAGGGGCTAAATTTGGGGATGACCATGGGCCCAAAAATGACAAAAAACATATCTGAACTTTAAGAAATGAATCATTTAAAGAAAACGCTACAACTGAGATGTTTCAAACGTGGAATACATTTTGATATCTCTCATTCTTTATCACTTTTGAATATGGAAAGCAAAATTGGGTAACGGGTACCGGAGAAACTCAAAATTATCAAAAGTAGGTAATTCCGTACTCTTATGAATAATACGCTATACTGAGAAAACGGTTCATCTTAGAACTTTGAAACTTGGACCACACTCAGATGTACCTCATATAACAAAAACCGGGCAATTGGGACCGGGGAAAATCAAAATCAAAATCAAAACGCGTGATTACTCAGGCGTAGTAATTTGTACAAGCTTGAAATTAAACATGCTCTTAACCATTATAAATATCTTGCGCTTATGCTAGTGCGTTGGTCTTGTTGTTAGCGTATCTGCTTAAAATGCAGAAGGGCCAGGGTTCGATTCCCGCTAAAGTCAGAAGTTTTTTAACTTCTGATTTGGACTTAAGTCTATCAGTTCTTGTCTTAGGAGTTTGTAAACGGTGACTTTGGAGCCGTCCTAGCAAAATTAAAACGCGTAATTACTCAGGCGTAGTAATTTGTACAAGCTTGAAATTAAACATGCTCTTAACCATTATAAATATCTAGTGCATATGCTAGTGCGTTGGTTTTGTTGTTAGCGTATCTGCTTCCAATGCAGAAGGGCCAGGGTTCGATTCCCGCTAAAGCCAGAAGTTTTTTAACTTCTGATTTTGACTAAAGTCTATCAGTTCTTGTCTTAGGAGTTTGTAAACGGTGACTTTGGAGCCGTCCTAGCAACGAAGCACATAATAAATTTCAGAGTTGTTCTGAATCGGCCTTGTTGATCCTGGCGTTGATCCGCGGGTGTTCGCACTGTCCATACCACTGATTGATATATTTCCTATTAAAAATATCGATCTTTGGTTGGTTATCGCTCACTCGTCGATTGCGTTGGGGCCTGCAGGGTTGGCTTGGTCGCTTTGATTTAAAGTCCCCCACTGAAAATCAGTTATATAACTGAGTGGGTAGACTCTAAATAAAAATTTATTTATTTATTTATTTATTTATTTAAGGGGTATCTTTGGGGGGACCGTGGGCCCAAAAATGTAAAAAAAACAACTTTGAACTTAACAAATTTAATCATTCACACCTTGATAGCAAACGAACAACAAAAAGATGTAATATCCAACCAAATACAAAAATTTGTAAAAAAAAACGGCAGCCAAGCTCTCCTTCAAAAGTCTTCGGCTGTGAATGCTGTGAGATATAAAAGTTGAGCCAAGCTTTTTATTCTTTCTCCCTAGTTTCGCTTTGAAAATAAGTAAGATCATTTCGCCTGTTGACGAGCGCCAAGCCAACGATTTTTGTGGTAAAAAAGTAAAATTTTTAAACTCGAAATCATAAAAAAAATGCCTTGGCCATTGAATTTGGTTCATGGCCAAGAATTTTTTTTATGATTTCGAGTTTAAAAATTTCACTATTTTACCACAAAAATCGTTGGCTTGGCGCTCGTCAACAGGCGAAATGATCTTACTTATTTTCAAAGCGAAACTAGGAAGAAAGAATAAAAAGCTTGGCTCAACTTTTATATCTCACAGCATTCACAGCCGAAGACTTTTGAAGGAGAGCTTGGCTGCCGTTTTTTTTTACAAATTTTTGTATTTGGTTGGATATTTACTTTACACACACACTCACTCACACAAACAATACATACAAGTCACCACACACATACATTCATGTTTTTATTAGTATTTTTAATTTTTTATATTATATTGTAGTATTGTTGCACTATTTGTTGTATGAATTGAATATGGTTTGGTAAATTGCAAATGGGAAACATGTGTTTGGTTGTTATGTGGCCACAAATGTTCCAGGTGATTGAAGACCCCAACATTGTGTTGGATCACTACGCCCAGCTCGGCCAACACTTTGCCTCGACCAAGGAGTACAAGACGGCGGAACAGCTGTTCACGCAGGCGGGCATGTTCCGCGAGGCCATCGAGATGTACAACCAAGCAGGTAGGAGTATAAACACCAAGCCGGTTGATAATGGAACAAAACTAAACTGACTAAGTTGACTATTTAAGAATGGCTGACTGCCTGTTTTGGGTTGTTTAATTTTCTGTAATCAACTAATTATACTAGGGATGACATTGATTCCAAAACAAAATTGCATTCGATCATTGTGACCTAAGAATCGATTTGGAATAGATTCCCAAGAAAAAACTTTTTAATTGTATGCACAGTTATTCTTATTTTGGTAGTCATTTTCCGTAGAACCCGTGATACGCGGTGATATTTTCGCGGTCGTTTGCCGCGGAGCCCGTGAAGGCGTGTCTCGCCCGCCTTATGCCACTGAACAATGTATTTTGCAACGTTGCGTCGTCGTCTGTTGACCGTACTGCTTGCCTTTGTGTACGATCAGCGTCTAGCTGGAGAGGGAGGGACAGTAGACACGTGGTTCACCGCTCTGCCACCCCAAAACACAACGCACAAACGTTTAAACTGTCTAATGAGGAATCGATTTCTCCAATATGGAATCGATTCATCGTCGGAATCGTCATCCCTACATTATATGTACCATACGCTAACTAAAGGAGTAGGTCTAAGCCTATATACTACTCGATTAAGGTTTGAAGCATGATTGATTGTTGTTGCCGTATTTTGTTAGAAGAAATTTAGTTTAAGTCTGTTAGTATTATCAACCTTGTCTTTATTAAACAAATATGCGATACAATAATGTCGAGCCAACACTAGGTCACCGCAGATGTACGTGAATCAAGGGAGGGACGTAAACTGACATAAATAAATAAATCTGTATTTAGAGTTTATCCACTCAGTCTTATAACTGATTTTCAGTGGGGGACAGTAAACCAAAGCTTATTGTTGTTACTTGTTACTGTTAGAGAAAACATTACATTGAGGCTTGAAAATAACGAGGTCAACGCCAGCATAAGAGTTGTTACAAGAAGTTAATGCCTAATCCGTGATTCACTTAGGCCTGCGGGTACATAGAGAGATATAATAATACTAATAGTATTGTAGACAGCATCATAGTCGCCTTCTATAAAACCAAGGTTAAATATAATAGTAATACTTTATTTACAATTAATTACATATTCACATACGTACTAGTACTGTTTCTATGAAGACATACTAATAATAATTAGGGTTGCCTTTCGATGTGAAAATCCTGATTGGTAATGGGAGGCATGGAATCGATAATCACATCAAAATAAATCGATAACAGACTCATATCCAGTGACATATCTAATTCAAAATTGAGCATAGCAAGCAGAACAAAAATGTAATAGACCTACCAATACGAGAAGTAATTAAGGACAAAAACATGTAAAAGAAATCTAGGGCTAAATTTCCATTACACAGCCATTATTCTAATACGGTGTCCAGGGGTGCCACTTTTCTTAAGTTTATACTTCATACAGTATGTGCATACAAAGATCAAGTATAACGTGATCTAGTGGACTTTCCAGCAAACTCCCGTGCAACAAGAACCTCCCCCACATTTGTCTTAGTTCACGGGTTGTCTGAAGACCGTGGCCGTCAGTGGGCCTACTGTAACTAATCAGTAATCATGGAAATGTAATTATCCTCTACATAATGTTATCGTATTGAGAGTTACAAAAACACTTTAAACTTAAATACTCTAGTGAACCTTGTCCGTGTCTTGCTGCACTTCCTGTGTAATTGCAAACACATGTGAAATGTAGAAACGGTGTTAGGTTTAAATAATGTATTGTTTTTAAATTGTTATTTTGTTCGGCTCATATCTTATGTTATTGTATCTTACGAATACGATAAATACAGAAGTCTTAATTAATCTTGTTCAAGATAACAATCTTTTTACCCTTTGTATAAGACATCAACATATCAAAATGTATGTTCACGCAGTCACCATTAAGAAATACATAGTCCACGTCGTCCCGGCCATTGTGGGCTACGCTGGATATAATAACTTTCTGCTTTCCATTATTCTTTGTCAATTTCAAAACAATTTGAAATTTAATCGTGTTTTCACGGCTTCCAAAGTATTGAACTACCATTGACAATTTTTTATTGGATATATCAAACCGTTTATGATATAGAAAGGCTTCACCGAATGCTGTTATTGCATAACAAGAATCATTAAAACATTCTGCGTTAGAAATTTCAAATTGAAATCTGTTATTTCCAGCTAAACATCCTGTTGGCAACATTTTCTGTTTGTGATACCTAAGTATGTGGTCTGTAATTTTACTTTGTTGGCCTTTCCATGCGCAATTGTTGGATTTAGAAAATATGCACTCATAAAGACTAAAACTACAAACCAGCAAGTGGCTCGCCATGTCATTTAGTTGACAGCAGTATGAGCACCCAAACTCAGCATTTGGACAGGGTAAATTCACATCCCTCGCTATGTTTTCCAGTGTGACATTTCGAATTTCAATCAACTGGCATCTACAAATTGGACAATTTATTAGATTCGGCCTACAATTGTGACAGATATTGTGACCGTTTTCACACAATGTTATCGGGGGGTGCATATATTCCATACAGACGGGACATTCTAAAGCCGAGAGAAGGTTTCGACTGAGAGCGGTGTACGTCTTCCGTTGGGAAAGTTTTGGGTCGAAACTAGCATTTGTCTTAGGCCTGTTGTTATTTGTAGCCGCTACGGTGCTTTCCACACTTCTTTTGCTGTCAAGTTTAGAAGTGCTGGAGCTTAGAGATCTTTTGGTTTTATCCAGTTTTCTGACAAATGACATATTTACAAGAAAATTACCAAGAAATCTTCTAGGTCTAGTTTTTAAAACAACACTTTGCATACATCTATACCTTGTAGCTTTATGAACAACTTATAAGCTGCGATCTTCCAACCAACGCACCACAATTAGGCGGTAGACAATAACATGTATTAGTACTAATTAACAGTTATTAATGGATTTAGTAACCCGTATAGCCTACACATTAAATACCAAATTATTGAATTGATTTCTGTTATGTTGGGTCAAACTTGAACAGACTGGGTTAAACTATGCCAACCACACACAGCAAGTTTTGCACAGTCGTGCAGAGTTCTGTATTATGCCTAGTTGAGTTTCCACATTGAATACAGGCACCACACAGGCCTGATTATCACTCTTCTTGGTGTTCAATCATCAACACTAGTTGACCTAGAAGAGCAAATAAATAGTTTAGAATTTCATAATTTTTAATGATTTGGGAAATCTGAAATCCCATTGTACACAAACGTTAGATATTATTAAAGCATTAAGCAAAATTTTAAAGGTAACTTTCACTTACCATTGCGATCACAGTGCTGATGTGTGTTGCGAGCTGCAGACAGATTGTGAGAAAACATATCAAACAAACGTATAAAAGTGATAAGATACGGTTTATCTCGATGCCTATTGTTATCATTTGTTGATAGCTACTCCAATTGATGTTGATTTTATTTGTTAGTCTCTGATAAGGATGTTCTCAGGCTTAAGATAATCGCAGATGCTGCAATAGAGATGACGTAATCAAATAGTTGCAATAATTCTTGGTCCAAGTGTACAGTTTGTATAAACTTATCTACATTTATGCAACAGCAAGGTCATTGTACAAATACATTAGGCTGGATGTATGGTGGAGATTTGACCCACTTTTGTTATCAGCGGGATGGTGTTGATTGTGCTGATATTGCCCATAAAATAACTGTGTTATTTTTATTTTATTTGTTTAATACTATCTTTTTTGTTTATTTAAAACATTTACTGCACAGGAGAATGATTATTTCTATTGTTTGGCTCTAAAATGAATACTATAATATTTCATCACCTGGCCTCTTAGTTAAGTTGAATGCATAGATACAATATATACATGCATCAGTTAGGCCAATTAGATAGATAGATTTATGTATTTGCATAATGTGTGATTGATTTTAACTAGGAAAACGCTTAAGTCCCGCCGCGTTGTTGGATGAGCGTAATTGGTGCATTGAGCTACCATGTGTTATATGGATTTCTTGTTGTTCTGTGAAAAAATCATACTTAGTTGAAGATTTTTTTTAAATTTATTTAAATTTAATGAAAAATAAACTTTAATCTTTAATTTTTTTAATTAATCGTAATTTAAAAAAAGAAAAAAATCGTAAATTTTCGATTTTCATAAGAAATAGTTATTCGATTGTGCTCAAATTTCACAAGAATATATAAATTCATAAAATTAAGGTTCTGTGAAAAAATCATCAAAATCGGATAAAGCATGTAGGTGTTAAAAGTCAAAGAATTGTTTTAAAAAAGAAAAAACACGTAAAATTTCGATTTTTATAAGAAATAATTTTTCGATTGCGCTCAAATTTTACAAGAATATCTTAATTCATAAAATTATGGTTCTGTGAAAAAATCATCAAAATCGGATAAAGCATGTAGGTGTTATAAGTCGAAGAAATTTTTAAAAAATCGAAAAAAATCGTAAAATTGCGATTTTGATGAGAAATAATTTTCCGATTGTGCTCAAAAACGTGGCAGTTCTAAGTTCAGAGATTTCGAAGACCTCCATAAAATTTCATCGCAATCGGATTATCGGTTTAGCCGGAATCGTTGTTAAACAAACAGACAAAAATACAGAAAGAAAAAAAAAAAAAAAACAAAAAAAAACATTCCGGATTTTTTTCTCCTGTGTAGTGAAATGGAATCTTCGCTCCGCTCGCTACGCTCGCTACGCTCATCCAATCATTTGGGCACTTGGTACAGTTCACTCACTAGTACACGAAAAAGAATACTCAAAGCTCAGAATCTATCAACTTAATAAATAAATAATTAGATTAATGTAAAATAACAGTTTCAAGACATACTGTATCGAATTCAAAGCCAACTTGAAGGTATATCAAACCGTCATAATAGGTAAACTAGTGATAAGTCTGGACCGGCACCTCCACCAAGAAAGTATGTAACTTGTGGACCGGCACCTCCACCATCCATTTTTTTGCTTTTTAATTTGTACCTGTAAACTGAGAACCATTTTTTGACATGTCAAATAATATGTGATCGCACACCACCACAAATTAGTAAAAAAAAAAAAAATTCAAACTTCGATTTTTTTTTTTTGAGTTTGAATTTTGAACGTTCGCACATCCTACGCTACGTGCTTGCTTGCGCAGGTGAGTGGGAGTCGGCCCACCGTCTGGCCCAGGAACACCTACCGTCGGACCAGGCAGCCTCCATGTACTGGGCTCAGGCCCAGGCGCTAGAAGACACGGAGAACCTACGAGAGGCGGAGAAGCTGTACATCTCCGTCGGACAACCAGACGCCGCCATCTCCATGTACAAGAAACACAAGCAATATGACCACGTGAGTGAGCAACGAGACACAATGAAACATCTCGTCTAATATCAACCCTATTTAAAACCGAAAAACATATCTTTTTTATTTATTTAAAATAGGCTTATTCTGTATGATGGCAAACTATCCAATTTACTATAACATATGAGTGTCATTGATGTATCAGTCTTCTGTGCCATGTCAGCATTATCTTTGGATCGTATTGTTTTTATTATTTTGTTTTAACTGCTTACTTGTGGTTTTAATTCAGTACGGTACATGGAGGTTTGGATACAACTCAAACTCTTTTTAATTTTTATTTTTTCCTACTTTAATTTGCGGGTCTCTAGTTGGTCATTGTTTGCTCGTCGATGGTGTCAGCGCCTACAGGGTTGGTTTGGTCAGCTTCAAAGCCCCCACCAATGATGTACATAAGCTTTAAGTGCTAGACGCTCAGTGCGCTAGCGTGCCGATTAGAAGCCATCATGAAAGGGGAAAATCATTTCACTGCACTGTCACTGTCGGATAATTTGCCGATTTAAGTGGCTGTGTTTGTTGTTGAGTGGATGGGCGAGCACCGCCGTCTGTATGTAAATAGTACAAATTAACGTACATTTAGACGGCTGTTTTTCCCCTTTCATGATGGCTTCTAATTGGCACGCTCCCCAGGGCCATACTGAGAGTCTAGGATATTAATTGAATGTCATTGGCCCCCACTACAATCGGTTATGTGAGTAATTGTATTTCTGTATATTCCCAGATGATGCGTCTGGTGTCTCACCACCACCCCGACCTGGTGCAGACGACGCACCTCCACCTAGCTCAAGAGCTCGAGGCTGAGGGAAACCTGAGATCGGCCGAGCAACATTACCTAGCGGCCGGCGAGTGGAAGGGAGCCGTCAACATGTACCGGCTGAGCGATAAGTGGGAGGACGCATACAAGGTACGTACGTAGAGAGCACACGTGTGTGTCGGACTATAGTGCCCACTGGTACTCGAGTCATCAGTCATCACAAACATTTTAAAGTTTTTTTACTTATTATTATTTTTGTTTCAAATAAATTATGTGTTAACACTAGCAGATTTGACTAGCCTACATATTTTTATACACTGTGATGATTGTTTACTTATTACTAGTATAAGTTTTTTATAGATAGATAATATGCAGTTGATAATTGGTGAACTAAGCTATTATGAAGATGTTATGTAGGTATAGCCATTTGAAATTTTAAAAGTTATTTTTTAAATTAATGTAGACCTACTGCTGAATCTGTTAAAAGTTCCTCCCTTCTGTACTTGCATTATCTGGTGACTAGTCAACAAGGTAGTTTGCTACTCCTTCCTTCATCATTGCCCTGGGTCACAGTAGTGGGCTGGTCGGTCCAGCGTCGCAGTAACCACCTGTTGTGTTCAGATCGCCAAGAACAACGGGAGTGCGGCCGCTCAACAGGTGGCGTTTCTCTGGGCCAAGTCCGTGGGCGGCGAGGCGGCCGTCAAGCTGCTCATACGCCTGAATCTACTCGAGCCCTCCATCGAGTACGCCTGCGAGGTTTATCAAGTACGTACTTAACTCAAACATGACTAGTAATACCAATATCTGTTAGAGTTTAGAGCAACTTTGTCTACTCATCTATTTGTGTCTGTGTGACCTACCTAACGGTTTTTTAAGGCAAGCTGTCGTCCTTCTGTACCTTTCCCCCCACTGAAACATGTTTATTCATGTTCCCGGTTTAAGTAATAGAGTTCAAAGTGGTTATCAAGTCCCCAAAGAAGCTTAGGGCATATTATGGTTTAAGAGTCTTTCCAAAAATCAACACCCGAGCCTGTTTAATAATAATAAATCATTTATTTAATATCACAAATCACAAAACTTACTGCCATTTTTCGAAAACTACAATCCTTATAAAACAAAACAGTCACTGCCATCTCATAGGTTGCAATGTCAAGGAAGTTAACATCCCAAAGATCTTCATTTCTAACATTAATTACGTGAATCATTGTTGTCGACAGAATGTGTGTAGGGAGGTGCAGCCAGCTGACATTCTGTGTACTTGTGCCTTACAGTTTGAGATTGCCTTCGAGCTGGCGCAAGGAGGGTTGAAGAGCAAACTGCCCGACGTTCACTACAAGCACGCCATGGCTCTAGAGGACGATGGCAAGTTCCAAGAGGCGGAGGCGGAGTTTATCAGCGCCGGGAGACCCAAGGAGGCGGTGCACATGTGAGTCGGAAGGCTGAGCTGAGTGCGCTATCTGCACAAGATATGTTTCAACTCACAATATTATGCTATTGCATTGATTGATCTCAACTACTGTATACAACTCACTTAATTATTACGGTATGAATGAGATGAAAGATTGTGTAAAATGTATTTGTATTTTGTATGGACTATAACAACGCCAATTTAACATCTTCAAATATTTTTCATGTAAACTGTGATTAGTATCCAGGAAATAGACAATTAAGACATTGCCTGACATGTCTTGTGCTTGTCTGACCCCGTAGGTACATCCACTGTCAGGACTGGGAGAACGCCACCCGCGTCGCCGAGGTGCACGACTCGAAGCTCGTGCCCGAGATCATGTTGAAGTACGCCGAGGGACATTGCCTGACATGTCTTGTGCTTGTCTGACCCCGTAGGTACATCCACTGTCAGGACTGGGAGAACGCCACCCGTGTCGCCGAGGTCCATGACTCGAAGCTCGTGCCCGAGATCATGTTGAAGTACGCCGAGGATTCGTTCCTCAACAAGAACTATCCACAGTTTGAGTCTCTGATGCTGCGAGCGCAGAAGCCGGAGCTCATCATCAAGTACTATCAGGTGAGAAAGAACAGTTCAATGTTACATTTGTACTAGGGCTGGGCATAAAAAAACGATATTTCAATACGATATCGATAAGTTGAAATATTTTCAAAATCGATATTCGGCTTCATATCGAAATATCGTAATTTACACAGAAATTGCTAAATTTCATAATTTTGGTGGAGGTGCCAGGTAGGTTCGGTAGTCGAAATTAAATTAAATTGGCTGGTGCATATGGTAGAGGTGCCAGGTCAAAAAACGCGATTGTTTGATCGTAAAAATAGTTAAATGGGTTTATGGTGATACCTTATCAACCCTATTTGGCAACAAAATTAATAATTTTTTGATTTTGAAAAAAAAAAATTATAAAAAATTATTATTACATTTCGATATATCGATATTATATCGAAATTTTTTGTGTGATATCGATAATTGAATAATATGTCATAGTCCAGCACTAATTTGTATGCACCAACATAAATGAAATATTACTGCTTACTGACGTACGAACAACTTTCCAAGCTTTTCGTTGAGTTGATCCTATCTACTTTGCCACTCTCTTTATAGTTTATAGCTTGTGATCCTCTCTATGCCTATGTCTATATCGTCTTAGACAATTCTATTTGTTTGTCCGTTGTGTCCGTTGTTGTTGTTGTATTTTTGTCTACTCATCTCATGCAGCCACCTACAATTTTCAGGTCCTTATTTCCTTTCCCCACTCATTCACTTGGATGTTCCTTTCCTAGCTTAAACCTCAATCTCTCAGTCCATGATCTTTTTTGATCCAAATCCCAAAAATGCCACCCAAATTTCATTTTGCACTATCAAACAGTTGTGTGTGTTTACTAAGAGATAAGCAAAGCTACAGGTTTTTAAAGACTGATGAGTGTTGGTCTAGTCATACTCATGAAAATAATAAGTTATTAACTAATGAATCTCTAACACTTATACCTGGTGGTAATTAACACGCGTACAGGCCGCCATTGAGTAATGGCTGCACCCCTATTTAGACCACTAAAATTTTAAAGAGTGAGATTTAAGTATTATTTATTTATTTAAATCGAGTTCCGCTTTAACATCACAGATGTATGAAACATTTCAAGAAATAATAAATAGAAAATACTTTTAAAATAAATAAGTAGGCCTACTATTATTAAAACTGTTTTACATAATGACCGCAACCCACGTTTTTAAACTTGATATTTTTAAATGTGTCCCTACTTGCAGCCAATTTTGCAAACCTTGCACACAGTATTAACAACATGTTGTGTTGTGTAGGAGGGTGGCATGTGGGTGGACGCCCTGAGAGTATGTCGTCAGTACCTGCCAGCCAAGCTGCCTGCACTCCAGGCCGTCTATGATGAGGAGATCAACAACAAGGGGTCCAGGGACGCAGCGGGGATCATCACGCAGGCTCGCCAACTGTCCACCAGTGGGGAGTACAACCAGGCGGTTGATTGTTACCTACAGGTGAGATCGCCAAGCTATTACCGCGACTTGTTCTACACGCAACTCTGTATTCGATATCATATTATGTCTGCTATGAAAGTATTTGTCAACTTTCATATAGGCCTACTGTGTTATTTATTATGTACCTCCGTCATCAGAAGTTAATCAAGGAGTCTCGCTGTATCTACAATACCCAGGCCTTGATTTACTTCTGATGCCGGATGGACATCTTGTTTACATCATCCAATCTGTTTAAAACTTTAAATTTAGCCAAGAACCACTTGTGGATTGCCCCATTATTTAATAGCTAAAGGTTATTAAGAGTCGGAAGCAGGGCCGAGCGCTTTCAAATTTTGCGGTGACTACCTAAACTAAATCGTCCGCTATCGGTAGCTCTGTCAATACAGTTGCGTCTTCTCCCCTAGGGTCCTAGGCTACCCGCATTACCAGCCACGTTTCAAACCACGAGATATTATTTGGTGGCGAGTTGGATGATTTCATGCGACTGACTGCCACATCCGAAGTTTTTAATGACAAAATAAATAATTATAATGCACATCTTGTGAAAAGAGACGTAAATTACACTCTAGAAATATCGACAGAACGTTTTATAACTATTAACAGTGTCCTAATAGTCATGACAAATGTTTACGCTTATCGCAAGTTATCGTGCATCTGTATAAATATCACTCTAGACCGCACGTTTACCGTGGTCATTGTTGGCCGAGTGGTTAGAGCTCTTGTTTTGCATGCGAGAGGACGTCGGTTCGAGCCCCGTCTAGGAAAACTTTTTTACTTTTTTTACTCATTCCATTATTGTTGTTCATTTATAATTTGTGACGGAATCAATTTTTATAACTTTCCAGTGCAAATTACTCTAATGGCGAAGGCTTTCTCGCATCCGTGCAGCGGCAATCGGCAAGTTATGAAAGTTGGACCCCTACCGGCGGTAGAACAAGATGATATTATACTTTTTAGAAATCCTAATTCAAAATACATACCATAAACCGTATACGAAAAGAATCCGCCTTGTTCTACATGCCGTTTTGGCGTTTTGAGCGCGCCGCGACGCTTCCGCATGACGTTTCACCATTTTGATCCTTGTTCTAAATCAATAACTTTGTACGATTATTTAGTAGACGAATCGACCGTTCCAGTGAATACCCACATTTACCCATTAAAAATAGTTTAGAGTATTTAAATTGGCCTAAAACGCAAAAATGTGACTTATTATCAATTTTACTTTCATATTCAATGCCAATTTACGAAAACGTTTGAAAACATATTGTTGGTTTATCAGTCTTAAAAACATGCTGTCACATGTATTATAATACTACAATGCACAGATAGTTATACGAAGTCGCTGAGATAGTGCATGACATGCGTTTGTTCGGCCGCGCGTCTTATTTACTTCCGCTGTCGCGCAGAGTACTACTATTCACTGTGAGGTCCGGGGGCCAAACCGAACACATGTAACAGACAAATTGGCAATAAAACTTTTAACATCATTTAAATATGTAATAATTTGAATCAATTACTTAAATTTTCTGACACATGTCACGTCAAATATTAATTTATTATCTAGCACGTAGGCATGTTAAAGTGTGCATGACATTCTTGTATGGCTTCTACTGGAACGTAATCTAGGGCGACGGTCGTTCGCCCGCAGCCAAGCTAGGCGATGGCTAACTCGACCCTGTTTACTCCCACCCGCGTTGGGGGGTTTTCAGCTATCTGCACACGCCGCCCCGAAAAATTTACAATCTTGAAACTCGGTGTGGTTCATGTGGTTCATGATCTACAAAAAAAAATCAGCCCGATCCGATAACCAGTTCTGTGTTAAAATATTGCGTAAAATCGACGAAAAACTTCCGGCTTGCTGGGTGGGTGGCTAACTAAAGTTTATCTATCCTTGAGATACAAAGTGACCATCGGCGGACGAGACCGGGATCGGTCGTCCCGTCTATTGTCTGCATTTTTCCCTTTCCCCCTTTTTTGGCGTGACCGAACTTGGGAGCGAACATGGGTTTTTTCTACCTGCCTCCACACATTTCAAATCTATTGTGATGAAATGAAAATAATGTATTCAGCGAAATATTTTTTTAAAATTGCATGTATTTAATAACGTGGTTCAAATGTATAGCTTGAGTTATGAAATGCGTTTTTTTCCCTAGTGTCTACGATCAAAACTGACTGAAATATATAAATATTATTTTATTACTAAATAATACTATCAAAATATATTATAGAAGCATTATCCGTAACTCAGTCAGTTTTGAATTTCGTCCCAAAAATGAAATTCAAGACTCACGCTTAATATTTTATCAACGTTATTAGATATTTGTAATTGAACAAAAAATGTCAATAAATAAATAGAACAATAGAACAGGAAGAGAATACAGCAGGTAAAAAACCCTCAGCTTCTAGGATGGTCTATTTTACGACTACACGCGACAACCCTTAGCAGCTGCCTCATACCCATACCCGACGCGTCCGTCGATGGTCTCTTTATAACTCAAGGATTGATAAACTTAAATATGATGGTAAATGGTTGGCTTAGCGCTTGTCAACAGGCGAAATGATCTTACTTCTTTTCTATGTGAAACTAGGGAGAAAGAATGAAATGCTTGGCTCAACTTCTATATCCCACAGCATTCACATGTCAAAGCATGAGCAAGCAAAACGCATGTCATGCACTATCTCGGCGACTTCGTATAATTATCTGTGCATTGAAGTATTATAACACATGTGACAGCATGTTTTTAAGACTGATAAACCAACAATATGTTTTCAAACGTTCTCGTAAATTGGCATTGAATATCAAAGTAAAATTGATAAAAGTCACATTTTGCGTTTGTGCACAAACACTATAGTGACATATTTTTATTATATTTTGTTCCCCGAAAAAGTTCAAAACTTCCTAAATGAATATAAATTTGTATCATAAGACTTATATTATTTCTATTGTGGTAAGTTATCAGCATTTGTAAGGTAGCGTCAAAAATGTATAGGCCTAACGATTTTTACGTTTTCACACACGTGCGCGACCCGGCACCTCCACCAAAATCATTAAAAATACTACTAATACTACTAATACTAATAATACTAGAGAAAATGAATTATCTTCTTGGAAGTGGAAGAACTATTTCATTGTTTTTACTATAAGAATTATCAGAGGAGCATATTTTTATAAAACATTATCTTTCCATGCACGGTATAGTTAAGAAAATACCAGGTCACTTTCTCACTAAAATTGCAAACCGGTACAAAAACGTAATTTTTATTAGTTTCTTGGGACACCGTACAATTGTTATGAAAACGGTACTGTACCGGTCAAACCGGTGGTCACCTTATTTATTCTTCACTTCATAATATTATCATGCGATAATAAAATAATGTCAACATAATTACTTATAGTTAATTTCTCATGATACATCAAGCAAGCGGTGGATGCAGTGCTTTTCAAAACAGATTTTCTAGAAACAAAAGCTACCTTCTTTTGTTTATTTTGTTTACAATCTGTACCTAGTTCCCAAGATACAATGCTTTTTATTAAATTTGCTATAATTACTGTCGTCATGTTACGAAAATTATATGAACATAAAAACAAAGTAAGTTTCACTGGTAAGGGTCACTGGTAGGGCTCGACATTTGCGTTTGACAGGGTAGGCCCTACCTCACGATGGCGATATCAGACTGTGATGACGTCAAAGCTGCCGTTATCGGCTTTCGTACATGCGATCCTAACACACAGACGCGGAACTCTGTGCAGCCATCAAATCCCATTTTGGGCCTACTTCTGAGCCGTTTTGCGTAGCTTTTACTGATGTAATTTAACGATTATGACCATAATTATGGTTCAAACAATATCAAATTTCACCACAGTGTTCAGAATAGTAAAATTAATACCGCGCTGTAATGAAAAATGGATATTACTTATTTCAATGCAGTAAAGTTCATAATCAAGTTCCAAAGTTATCATTTTTTTCCGAAGCAATAACCGACCAAAGAAAAAATGGACAAATCCGATGTGTTCAAAATTTATTTTTGAGTATGGTTGAATTTTTTCATAATTATTTGATCATAACTGTAGAGCTTGTTATTTAATTTCTAACACTCTGCAGCGCGCCTGAAACCTGTCTATGCATTAGGCTCTTAATACAAATTAAACAATGTTTTGTATAAGAGAAGCTAATCTGTGAACTTAGATGTTTGAAAACTGACAACCATGCCTAATAAATAATTAGTGGATGAGCAAAGCAAAGACTTCAATTTGACTTTGTGTTTTTTGTTTGTTTTTTACTTACGTTACCCCAAGAAAAATAGCTCGCGTGTTTTGTTTTTGTTAGTTTTTTTGTCTGTTTGTTTGCTCTCTACCGGGCAAACGGCATATGCAATCTTGATGAAAATTGGAGGGGACCTTCGAAATCTCTGAACTTAGAGCTGTATTGTTTTTGGGTACAATCGAAGAAATATTTCTCATAAATATCATACTATTTCGATTTTTTTCGATTTTTAGTGCGATATTTCGTGATATTTGGCAAACAGCTACTCCGATATTGATGAAACTTTAAAGGAATGTTTAAAATCACTGAAATCATATATGTTTTGATTTTAGAGACATTTGAAAAAATATTTCTTATAGAAATCGTATTTTTACGATTTTTTCTCCGGTTTTAATACAATATTTTCGTGATATTTGGGCCGATTTTTACCAAACAGGTGGGGCTACAACGTTCATATTTTACATTGACATAAAGATTATGGTGATGTAGAGCCTCTTGAAAGAAAAAGTTGAAAAAGTTTGTCAAAATACATAGAAATAAGGTTTTATTTAATAAAAGCCTTTTACAATATCAAGTACCGTATTGGACCGAATATAGCACGATCTCGAATATATCACGACCCCCAATTTTTCAGAATCATTTCAAGAAAAAAGAAAAATCAAAGAAAATTAAAATGTACAAGAAACATTTTTTATTTACAATGCAATGAATGAATAGACTAAAGTTTCATTCTTCCAACAAAACATTTTGAACAATGTTAGGGCCTAGTCCTATGTTTTTTAACAGGGTATGGCCAAGCACAAGCTCACATAGGCCAACCACAGTTCACCAGTCTGATTAAGGGACGACAAATCGATCATTGTGACCTAGAATCGATTCGGGATCGATTCCCAAGATTTTTTTTTAATTATACGCACAGTTATTTTGGTGGTCATTTTCCGCGGAACCCGGCGATATTCCCGCGGCCTTTTGCCGCGGCGCCCGTGATGACGTCACCCGCCCGCCTCATGGGATCAGCTGGCGTCGAGTGGGTGGGCGGGGCGACGCGCAGCAGCCGATGCGCGGGAGTTGTATTGCGGGTGGCCTATGTTCAGGCGCTATTTCAAATGCAAGAGCGCAAAAATAACGCAAGTGCTGTTTTAGAGATAGTATTTTCGGAAAAAAAACATCGCACTATATTCGGTCCGATATGGTAACTATAGAAAAAGTAAGGAGATTCCACAAAAACGTAATCATTGGACAGGAATATTCCAAAAAAAGCTCATCCATCAACGCGACTGGAAAAAGCGTTCGCGAAGCGGCCTAGTAATTGAGAATCATAGTATGTGTTTGAAAGGAATGCCAAAAGGCTGGATCATCATGACATAAAGAGGTAAGCTGTTAGCACCCTATCTCTTTCACATAATTGATAATCAGTTTATTAATTTTAATTTATAATCAATTTTACTTTGAATTTAAATAATTGTTATTCTGTGTCTTCTCTTCAGGCAACCTTCATGAAAAAGTAGAACTCTGTTTAAAAATAAGTGCGTTTATATTATTACTTTCCTTTCGTAACATCCACCCATCATCGATTGTGAATCCCCGAAGCAGCACATAACAAAACTAAGTGCTGCACAGCACTGTACTCGCACAAATTATTGATACTAGCGTTACATTGTTTCAGATAAACCCCCAGAACACGAGCGATAGGAGCGTTGTACTGAAAGCGTGGCGGGAGGTCGTAGAACTAGCGACTAAGTTCCTGGACCTACCGAAGGCCCTCGAAACAGCCAAGCTGCTGTGTAAGTCTGTGTTTCATTGTACTAAACTGAACTAACAAGAACGTGAGGTGTGGTAGCCTACATAACACAAAGAACTTCACTTCTTGGCTTGTTAAATAAATTTAATAAATAAATTGTGTTTAGAGTCTACCCACTCAGTTATATAACTGATTTTCAGTGGGGGACATTAAACCAAAGCGACTAAGCCAACCTTGTAGGCCCCGACGCAATCGACGAGTGAGCAATAACCAACCAAAGATCAATATTTTTAATAGGAAATATAGCAATCAGTGGTATAGACAGTGCGAACACCCGCGAATCAACGCCAGAATCAACAAGTCTTGTCTGGTCTTGTGGTTAGTCTACTTGCTTCCATTGAAGAAGGTTCAGGGTTCGATTCCCGTTAAAGTCAGAAATGTTTCAACTTCTGATTAGTTCTTGTCTTAGGAATTTTGTAAACAGTGACTTTGGAGCCATCCTAGCAACAAAGCACATAATAAATTTAAAGTTGTTCTGAATCGGCCTTGTTGATTCTGGCGTTGATCCACGGGTGTTCACACTGTCCATACTACTGATTGCTATATTTCCTATTAAAAAAATATTGATCTTTGGTTGGTTATTGCTCACTCGTCGATTGTGTCAGGGCCTCAGGGTTGGCTTAGTCGCTATGGTTTAATGTCCCCCACTGAAAATCAGTTATGTGACTGAGTGGGTAGACTCTAAATACTAATTTATTTATTTTTTTAGTAGGAAGTGACGAGTTGCTTGCACTGAAAGAAAGCTAGTTCCAGCCCTGAGTAAATATGAACCAGTCACGCATGCCTAGTACCGTATAACCAAATATTTTTATAGTAATACGAATGCTCTTCCCGGCTCAACCTTTTGAGTTTGACCTTTTGAACCTGTTCTGTGTTTGTTTAGGAATCAATCTCAATTGAATGTTTCCAAGCTTTCAGTCTTTTTCCAGCGTAACTATGTACTGTCACCGTTTTATCTTATTCTGAAATCAATTAAATTCTGACCAAAGATTATATTTAAGGGTAAGTAAATCTGGACTAAACACATATAAATTCAAAATGGGCTCATTAAAAAATTTACATTTAATGCAAACCAGAGATGTAGTACCCACATTAGCTTTTGGTTTTAGATTTTTAAATTTTTTATAGGGAAAATTAAATTACAATACTAGATTCAATTTTATCTTTGATTATTGATTATTGTTACTGTTAGAAATCATTACAATGAACTCCAAGGGACTGACAGGTTACTTCGTTGTAATGATGATTTGTTTTATAACAATCAGGTTTTACCATGTTAAAGCAGTTTGAGGAACCAAAAAATCAGTTTGTTTATTAGTTATTTAAATTTTGTTATAAAGACATTTTGTTGTAATGAGTTTTGAGTTTTGACTGTAATATTATTTGTACTGCTGCATCAAATACTCCCTCTATGAAGTACCATGCACTCTGATCGAACTACCAAAATTAATAATTATTAATTATCAAGCCTTGTAATGAACAGTGGTTGTATGTAGGCCTATTGTTGTATTATTATTATTAGTAGGTATTTAACTATTTATAGGTTGGTACAATACACTGCTCTACCCCCACCACTGCACCCTGTAAACACTACATCATGACTGTTGCACGCAGGCTCCCAGCTGCTGGACATGCAGGAACACGCGCTGGCCGCTCAACTCTTCATCGCTGCGGACATGGTCAAAGAGGCCATCGACATCTTCATTAACATCGAGGACTGGACGCGGGCTAAGAAAATAGCCTCCGAGCTGGAACCTACGTGAGCATACTTCACTCACGTACTCTCACTTGATTAGTAAATTGTACCCTCTTTACTCATTTCACAGCAGTTTTTATACTTTCCAGTTCATTGTCGGCTACTTGGCTAGAAATGCATAACCTAGAGGTACAGTAAGACCTCGTTCATCCAAGCTCCGATTAACCGAGATACCGTGTTATCCGACTGGTTTCAGGCGCCCTTTCCTTTTTTTAATTAGGCCGAAATGTTATGCTCTACATCGAATGCCATGCAGTATACTGTTTACTACAATTACATGTCACGTAAGAATTGCACAGCGCGTGAATGTAAGGGGGGTTGGGGGCAGGGGTCGAGGGTAGGGTGCTGTAGAGTGTTGAGCCAGTGTCTTTGTGAGTGCTTGCCGCCGCCGCCGCGACCTTGCTCAAAGACGGCGGATGAGAGAAAAGAGAGGGAGGGAGAGAGAGATAGAGACAAAATATGGCCTTGAAGATGACATGATAGAGGCTGGCTATGATTATGAAGAAATAAACATTGCATCGGGACATCCAGTCAATGACAGACGCGAAGATAACCGTCATTCCCCCCCTCCTCCCAAGCCACAGATTACGTTATCGCCTCACTTTAGTTAGTCAATTGGCTTCGGGCCAAGACTCTCACCAAGTTGTTTTGTTTACATTATGAGATAAGGTAATGAGACCAGACATTCATTCTATCAACAAAGCAGTCATTTATGTTATGAAATATGATAACGAGACAACACATTCATTCTATCAACAAAGCAGTGGACAGCGAATGTAATCACTAAGAGGCTGTTTATTTATGTTCTTTTAATGGTATGTATATCATTTTACCATATAAGGCTATGCTACAAGAGCAAATAAACAAAAAATCGCAATCATCCCAGTTTTTCGATAATTCGAGCTGCACCCGGTCTCATCCACCTCGGATTATAGAGGTTTTACGTACAAAGATGATATATCTGTTCCTTTTATGTAGGACCCTTTTCTTATTCTGAGTAAACTTTTTGGTGGAAGTGGTAATTGAATGTTGTTTTGAATATGAACACTTAATCATATTATTTCACAATTTTTTAAAAATTTGATATCTCAGGTAGCTCCCAACCATGAATGGGCTTTTCAGGTTTAAAGCAACAATTTAAAAATAACTGTCAACAACTCATATAAAATTGGAAATTTTGTGGTGAAGATTAACAAAGGAGGACTTCTACTATAAAATAAATTATCAAAAATCACTTCTTTCAGCATAAATTGCCAGATTGAACCAATCACAGTTTATCCAATAAGGTCAAAAGTCAGTTTCTTTGTCAAAGTATTTGCAGTTGTATTGTATTGTATTGTATTTATTTTGCAGCAATAAATTACATAGAACACTTTACAGAATTGAGAGTTAAACCAAAATGTACTGTACCCTCTAATAGATGTGTTGTGTTCGATGTCCAGGTACCAGAGTGTTTTTGATTTAAATCAAAATAAATGAAGCTCCCATTTTAACAGAATTATTTTTCTTTTTTGCCTAAAGAGTACTTACTTCATTTGATCTACAAGCCCAAGAGGCTAGAGGTGACTACATGTAAAGGTTTTATGAAAAACATGATCTTAAGTGCTTGTAGCCTTGTGGATGGATGGAAATCAAGCTCGGGCCAACTTTTTTTACGATATCAAATGCCCATTTAAAAATACGCTTGATCGTCAAATCCATCTAATTTCACATAGATAGGCCCTACAGTCTGGACCATGGTGGTATATATCTTTAGGTGATTTCACTGCCCGAATTTTGTGGTCGCTTAATGCACGCAGTGCAGACAGTCGCCGACAGAATGCGCGACGTGTCAGGTGGTAGTCACGTGACGTAGAACTTACAACCAATCAGATGGCTTGAATTTGGAAATTCGAATGTTCCGCCTACGGATCTGAATGCACGGCCTTCAATAAAGTGTATACACACCGCCATCTCTCGAGGTATTAGAGTCGGTAAAGAAGTTTGGAAAAACTTCTTTATCGACTTTCTCGTCTTGTGACTACCACCTGTCACGTTGCGATCCTGGCGGCGTCCGTCTGAACTGCGTGCATTAAGCGACCACAAAAATAGCATTGCTAGATACGCAAGTGAAATCACCTAAAGATATATACCACCATGGTCTGGACCCCTTTTTGACCTTTAATGTTCATCCAAAAAATCTGCATTTTTGGGAGGCTGTTCACAAAAGATGAACGCGTGTCTCTAATCAAAGCCAATGTGGAAATTTCAAATAATTGTCTCTTACACAAAATTAAGAAATTACTATAAATTACCTGTTTGGTGGCATATTTACGGTTAGTTAATAAAAAAGGTGAGCCATATTTGGAAAATGTGCCTTGATACTATCTATTCCATAATATGCCTACTTAACATTTTGGTGCAAACCACAACCCGATAGAACAATTAATGATGGAGCTTCCAAGTGATTCAGACTTTACCTCTGCATTCTGCGTCAGAGCCAGGTTTTCTCGAGCTTAGCTAACAGTCTTAAATGCTTGTGAATAGATGCTAGTATTTGAATTGCATGGCAATTGACAACTTGACAGCACTCTTTCCCCCACTACTAACCATCCCTTAACTACCTAACAGTGTTACCCAGTTTAATTCTAACTACCAACTTAAATTTCCTTTAGTCCTATCTCTTCTGTCTGCTGTCACCATGTGAAACCTTGATTTTATAGTAGGCCTACCCTAGGTAGGCAACTATGATGCTATTTATGTTATTAATAATTATTTTATTAATTAGGCCTACTATGTATAGTTGTTTACACAGAAACTAGGAAAACGCTAAAGTTCCGTCGCGTTGTTGAGCGAGCACCGGTACGTGCAACAACGACCCAAGTACGACATTCCCATAATGTTACATACCAATAAGTCATTAAGGTCTTGACCGATTTAGCTGAAAATTTAGTAAATAGGAGAGAATGTTGTATTATTGACCCTGCAAAATTTCATAACGATCAGAACATTTTTATTTTTTTATTTTTTTATTTTATTTTTTATTTTTTATAACCAACGATCGGATTTTGTTCAAAAACTTTACAGCAACCCGCCTAGGTGGTATGTACATGTGTGAAAAATTTCAGGTCGATCAGAGAAACGGTGCGACCTGTATCGAAGCAGTAACAGAAAAAAATAAAAAAGACATTCGAGCCGTAAGAGTCAAGTGGAGACGCTCGCTGCGCTCGCTCAAAAAAAAGTGCCTCCACTGGTGATTGAACCTGGGACATGCATATGCAAGGTGCATTCATATCTTCCATTTGCCATAACATTTTTTGTTACCATATTTTGCCATTTTAAAGTTGATTGGCTATTTTTTTAAACACTCATATTGTTGATTTAAATCACAAAAAATCTGATTTAAATCGAAAAAAATAAAAAAATCTGATTTAAATCAAAAAGTTGATTAAAATAAAAAAAATCCGATTTAAATTAAAAAAATCATGATTTTTATTTTTTTAATAAAAATAAAAAATCACACACCCTTCCAGGTACGAAGCATACGTGGACGACTGCTACAGAGAGTCTCTGCGTAACCAAGGTCAGGTGGATCGACTGCTGGACGTTGACGTGCTGGGTGGACTGTCGCTGCTGGCGGAGCGCGGGCAGTGGACGAAGTGTCTGGCCGAGGCAGCGCACGCCTCGCCCCAAGTACTGCACAAGTACGTTGCTCTCAACGCCACGCAGCTCATCAAGGTATGTACACTCTTGTGAAGAATAAGGCTCAAATTTGACTTTGTCTGATCCTAGGATAATTATACCCAGAAAGACAAAACGTGTTGTGGGTTAAGGTAACAAACAACTTTAAATTAGCTGCGGTCATCATCAGCAGTGAAAAGTGGATTCAGGATCAGCCCTACAGGCTGGGCTTTATGTTCTTCATTCTTTCCTAACCTGTCAATCCTTCTCCAATCTAAACTATATAATATTGTTATGGATAAGCCCTGTAGCTCGAATTGTAATCAATAAGCTGGTTTGGGGCGTAGCTTCTCGATTCTATCCCTCTCTACAGGGTCTCCATGACCAGGATCGTACGTGTTCTTTGGAATTTGGATTGGGAAGCATTCATGATAAACTAAATAAAAAACTACGATTCTCAATTTAGGGATCACTATATTTTACAACAGAACTAATCTTGCCCTTGACCTAGCTTGTGCATTCTCCCTAGTGACCACGAGTTCGACTCCCACTGTAACTCCCTGAACACAGACAATTAATCAACAATCATTGCTCACCAATTTAACCTCTGTCTGAAAGTCCAGTGTCTGTCGGTTCGAACCCACGTCCCCTTGGTGTCTTCACGTCTTCTTGCTTCACTCTCCTTACTTCTTCTTTCTTCAGGTTCCAAAGTCGTTCTCCTCGTTTAGGCCACCTCTCGGTCATTATCAAGCCTCTTCCCCTGATTAGGCTCAAGACCCATCATCAGCATTGACTATCCGACCCCCACTCAACTCTCCTTATCCGAAAACCAATTAAAAGTCTTCTTTGACCCCCTCTGCCGACTCTTGGTCCTAGAGAAAGGGTCTCCTCCCCTTAATCCATTTATTAACTGTCAGCCGTTTTATATTATTAAAACGTCTGCTTCTTAGGATTTAAACAAACTTTGATACAATAACACAACTTGTTTACCTCTTGCCGATTGTTTTCAATGACATCAAATTCCAAGTATCTTAACACTAACAACTGTTGTTGATAGTTGGATGAGCGTAGCGAGCGAAGCGAGTGGAGCGAAGACTTCAATTTCACTGACCCCCCAAAAAATTTAGCTCAAGTGTTTTTTTTTTTTTTTTTTTTTTTTGTTTGTTTTTCCGTCTGTTTGTTCGCTCTCTACCGGGCAAACGGCATATGCGATCTTGATAAAAATTTGACAGGACCTTCGAAATCTCTGAACTTAGACTTGCCACGTTTTTGGGTACAATCGAAGAAATATTTCTTATGAATATTGTATTTTTACGGTTTTTTTCGATTTTTATTGCGATTATTTTCGTGCCATTTGGGCCAATTCTGACCAAACGTTTGGGGCTACAACGTTCATATTATACATGGACATCAAGGTTATGGTTATGTATTACCTTTTGAAAGAAAAAGTGGAAAAATTTAGCCAGAATCCATAGAAATAAAGCTTTTAATACAAGTTTTTTACGGTAAATAATACCAATTGACAAGAAACAAAAGAAACTTGACAACATTCACCTTCAATGCGTAGGCAGCAAAACAAAGCACTTGCAAAAGTAAAGATATCCCACGCAAACTAAAACCTTTAAAAAGCTCATCCATCAACGCGGCGGGACTTTAGCGTTTTCCTAGTTATTACAACACCTATGAGACTTACTGCATTACCAGTACTTCAAAACCCATAATGAATATGAATATATAGTCATATTTATATACATAAACATTACAATATGCACTCCACAATTTCAATGATTACAGCTTAATACAGCTGCAATAAAAACTATATCAGTGCTGGAATGTAAAGAAAATGCCCAGAAAAAAACACAGCCTTATCTGCGTCTTCCATAGAGATTCAACTGTTGTTACTTGGAGACTAGAAACAAATACTGTAACAATAATAGGCTAGCTTCACTATTAAAACAATCTTTTCAAATAAATTATGGTGAAGTGTTCAGGGAGTAGATCGTGTAAATAGCAAAGTTTTTCATTACCTACACAGACACTACAGTATTTGCTAGAAAGCAACCATTTCGAGGATGGTTTAGAGTGTGTATCCAAATATGTAGTACCCGGTTCCACCTCACCGGGCCTGGTTATACTGTGTGTTTGTTGTGGCCCAACAGGATGGTTTCACCACGGAAGCGCTTGACCTCTACACTAAGTACCCGGCGCCAGCGCTGCCTCAGAACTTCAACATCTACAAACACATCGCCGTAGACATCTTCGGACGTAAGGAGTTGACCGCGTCCCAAGACTCGTACGACACCTGGGCCCAGCTCAGGCTGATGCTCTACAGCGTGGTGAGTTGAACCTGATTTACTAGTACTTACACAAGGAAACTTTGTTGCACCAGTTTATCTAGCCAAGAAATTTTAGTCTTTAAACGACCAATGAATTACAATACTATGGTTAGAATATTCCGAAACAAAAGTTAGCTTTTGAAATTACCAGAATTTATTCATTTTGTTTTAGGAGTTAAATGTGGAAAATTACAGAATCAAAAATTAAAAATAAGTGTGCTTGGCCAACATTTTCAAAATCAAGTTTTCATCTTGCAAATGCTGTAGCTCGCCGTTTATAACTGTTTTTTACTGAACTCAGCGGGAGAACAGGACTATAATTATATGTATTTGATAAAAGTTAGGCCTATGGTTTAATAATTATGATATCTCATTAAAATATGATTTTAAATTTTGAAAGTTGTGTTTATGCTATTCAAAGCACCATCTTTGCACATCTCTTCTTATTGATAGTTGGTAATTCTGTGTTGCTGGATCCTCTCTGCGGTGTACGCACAATATGTCACTCCACAGAGCATTAAATATTTTGTCTATATTTTAAAAATTCTTTTATTATAGATCCAAATCACACACTGAACTATTTAAAAATCAAATACAGGTTTTGTGTATCTACTATTTTGGCCCTACTTCTACCCTACTAAGGTGAGTCCCAGATGCACAAAACGAGTCGTGAATTAACATAACAAATAACTTTAAATTAGCTGCAGTCATCATCAGCAGGTTGCAGCAGGTTGCCCCCTGCCCTCATGGCTGTGCTTTCATGTCCTCTATTCTTTCCCAACCTGTCAACTAGTATATATTTTACTAGTACTGGTGGTGGTAGGTTTGTCATAGTGATGTTAAAGTTTCTGGAAACATTTCTGGGGGGAACAAAATTGAATGGTAACTTCAGGCTCATAGTTTGAGCTAAATGCCCCCAAGATAAAGAGTGACCTCTTACAAAAAAAAAAACAGAAAATTTTCTAGAAACTAATTTTTTGGAAAATTTCCGGTTTACATCCCTATGCCTCCACTTCCGATCTTAACACAATAAACATGCATTTGAAAGAACAAATTTCAATGTATGTGTAGGTAATATCCGCCTAACCCACCTGAAATGAGTACCAACTCCTTGGCCCCATGTCTTGCAGACCGAGGACATGAAGGAGAATGGCCAGGGTGACAGTGCGCACTACGCAGAGTTTGACGGACTGTTCTCTATCGCCCACTACAACGCCACGCGTGCGGCGTGTCAGCACGGCAGCGGCCTGGAACAGCTGGTGGCGAAACTCTCCATCTCGCTACTGAGGCACTCGGATGTCGTGCCGCCAGACAGGGCGTACTACGAGGCAGGGATACACGCAAGGGTGAGCACTCCAGTCTTTACTCATTCAGTGGTGTACATATCTAAATCAGCTGGTGGCGAAACTCCATCTAGCTACTGAGGCCCGCACTGGACGTGCACTGGACTCGCACAGGACGTACACTAGACATGCACTAGACCCGCACTGAACGCGCACACTTCGTCAATTTAGTGATTATTGAAATTCTATTTAACAATATTTTTTAATTAATTAATTTTTAATGAAATGAATGAATGTCCCCTACTGAAAAGTGAAAATCAGATGTGACTGTGTGGGTAGACTCTAGACACGAATTTATTTAATTTTAAATTTAATTTAGATCTTACATATTGACAATGCCTATATAGGCCTATGTTCATCATGTAAATATCTACAAGAGGAATAACAAATTGTCTTCTGTGAATCTGCAGGCGGTGGGTCGCGACAGCGAAGCGTTCGTCTTCCTGAACCACCTGTTGGACCTGAGTGAGGCCATAGAGGAGGGCAACACCGATCTGCTGGACTACTCTGACTTCGCGGACACGGACTTCCCCTCCTCCGTGCCCCTCCCCTCCACCCCCTTCCTCTCCCCCCGCCAGCTGGAAGACGTCAAGGAGTGGATCCTCGCCGCGTCCATGGACCAGAAGATTCAACAGGTAACATTGCGCGCTGCTTACTTGCCAGTCTTGCGTAAGTTACTTTTCTTTGAAAGTAACTGGAGGTTACTCTAGCTATTAAAAGTTACTTAAAAAGTTGCTCTTAGGAAATATTATTGGGAAGCCAGGTACAACAAAGTTTCTTTGAACCAACCAATCCTTGCTGGTGGTTGGCGTGACACCGGTATGAGTTCTAGAAATGACACCACTTTTAGAAAAAGTGGGTTTTTTTTTTGGTTGACTGAAAACTGCCGCATTGAGAGGGTTTTGCTGTTGGTTTACCTATTTTTGAAATTATTGTCTCTTTCAAAAGGAAGTTTTAAAATTTGTTTTAGAAAGTTCCTTATACTAAATGTAACTTTAAACGTTACCTTGAGTTACTGCTGTGATAAAAGTAACCAAGCAAGTTACTACTCATCACTGTTACTTGCAACTATTCTCAGCCAGGTATCTATTAGATTCCCCAGGCTGTCCTGGCTAGTGAAATGTTTATCACACATTTTTATATGCATTGTACTACATCTTATAGATTAAGCTCATTGGTATAACCCAGGGTTGCCGTTTTTACGGATTTTATCCGTTTTAACGGATTTTGAGGGTGCAAAACGGATACACGGATTTTTAGTCCAATTTACGGATTTAAAAAAAAAAAAAAAAAAAAAAAAAATTTTTTTTACGTTTTACGCCGTTTTTAACTAGGGCTGGTCAAAAAATTTATATTTCAATGCGATATTGATAAGTGGGAATATTTTCGATGTATAAATATCAAAATTTACACCAAAAATGCAAAATTTCGGAATTTTGGTGGAGGTGCCGGGTAGGTAGTCTAAATTAAATTAACCTGGCTGGTGCATATGGTGGAGGTGCCGGGTCATAAAACGCGGTTGTGAGATCGTAAAAATAGGCATTTATGGTGATACCTTATCAATCATTCTATCAACCCTATTTGGCCTCGAATCATTTTTTTTCCCGATTGATTCGGGGCCTACAGGTTGGCTTGGTCGCTTTGATTTACTGTGTCCCACTGAAAATCAGTTATATAACTGAGTGGGTAGACTCTTTATACATTTTTTTAAAAATTTATTTATTAAAAATAGGCCTACCGGTACCTACTCTATAAAAAAATTATATATTCAATTTTTTTACAACAATTACATTATGATATATCGATATCGTATCAAAATTGGTACATTTAGGCATTTTAAGGATTTTTAAGGATTTGGGTGTTTCATTTAAGGATTTCTAAGGATTTTTGATCTGCTCAAACAGGATTTTTATTTTTTCTTGGTGGCAACCCTGGTATAACCTATTTTAGGGTTATTAGACGAGTGAGCGAAGCGAATAAGGATTTATAACGCCACTTGATCGGGTCTTCGCCGTGACTATGTAAAATGTAAAATGTTTGTCCGGTCCCATACGGCCGAACGGCCAAATAGATTGAGCTGAAATTTTAAACAGACATCCGTGACCAGGTAACTGAGAACTAAAAAAACGTTGTGATTTAAACCTACAAGAAATAATAAATTTAAAAATAGACGTGAAATGTGTAGGTTTCATTTTAACAATGCTTTTGTTCTTGAAAAAATCACTGCCTTCTAGATGCTACTCGGTTGCAATGGAGGCAGTGGAAAAAATATTTGTAATGCAGTGACCAAGGTGCAAACATCAGCTAGTAAGCCTGGAAGATTTTAACTCCCCGTAACTGGAGGCGAGTTCTGGCAGTTGTTTCGGGGAACTTTCCACCTTACCGTGACCACCACCCCAACGAGGACAGCCAAGACAACACGATGATGATAACAAAGTATGACGACCATGACATGATAACCCCCCTTTCCTCCCCCTACCCGTGGCTGGTTCTGACCAGCATTGGACTTTCCTCCCACATCCCCTAGGCTAGAGTGGCGCATTAGGACCTAACGGTTAGCCTTAGATAGGGGGAGGAAAGGGAATGTTACCGGGTACTCAACACATGTCTCACTCACTCGTCTAACAACGACTTTGGTGTTTCCCTAGTTTAGACTGTTGTCTACTGATACAATAATTATACAGTACTAGAATCATGTGTGAATCAACATGTTGCAGTGAGAGGAGAACGTCAGGTAGGTCGCACAGACACAAATAGATGAAAAGACGTACTATTGCTGATTCGTCGCGACCATTTAAAAAGAATTATTTGGAGCCAACATAATTGCTGTTCCACCTACTTTCCTACTACATTCATAAAATTTCTGGTACATAAGATTAAATTTAAAAACCTAAAATTAAAATATAAGTATTAATATTTAGTTGAGAATTGCAGACAAGTCACCAGTATTCAGCAATACTACCAGAATTATGAAATGAATTAAATTTATACCTAATTAATCCCGTCTTTGACTTGCTACAAGAATAGTTTATTTTATGTTGTTTTTTTATGTAGGCCTTATTTGATGTTCTCTGCAAGCGCAATGCAAGGCATCTGGACCTAGTTTTAATCTTTTAAGTATTATTCAATCAATACCACATTTTATTTTAGAATGTTTACAAAGTTGAAAGTAGAAATACATGGTATGGATGGTACAATTATTAATACTAGGGCATTCTGGGAATAAGGATAATAATTAGGGACCGGTACGTACTGATAGTAATCGGAATCGCTGAAAATGACCCAAACTAGATTCGAGCATAAATCGTACTTGTTTGGTGCAGGTTCTGCCAGTGGACGAGCGACAGTTGTACCCCGCTTCGCTGGGCAGCCCCGATGGCGCTGGTCTGACGCTGGCTCCGTGCGTCGTGTCGGGATTCCCGGTCGTAACGCGACACCGGCCACCTGTGGAGTTCAGCCGGGCAGGGTACTACGCCAACAGGTGGGTACAACAAGAAGTCTCTCCTAGAGTAAACTAGAAGGAAATAGTCTCACACATACTTTTTACTGATTCAAATCAGTATTGTATTGTACATTATATCAGTAGTTTTCCCCTCCGACAGCAAAAGCTGCATTTTTGATACTTATTACGAATTATAATAGAAAAAAGTATAGTAGCGTTGTCCTTCTTGTGTATCTAATACAGTAGGTCTATTATTAATAGTGTCCACTCTTTTGCATCTCTGAAGTCTTATCAAAGAGCTGTAACTTTCTGTAATGGTTTCCATAGACTGTGCTATGACATATCATTCACTAATATTGATGTCACACAAAAATTTTAAAATTGATTTTACAATTTTATTATTTGTCAAAAAATCAACAATGTGCAACTAAAAGGGTTGATAACTGATTGTGACAAGGTATCAGTATCACCGAAAATAACTCACATTGTTTTTGAACTTAAACTTAAATGATTTTTCTCCTCCACCATAAACTTAACAATCAGGAAGACTTTACTATAGGATACTCGGCATATCCACCATAATTCGTCACTTAAAACCAAATTTCATGAAATAAATGAATTCTTCTTCGGTATTTATGCCAAAAAAAGGGTTTAAAACTTTTAATATTCATTCCTCAAAATTTATCTCCTCTTTTTAAGTTATTCAGGTCTTTAGTTACTTCTTTACTACGTCCTTTTTTCTATTAAATAACTTTTTTGATATTTTGATAATAGAGTTCAAATATACTATGTAGATATAAAAAATCTTCCCACATATCGGTATTGTATGAAGATATCTCTGGTTGTGTTCTTGAAGGGACGACTGGAACACTCTGGTTCAGGCTGCCAAGGTGGCGACCAACACCGAACTGCAGGACGTTGTCAAGTTCATCGAACGCAGGTGCGGCCAGGCCGTTGCATCGTTCGCCTTCAGTCAGGCCAGCAACCTCCAGGTTTAACACGATATCCGCTGGGTTAGTGGTGGAGATCAATGCTTACCTGAAATGTGGTACGTAGGTACCTCCGTGAGACTTGAAGACAAATATATACACACACGGGACGTTGTACTTGGCGATGCTCTTGAAGGGTGGTTGTTGGCAAATTATATGGTGGAAGTTGAAACCCTTGGTTTAGTATGTGTTGTTGTAGAAGTTAAAGAACGTACAGAGGATGCAGAGGTACGTAAACAAAGCATATCCGTTTTGAATATTTATTACTATTTAGCAATTTTATATATTTTTTCTTTCTACCAAAACCCTAAATGTGAGGGGTTTCTAGCACTTCTAATGTATAAATTATGATGCTTAATAATAGGAACATTATAAATTACAATACAATTATAGCTACTTTAAATGTTAGACTGAGTGCTAAACTTATTATCAAAATATAAAATATATACAAATTTAAAAATATAAAATATAAAATAAAATGCTAAATTTACTTACCTCGAAGTCGATGAAATAAAACAAAATTAATATTGGGAGAGTTTGGAGCTACTGCTACCAGCACCAAAACAACACTTGAAACTAATGGATGTTACGATACGCTGTCTCAATTGTGATTTAAAAAACAGTATTTAAAAATACGACGGGGAAGATTTTTTATCTAAGAATTGGGACGAGAAACCTAACATTCTAAGTTCAGAAGATTTTCGCCGGCATTTCATTCCAAAGGTTTTTATTAATTTATGCCACCGATTTACAAAATTTCTAGCATTTGTGGATTTTTACTAACGATTTTTTGTTCTGGTTTACGGTTATTGTACACCATTAACACACTGTCGAAAACTCAGACATGTTTATTTTTCGATTTGTTTATCGGGAACACTCCTCGTAATGTTAATTGTTAATTTATACATTCAAATTAAAAAGTCCACCCAACCCGAATCGATTTCCCAATTCGTTTCAGTACGTTCCACATTCGATGATAATGCAACACATTCAGTAGATCAAAATGTACGTCTGAGGCTGGTTAAGACGGTCTGGAATCGGGAGATCCGTGGTTCGATTTTTAATTCGACTTTTTAATCTAATTGTATAAATATTTAGTCAGTCTTGTTGCTAGTCATTGGTAGATCTAAAATATGTGTGTTTTGCACCAAAACATTCCGTCCATGGGCAATTTATTTTATATGTGTACTGACTTCAATTATATGTAGGTAGTAAAATTGTCTACCATAAATTTTATATTAGTATTTTATTTTATGTATGCCTACAGATTTTCCTAGCAACACTATGAAAAATGTAATATGGTAATGGAGACATGGCTTTAATTTTAATGTATGTGCATTGTGCATGCTTTTAATAGATGTTTATGGCAATGGTTGTAGCTTGTAACTTGTCTGTAATGTAACATTATTAAATTTACCAGTTTCTGTATTCCAAGTATAAAGTGTTTAATAAAATGTAGTCCTTGATTCTATTCCCTATGTTGTGACTTATGTTTAGAAGACTGTGCAGCTACACAACATACAACATGGCAGATTTCAAAGTGCTGTCAGTGATAGGGCAATAATATTGTAAATGTTTGTCAACTAGATTATCGTTGTATATGGTGGTGGTATTTGGGTTTAGGTAGTACGTATCACAACAGGTGTTGGTACTACTGCATAATATACATTGCACGTCAGTTCACTTTCTGGAGTATTATTATCAGCGGTGTGGGGGTTCGGGTCCGGTGTTTTGGGGCAAGGGTGAAGACTAAAGAGGGTACCTGATTTTTAGTTAAATGCTTTTATGGTGGAGGTGCCGTGCCAGACATGACATACATTATGTGGAGGTGCCGGTCCAGACTTTACATTACTCGTGTACTTGGACATAAGATCATGTGACTGTTTGTCGGAGAGGCCGTTGCAGAGATTTTACACAACATGAAATTTGGATTGGAATTCCATAGCAGTTTAAATATATTTTGGGGGAATCAACTTTTTTACATTTTTAGATTCTTATCCAATATTGCAACACTCAAACCAAATATTGTTTACAAAATTAATTTGATGATATAGGAGTTTGGTTTATCAATACATTTTTTTGTTCCAATTTGTGTGATGTCGTCGTAAGTGACGGCACAATTTTATAGTCTAGCTTGGTGAATTGGGAGAATATTATGTAGGATTCTTCACAAGTAAAATGAACTAATTGTTCAGGTCACCTGAACTCGACCCACACTGCACTAATTATTATTCTTACTTTCAAACTGTGACAAAATTGATTTTTAATTTATATAATATTTTGACAGACGGTATAAATTATGATCTTAGTATTTTGTTTGTAAACTTATTTGTAGTTAGCCAATGCCTGTAAGACAGGCCCAAGGGAGAGCTAGGTGCAACCAATGATATCTGTCTGTCGGTAGAAAACTACGTTAATACATCCCTGGTTATTTACAGGTACCTGGCACAATTAACCTTTGGCACTTAATCCAAGCATGCACACCCGCTTGTCCGGAACTAGCTTTGCACGGTTGAACACTACGGCGTCGTCTGTCAAGTTACTCGCGGCTAGATGAGGCTCGCTACAAGGTGAGCAGACTAATTATCTAGAGGCTAAACTGGGATTTTTTTATGATTATTTCTTCTCTTTAGCACATTATTTTCCCGTCTCGTTCTGGATGTTTCCCGCGTCGTCTCGTACTGTCGGGGCACAGCTCGACCGTGCGACTCCCCAAGGAAAAGAGGCTCGAATCTCCCATGCATGTGCTTCATCTACAGTATATACTCGAATGCGAGCTGACCTCTGATTAATAAAAGTTAATCTAAGAAATACTTAGGTGTAGCATGTAAATACTAAATAGCCCACTCTCAAGTTTGCCATCAATTCCAAACCAAGGTACCTTAGTAGTAGTAGTAGGAGGTAGTTTTTGTTTTTTGAACTTCATAAATGGGTCAAAAAGGTAGGCTTGCAATCAGGTCAATACGTTATTCATCCCTGCATCATCACAAGCAGACTGTTGCTTTCAAGTCCTGATAAAACATTTATTCACAACTTGGCGGATATGAGAGCGTGATTGATTTCAACATGTGCTCTTGCAGTACGATGTACAACTGCAGTATGTATAATTTATACCATGGTGGTATATATCTTTAGGTGATTGCACTGCCCGAATTTTGTGGTCGCTTAATGCACGCAGTGCAGACAGTCGCCGACAGAATGCGCGACGTGTCAGGTGGTAGTCACGTGACGTAGAACTTACAAGATGGCGGCCTTGGGGACCAATCAGATGGCTTGAATTCGGAAATTCGAATGTTCCGCCTACGGATCTGAATGCACGGCCTTCAATAAAGTGTAAACACACCGCCATCTCTCGAGGTATTAGAGTCGATAAAGAAGTTTGGATCGACTTTCTCGTCACGTGACTACCACCTGTCACGTCGCGATCCTGGCGGCGTCCGTCTGAACTGCGTGCATTAAGCGACCACAAAAATAGCATTGCTGGATACGCAAGTGAAATCACCTAAAGATACATACCACCGTGATGTATACCACCAAACACTAGTATTGAGAGGTGTATCCCGTAGCCTGTAGATCATACGGCGGAGTGTCGCTACGTTATGCCGAAGAACACGAAATCGGTCCCCGGTCGGTACACATCTTTTCGACAGGTTATTGCTAAAAGCAGGATACAACGAAGGGGAGGAATCAACCATTCATTACTTTTCTCTTACCATTTGCAGGCTATCTTTATTTTAACGGTTTAAATTACTTGAACACAAGAGATATGAGTAATTAATTCCTTCAAATGATATTGCACCTATATATTCTCAAGACAAACAGAACAAAGTAGGGAATTAAAAACAGACGTCAGCTCCAGGGTCGTGGGACAAAACTTCCATCGGCAATAACACCCAAACCGCCCGTCCAATCGGGACGCGGTTCAGACGGCAATCGAGGCGGGGGCGTATAAACGTCAAGGTTGAACAACTCCCAACCAACCTGTCGTTGCTCGGGGAGGTGTCTGATCCATCCGCGACACGTCTTGTATGTCATGATAATATTATGGTGATGTTAATAATTATCATATTATATAAAGATAATGAAGGTTAGGGATTTAATTAAAAATACATATAAAATGTTATTACTGACAAGTTGTATTAGGTAGTTAACATCCCTATGTTGTACATAGCTATGGATTACATGCACACACCATATGATCTAAGGTCCAAATTTTCAATGTTCAACATATTTACTAACATACAAAAGTAAACAAATTCCTTCTATCAATCATGTATGCTGCATTTTCCAAAATGTTGGTCAAATATGGTCAAATGACTGTTTTAAGATGCATACTATAAAATAAAGTTGCAAGGCAACAAATTAACTCCCACAGTTTTAGAAACTTCATTTAAATCCACTTGCTAGCCTAATAATAATAATTATTAATGTACCGGTATTGTACCGTTGTGTTGTATTAAGCATCAAACGATTACCATCGTTAAAATAATTGTACATTCTTATAAAGGAGTAAATACAGCAACAATAACAACAAACACAATAATTAATTAAACTATAAAAGTGACCTGTGAAAGGAATTGACCCCTAGTGGCGGGCTTGAACACTGACTCTTGTGCCGACAATTCACAACTAAAATTTAAATTAAAAACAAACACTGTAGAACCCTTTTCACACGTTGTCAAGACTTTGGGGGGGAGGGGAAGCTACTTGTAATCAGTAGAAAATCAATTAAATCATAAATATATTATGAAATAGCCTATCAATCGTACATTTAAAAAAATAATATGCACCTTATTCCGCAATTTCAGTAGGCCTACTGTACATGTTTGATTTAAGAAAACTAGAAATACCATTGTAAGATAAGCATAGCGGAGACTCTACCGGGCAAGTGGCTACTCCGATCTTGATGTAATTTTCAGGGAACCTTTGAAATTTCTTAACTTAGAACTGCCACTGTTTTGGTATGACCGAGGAAATATTTCTTTAAAAAATCTTCATTTTATATTAATTGATTTTTATATTTTTTGTCTGATTGTTCGCTCTCTACCGAACAAACGGCTACTTCAATCTTGATAAACTCTCCGAACGTTTGAGTTTGGATACGTTATGAATATAGTTGTTCAATCATAGACATATTTGTCAGCAAAATTGTACTCAGACTACGCTTTTATTTTTTATCTTTGTTATTGTTTTCTGTTCGTAAGCTCTATACCGGACTAACGGCTACGTATTACTATATTATTGAAATTTTTTAGATGATCATGAAATCTATATCTTTTGAAAGGGAGAAGTAGGTAAAATTCATAATTGATAAAAATCAACAAAATATTAGGTATGATGGCAATCCCAGTGTTCCAGAAACTGGCCATGTGCGATTCGCCGATTACCGAGCCCAGACCAAAGTAAAGCCTAACTAGAGTACAGAATGTGTTTACTGAATGCTAGGAAGGTTCTACCGTGTTTCTTTGTATACATTAGCATTTTATATTATACTGATATATATTTATTACGTTAAAACAAGCACACGTGCACAAATACATTGTCAGTGTATATAATATTATATATTGAATACAAAGCAGAAATAATTCTGGGAAAACTATCATAAATATAATATTATTGTACAGGAATCTAGCAAGAAGTCCATCATCATTTTGTTCTATTTTTGTACACAGTCTTAGAACTTTCAATGTAGGAATACCAGTAGCATAATGCAAAGTTGGCACCAGTCTGTATGTCCCTTGTCAACGTTAACATCGAGGAGTAGGCACACGTAAAATATAAAGACTATGCTATACACGTGTTTGCGCATGTGCCTTGAATGAAATGACTTTAGACCTTTAAAACATACAAGCTTTTAGCTTTGTTTTATGTTTACTCAACATAATTAAAATTAACCAAATTCTTTCCTGATTGGGGACATTGTTGTCTACTGAATCGAATCCGTGGTTTACCGTTTTACGGTTTGTCAGTACGTACTTGTAATCTTCATCCATTTATTGGCACGAGCATGACCAATTTGACAATTATATTTATTTATTGTTTATTCTTGTACACTGAACAACAAGAAACGGCGTCGACGCTAGCAAATAATTTGCTAAAACACTTTAAAATCTATGTAGAAATCTCGTGCCGCGAAGAGCCTTATGTTATGTTGTTATGGTATATTTTGCTATTTTCACCGGTCTGTTCCTTTCTACGCCCTCTCCTGCCACACCATGTCATGCTGACGAAGGTTACACACTACATTGTTATCTTGTGCATAGTTAACTAACGGAAGTAGGTGGGATAATTCAGCACGGCTTGTTCTATGGTGCTTTGGATACACGGGCAAGCTATCTCCGCGAGGGAGAACTATCTTCCAACGTGACGCGATAAGAGCTGCTCGGCTGGAAGAGTTATTGCTGCAGATCAATGCGGTTATATACCAGCCAGAAGCGATGTCGATCAACTCGACAGTTGAGCTGTTATGGGCATTAAGTCTACTTACTAAACCAAAGGACGCTGGATCGAGACCTTTGCTTTAGTACGACGTAGGCTTAATGTTTCTGATATTATATTTCAATGTTGTTTGTATACCTCAACACATGACTAACAGGAGGAGTCAACACAAACTTATTAACCTTGGAAAGACAGTACATTTTTACACAAGCACACGTATAGTTCCTACTTCATACCAGCTTCACTGAAGTTTACTTTCAGTTGTAGGGCTTCCTTGAGTTAGACACATTACAACCTTACACAGTGTTATGGGTACATCTACAATCGTGTTTAGTACAGTAAACTGCGTGTATTTCACTCTATGGCATACTTATACTTGAATGTTCATGGCCGAGCGACCAGAAGCTTTCCTTTTGCTGCAGGTTGGCTCTTCAGTTGGTAAAAACCTTAGGTTGACTGTACAGTCTGAAATCAAATTTCTACAGACTGATACATCACCAATGACACGATATTGTATTCAACTACTAGTGACTGGTTGGATACACAGAAAACTCATTGATACACCAAAATATCTCTGACTTTGAAAAATCTTTTAAAATCCTTTCAACATAATTATTATGATTACATAATTCATAGGTCTAGATATATTCTACTAAGACATTCACGTATAATAATGAGACTAAATCATGCTAATCTAACAAGTCTTTAAAAGTTAGTCAAATCTTTAATGTTTAACATTCAAGACATGTTTTAATAACACATACAAATCAGGTCTATTCTATAGCCTAAACATGATGCTAACTGACAAGTTTGGACCATAAAACGTAGATGAATACGGAATAACACTCAACAAGGTTGGGGTGGTTTTAAGCTAGTCAAGTTGCCTTTGCAATATCACTTTACACTCTCCGTGCGAATACACTTCCCGTACGCTGTCTAGAACGAGGTGCGCTCGTTAGGCCTGGCGGGCAGGGTCCTCTGTACAGTTCGTAGCCACTCGCTCGAGTCGGGTCACTGCAGGCTGAATAGGTCGCCCGCTGAAGGGAGGGGGGCCAGCCCCCCTGTCACATCCGGCAGCTGAGTCAGATCCGGTAAGTTCTGAATGTGAGATTTCACTTCCTGCTTTACAGCGTAGACTTTCTTCAACTTCTCCGTGTATTCCTGGGGAGAGAAGCACAGTGAGGTTCAAACCCACTAGTACACGTCAAGAGTGAATGGAAGAGAGGGGATGTGATGCACAATCAGGAAGTTTCATTATGTTGGAGTGGAATGCCAATATACGATTTTCTAAATGACCAGCACCATCGTTATCGCACGCAAAGTCTTGTGGGAGGAAGGGGTTTAGTAACTCGCTGGCTGCCATATGCCCAGGTGTGACACTGTGTCTTCCTCACAGTCCGCACACACCCGAGCTTATGGATGAAAGCCCCCTTTTCCCAAAGTGCTTTGCACGCAATAAAGATGGTGCTGGTATTTCTAAAGATCATCTATTGGCTAGGGAACCAACTGCACAGCTATACAGCTTACCTTTAACAGTGTATGTTGTTGGATCCTATCCCATCATAACAGCTCCTTGTGCTTCCTACACTCTATACTAAATTGTGACAACCTATGTGGGTAGCAAGACCGTGGACCACTAATGCAGTGGCGTAGGAACCGGGGGGGGGGGGGAATGCCCCCCTCCCAAGTTTGGTCCAGGGGGGGCAAAACTAATGTGATTTAAATAGTAATCCCAGAATTTCTGTAGTAAATATACAATTCGACTGTCACCTTGAGGGGTTCATCTGATTTTAGACAAGATATGCAGTAAAACATCGTTTACAGAGTCCGAGTGCAGTTAAAACCACTAAAATCACTGTAGTATGGTGAATTTTTTTTTTGCCTAAAGGGCCTCCTGCAGCTGGAGCTTTGCCCCAGACCCCAGCTGCCGCCCACAAAATCTTCTGATGGATTTGCCCCCCCCCCCCCCAACTTTCTAAGCGTTCCTACGCGCCTGCACCAATGTGAACACATTGGAGGCCCTATTGCTCCGACCAAACCCACCTCTAGCCTGAGTTCTGCTTGCTCCAGTAAGTCTTTCTGTGCCTGGATGAAGTCTCTCAGCATGGAAGTTACTTTCTTTCGGAACTCCATCTCGTTGGCGAGGCGAGCGTTGTAGTCGGTCAACAGCTGCATGGCTTCGTTCACTTGTACGGATAGGTTCTCCGCTGATTTCTTATCTGAAAACAACAACGTAAATGTTAATCAATTGAATAGTGTCATTTTGAGATGTAGAAGGTAAGAAGCAAAGAGGAGGTCTAAAAGAACTTTGATTAAGCAGCCTGGAATGGTAGGCTATTGAACAAAATAATAATAGGGCACAAAGTGTTGTTGACGAGGCAAAGAATGTACGTTAGTTTAGTATGAAGTGTAATGGGACCATGAGGTGCGACTACTACCAACAACACTCGTTAAAGTGTTGTTTGTCATACAACTTAAATAAGTATTCATAATAGCCTACTCTTATTGATTTTATTAGCTTCCATTGAATTTTGAGGGTACCATAAAAGATAATAGGTAGACCTAAGTGACAAATAAAGATTAATATACCTACTATGTAACCAAGTATACAAGAAAATGTGCAAAGAAATGAAAAAGAAATATCTTAGTTAACTGCATGGTATAAGTTAACATGAACAAAAACTGTCAGGCCTAGGGTATAGGTAACTTGAATATTCTGCAGTCACATTTCAGGTTGCTTGCTGGTAGTGTTTTATGTGTATTGTCTAGTATGAACAAGTTACTAGTGTTTCTACTTAAAGAATAGAAAATACATGATGGCCTAGTAAGCACAAAATGCAGGTGTCGAGGGTAAAGAAAACAATAAACCATTACATTCAAAATGTGTCAAGTACCTTGAAGCTTGGCGAGGAGTTGAACCTCCGATACTTCGGGCGGCAAGCTGGCGATTCTTTCGCGCACCACCGCGTCACTCGATGCAGAGTTTTCCAAGTCCTGCAGAAAATGGATGTTTACATTAATGTATGTTCAGACGGTCATTAACGGTAGTGCAAACATGTGCATTAACAGACGGTTTTATTGGTTTAGTGTTGTGTGAAGTGATCCTTGTAACTTTTATGAGGTTGTTTTCATTTAGGCTGTTAAAGTTATAGTCACAAAATGTATATTAGTTCAAATGTTGTAAGTTGTAACCAATCTACAATATAATAGATGTTGGGGACATAGAAAAATAAACACTTAGAAAGAAATCAAACATTTACTACATTTTTTTCTATATTCTATTATGGTATCAACTTTTCTTTAAGAACAGGAACCTATTTCTACGAGGCATATAACTACTGGAGAATCAATGACAAGAGCTCAAAAACTATTATGGTGTAGACCTTTTACCCAAAACAAATTGAAATCACCGTTCTGAGAACCAATAATTACCGGTAACTGAGGAAAACAGGGAGTAGAGAGTTAGGAATTGATGACTTGCTAAAAAAATGTGCAATTGTCATCATACCGATGAAAACAAAAGTTGATTGTGATTGCATCTGTCGAATTGTTTTCTTAGAACCAGAGGAGTGCAACAGTAGGCCTAAACAATAACATACATCGTAGATTAGGCCTATATTATTTGCAACATTTTTTGTATTGCAATTCTAGGAGGTTTGTGTAAACATAAACGCCCATAAGATGACGAATGTTTCTTCGGAATGTTGATTTGCAAAATGTCCGTCAGTACATGCAGCTGGCTGGCATGACTAAGCCGTTTCCAGAATGATCTACGTACGTACTCACAACTAGCCTCACTGCTCGTTAAGTAAATTATCTTGTAGCCTTCGTGCAGGTTCCAAGTAATGTTCTAGCCAATGAGAACTAGGACACGTCACCTTGATCGAGTACGAGCAGATCGTCAGTCGTGTCATATCTCTTGCGCAGCGGCATCAAGCAAGAACAGGTCAGCGGAATAACCGTATACTCTGCATTTATTCGTTAGCTCAAGATGCAACGAAAAAATCTACCTAAGTTTTCTTGTCGACGGCAGCATCGTTTTCTTCGAGTACCAGTAAGTTATCTTAATCTTCTAGTTCTATGGAAATGAAAATAACATTTATATCCCTACTACGGTAACTAAAATCTTGAATCCGTCATTCTCTTGCAAATCTTGAATAGCAGAACTTTTTCAATCTACCTAAAAAGTTTTCAATTGTTAAAAAAAAGGTATTTGCTCACGTTGATTTGTTAATTATGCATTTCATACAATTGGATGGGTTATGGCATAGGCCTATGGACTATCCCATTCCCCTTAGACCCAGTTTAGGCTACATTACTGCGGGCTGAAAAGGCAACCATTGTTCACGTAGAACGTTATTATTATTAATAAATGAAGTCTTGGGAATGAAGCAAATTTGAAATTGGACGGGGCCTATTTAAACACACGTTAAGAGTTCAATGTGGTGGTGTTGGTTCATATTTTATTATCCTTGCAAATATGTGGTTACATGGTGGATACATGGGATACATGGTTCAATATAGATGGATAAACAGATAATATACGTACCTAATTATATGGCTTAAATAGAATTTCAAGAAGAGAAATGATTTATTATTCTATTGCTAATAATAGTCCTAACTTTCTCACTGCATATAATATGCTTCAATGGTTAAACAATTTCAATATTGGTGCAATTCTTATGTAGTTTGTCTTTGTTCTTTCACTGCAAATCATGAATGCTAAAGTTACAACTAGAAAGATATTATTATAGGCTATGGGCTAAACAATAAAATAAATAGTTATTAATGTGGCCTATACAATTACAACTCTCTGACTTTTACTTATTACTTTGGATAATTTTTCGTGTACATTAATGGTACAATGTTGACATATAAAAGTTCTTACTAATAGCTTTCAAGTTTCAACATTAAACAATGAGTCAGACCAAGTGGTTTGACGTGGATTGTTGCCAGTAGCACAAAATGAAAACATCCTCTTCACAGGTGACTGGTGAGTTATTAATTTACTACCTACTGGGTACGGGTACGGTTATAACGTGTACACTTAGCCTATCTTATTGCAATGCTTCGAGCTCCAGTTCATTTTAAATTACAATCTTAACTCAACTCAAAGAAGAGCAAATCATTCATATTTTTAAATTAATTTTGTAATTTTTGTAATAATTAAGACAAAATATGTAGGCCTACTCTCATATCTTATATTAGTTTCTGGAACAATAACAATTACTGTTGCATTCATGCACCACTGTTGGTCATGTTGTACACATAGGTGCCGAGTTTTGATTTTGGGTTGGGGGCTCAATGTGGGAATAGCTGGGGTCTGAGGCGAAGCCCCAGCCGCCTGAGGCTTACACCGTAGGTGAATTCTTTGGGGCTTCATTGTGTTTGATGGCCTGAAACGCGATTTCAGGCATGAAAAAACGATGAAAGAATTGCATTAATATGTCATCAAACAAATAACTATCCATAAAGATCGGGTAGTCATGCAACTAAAAATACTCTCTCAGGTGAAATCTTATGATTATATAGGGTAATTCAAAAGTGCACTGCTCTATCGACAGTTTTTCTCCGAAAATATCGTTAGAAAACTAATTTTAGCCACAGGGGGCCGAGCGAGACGGACTGTCAAAGAACCATGACACACTAGCCACACGTCAGTCAGCAACCCTACCAAAGAAAGAATGCTCTCATAGAAAATACGTTAAGTGGTAAAAAGACATAATTTGTCGATGTGCATTGACTCGAACTCGAAGGGCAATTTAGTAAAAACCTGGTAACTCCTGTTAGCAGTTTGAACCCTTGGAATGTTTCACTTCGACCTATTTGCTTGGCAGGGGGGGCCCTGAATCACAGCTGGGGGGGCTTGAGCCCCGTCGCCCCCCCCCGTACTCGGCGCCTATGGTTGTACATACCGGTATATAATCTTGTGGTTTACTGTACATTGTTATTGGATGCTTGAATTAATTTGGATCATCCCTAGGCCTACATTAACTGTAATTTACTTGACTATTATATGAGTCCATCGAGTCCGCACCTTTATTTTGACGACTCAAATTTTAAAGAATACAGTTTTATTGGAAAATGGTTTCACATACTTTCCCCACTTTTTGAACTTGATAATTTTAAATATACCTAAGACACCTAAGGTTCGCATAAATACAGTACTGTTTAAATACAAAAATAGTTGAAAGAGCCTAATTTATTTGGGGATTAGTGGATAGTAGTGTGCCTGATTTTCAATATACTGTCCCCCTCTGCTTGAATTAAAACTGGTTGTGCTATAAACCTGTGCGTGTTGTTAAGAATCTTCTTATAATAGACTAATGGGTGGTTCAGTCAGAGAAACATAACTCCAATGTTATAATGGCCTTGCCCTGGTATTTCACCACCAACAACACGTCATGATATGTCCCCAAACCAGCAAGCAGCGCAGGGGCGCTGTCCACCGGCCAGCTCTGGCACATGTTAGACTTAATTACATTCAGAGGCTTCGAGCCCCACGACCATTCCTCAAAACAGACAGACATGATTGCTGCCAAGCATTGTACACTGCATGCAGTAGGATCACGAACCAACCCTAGGTTTTAACGATTTGAATGTTAATTCCAGAGAATGTACAATCCAGCGGTGCAGCCACCTCCCTCGGTACCCGGACAGCGTCACCCATGGTTCATATCTTGTCCTCCGGTATATCCACCAATTGCATCGGTACCGGTAAGTGAAATTATATTATACAAGTAACACTATATTTATTTGCATAATGTTGACCCCTCGCACAGCGCTTGCTACAAATACATGTAATTTTGTATCCTAAACCTGGGCTTACCTGCAAGGCCTTGATAAGTTCCTCGGGCTCCGGTGGATCCCCTGCAGGCGTCAGAGTCACGTGTGATAAACCTGGGCTTACCTGCAAGGCCTTGATGAGTTCCTCGGGCTCCGGTGGATCCCCTGCAGGCGTCCGGGGCGACAGAGTCACGTGCAGCTCTTTCGTCCCGTCCACTTCTACTTCTGTTTCAGACTTCTTGCGGTCGCGTATGGGGGACTTTGTTTTTGGCAGTTTGGCGGACATGGCAGTCATCTTCTCATTGAGGGAGTTCTTCTCTTTCGCGATCGTGTCGAACGCTGATCTCGATTCGACTTTCTTTCTCTTCACCGGCGGACTATCTTTCCCCTTTTTCGGCGCCTCCAAACCTTTTTTGAATTCTTTTATCAGTTTTGCATCGTACACGCCCCTTTCTTGCCAAATTTGTAATATCCTACCGAGGTTCCGACGAGTTTTTTCATCGTTTTCTGGTACAGCCATATTTTCAAAAGCTCTGCGCAACACGCCACCAAATTCTTTCCCAAACTCTGGACCCTTCTTTTTACTGTTCTGAATGACATCATTGGCAAGATACATGAACGTTAATTTTTGTTCATTCTTAGCTGAAAAGGTAAAAGAAAAACATGCTTTAAACTTTAGAGCAATATAAAAATAACATTCATAGGTTGCTACTATGAATAGGCTCACATAACATATACCTAGGCCTATGTGAAGCTTTTTAAACAACAATTTAATTAATTTAATTTAAACAAATTAAAGTCGAGTGATGATAACTGCACATACAAGTGATTTTCTTAAGATTTATTGTGTAGCAAGATGAAATTGGGCTTGTAAATAATCCCGAAGAAAATATACACCTAACTTGGCTACTTTTTTATTTATCGCGTGTTGAAGTGCATTGGAATTCCCTATCTAACACATTGTAGCTGAATAAAAACCTACACTTTAAATCGCATAAAATTACGTAGCACCTTGAAAACACATGCCATGTTAACAAATTTACCCTCTAAATGGTAACTTCACGACTAACATGAATAGCTTTAAAAAAGCTGGTCTTATCAGGTTCATTTTCGAGATATTTGTGTCTTTATCTACCAGGATGAGCGAGCATTACAATAATTACGGTAACAGCGCGCTGTGAGCGTGTGACGTCGCGTTCAAGTCTGCTCCTCAGATTCAGTATTGAGAGGAAGAGTGGGAGTGGCCAATTCAGCAAACAATAGATTTGTTTGCCTTCTATCTCGATGTGTGGCTCGTTGGTCTTGTGGTTAGCCTACCTGCTTCTAATGCAGAAGGTCCAGGGTTCGATTCCCGCTAGAGTCAGAAGTTTTTTAACTTCTGATTTGGACTTAGTCCATCAGTTCTTGTCTAAGAAAATTTGTAAATGGTGACTTTGGAGCCGTCCTAGCAACGAGGTACATAATAAATTTAAAGTTGTTCTGAATTGGCCTTGATCTGCGGGTGTTCGCACTGTCCATACCACTGATTGCTATATTTCCTATTAAAAATATCGATCTTTGATTGGTTATCGTTCACTCGCCGATTGCGTCGGGGCCTGCAGGGTTGGCTTGGTCACTTTGGTGGGAACCGGTTAAACGACCTCGACTAAACCGCTGGCTCACATCGAAAATGGCTTTCATGGCGTCCAAGAGGGTTTTGCAAAATCCAAAATTTTGGCTTTGGAGTAGGTAGGCCTACCTAGTAAAAACGGTTGTGAACCACTGGCCTGGATTGTTATGGCAAAGAAAAAAGATTCATTTCTACTGATTTGTGGTGACTAACCCTTCAAGGTTCATCAATTAGTTAAATGAACTGGAAAAATTGGAAACTATTCATCGGCTGAGAACGATCATCATGTGCACAATGTTGTGTGCTATGATTAAAAACAATTGACTTTAACGATTGAGCCTAATCAGTAATAGTAATCACTCATCAGTCATCAGTAAACTATGTCAAGTGTCATCCTTCAATTTGATTCATCACTACGGTAGTCATTAAAACTCTCATTACCTAGGCCTACTCATTCATTGCCAGGGTGTGATATATATGTAACTAGGAAAACGCTAAAGTCCCGCCGCGTTGATGGATGAGCTTTTTAAAGTTTTTAGTTTGCGTAGGATTGTTTTTTCAAGTTTTATTGTTACTGTCATTGGTATTTTACCGTAAAAACTGATATTAAAAGCTCTATTTTATGGATTCTGGCTACTTTTTCCTTTTTTTTCAAAGATAGGCTACTATTCACCATCCTTTCCATGTAATATATAATCTATGGAGGTTGTAGTCCCCCCGTTTGGTCGGGAATTGCCAAGTGGCACGGAAATTAGTGGCAACGTAAAAAAAAACAGCATATTTAAAGCTTTATTTCTATAGATTCTGGTCTTAACTTGTTCCAAAGGTTTTCTTTCAAAACAAATGTTACTCATCACATACCTTAATGCCCATGTATAATAACGAGTTGTAAGCCCGGACCGTTATGGTCAGAAATTAGGCCAATTGCACGAAAATATCGCACAACCATCAAATTAAAAATATCGTAAAAGTAAATATTGAAACTAGAATATTTCTTCGATGTACCAAATCATCACACTCTAAGTCATAGATTTACAATGACCCCTACCATTGCTTCATCAATCGATATGCCGTTTAACTGGTAATTAGCTTAACAACAACAGGAAAAATAAATAACACACCCAGACTAAGTTTTTGGGGGCTCGTGAATAATCCTTCGCTTTGATCTCATCCAAAAAAATTTCATCAACTTTTTATATTTGCGTTTTTATTTTCTCTGATTTAAACATCCAGCCACATGCAAGGGGAAGGGAGGGGGTTTCTCGTTATCAATTTCGTCTGTCATTGTTTGCATCCCCAGGGAGGTAGGCCTACTTGGGAGAGGGGACAATACCTGACAACAACTAACAGCTCACCTTTAGTTTTGGGTACCGGATAGTAATATATGGTCCTATTTACTAGCTGATGCTTGCGAGATATACTTTGCCTGTTTTCTCAACTTTTACTATCGCCCGAGGATGAGGAATATCCCGGGCCTAGACGGGGGCCAGTAGTATCGTATAACTTGTTGTGCTTGACGTTACTGTAGCCAGTAGCGTATCCAAGGAGGCCTCTGGCCAAAAAACGTGAAAGTGAATAACTGTTTTATCGCAATACTAAAGGCAATTTATACCATCTGACCAAAATAGGATTTTAGTAGATACAAAGTTGGTCATTGTGATGCTTTAAAACGCACAGATTTTACCAAAATGACCTTGCTGGAGCCCCCGGCCCCCCCACTTAGCCTTCGGTACATCTACCAATTAATTGGTATAACCCCCCCCCCCCTTTATGAAATCCTGGATACGCCACTGACTGTAGCCTATGATAAACGAACGATCGCTAGCTACCATAGACTGGATTAATCTAAGGTCATTATTCTCAACAACAGACTTCACCAAATATTTCACCTCGAGCTAATAATTTGTTAGTAGCACATGAGTAGGGCGTAGGTCCCTACCATATCTGAAAGTATGTGTGGCATCAGTGGCGGTCAACCAGTGGATCTAGTTTCTACTTTTAGTTATAAACTTGTTTTAAATTCCACTTTAAGTTAATAGCAATGCATCTAATTGAAAATTGCAGACCACATTATGCTGATGCTGATGCCCACTGTCCTAGGCCTAGGTCCTATGCTCCCTTGGATAGGCTAGGATATTATAATTAGGACAACTTATCAGGGCTGGCTTTAGGATTATTTCTGGTGTCCGCGAGCAGTGAAAATGCCGCGTATGGACTTTCGACTTGTATGGATTTGCATGGGCCACCCACAAGTGGTCTGGGGCGAAGACCCAGCTGCCGGAGGTGAAATTTTTTTAGGCAATTTTTCCTTCAAGATAGCCTGTAGTGAGATCTGACTGAGACAGCTTGGGCTGGGGGCTGGCCTTTGTCTTGTGGGTGCGGATGTGGCGCAAATAGAAGAGTCAGGTTCCAGGAAACGACAAGTAGGAGCAATGATGTTGAAAACTTCAATGTGACGACGCGTCGTGTGACCACCAGTATTTTAATATTTCAATAAACATAAAGATTGTATTTGGACCCTTCGCGCCTCTACCCGACCATGCAAGTCATTACAATTATCGTGAAACTGAAATTACATGCATGATTGATTACTTGTTAGTAGGCCTAGTAATTCCAAACAGTAATATCAGTGGGAGAATAATGGATTGTCCCCATTTAAAATTGTGCCGTGTCCCAACCACAGTAGCTTACTCTGTGGAAAAGGGTTACTGAAGTAAATTAGGATAGGATCATTCAATCTGACATTTTATTCTGGAGCAATGTTCTACATACAATACAGTTATGATCGTTCCAATTTCACATACAGAGGCCTACCTAATTAAGGCCGGTCATAATGCATTGTGCTGAATAAGAGGGTGCAATGTCAGAAAAGGAAATTTAGTATTTAAACCGTAATTTGGTTCTAGACAACATTTTATCTTCATAGAGGTCTGCTTAGGTGTGGGATAACGGACTTCTGTCCTGTTAAAAGAAGAATTATTTTTAAGGAAATCCAAATTCTCGTGCCGGAAATTTACCTTGAAAGAATAAATGTCAAAAAGTCTAGGATGACTGATTGAATAAAAATAAATAATATTGCCACGGTCTAGCTTACAGTCGAGCACACTGAAAAGATTTATGCTGGAAAACTTATTAAATTTAATACTAAATATGTTATTATCTAAATTAATTTTATAATTAATTTAAGAATGTGTTCAGAAATACAGAAACGTAGAAAACAGATACTTATTTAGAAATATGGATGTTATTTTGGGTCACTTTCATTGATTTTGTTACTGTAATGATAACTCTTGAAACTATTTGAATAATGTTATTTATTGGATGAGCGTAGCGAGCGTAGCGAGCGAAACGAAGATTCCATTTCACTACACTGGAGAAAAAAATCCGGAATGTTTTTTTTTTTTTTTTTTTTGTATTTTTGTCTGTTTGTTAGCACGATTCCGGCTAAACCGATACTCCGATTGCGATGAAATTTTATTGAGACCTTCGAAATCTCTGAACTTAGAACTGCCACGTTTTTGAGCGCAATCGAAAAAAAATTTCTCATAAAAATCGCAATTTTACGATTTTTTTCGATTTTGAAAAAATTTCTTCGATTTATAATACCTACACGCTTTGTCCGATTGTAATGATTTTTTCACAGGACCTTTATTTTATGAATTTATATATTCGTGGAAAATTTAAGCGCAATCGAAAAATTATTTCTTATGAAAATCGAAATTTTACGATTTTTTTCTTTTTTAAAATTACGATTAATTAAAAAAATTAAAAATTAAAGTTTATTTTTTATTTATTTTTAAATAATTAAAAAAAAAATCTTCAACTTAGTAATGATAGAAAATCCGCATAACACATGGCAGCTCAATGCACCAATTACGCTCATCCAACAACGCGGCGGGACTTAAGCGTTTTCCTAGTAAGTGATAAAGGAGGGTCACAGCAAATAGGTAGGGCCTATCTAGATGATTTTATAACGCTTGTATGATAAGTGATAGGATGTGCAGGTGTTGTGTGGCTCGTTGGTCTTGTGGTTAGCGTATCTGCTTCCAATGCAGAAGGTCCACGGTTCGATTCCCGCTAAAGTCAGAAGTTTTTTAACTTCTGATTTGGACTTCAGTCCATCAGTTCTTGTCTTAGGAGTTTGTAAACGGTGACTTTGGAGCCGTCCTAGCAACGAAGCACATAATAAATTTCAGAGTTGTTCTGAATCGGCCTTGTTGATTCTGGCGTTGATTCGCGGGTGTTGCACTGTCCATACCACTGATTGCTATATTTGCAATTAAAAATATCGATCTTTGGTTGGTTATCGCTCACTCGTCGATTGCGTCGGGGCCTGCAGGGTTGGCTTGGTCGCTTTGATTTAAAGTCCCCCACTGAAAATCAGTTATATAACTGAGTGGGTAGACTCTAAAAACCAATTTATTTATTTTATTATTTATTTGTAACTATGGTAACAAAAGATGCTTATAAAGCGTTCATTATTGGTTATATTGTAAAATGAACAGTATATTTACCACAAGTAACCAGCCTACCTAATTCTGATCAGATCTAAATAATTACTAAAGTGAGGTTGTTTGAACACAAGATTATAATATGAATGACAAATTATTAGAATAGTAGAAGTTTGATCAATCAGTTAAGATACTCATCGTAGATGAAGAAACATTATTGCCCTTCTAAGTGTCAAGGAATGAGTAGACCTGCCAGCGGCCGACAATGGTATTTGGGATAGGGCAGAATCTCAGATGCTCATAAGCTTGATCGGGTCAACACTGGAGATATGCTCTGGTTCCATCCACAATGTGAAGCCCTCTCTTCTAACGAGATTACCAACGTAGAAAATACACGAACTGTTCTGCTCTCTGTACTGCAAACGTTCCACTGGTATAACGGTCTCCACTTTGTTCGGAATGTTTTTACCGCGTCACATACGACGGTCGAATCGTTGCTCGGACAACGCGTGTAGTTATCAGCCTCGATATGACGTAACTCGGCCCATATCGCTCGCACAAACAGTTAATTGTTTTCACTCAGTAACACGATCTGTCTCTCGTCTCGTGTGCAACTCGCAGCTCACTGGTTTCGATCTGAAGCGATCACTAACGTCACAAGCGCTTACTATATGCGTGAGATTCGAGTCCCGTGGCCGCTCTGGCCTCGTGCGGACACTCCTTAGTAACAAAGCGCGTACCTCATGTACCACTCCCAAGTTCTAACAACCTCTGTACCTTTACTCGTAATGTTCTCGCCACTAACTCTATTAACTCAAGTGCCTTCACACTCAACGTGTCACGCACAGCTAAAAGTCAACTGTTCTCCCAGCTCCGTTGTCTGACCACGCTAACTTTGCGCCAAAAACTATCAGTTCTCTAAAATCCACAAAAATACGCGTATCGAAATAATTCGTAGCTCGTTGTACTCGCAATGTCTCCGCACTCCTTATGTGTGCACCCTGCACTCGTTTTACTCAAGAATATTCGGTTATTCGCACGGCGTCACTTCCCTGGGCACGCCAACTGCCTGGCTACCTAGCTTCGCAAAACGTACGTTCAAGCTCGAACTTAACTCAATGGATTTCAACCAAAACCCTAACTCGGATTTCAACGAAAATTATCTCAAAGCACACACGACACTTTACTGCTCGCGATGGCAGAACTCCTGCCTCGATAACTGGAATATAACTCACTTTATCCCGCAAAAGTGGGAGACCAACCTGGTCCCGCTCACGTCTCAGTCGCCCGTCCGGAAGAGAAGTGCCTTCGTTGTTTCTCGATCGCGTCTCTGTCCCGGCGCTTGGAAGAATGAACGCTACTAAAACACTGAGTTAGCTCAAGGCTAAATGACCCTTATTGCAATGCTAAACTAATGGGGTTGCTGTTCCTTTTTGTTTACAACACCAGAATTCTCAAGATTCAGCCTGGTTTCCTGGCTGACGCTAGCAAGACATTTATACATTTATAATTAACAGTTAACAAACTTACATACTAACTAAATTATGGATGAGCGAAGCGAAGACTTCAATTTCACCGACCCCCCAAAAAATTTAGCTCGGTGTTTTTTTGTTTTTTTTTTTGTTTTTTTTTTCCCGTCTGTTTGTTCGCTCTCTACCGGGCGAACGGCATATGCGATCTTGATGAAAATTTGACACGACCTTCGTTTTCTCTGAACTTAGACTTGCCACGTTTTGGGTACAATCGAAGAAATATTTCTCATGAATATCGTACTTTTACGATTTTTTTCGATTTTTAGTGTGATTTTTTCGTGACATTTGGGCCAATTATGACTAAACGGGTGTGGCTACAACGTTCATATTTCACATGGACATTAAGGTAATGGTGATGTATTGCTTTCTGAAAGAAAAATTTGAAAAAGTTAGCCAGAATCGAGAGAAATAAAGCTTTTAATATACGTTTTTTGACTTTTTGTGCGATATTTTCGTGCCATTTGGGCCAATTCTGACCAAACGGGTGGGGCTACAACGTTCATATTATACATGGACATTAAGGTTATGGTGATGTAGTACCTTTTGAAAGAAAACGTTGAAAAAGTTAGCCAGAATCCATAGAAATACAGCTTTTAATGTAAGATTTTTACGTTAAATAATAACAAATTAACAAGAAACAATAGAAACTTGACAACAATCACCTACAATGCGTCGGCAGAAAAACAAAGCACTTGCAAAAGTAAAGATATCCCACGCAAACTAAAAACTTTAAAAAGCTCATCCATCAACGCGGCGGGACTTTAGCGTTTTCCTAGTTACATAATTACTGGTAATGACACATTTCGTAAAATATAGCTGTAAACCGAGATCTATACACTTTTTGTGATGGGCTTCCCGCGTTTTTACTACTACTGCATTCTATTGATGAACAAACTAACCCGTTCTCTCAAAATTAGAAACTGCTCGAAGTGAAATTGACAAATATTAAATAATTAATAGAATGTTTTTCTGGCTGAAAAACATTTATTAATTAAACACATTGTGATCAGTACCCCGTGGTAATTATTAGTTTTATTATTATTATTTTTTATATTCTAAACCAAGATATGGCTACGAAAGGCGGGCAAAGCTCTAGTAGGCGGTGCATTTATGAAATATATTTTTGAAAAATTGGCGGTAGAAGAGCGGTAAGGTCAGTTTCTTTACATAGGTCAACCTTTCGTGCCTTCTGACATCGACGTTGATTCCTGCATGATGCGCACATCTCTAGCTTCCTTCTTTTTCACAAACTCCCACCCCGATGTTTTCTTCCGTTTTCGATCCAACAGACAGCAATGTGAACTGACTGGACTCCTATCCTGTGCTAGTGTAACTGTATTTGTTAATGCCTGCCCTCAACAAAGTGAGTATAGCTTCGACTTACCCCGCTTTTAAGCCCTTATCACGTTCAATTAATACTTTTCTCTGTAGGCGCGATTTCGCCGTTGCAACTTGATCACACTCGCGAGTCACGAGGTTACAAGCATAGTATAGCGTACGCTAAAACTAAAATCAGGAGTGTGGTGATGAAAGATAAATTGTCTCAAAGGTGCCGAGCGGGTTACCGGGATACTTGTCATTTACCAAAAAATGCCGTCTTTGTTTGAAATGTGTTCACATTCAGTAAAGGTAAAGCCTTACCATAACTTACTTACTTGACACACATATTTTATTTAATTGCAGATACCTAATTAATAGAATCAGTAGGCCTAAAGTTTATGCAAATGGTCAGAACACAGAATATGTAGAAGCAAAGTATTATGATTTCATATTTCGTTCAGGTCATATAGGCTACCGTACCGAGTTTCAAGATTGTAAATCTTTCGGGGCGGCGTGTGCAGATAGCTGAAAACCCCCTTAACTCGGGTAGGAGTATACAGGTCGAGTTAGTCGTTAAGCAGTCGCGTGCGCTTGGCTGCGGGCGAACGACATAGGCTTTAGGCCTATTTGGTAAAATTCCGTTGTTCCGTAGCAGTGCGTGGCGCCGCCTACCGAATTGTGCTGCCGTCCGCGGTTGCGGATGCCTAAATCCGGCCCTGCAACTTATCAATTTAGAATAGAAGTCCAGGCTTTTTTTTCTAGGCCTACCTAGGCCGGGGTTTCACTTGACAAAATAGGCCCCAGCTACAAAAAAATTTTTTTTTTTTTTTTTACCCAACCTACAAAATCTTTAACGTCGCTATTTAAAACAGAAAATGACTTTTAATGGAAAAGTACTTTCGTTAAAAATAGGGACGTTAAAGGTTTTGAAGTTTTTTTTGTTACTGTTACACCAAAAACGTGATGATTCTATTTTAGATTTTCGGTGGTGGAATGTAATAAAATAGTACACAATGAGTTGTTCTTGACTTATTTCATCAATGGTGAGTGTTTATGTTGATTTTAGTTGAAAAAAACGGTATTGAAAAGTTGGGTCACACCAACTACGTAAGTACTCATTTCTACACCGTTAAAGAAAGGAAGGTTGGAAAATTGGAAGGGTGGAGAAGCTAGAGGACCGTCAAAGACTAGACAGGCTGAAAAAAATGTGCAGTGTCTAGGGATCATGAGGGATGGGGGGAACTTCACCCAAGTGTGAACACTTAACATTTTTGTAACATTCAAATAATAGTGAAGTAGCTCGCCATTATGTCAGGAGAAGACAGTGTCTGGACGATAAGAATAGTAGAGAGCAGTGCGTGATTAGAGTGTGTGATAAGAGCGTGTAGAGCGAGAAATTGTAATCTGTGCGTTGTGTGATTAATAACTTAGTTTAATTTATTAGTACAAAAGCCGTGAGTACAAATGTCAACCTGACTTCCTGACATCCTGAGCGAGTAGGCCTATAGAGAGTTCAAGTTCACCAATTTTTTTATTTGCATGTTATTGATTAATTACAGGTTTAACAATACATGCTACATCAAGAGAAGATAACACAACTGAACAAGTTCCGTTGGAGCTAACTATCTAGGTATGCACGATCACATGTGGAAATACGAGAGAAGGGCATGGAAAATGGACTTGGGATTCTGGGAAAGTAAGCCTAGTAGTAGTAATAGTTTCATCCTCTTGCAGTTGGTTTTATCTGACCAGTGAGAAGGCCTTTTTCCTCCTTACCGGTACTCCTTTCTCTAGTTTCTCACTTGAGGGGCAGGTGGGGTTGAGAAACTCAAGGTATTCTCTTGCTCTTTAAAGCCCATGACAGCAGTGGGGGAAACTCAAAAAGGTGGGATGGGTGATAAAGGAAGAAACAAGTGAAAGGACAGAGGATGAAAGAGGCTCGCCACTGGTCAAATGTGACCAACTCAAATGCGACCAACTGTGAGATGATAAAAAAACTACTAGGCCTAGGCCTACTACCAACGCAGAGACCGGTTTGACTTGAGTCTTGGTTTTTGATGGGGCGTAGGGCTACCGGTAAGAACCCAGTTGAATCCCAGATGTAGAGCCTAGGCCAAGGCCTTTCGTCATAGGTTATGTAAGGCCTGCCTAGGTTTACGTGTAGCCTACTTGGACCTAGGCATATTGGCTGATTTCAGACAAATACGTTTTATTGATTTCTTTAGCAAACAAAAATCATTTGTCGATAGTAAATTTAGGCCTAAGCTATGTGGGGTCCCTAAGCCTAGGGCCAAGCACCTAAAGCCGTCATGCTTACCTTTTTGAAGCTCTTTGAACCACACTCGGACGATTGCTGCATGATGTTTCCTGTGATGTATAAGCCAAAACGAAAGGGTTTGAATACTTTGCTGAGAACTGTTCAAATCAATAAGCTTCTTCATTAAAGCATCTTCTGTAAAACCAGCCATCATGCCGTAACGTAGCAAAATAAACTATCATAATAATACGCCTAGCAGACGATAATGTAGTTCTCCATATTAGTTCCAAGCATTTCCGTTCACTCGACTCCCTCGCGTTGGCGCCGTAATTTCACTGCAAACCGACGGGCACAAAAATTGCAAACAAAATCAATGTTTGTAAACATGAAAATGCAATAATTCCGTTTTCGTATTTTGTAATATTAAAGGATTTTGTGGAAACAAAACACACTGGATAATTATGAAGACAACTTCAAACTTTATTTTTATAATTCGGCTAATTATAAATATCAAAACAATGTGAAGTTTACAAATTTTGTGTTTGTTTATAAGTTGGTAGTTACACAACTAGTCACCTGGCTAAAAGGATACAAGGCCATTCTATTGTTTGACATTTTTATAGGGCTTTTCTCTATCAAATGCAATGTCTAGGGTAGATTTTAACAAAACACTCTTTGACAGTAACGCTTAATCTAAGTTTTATCGAATACCAAACATTTCTGGAAGCAAAAGTGATTTTGAGGCAAGTATTCAAACGATAAGCCTACCGCTAGGGGCCTACCTTCGGGGGTTGCGTTGCACAGGCTAGGCCTAGGATAGAGCCTAGGGGTAGGCCTATGTAGGCTAGGGGCTAGCTAGGCCTAAGCCCTAGACCTGTATGCCTAGCTGATTCCTGAATAGTCCTTAGGCTTAAGCTAGTTTGGGTGAAGCAAAGTGACAAGTTACTTTGTCAATACCAATTTCCTAGGCTAGCCCTACACGTTTGCCTGATGCAACAACATTCAATTCTGCATGTCATCCTGCCTCTAGGGTAGGCTACGCCTAGCCCTAGGCCCTAGCCTAGCCCTAGCCCTAGGCCCCTAGCCTGGGCCTTGGCCAAGAACAAAGGTCCCTGTCCTAGGCTAGGCCTAGACCATACCATTCTATTCACTAGGCTGGTCCTTTGTGTATTTCTATGGTTATAACATCTAGGCCTAGGCCCTAGCCCCTAGGCTGCTTCTCGAACTATACGATGCCGGCTTACCTTTTTGTTGACTTTTCTTCGGATGTTGACTGTTTGGTCAGTGGTAGATTTTTCCTTTCCCTCCTTTTTACTTCCTCGTCCTACCTCCATATTCCTAGGCCTAGTTCCTCTTTCTTTTCTTAAGTGCATCCCTTCTCTCACTATCTCATAGCAGAGACTACATCTGCTAAACAGAAGCAAATACTACTATTATCAGGGACTTCAGCTTTGATTGGATGCCCTTAAGGTGCTTTCCCCCTCTGTCCCTTCAGCAAGATCATTCCACTCCACCACAGTCTTTGCCATGAAGAAATATTTCCTCAGATCTGTCGTCCAGGTTTCCCTTCCATATTTCCACCTATGATCTCCTCTCGCAAAAACGAGCACTAGATAGTATTTGTGTAATTCCTTTTTACATGACAAACCATGCTTCGAGTAGGCGTAGATACATTATTCCCTTATAATCCTGAACATTTTACCTACCTACCGACATAGGCCTCTAGGCCCTAGTCGGTCTTTCTTCCTCCTGTCTTCAAGCTATTCTCATCCCAGATTATTTACCATTCCCATCACATCACATCCCATCCCATCACATCGCTTAAATCGGAAGTGTTACTTTATCGCGCCCTCGCATTCCCTGTAGGCCTAGAAATGCACTCGATAATCAACCTAGCCCTACCTAGAATGAAAGTTTACAGAATTACATATTTTCTTAAAACACTTTTCATTACCGGTAGGCCTACCTACGTTTCCAGCAATAACGCAGACCGCACCATAGCACTGCTATTGTAGTCTCAATTATTGTCTTAATGTGAATGATAATTACTTTGCATTGACTTCTTGAGACATCCCATCTTGACTTGATACGGTATAAGGGTATTTTGACGGTTATGTTATTTTGCATTAAATTTATGATTTTCCTTTTTCTAACTGAATATTATTATGTATTTACTTGGCTTTTGGCCGCGGAAAGTAGTTTCTGCCTTATCACTTTTAGTTTGCTTGAATCGGTCGTTTTGGTTAGGCCTAGTTCAGTTAGTGCGGTCCAACTTTTCAACACTGTTTTTTTTTTCATAGAAAAACAATTAAAAAAATACCTCAAATGAGAAATACCTAGGCCTAAATGAAGAAGAACTCATTAGGTATTAACAATTTATTTACACTAATCACTCTGAAAATATACCAATTTTATAGAATGAACACAGATTGAACACAAACACTCGCTCATTTAGTCATTTCACTGTCATTTGGTCGCCATGTTTGCTATTTATGGCCTACGTCTTGATTTTACTTACTAGGCCTACCAACCTTTTTCACTAAGCCTTTAACCTTGCTATTTTAAATATAGGCCTGAAGGACTTTCACCACAAAAGGACTTTCGTTTAAAATAGCGACGTTAAACGGTTTGAAGTTTTTTGTTACTATAACAGCAAAAACGTGATGATTATATTTTTAATTTTTTTATTATGTTCTTGTAAGGTTATTTGCAGTTAGTGCCCTATAGGCCTATAACATCTCAGCAGGCCTAGGCCGCGTCACTCCTCGCTAGGCCTACGTTTTTTCATGTGTTTTTTTTTTTTTTGGGGGGGGGGGGGAATTGTCGGTAATTGTGGGTTTCCGCGTGTTTATTTTTAATTTACTAGCCTAGTGATTTTGCATGGTTTTGAACAACAACAAAAAGTTGGTGCAAAATTAGCCATTTCATCATACTACCCTTGTTTTTCCTGAATCCTGATTAGTGATTAGGGGTCATGTAGGATTGTAGGTAATTGGAAACGCCCTTTATAACGTCTGTAGGCCTATGTGAAGTTCAAATTTAAAAAAAATTGGAAGATAGCAGGGTCATTCCATTTAGATTCACCAGATTTAAAAAAAAGTGTTTGCATCATGATTTTTAATTTTTTTCAAATTTTGCATGTTGATACCTATATGTATTAAGATTTCAAATCCAAGTTTCTAGATTTTTGGGATGCACCATTCACATATTTTAGGCATCTAAGTGTCGCCCCGCGTAGCGTTATTTGCATTCGTAGCTAGTAGCGGTAAATGAAAATAGGTTTGAGAACGTTTGAGATATCAAAATGAAGTGAGGCAATATTCTTACTAAAATGACAATCTTTCATTAAACATCACTTCAATTTTGAACAACTTTAATTTTTCTTGCATTACGAGGCAGCCAAAATATTGACAACGCTTTTGGCTTTTTGGCTACTTTCAATAAATAGTTTTATATGGAAGGGGTGGACAACAACAAAAAATATTTTTTGTGAGTAAAAAAACTATGAGTACATACCTCTAAGGTTGTAGGGGAAAAAATGTGTTGTTTTAAACCCCTTATGCCTTAAAAAAAAATTCTGAAAAATGGAGCCAAATCAAAAAGTACCCTTTGAGGGTAGTTTTTTGACAAAAGGGGTAGGTCCTAAAAAAAATTCAAAATAGCCATAAGTTGCTTGATCATATGAATTTTAATATATCAAAAATTGTCATGTTGTTTTGCTTGGTTTTAAAGTTAACAGATTTTACAAAACTGCTTAAAAAAATCGACTATTCAGAAGGTTCTAGATCTTCATCCTTTGTTAGCTTTGGACTATGTTTAATTTCTTTACTGAGGCCACTAAAAGATAGGGTGAAGGGGGAATCACTAGGGGAGGGGCTTAAACCAAGTTTAAACTTGTTGATGAGGCATTAACTATGATTGGACAGAATGTGTTGGGGAGGGGGGGTGGGGGCGGGGAATAACCTGGACAGGTTAAGGACATGATCACCAGTTAAGCTTACTAGTTCAATTCACTCTTTGTCTTGTGTGCTGATCTCCATCAATGTTATATCATTTTCATTTATAATGCAGTTGTCGTAGGGAATACGCCTTCAAGATGACAAGTGTAGCAATTATTCTTATGGTGAAAACAGTGAGTTTAAATGTTTTAACAGTTTCAGTGAAGAGCAGCAAAGAGTTATTAAAATTTGAGGCTATGGGTAGACCTTAGCATACAAACAGTGTGTTTATATCAATGAAAAGCAGTTTTTGCAGAAATTTAATCACTTGTTTGGAGAGTATTGTTGTGATCCATCTTAAAAAACATAAAAAGAAAGATTAAGAAAGTCATTACGTGAAATATCTTTACAGTGTTCAAAACTACATTCAACTTGGAAGCTAATACCAGGCAAATCTATTTGTTTGGAATGTTTGATGAAAAATTAGTTAAAAGTGAGGATGCGGATGACAAATGCTGTCGATGAGTTTCAAGAGACTGGTTTGGGTCCTTTAGATTCTGTGAACAAGGCTTGCTCAGCCCTAGGAGTATCACCCGTCAAGATACAAAAACTAAATAGGCGTCAACGATCTTCTGCCATCAAGAACAAGATCAAAGTTATTTCACATAAAGTTGTTCATAAACTTGAGCTTTCTTATGATGTTGACTTTTCTGATGAAGAACCCGGCACAAGTGAACAAAATAATGATGCATATAGCAGGTTAATATCCAAGTTAAAACTGAGGATGACTAGTGCAAGAGACATGCAGACAAAAGTTAACATACTGAGTCTACTACCAAATTCTTGGTCCATACCAATGATTGTTCCGAGTTTCATGTCACAGAATATCTTGCCCCGTCGTGCGCGTAACCTTACGAAACAATACGGCATTCTACCCGATGTACAAGATAATAACGTGGCTATGTTATTAGCGATGAAATAGTTGAATCTATCACAGCATTTTACCAATGTGACGAGTACAGCCGTATGTGCCCGGGCAAGAAGGATTGTGTGTCGATCCGAAACGAGGCTGGCAACAAGGAAAAATAAACAAAAACGCTTAGTGCTCTGTAATTTATCGGAGCTATATGCTCAATATAAAATTAAATATCCCCATTTCAAGGTTGGATTTTCAAAGTTTGCGGACTTAAGACCAAAATGGTGTGTGCTGGCTGGTGCTGCAGGAACTCATACAGTCTGCGTCTGTTCATTCATCAGAATGTTAAAGTTAATGATCAGTGCAGCCAAGATACAAAACAGTTACAAAGAGATGTTAGGTTCACTTGTTTGTGATTTAGAAAATGAAACCTGCATGCTACGTGAGTGGCCACAAACTGCCCTGGACCTGCAGAGCTTGAAGCACAACTAGCTGCCGTAAAAGATGATGATAATTGGGACGAAAATATACAATACAAGCAATGGGTCACCACCGATCGATGTGACTTAGTGACGATAACAGACAATTACAATGACTTTGTGAGTAAGTTAATAGATAAACTCACTGATCTGAAGAAGCATCATTTTGTTGCCACTAAACAGGCAGAATATATGAGAACGAAGAAAGAAACTCTAAATCCAGAAGAATGCATAATAAGTGGAGATTTCTCTGAAAATTTTACTTTTGTGATGCAGGACGAGATACAGAGTTTTCACTGGGTGAACAATCAAGCTACACTTCACCCATTTGTGATCTACTACATAGATGAGGCAAAAAATGAGCTAACTTCGAGAAGTGTGTGCATTATCAGTGACCACTTGCAGCATAGTACTACTGCAGTGTATGCATTTCAGAAAGTAGTTTTAGAATTTTTGAAATCTTTTGCTCCCTACGTAAAAAAGTTATTTACTTTAGTGACGGTGCTGCAAGTCAGTATAAAAACAAAAAAAATTTCACCAATTTGTGCCATCACTTTGAGGATTTTAATTATTATGCTGAATGGCATTTTTTTGCCACATCGCATGGCAAAGGTCCATGCGATGGGATTGGTGGAACAGTTAAACGTCTTGTTACGAAAACAAGCCTACAAAGAACATTGGATATTCATATCAAGACTCCAAAAGAGATGTTCGAATTTTGTGATGAAAATGTCAAAGGGATTAACTTTTTCTATGTAACTTCAGAAACTATTGTAAAAGAAGAAAACCATCTAGTTCAACGTTATGACAATGCAGTTGCGGTGCCAAACACAAGATCTTACCATTGTATCAAACCAATTGATTTGAACTCTATGCAAGTATTCAAAACATCAAGTTCTGTTTTATATGATAAAGTGTTAATAACTAAGACAAAAACAAGGTCGGGTCATGTTATTAACATAAAGCTCCTGGGATTATGTTGCCTGTGTCTATGATCACAAGTGGTGGTTAGGAACAGTTGCTGAATCTTCGGTGGAAAATATGGACTTCAAAATTGACTTTTTTCACCCATCAGGACCTAGTACTGTTTTCAAAATGTCAGATAAAGATAAAGTATGGGTGAAACCCGAAAACATTCTGCGCATTGTATCACCTTTGGAGTTGTCGACGGCAATGGGACGATCTCATAATATTAGTAATGCTCTTTGCATGGAGATAAATAACATGCTATCAGAACACCAAACTTAAGGTAATGAAGCCTTTCAAAAAGATTAATGATAACATTTACTATTTTGATATTTTCACAATCATTAGAAAACTAAATCTACATTTTAACGTTATTTTACATTATGTAAATCTAAGTGGTTTTTAGTACTTTTGTAAAATCTGTAACTTCGAAACCAAAGAAAACAACATGACAAATTTTTGATATATTAAAATTCATATAATCAAGCAATTTATGGCTATTTTGATTTTTTTTTTAGGACCTACCCCTTTTGTCAAAAAACCACCCTCAAAGAGGTACTTTTTGATTTTACTCCATTTTCAGAATTTTTTTTAAGGCATAAGGGGTTAAAACAACACATTTTTTTTCCTACAACCTTAGAGGTATGTACTCATAGTTTTTACCCACAAAAAGTTATTTTGTTGTTGTCACCCCTTCCATATAAAACTATTTATTGAAAGTAGCAAAAAAGTAAAATGCGGAGTCAATATTTGGCTGCCTCGTAATGCAAGAAAAATTAAAGTTGTTCAAAATTGAAGTGATGTTAATGAAAGATTGTCATTTTAGTAAGAAATATTGTCTCACTTCATTTTGATATCTCAAACGGTTCTCAACCTATTTCATTTACCGCTACTAGCTACCAAAGCAAATAACGCTACGCGGAGCAACACTTAGATGCCTAAAATATGTGTATGGTGCATCCCAAAAATCTAGAAACTTGAATTTGAAATCTTAATAGCTACATATAGGTATCAACATGCAAAATTTGAAAAAATTAAAAATCATGATGCAACACTCATCTGGTGAATCTAAATGGAATGACCCAGCAGGGTCATTCCATTTAGATTCACCAGATTTAAAAAAAAGTTGTTGCATCATGATTTTTAATTTTTTTCAAATTTTGCATGTTGATACCTATATGTATTAAGATTTCAAATCCAAGTTTCTAGATTTTTGGGATGCACCATTCACATATTTTAGGCATCTAAGTGTCGCCCCGCGTAGCGTTATTTGCATTCGTAGCTAGTAGCGGTAAATGAAATAGGTTGAGAACCGTTTGAGATATCAAAATGAAGTGAGGCAATATTTCTTACTAAAATGACAATCTTTCATTAACATGACTTCAATTTTGAACAACTTTAATTTTTCTTGCATTACGAGGCAGCCAAATATTGACAACGCTTTTTGCTTTTTGGCTACTTTCAATAAATAGTTTTATATGGAAGGGGTGACAACAACAAAATAATTTTTTGTGAGTAAAAACTATGAGTACATACCTCTAAGGTAGTAGGGAAAAAATGTGTTGTTTTAACCCCTTATGCCTTAAAAAAAATCTGAAAATGGAGCAAAATCAAAAAGTACCCCTTTGAGGGTAGTTTTTTGACAAAAGGGGTAGGTCCTAAAAAAAATTCAAAATAGCCATAAGTTGCTTGATCATATGAATTTTAATATATCAAAAATTTGTCATGTTGTTTTGCTTGGTTTTAAAGTTACAGATTTTACAAACTGCTAAAAAAATCGACTATTTGGAAGGTCTAGATCTTCATCCTTTGTTAGCTTTGACTATGTTTAATTTCTTTACTGAGCCACTAAAAGATAGGGTGAAGGGGGAATCACTAGGGGAGGGGCTTAACCAAGTTTAAACTTGTTGATGAGGCATTAACTATGATTGGACAGAATGTGTTTGGGGAGGGGGGTGGGGGCGGGGAATAACCTGGACAGGTTAAGACATGATCAACAGTTAAGCTTACTAGTTCAATTCACTCTTGGTCTTGTGTGCTGATCTCCATCAATGTTATATCATTTTCATTTATAATGCAGTGTTCTGTAGGAATACGCCTTCAAGATGACAAGTGTAGCAATTATTCTTATGGTGAAAAACAGTGAGTTTAAATGTTTTAACAGTTTCAGTGAAGAGCAGCAAGAGTTATTAAATTTGAGGCTAGGGGTAGACCTTAGCATACAAACAGTGTGTTTATATCATGAAAAGCAGTTTTTGCAGAAATTTAATCACTTGTTTGGACAGTATTGTTGTGACCCTCTTAAAAAACACAAAAGAAAATTAAGAAATCATTACGGGAAATATCTTTACAGTGTTCAAAACTACATTCAACTTGGAAGCTAATACCAGGCAAATCTATTTGTTTGGAATGTTTGATAGAAAATTAGTAAAAGTGAGGATGCGGATGACAATGCTGTCGATGAGTTTCAAGAGACTGGTTTGGGTCCTTTAGATTCTGTGAACAAGGCTTGCTCAGCCCTAGGAGTATCACCCGTCAAGATACAAAAACTAAATAGGCGTCAACGATCTTCTGCCATCAAGAACAAGATCAAAGTTATTTCACATAAAGTTGTTCATAAACTTGAGCTTTCTTATGATGTTGACTTTTCTGATGAAGAACCCGGCACAAGTGAACAAAATAATGATGCATATAGCAGGTTAATATCCAAGTTAAAACTGAGGATGACTAGTGCAAGAGACATGCAGACAAAAGTTAACATACTGAGTCTACTACCAAATTCTTGGTCCATACCAATGATTTGATCCGAGTTTCATGTCACAGAATATCTTGCCCGTCGTGCGCGTAACCTTACGAAACAATACGGCATTCTACCCGATGTACAAGATAATAAACGTGGCTATGTTATTAGCGATGAAATAATTGAATCTATCACAGCATTTTACCAATGTGACGAGTACAGCCGTATGTGCCCGGGCAAGAAGGATTGTGTGTCGATCCGAAACGAGGCTGGCAACAAGGAACATAAACAAAAACGCTTAGTGCTCTGTAATTTATCGGAGCTATATGCTCAATATAAAATTAAATATCCCCATTTCAAGGTTGGATTTTCAAAGTTTGCGGACTTAAGACCAAAATGGTGTGTGCTGGCTGGTGCTGCAGGAACTCATACAGTCTGCGTCTGTTCATTTCATCAGAATGTAAAGTTAATGATCAGAACAGCCAAGATACAAAACAGTTACAAAGAGATGTTAGGTTCACTTGTTTGTGATTTAGAAAATGAAACCTGCATGCTACGTGAGTGCACAAACTGCCCTGGACCTGCAGAGCTTGAAACACAACTAGCTGCCGTAAAAGATGATGATAATTGGGACGAAAATATACAATACAAGCAATGGGTCACCACCGATCGATGTGACTTAGTGACGATAACAGACAATTACAATGACTTTGTGAGTAAGTTAATAGATAAACTCACTGATCTGAAGAAGCATCATTTTGTTGCCACTAAACAGGCAGAATATATGAGAACGAAGAAAGAAACTCTAAATCCAGAAGAATGCATAATAAGTGGAGATTTCTCTGAAAATTGTACTTTTGTGATGCAGGACGAGATACAGAGTTTTCACTGGGTGAACAATCAAGCTACACTTCACCCATTTGTGATCTACTACATAGATGAGGCAAAAAATGAGCTAACTTCGAGAAGTGTGTGCATTATCAGTGACCACTTGCAGCATAGTACTACTGCAGTGTATGCATATCAGAAAGTAGTTTTAGAATTTTTGAAATCTTTGCTCCCTACGTAAAAAAAGTTATTTACTTTAGTGACGGGGGCTGCAAGTCAGTATAAAAACAAAAAAAAATTCACCAATTTGTGCCATCACTTTGAGGATTTTGATTATTATGCTGAATGGCATTTTTTTGCCACATCGCATGGCAAAGGTCCATGCGATGGGCTTGGTGGAACAGTTAAACGTCTTGTTACGAAAGCAAGCCTACAAAGAACATTGGATAATCATATCAAGACCCCAAAAGAGATGTTTGAATTTGTGATGAAAATGTCAACGGGATTAAGTTTTTCTATGTAACTTCAGAAACTATCGTAAAAAAAGAAAACCATCTAGCTCAACGTTATGACAATGCAGTTGCGGTGCCAAACACAAGATCTTACCATTGTTTCAAACCAATTGATTTGAACTCTATGCAAGTATTCAAAACATCAAGTTCTGTTTTATATGATGAAGTGTTAATAACTAAAACAAAAACAAGGTCGGGTCATGTTATTAACATAAAGCTCCGGGATTATGTTGCCTGTGTCTATGATCACAAGTGGTGGTTAGGAACAGTTGCTGAATCTTCGGTGGAAAACATGGATTTCAAAATTAACTTTTTTCACCCATCAGGACCTAGTACTGTTTTCAAAATGTCAGATAAAGATTCAGTATGGGTGAAACACGAAAACATTCTGCGCATTATATCACCTTTGGAGTTGTCGACGGCAATGGGACGATCTCATAATATTAGTAATGCTCTTTGCATGAAGATATATAACATGCTATCAGAACACCAAACTTAATTGTAATGAAGCCTTTCAAAAAGATTAATGGTATAATTTACTATTTTGATATTTTCACAATCATTAGAAAACTAAATCTACATTTTAACGTTATTTTACATTATGTAAATCTAAGTGGTTTTTAGTACTTTTGTAAAATCTGTAACTTCGAAACCAAAGAAAACAACATGACAAATTTTTGATATATTAAAATTCATATAATCAAGCAATTTATGGCTATTTTGATTTTTTTTAGGACCTACCCCTTTTGTCAAAAAACCACCCTCAAAGAGGTACTTTTTGATTTTACTCCATTTTCAGAATTTTTTTTAAGGCATAAGGGGTTAAAACAACACATTTTTTTTCCTACAACCTTAGAGGTATGTACTCATAGTTTTTACCCACCAAAAAGTTATTTTGTTGTTGTCACCCCTTCCATATAAAAATATTTATTGAAAGTAGCAAAAAAGTAAAATGCGGAGTCAATATTTGGCTGCCTCTTAATGCAAGAAAAATTAAAGTTGTTCAAAATTGAAGTGATGTTAATGAAAGATTGTCATTTTAGTAAGAAATATTGCCTCACTTCATTTTGATATCTCAAACGGTTCTCAACCTATTTCATTTACCGCTACTAGCTACGAATGCAAATAACGCTACGCGGGGCGACACTTCGATGCCTAAAATATGTGAATGGTGCATCCCAAAAATCTAGAGACACTTGGATTTGAAATCTTAATACATATAGGTATCAACATGCAAAATTTGAAAAAAATTAAAAATCATGATGCAACACTCATCTGGTGAATCTAAATGGAATGACCCAGCATGGTCCAGACTATTATGGAAAATGTGCAAGTACCGGTAGTTACAGCTTCTTCTGTTAGATTATTTGTTTGTTTGTTTGTGATGTTATACACAATGCAACCAACCTCTAAACAAAAAAACTTGTTTCAATTTGAACCACATCTCAAAATTGCCCCTGTTATGGTCCTTATTTTGTTTTTAAGAAATTTATTCTTGGATGGAAATTAATTAACCTAAGATACATTACCGGTAGTCAACAATGGGTACATTCCGAAAGCTGTTGAATATGCTTTGGTGCTGGCATTCTCCAACACGTTAAAGCATCTGTAAGCACGATATACTTTCGGAACACGTCGAGCATGAGTATGGCTGTTTCGGGGAGGCGCGCATGCGCGTTGCCACAGGTGCTGCAAATATATTTTACGCAATTTTTAGGTTAAGTCCGTCATATAAGGAATTTAAGTTATTAAGGAAGTGTAAGTGACTTACCGTTGTTTATTCAAGCGGCTGGCTCAGGTAAAACAACTATTACGCAAGTTTTTTGGGGTTTTGTCACGTCAAAGAACAATACATAACAATTTAATTAGGTGATCCGCCATTTTTGATTTTAAAATACCACCAATTCTCCCATAGCCCTATGCTGGGAATGCTCAAGTTAAAACCTCAAGCATATTGAGTATGCTGAATATGCTCACAAACCATGTTTCGGAACGCCAAGCATAGCATATTCAACAGCTTTCGGAATGGGTCAAGCACGCAAATAGCATATTAAACAACTTACGGAACGCAGCCAATATGGTACAGGCAGGGTGCGAATTGACGGGGGGGATGGGGGGATTTCCCCCCCTCTGGTAATTTCATCCCTGGATCTGTTTTACTGAAAGGTATCCCTGCCGGGGATGGCTATTCCCACCTCTGGATATCCATCTCATCTCATAACATATCAAGTGACTTTATCTGGTAATGTTAATAAATAATGCGTCAATTTACACATATTCCTTTCAAAATAATACCTCAGATCGCTTCTAATACCATCTTGAGGGCAATAATACCCCCAAATTTTTCCTCAGATTACTTCTAAGGCCATCTCGAGGGCAATAATGACCCAAAAATTTTCATCAGATCGCTTCTAAGGCCATCTTGAGAGCAATAATACCCCAAAATATTTTCCTTTCAAGGCTCTAAGGGCAATAATACCCCAAAAAATTTCGCCTCCGGCGACTGGGGCTTTGCCCCAGACCCCGGTTTGCCAACGAAAATACTATTCCAAGCCATCCCCCCCTCTGCAAAGTCGTTAATTCGCACCCTGGGTACAGGTGAAATTGAGATAATCACCATAGTTTCTCCTGATGAGCAATGTTTCCAATTCCCCTATTATCTCATACTTGGGGGTAATTGGAAACATGAATTTGGTGTAATTGGAAACAAAGCCAAAAGATCCATGTTAAGCTATGGACAAATTTCTGGGGGAAATGGAAACACATTTATGTTTGGTTTTATAGTAAGGTAAGTTGGTAACAGTAGGTAACATATCCCCCCAAAATACAAAAATTTGTAAAAAAAAACGGCAGCCAAGCTCTCCTTCCAAAGTCTTCGGCTGTGAATGCTGTGAGATATAGAAGTTGAGCCAAGCATTTCATTCTTTCTCCCTAGTTTCGCATTGAAAAGAAGTAAGATCATTTCGCCTGTTGACGAGCGCCAAGCCAACCATTTACGTGGAAAAAAAAGTAAAAATTTTAAACTCAAAATCATAAAAAAATTACTTGGCCATTGACTTTTTAGAGTCCTTGTACCAAAATCAATAGCCAAGTAATTTTTTTATGATGGCCATTGACTTTTTAGAGTCCTTGTACCAAAATCAATAGCCAAGTAATTTTTTTTATGATTTTGAGTTTAAAATTTTTACTTTTTTTTCCACGGAAATAGTTGGCTTGGCGCTCGTCAACAGGCGAAATGATCTTACTTCTTTTCAATGCGAAATTAGGGAGAAAGAATGGAAATGCTTGGCTCAACTTCTATATATCTCACAGCATTCACAGCCGAAGACTTTGGAAGGAGAGCTTGGCTGCCGTTTTTTTTTACAAATTTTTGTATTTTGGGGGGATATCACATCTTTTTGTTGTTTGTTTCATATCAAAGCGTGAAATACGTGTAAAGGTGGATATAGTGCTTTTTAAAACAGATTGTCTAGAAACAAAAGCTACCATCTTTTGTTTTTGTTTACAATCTGTAGTTGTCAATATACAATGTTTTTATTAAATTTCCTATGGTTAATGTCGTCTTGGGTGTTTGTGTGAATGATTTGTTGACCGGAATATAACACATTGACACATAATTTTAATCAGCAATTAAAATATTAAAATTGTATTAAATACGACCTAAAGTTTTTCCCAAAGTTAAGGGTGGTAGGGAACATGGGGGTGAAATATCGCTTGCCTCCTGGCGGATTATTATGTTTCATATTATTATGTAACATCATGCCAAATTTCATGCTGATAACTCATTTGGTGCCTTCATGGTGAATGCTGGAAATCAAGGTAAAAATAACATAAACTATTAGGGATGGGGGGTTGAAAAATTGTGGTTTAGGAAATGAGAAATGAGAATAGGCTTAGTGGGCACATTAAATTATAATTTACTAATTTGAATACAAATTCAATTTTAGGTTTGAGCTAGGCCTATGAATTATTCCAATTTTAGGGGATGATTTAGGGGGTGTTGGGGTGGAATATCGCTTGCTTTTCAGTGAATTATTTTTTATATCAGTATGTACCATCATGGATTCATGCTGATAACTCATTAGGTACCTTCATGGTGAATGCTGGAAATCAAGGTAAAAATAATATAAACTATAAGGGATGGGGGTTGAAAAAATAAGGTTTAGGAAATGAGAATAGGCCGATTGGGTTAAAACACATTAAAACATAATTTTAATAACTATTTTGAATAAAGCATCAATTTTAGATTAGAGCTATGAATTATTCCAATTTTAGGGGGTGTTGGTGGTGGAATATCGCTTGCCTCTCGGCGGATTATTTTTCATATTATTATGTACCATCATGTCAAATTTCATGATGATAACTCATTAGGTGCCTACGTGGTGAATGCTGGAAATCAAGGTAAAAATAATATAAACTATTAGGGATGGGGGTTGACAAAATGTGTTTTATATAATGAGAATAGACCGATTGGGTTTAAACACATTAGAACATAATTTTAATAAAATTTGTTTAAAAATTCAATTTTGGATTAGAGCTATGAATTATTTTAATTTTAGGGGATGATTTAGGGGGTGTTGGGGGTGGAATATTGTTTGTCTCTCGGCGGAAGTGTGCGAGTCCGAGGTACATCTAAGTGTGGTCCAAGTTTCATAGTTCTAAAATGTACAGTTTTCTCTGAGGCTTTATTCCCCTCTCTGGCAGAATCCCCCCCCCCCCCCCCCCCCAAACCAGTCAGCCGAAAGATTTTAGTCGATTTTTACGCACTTTTTTAACACAGAACGGGTTATCGGATCGGTCTGATTTTTTTTTGGTATGTCATGGACCACATATCAGGTCATATACCGAGTTTCAAGATTGTAAATCTTTCGGGACGGCGTGTGCAGATAGCTGAAAACCCCCCAACTCGGGTAGCTGTAAACAGGGTCGAGTTAGTCATCGCCTTCTAGCATTCGCGTGCGCTTGGCTGCGGGCGAACGACCGTCGCCCTAGATTTCCTGGTCCAATAAAGATAAGTGGCAATGTGGACCTTGTCTTGGACCCACACCAAGATGCCATTGAAAAGATGTGCTTTTTTTTTCAAAATCACAGGAAATCCAAAAAACGCAGTAACGTTTCCATTTGCTTAATCGATGCATGTTTTGTTTTTGTTGGTAATTTACCTATCTATTGACGTAGTTTTTGTAAATTTAATTTTAAGTGCTAATTGCATTGGTATTTAAATACAAAAATACATTTTTTTAAATACAACAGTCCTATTTTCATGCTTGTGATGCTTTTGAGATTTTTTGTACAATTCTGCGTTGCGATGGAAAGTTTTCTTTAGGCCTAAATGAACACAGAATCTACAGTTTGTATCATAATGTTTTCATTCTTTTTGTGTTAGAATCACAGCTTAAAATGCTTTGTTTTCAATTACCCTACTTTAGTTTCCTTATGGGTCTATGAGTTGTACCATGGCTGTTTCCATTTACCCCAATATCCGGGGTAATTGGAAACGAATTCGAGTTTTAAAAAAAGCAATAAAAATACCATACAATATTCTTCCACAAAATTCTTGTTGGTAGGTCATGATTTAGTTTACATCCCAATGCACAATTTTGCTCCTTACATTTTTTCTCTCCTATCAATACAATAGGCTTACCCTAGCCTACAAATAAGGTCAAAGTTTAAAAACACTAAAAGTGTTTCCGATTACCCGCATTACCCCTATACACACTGTCTGAATGTTGGAAAAATTTGCATAATTTATTCTACAATATTGTTTTATATTATTGATCGATAATGCAGTCACCTCTTTGATTATTGATAAATGATAACTTATTTTACTGTGCATTGCTATGTATTAGGTAACCTTGAAATTGTAAACATTAACAGATCATTGCTTACCCATCAATATCATATAAATTTAGCTCCAGAAGTTTTAATTATTTTAAAGTCTGTGTTTTCCTTCTGATAGTTAAAACTTTTCTGTTTTTAAAATGAACAGGTCACTGCCTGTGCCAGTGATGTGCGTTGGGGCCCAGTCAACCCAGCTATGCCATCCGCGATCGGTGCTAGCTTGAGTCAGCATGGCAGCCTCATGCCGCCCGCAGCGCATCACGTGACCCATTCATCAGGCAACATGACCTTGCCCAGCAATGAAGACTGCGGAATTCGCGAGGTTTGTTCGAACTGCCATAATTTTATTTGGTCCTTACAAGTGGCAACTATTTTAAATCATCTCCCCGGTCCGTTGAGTTTAATCAATTGGCATTAGTTATTGCCTATTGTTTGTTCTTTTACATTCCTTCTGTTAATAGACGATTACGTAAAGTCTCTGCGCATGCCCGAACTCTGCAAGGAATTCTGGGTAGTGTGTTGCAAGCACAGCCAACAAAATCTTAAAATTTTTAACAAAAGCCATCAATCATTTTTTACATTGAAGAAAACACACCCTTCGGGTTCAAGGTTTTAAAAGTTCAATTTCAATTTCAATTTATTTGGAAACAAAAACAAAAACAATGTTACAGGTTTTTCAAAGTTTTCACCGTGTACCATTTTAGTTGTACAAATTTTTAAATTTAAGGAATTTTACACAATAGTATATGTATAAATACTATCCCTACAGTAATCTACTAATAACAAAATAACTCTAAAAATAAAAAAATACACTACACTAACAAATAATCATCTTTCATTACATTGTCTCTATTTTAGGTAATAAAAAGGAACTACCAAAACCCAAATGAACATGCAATTTTTCCAAAATACATTGTTAATTAATTGGATAAAGGAAATGAATAAGAACATTATTTCCAAAATTTCAAATATTGTAACATTTAAAACCCAAACTGATTGAAAATTGGGGTAGGTCAGTTATTGAAAAGTCATTTAACTGTAGTAAGCTTTTTGTAATAAAAATTTTGCAGCTTTTTTTAAATTTTAATGTATTGGGGGAATCTTTGATTTTTTGGGAACAAGGTTGTAGAAATTTATTTAAAATCAGAGTTTTTGGCCAATTTTTGTAGAACATTGGCTAGATGGAGATCATTTTTTCCCTTGTTTTTGTGGGTATGTACATTGCAACCAAGGATTGGATGTTTTTCTTAATGCAAAGACTGATTTAAGAATGTAAAGACAGGAAGTAAGAATGTTCAGAGAATAAAGTAATTTTACAACCCATTTGCCCAAGGGAAATAATGCTCTAATTGCTCTTTTTTTGTACAATAAAAACTTTTAAATGGAGTTGACTTTCCCCAAAATTCTATCCCAATCTTAGAGGGTTTTTCAAAAAGGAAAAGTAGCTCTTTAGCATTTGATAACATTGTTTAATTTTGATGTTTTTAATTCAAAAAAGCAAGCTGATTTTTTTATCAGTATTTTAATGTGAGCAGCCATGTTAAGTTTTTATTTTTGTTGACCAGAAAGTTTGTTTGTTAAAACGAGTTTACAACGATTTGTCATTTGAATTTTGTAGGCAATTATAAAATTTTATTTTGTTTTTTTTTTTTTGAATTGAATGGAAGGGATAAATTTAGTTTTAGAGAAAAAGCAATATTTTGTTATTGTAAACCATTAAATAGCTCAGTAAGTCTTTTTTCTCCCTTTTCTTGAGAAAAAACTTTTCGCAGCCTTTACGCTAGTAGTAAAGTCATCAGCAAACAACTCGGCTCAAAAATTTTGCCCCAGGTGGGCGTTAATAGGAAAATGAAGAATGGGGGCCCAAGACGACCCTTTGTGGAACCCCACAAATAACCTTTTCAAATTCTGTTTTAATGTTTGAAAAATTTGTTGTTTTAAGATCATAGTACTACGCATGTAGTCGGTCGGCGTAAGATGTTAAGATTTTTCAATCCCACCCCCACGTATACCATAGTAACTCTAATTGCCAGCAGTATTGTGATCAACACAATAAAAACGTTTTTGTTAGATCACAAAATATGCCCAATGTTGGTATTTTGAGTCGACTGCTTCAAAAAATAGTTTTTAGAAATCTACTAATTGTGTCACTTGTGATTTGCCTCTTTAAAACCCTTTTTTCTTCTTTTGATATTTTTTTCATCGAAAGAATGCGATCATTGATTGAATATCAAATTTTCTAATATTTTGGGGCAGTTAAGGATGGTATAGGTCTATATTTATTTTGCAATGATTTACTTCCTTTTTTTAAATATTGGATAATTTTTGGATATTTTTAATGCCTTGGGAAAGACCCATTTTAAAAAGCAAGTTTTGAAAAAATGTCGGAAAAGGCAGCTAGTTCATTTAACATTTTTTATAACATAATCGACAAATCAAAATACCGCAGAGTGTTTTGGCTTTAATTAAGTACATATTTTTTTATTTTTTTTGGGGTTTTGTTCATACAAATATGGGGATTTAATTTGGGCTTTTTTTTATTTTGATAAGTAAGTTTGGAAATTATGATTTGGATTTTTTGGAAAAATTTCCCGGTACTTATATTTTTTGTCAGGTAAGATGCTTCACTCGTAAAATATTTATTCAATGTTGTGGTTTTACTGTTGGGATTTTTTAAATTTAATGTTTTTTGTTGAAAAGAGTTTATTTCATTATTTTTTTTGGCTTACTTTTTTATTTTTTTCTTTTATTTTTTTTCCAAAATTTGATTTTGATTTATTGTCGAAGTGATATGGTTTTTCTTATTTGGTTACTTTTTTGCATTTTTAAGAACTCTTTTTTTTTAAAATTTTTTTAAAAGATTTTATTAATTTTTTTAGGAATGGCCATTGGGAACGTGAGTTTAAAGTATAAAAAAGGTCCTTTTTTTCACTTGAGACTTTAATTTCCCTTAGTTATCCCAAATTTTGCAATTTGAGGATGGTTTATTTTTATTGTTTTAGGGGCAATTTTATTAAAATAGTAAAGTAATTATTTGAAAAGCTCATATTTTTCATCTGCGTCTCGAAACGTTTCACATTCCCCAAACTCCTTCTAAGCTTTTAGCTAGATTATTTTAAAAAAGTTTTCATTTCAACAGTATTTTGGTTTGGGATAGGTATGATAAAAATTATATGTATTGCAATTCTTGGGATTGGTCAGCAAATTTCCCAAAATCAAATTTCTCGGGAGTTGAATGGTAATTGTGTGTAGTTGCTATATTTCAATGACGTTGAAAATTTGCCACCGTGGACAATTTAGTTTTATCTTTTATGGGAGCACATTTATAAGAGTCAAGAAGATTAGCTAGCACTTTATTTTGGGTCTTTACTATCAGCTGAGGGCATTACATTGAAACTCCTAGTACTATAATTGTTTTTTTGTTTTTTTTTAATTTAGTTAAAAACGTTAGTTTTATCTAAAAAATGTTTAATTTGTCCCGTTGGGATCTGTAGATGGGTACTACCATAATATTACATGTTTGCTTTATTTAATTGTATTTTTTTTCAATACAAACAATTCAAAAACAAGTTCAGTACTGTGGATGATACTTGATTTGATACAAATAGAATCCCTTTATGGCTAAACAAAGTTGCAAAAAACCCCCCCGGCTTTTGAGTTTTTACAGTAACAAGAAACCAAAGGTATAATTTTAATTTTTAATACTATTTTTTCAATTTGTTTTTCCCCGTGTTCTGAAAAACAATTTGTCAATAGTTTATTTTTTTTGTTGAGTATCTAGAATTATATTTTTAAATCTTAATTTTTATTTTGTAAGACCTTGGTATTTTTGGGGTACTATTCGCTAATGTTTTTTTTTAATTTTTCTTTTTATTTTGCTTTACCATTCCTCTAATTTTTAAGGTTTTTTAAAGGGTTTCTGGACTAACCGAAAAGGTCTTCATAAACTTATCTTCCTCTAAAATCTAATCTCTGCATTCCCCCGCTAGACCTCTTTTAAACCTTTTTTAGCCAGTTTCTATCACTACAAACGGCTTTTTCATCAAAAAAAAAATACTACTATCAAACCTTTCCGATACCATTTGAGTCTTCTAAAGAAATTCCTTAAAATTTTGGGGTTCATCGGGATTGGTCTCTTCCCGAACGCTAGTAATCTGTGTTTTTTAAAAAAACGATTCCTTACTGGCGGAAGGGCTGCATCCTTGTTTGCTGATATGGGTCTCAATGGGGTTCCCCTTATAGGGGTACATGGGCAGTGTGTGAATTTTTGTAAGGCAGCTTCGGCCCTGTGGCATTTTTTCTTTAGAACGCCCCGTATTTCTGCGTTTACTGTAGTCGATTCCTGATTGGCGGAAAAGGCGCATCCTTTTTTGTTGATACTGAGTCTGCAATGGGGTTTTTGAGTAGCGGGGACAGGGGAGTGTGTGAATTTCTTGTAGGCGCTTTGGGCTCTTGGGGGACCATTGGCTTTAGGCAAAGGGGGGGGAGGCCCCAAACCCCTGATTTGGTGGTCCAACATTGTTACCTAATCATAGGCCTTTTGCCCGGAGTACGAGAAAGGGGCCTCTTTGTTAACCCCTACCTTTCTTGATAGAGCAAATTCATCAGCTATAATCTTGGCAAAAAAGTTGTTTAGGGAAAGGTTTTATGAAACCATGTTGAAAATGCTCTTTCTGAATGGTTTCACGAAAGAACATAACTCCAATGATTTTTTAGGAGTAATTTTTATGATGATTTTTTGGGGATTGATCATTTATTTTGTCCAACATTTTTTTTGACAAATCGAAAAAGGGGCAGACCGGATACATTACTTTAGGCAAGCAGCTGTATTGACTATGACGTAATTTTAATGAGAGCCACTATGTTTTTTTGGTTTATACCAATGCATAGTTCGCTATATTTTTAGCGTATCAGTTCCGTTTAAATGTTTGAAGGGTTATTTTAAAAGCCCTCGGTCACTGTTTTTCCCCCGTCCAGGCTTTAATTTTAGAATCAACTTTTTAAAGTTTTTGGGCCCCTTTTTTTAATTAGCTTTTGTAATGAGGGAAGATTTAAAACGGGCCAGACTATCGCCCCATTTTTTTTGTTATGCTTGAGCTTTTGGGGGCCCGGCCCCAAATTTTTTCTCAACTCCAATTTTTTGTCATTTTCCTCGAGTTTCTGTGACAGAGGTCACGTTTAGTATCTGCCCGTGAAATGCTTATCACAGTGTTTATTTGTGCAGTGGGCATTGACCTAGCTATGTCAGGCTAGTCTTATGCATCTCTTGGGTTTGCCTAGCTCTTCAATACGACTTTGTTGTTGACTTATCACTAGTTTTAGTTTGCATACTTCGTCTTTAAGACATTAACCTCATCAAGGTCTCCTGACATTGGTTCATTCAATGATTGGCACCAATGTTGGTACCCACCCTTACTATTGTAAAAGTATGAGTACTTTGCTTTCCTTTTGTTCCATAATTATTATTAAGTAGGGCCTAACTTTATAATATGCTAAATAAGCCACAACAAAAAACAAAAACTTTTCATTCAATATCCCACCAAGTATTGTCTTTTAGCACAGGGCAAAAACAATTTTCTAATAAACGTTCTATTTTTCTTATTTACATACCAATGTCGGATATTTTTGCCTTAAAATGTTGGTCTTGGTTCCCTTTTCCTTTGTAGCACAAAAGTTCCACTTTAAATCACATTTAAACTCACTGAAAATATTAATAATAAAGATTAACTGTCAATTAGATCTTGTTATTGTTTTGGTTGTCATGGCATTCTGAGCAACATGATTCCCCAGCATGCAATGCGCGACACAGAGTGCGCTGATGGTTTACAAATCGTCTATTGGTTTTTTAATCACTTGCATTTCCCTCCCTCTTTCCTTTGTTCATAAGCCCATTCTTTCATGGTAATACTAATCTGCTCTCTGGAGTAAGGGATGGGAGCATGTAAGGCCTAGGCTACATACCCAGTACCGGTACATGTTAACAAAACTAGAAAACAAAAATGGTTTTGAAATCTTAACATGCACTGGAGCCCTGCCAACAGTTTTTGGTTACAATCGAAGAAATATTTCTCATAAAAGTTGTACTTTACGATTTTTTCTGTTTTTAATGCAATATTTTCGTGATATTTGGCTCGCGACCGAGCAAACGGCTACTCCGATCTTGATAAAACTTTATGGGAACGTTTGAAATCATTGAATTTATATGTCTTGTGATTTTTGGGACATTCAAAGACATTTTGTTATAAAAATCGTACTTTTATGCAACGATTGCCTGGTCGATACATGACGTCGCTGCCCAGCACCTTTTCGCGGCTGGCACAACCAGGTGCATGTCGTTCCTTGGTCTCTTTCAGATTCGTAGTCGGTCGCCTCGCATTGTTGAAGGCAGATATGGTTAACAATTTCTCTTGTCTTAATAATGACGACAATGACAACAACAATGACGACATAAAACCGTAATCATTGGACAAAAATAATCAACCATAAAAGCGCGTTGACGCGACTGGAAAAAGAAAAATCTACACAATCTTGGTGAAGATTGTGGTTGGTCTATTTATGGGGTACTTAATGCAATTTCGATACACACTAAGCCACCTTATTATACGTTTATCTCTGACTTGTTAATCTAGGCCCTGTGAACATCAAGCAAGTGGGCATGCCTGCAGGCTAGGGCAAACACAGGCCTAGCCCTATAGTGCAAGGCATAGGCCCTAAGACTTATAGTCAACTGTCAGATCTTGTTTATCTTGTTTCTAACCAAGTTCTTGGCAAGATCTTGCAAGTTCTTGACAAGATTTTTCAGCAAGGATTCTTGAATCAAGATCTTATTTTAATGCAAGATCTTGGCAAGATCTTACTTAACACATGTCTTGTCTTGTCACAAGTTCTTGGCCAGATCTTGCACTGAATCTTGACAAGAATTTTCAGCAGGGTTATATTATGCTTTACCAAATTCTATTGATACCCTACTATAGGCCTACCGGTAAGGCCAAGGCGGTAACTATTAGTATCATGTAAACTATGGGATACAATGTGTTAATGTTGTTAATGTAATAGGCCTAGGTCAATAACATGGCATATAGGCTACACTTCTTCTGTAGGCCTATTGCTAAATTGTTAAACACGTTTTAAAACTGTAAATCAATATTGTTTCAGGTCTGGGAACACAACCTGGAGATTGAGTTTAGGACGATCAGGCAAGTGGTGCAAAAGTACCGCTACGTTGCAATGGACACGGAATTCCCGGGAGTCGTAGCTCGTCCCATCGGCGAGTTCCGCTCCACTGCCGACTATCAGTACCAGGTGCTGCGCTGTAATGTGGACCTGTTGCGCATCATTCAGCTGGGCCTCACGTTCTTGGATGAAAACGGTAGGCCCACCCACGTAGTGTAACCTTGGTGAGGTTCGTGATTGTTGAACACAGTCGGTCACAGGTCCGAAGCATGCATTGTTGAACACAGTCGGTCACAGGGCCGAAGCATGGATTGTTGAATACAGTCGGTCACAGGTCCGAAGCATGCATTGTTGAACACAGTCGTCACAGGTCTGAAGCATGCACAAGTGTGGATTTGAATCCACCCCACATGGACGTATTATATTGCAGTAGGCCCTCGAAAATTCAAACTTGGATATTATATGAGTAGGGGTGGGCGAACGTTCGAAAACTCGAGCCCGAGCCGAGCTTTTTATGAAGTTTGGCTCGGCTCGGGCTCGACTTTTTAAGCTCGAGCTCGGTTTTTATCAAAACTTCGAACTTTAAACGAACTTCGTCTTGAAATTACGCCAAAAACACGCCAAAAACTGATTGAATACATCGTTCGCGTAATAAAACAATAAAGCAGCGATAGCCATACTGGATTTTTCTAACAGCTGATTTTCCAAGTTCCAGCGCCTTGAAAAGTTCTCGTTTTGTCACGCCATGACGTCACGACGAAGCTATCTGTTAGAAGGCGGTGCGCATCTGTGATTGGCTCAATCGTCACAATTCACACTCGTCGTGCAGGGTCGGCAACATAACAAACACAAACTAGAAATTTTGCTTCTTGATCTACGAAGTACCAACATTATTGAAAGTTAACGGCGGAAAATTTGAAAATACGCAAAATTTGAAAAAATAGTTTGAATTAATTGAATTTTTTATGACGAAATGGAGCCTTTATTTTGAGCTTTTATATTTAAATTAAAGATTTTTTTATAACTTTTTTTGTAAATTTTATAAATGTCTTATTCGTTACAGAATAATAATGGATTTTCAAAAGTTCGGCTCGAGTTCGAAGTTCGAAAATTTTTGGTTCCAAAGTTCGAGTTAGGCTCGCAAGTCGAAAACCTAGGTTTGCCCACCCCTATATATGAGGTAATTCGAATTCGAACTAGGTACCATGTATGTAGTACACATGCTAATAGGGATTTGCAATGTAAAATCATTCATCATTATCTGTTGCCACATCCAACTCTGCGTTGGGTCGGCATTGACGACAGGCCTCTCCATCTTCTTCTGTCCTGCCACCACTCCTCTCCTTCCACCACATTCCAGTCTCCTCCTCGCTGTTCCACATCTTTTCTCACACTATTCTGCCATTGTTGTCGTGGTCGTGCCCCCCCTTGGTCTCCTATCTGGAATTTCCAATTCAATCATCCTTCTCGGTAATCTCGTTCTTTCCATCCTTTTGACATTATCCGAACCACTTTAATCTTCTCTCTCCAATTTGCTCCATTAAATTCCTCACGCCTGCTTGATCTTGGATGTTCTCATTCCGTATTATTCGGTCTCATCTAGTCTTACCTACAATGCTTCTTAAAATCTTCATATGTACTCATATCTACAGCCTTCACAAGGCTCTCATCCACAATTTGTATAATTCAAATTTGAACAGGTTTATTAGCAGTTACATGCTATTTTGCAATAAATATTGTGTGCAATTCAAATGTTTATTAATCAGAACAATAAACAGGTAATTAATTTCAAGGTCAAATTGAATCGCGTAATAACTTTTGTCCGCCATGTTTCACACCTCGAACTGTAGCCTACGGGTGATATCCTTCTAAGCCTTCTCCCGAGAATTGAGTGTGCCTGCAGACTAGCTCGCAAGCAAGCTGCGCTGTGGTTGGTCGAGGATTTAGTAACGGTTATTGCGATTGGTCGAGGATTCAATATCGCTTATTGTGATTGGCCGAACGCGCGACGAGACAAGAGTGACGTATAAATGACGTCAGTGTCCCAGACGGCTTGCATCGGCCATCAGCTGTTGTAAAGCAAGGTTATGGCGGATATTCTTATGCGTAGACATCGTGTTAAAGTAGGGATGGGCAAATGCGTGTACTTTCCTAAACGTGCACACTCTTGGCTGTCAGCGCGTGTACACGTACACATTGTTATGTTTGCCACTTGCTAAAAAAAAAAATTGATTTCCAGTACGCGATCTATTTTATTGGTGTAGCGCCTATTCACGCGTCAGCTGGTAGCGATCGAGTATGGTAAGTACGTCTCTGCGCAGGTCCCGAGTTCAGTGTGATGATGCAAGACGCGACGCGTCATGGTGGGTTCACAAGCCGACGTTGCGACAAGGGAAGTGAGCTATCGACCAATCAGGGGACGGGACGACGCGACGTGCCCCTCCCCTTCCGACGTCGTCAAAAATAGAACCGATTCCTATTTTCCACGCCGGAACGTCGCCGGAAGTTCAGCATACAAGCCTAAAATGATGTAAATATCTACGAAAACGAAGAATGGAGCTACTTGTTGGCATTTTAGCGAGTCTTTTATTGTTCTGTGCACTTGTGTACACTTAACACATTAACGTCGCAACGTCGGCTTGTGAACCCACCATGATGGTCCGACCTACACGGAGAGCTGTAGAGATAGCACTTTGTCTCACTATACGCCTTCTGCGCAGTGCGCCTGCGCCGCGTCAGTCTGGAAGACGGAGCTATCAAGACAGGTTTGCTCCTCTCTCGTGAGGCAAGGCCGGCCGCACACAGCATAGGGACACGCACACACGTTTATTATTTTTGTAGAAACAGTAAACGTGTAATCGCATTAAAACGTTTACACGTGTACACTATCCCATCCCTATGTTAAAGCCACAATATTTCGAGTAGGCCTATGTCGTTTTTGTTGAAATGTGAAGTAATTTTAGTGGCCGCGAAAGCGTGAGTCATGAAAATGCTGATGTATCACTACGCGACGCCGACGAGCTGATAACTTGTTGGATACGGCATCAAAGGGGTGGCAATATGGCACGTCTCCTGCTTTCTTTGACCACAACTGATACCCAAGGGAATAAAGATAATGCAGCTGCTACATGGCTAAATTTATGTTTTACTTTCAACCGTTCATCTCTAGACTTAAGGAATGGGACGTGAATTGGTGGCCTAGGCTTCTTGTTTACGTAGCAGGCGCCGCGGCCTAGAAACTTACTTCTGATTCTAAAAATATACAGTAGGTCTAAGCCTAGACCTACGTCATAATTACGCATATCTAACTTAATTATATTATCTTACAAATAGGAAAAGGCCAATCGGCTAGTTTAGTATGATTGGAGAAGGGTTGACAGGTTGGGAAAGCATAGAGAACATAAAACCCAGCCTGAAGGGCTGGGGGCGACAAAACTTTTCACCTGCTGATGACAACTGCAGCTAATTTAAAGTTGTTTGTTACCTTAATCCACGACGCGTTTCGTCCTTCTGGGACTCATCAGGCGGATGGTGGCCACTAAAAATCAGCTAACTACATGCAAACAAAACTCACAACACATAACCAAACCTGTGGTAGGGCCACGCAAGAAGTAAATTCTGCAAGCATGTTGTCATCATCAGCAAGGTTACTTCACACACCATTCCTACTGGGGCACACAGTCAGCACAGACAGTAAGGGGGCTTCCCCCCAACTCTGGTGCTCGGGAGACAAGAAATCCATGACTTGACTTACCCTGGATTCGAACCAGGACCCTTGGCAACAAGAGAAAAGCTGCCACTCCTGCTGTTGCTGGACCAGGGTGACTCTTCATTCATTCTAGTAGAATTGGTTAGAGATAGGAAGGGTGGAAAGTCACAACACAGCACAACCAGTGAGGAGGCTTCCCTCCTAGACTCTGGTGCTCGGGAGACAAAAGAACCATGTCTTGACCTGGATTTGAACCAAGACCCGTGGCAACGAGAGAGGCTGCCCTACTAATTGTGGCTGGGATTCGAAAACGAAAGGAAATAATACCATATTCAAAACAAAATTTTACATTAATTTTACTATTTTTGCATATAGAATCCCTAGCAGAAATTTGTATGTTTTTTAACACTACCATCATTTGAAGGTGATGCTTATTAATTGATATTAAAAATTGAATACAATTAATGTAATTCTCTCCCCAGGTCAAACTCCGGTGGGATCGTATTCCACGTGGCAGTTTAACTTCAAGTTCAACTTGTCCGAAGACATGTATGCCCAGGACTCCATCGACCTGCTGCAGAACTCTGGGATCCAGTTCAAGAAGCACGAGGAGGAAGGAATCGACCCGATCCACTTTGCGGAGCTCCTCATGTCGTCGGGCATCGTCCTCATGGACAACATCAAGTGGCTCAGCTTCCACAGCGGCTACGACTTCGGCTACCTGTTGAAGCTTCTGACGAGCCAGAGCCTGCCCGCGGAGGAGAGCGAGTTCTTCGAGTACTTGCGGGCGTACTTCCCGGTTGTGTACGACATCAAGTACCTGATGAAGAGCTGCAAGAACCTGAAGGGCGGGCTGCAGGAGGTGGCGGAGCAGCTAGACCTGGAGCGCATCGGGCCGCAGCACCAGGCCGGGAGCGACTCGCTCCTCACCGGGATGGCCTTCTTCAAGATGCGGGAGATGTTCTTCGAGGACAACATTGACGACGCCAAGTATTGCGGCCACCTCTACGGCCTGGGCACCTCCTACGTGGTCAACAACAACGGGGGGGGCGGGGGTTACCACGACAACGGGGACAACAGCAACTCCTCGTAGATCCACCATACGTATAACTCAAGCTATTATGTAAGATTTCCCCAATGAAGTTTGGGTAGAATATATTGTAATAAAATCATCTTTCTAAAAAATTATAAATACAAAAAAAATAAGTACCCGTAACTTTTTTTAGCAAATGGTTTCATGATTGTGGAATGTAACGTTTCAAAGTTTGTTTCGAGAAGTCCGTATTTTAATGATTTGGGTTGATATTCCGAGAGATAATGGTAGTGAAGCTGGACGAAACAGAGATATGCGATACTAGTACCATACGAAACCGAATATAAGAGGACCCCTATTATAAGACTACTACCCTGAAGATTTAGATCTGTTTTTGAAAAGTTTTTTTTTACAACAAATAATCATGTAAGTCTAGGCTTACCTACAGTAATGGCAGCCCTACCCCACGGGGGGGAATTAATGAAATTTATGTTTTCTCCTCCAAATGGTTTTTGAAATCATCACACCATTTCTGACCCAAATCAGTTGAATGCTCGCAAGGCAAAGTGGTTTTTTGAGACAATAAATCTTTCTGAAAATGTTTTCTTATATTTGGGACAATATGGTAATCATGTTGGTTGTTGATGATGATGGTGAAGGTTGATGGCCCATTGTCTTGACTCCAATGTTGGTGTCATTACCTGCACTCAAGACTGGTTTGACACAAGTTTCACAAGATGTTCTATTCCGTTGGTATCGATAACTATTTTGATCAAAACTTACTTCGTTGTACAGGCAAACTGCAATTGTACAAAATCTATCATCTACAAGCATCTTATAAAATATTATCAATTCCACGTACGGGTGTTTCCCGACAGTATACAGTATGTATAGTTGTAATACATATTATAAACAGCTGCAAGAGTGTGCCTACCAGTCAGTATACCACTGGTAATAATTTGCTTTACAAATCATAGACTCTTTCCATTACATTGGTCTAATCTTTCAGTAATCTCTCGCTAATATAATGCACAGGTCCTACTGACAAATGGCATCTTACGCATATGTACGTATTTTAGAACTAGAAAACTTGTGTTGCCAATCAGGAGATGGGAAGATGCCATATTGATGTTTGATCAGGCTTCCTGTGTCATTCGGTAATTCATTAAAACTATTTATTCACCTACTAAGTACCTACAGAAGCTTTGGCTATTCTAAGACTCTTTGTATGCTCATGATGCCATGTAAATTGTTGGCCTACATATTGCCATACATCAGCGATCGCCTTCCTAATATATATAGCGGTAATATTCTTGTGCAAGTAGGCATTGTTGTAAGTCAACGAACAAATGACGTTAATGAACAAAAGAACATGTTTTAATAGAAATCATAGGACATTTCACTGTTAAGCTGCATTTAATAATAAAAATCCCTAGTTATATTTCAACTAGTAGTACTTTGTGCCTGTGCCTGTGTAGAAACCAAGGAGCAACCAAGTTTGAAATGTCCTACGATTTGTTATTTTCACATGATAGTAGCCTGTTTAATACCTAGTTTTCTTCCTCATGTACAATCGTCAGAAACCTGAGCACGTCTAGGCCTTGAGAAAGTCCTTGTAATGTAAATTTCTTGTATTCAAGTTTTTAAATTCAACCTGGGGATTTTCGGTTCCCCTGGAATTTAAATTGAAGCTACCAACTGTATTATTTTATTACCGACCTTTAAAGAAAAGTATACGTATACCGAATTCAAATTGATATATATTTTGGCAAAATTTGTTTTTAAGCTGTGATATGTCACTAAATCGTTGATATTTATTACTTAGGATAAATAGTACTTTATGAATCCATCATTAGTAGCAATCCATCATGTATGTAGTATTACTTTCAATTTTGTGATCTATTTGCTTTTTCCATCGATGTAAGTTCTGAATCTGATACATTTTTTTAAAATTTTACTGCATTGTAGACTTTTAATTCTCAGGCTTTTTTCTGTAATTTACAAACATAAACATGTAACAACATCAGGCAGGCAGGTACATACGAGCAAGGTGTTAGCGAACTAGATCCATCCTTGTATGTGTGATGATAAACAGTTTGTTACGATGTTTTACCATATTGTGCTGTCTCAGTTTTTGTAAGCAATCCCAATCACTAAACGGTCTTCTAAATCTAGAGTTACGAGCATTTTGGCTCTCAACAATAAAAATGGAGGGCAAAAGTAAGAATCACTCGGCAACCAATATACAAGAGCAAAGCCTAATGGGGCTTCGGCTTCGCGGCTTTTGCGTATACACTCTGTTCTTTGTGCGATATCCTTAACGCAACTGTGGATAGGACTCTACACATCATGAAGCTGTGCTGAGTGATTCTTTATAATTACCAATCGGAGATGTGTTTGGAAGAAAGTTTGTGGTAATGTAGAGTTTCAACTGTCTTAACCGATTGTCAATGTTGAATCTCGACTTCCAATCTGTTTCGTGAGAGAAGGTTTCCCAACGTAGCAAATAATTTTTTCTTAATTGTTGTCTTTTATCTGACAACTCACATTTAACTCAAATTACAAGAGGGAACATTAAAAAAACGAGTTTTAATTCTTGAAATGCACTCTTTCCGTGGCACAGCCCTTCCAGTTGCTGTAGTAGCCGTGGAGACTGTGCAGTTCTAATTTCTTGTGTAACCAATATTGTTTTGCCAGTCATTTACCCAGACACCTTGACCTGTAAGCTGTAGCATTATTGCATGAGGCAATTTAAGTGAAGCGTCAGCCTATGTTTGAAATGGCCTCTTATTGGCATTGGCCGTTAATAGATTGGCTTGGACATTTCGTAATACACAAATAATTATCGAAAGTGTTCACATTTACCAAAAATTAATCAGGTCACTAGTATATATATCCTACAATTTGTAACTATGTTCCAACAGGCTGGCCAAATAAAAGTTTTTTTTATATTTGAAGTAGGCCTACAGGTTTTCATTTACTCTTGAGCCTCTTCCTTCCTCATGTTGGTGTAGTAGATTTCACGTTGTGTGGAAATTGGTCGTAGATTTATTAGCCCCTGTGTGGGTAAAGATGTGGTGACTGGAATTTGGTGGCGGGACTGAAGAAGATTTATTGACCCAATGTAGAGCTAGCTGTATTTACAACGGTGAATAACAAATTCTATCATTGAATAAATAATAATTTATAATAATACCGGTAATGAAGTTCTGTAGCCTTAACAAAAATACACAATGTACGGCGCAAAACAATAAGAAACCAACTAGGAGTGGGAAGGCTACGAAATACAATAGGAAGAGAAAGACTGATGGTATGGGCACGTACAAAGAATGAAACAAGATAGAATCCCAAGAAGAGAATTTGAACGCACATTGGGAGGAGTAAGAAAAGTTGGATGCCCAAGAGTAGATGGAGGGACCAAATAAAAAGAAACTTGAAGAAAGAGGGAAATCATGGGATAGAATTAATGAAGAAAGACTGGGAGGATAGAAAGAAATGGAGAGAACAGGTAGAAATACCTGTCAAAAGAAGACATCGAAGTAGATGAGGAGGTGTTCAGCCTGGCTAGCAAGCACTGAAAGTCCACAGCCCGAGAAACTGGTGATACGTCACCCCCCGACCTGACTTATGTTGGAACCGGGTGTTTGATTATTATTATAATGAATTTTGGCTTATTTTTGCAGACTTGCACTAACCAAGGGGATGGTCGGAGAGGGATGATAGGTGAATGATAATCTAACTTGGGGAAATGTGAGAGAGCCCACACAGTGGTGAACGCCAATGCTGCACATATCCAGCCACGGGTAATCTGGACCGCAGACACTCCAGCACAGAAGTCGTACTCTTCGTCAAAGAAATAGGGAAAGGAGGAATGGCCAGAGCTCGCCACTGGTTTCGAGAAGTAAACTACTTGTTACTTACGGGTCAAATTGGCTTTGATGACCATTAAAAGTCAAAACATTGGATGAATAAAATATAGAAGCAGTACAAAATTATTAAAATTAGAAAGAATAAATTACAACAACAACAACAAATATGACTATGGATCACAAAGGCTGTGGGAAATGAAAACCACAAAGGCGGTGTGACATCAGCTGTGCAATTGTTTTTGTTTTTAAAAGAAAATGTTAACTTTTGTCGTAAACCTTAAAAAATGTGGTGTTTATAAGAGCTTTTAACTTAATGTGAATTGGTGACTTATTTATGTATTTTACCTACATTATATTATATGAGTCTATTAGCTTATTACTAAGTCTTTGTTTATATATTTGTATATACTTATATTTAGGTATTATCTTAGACATATTATGACATTTAGGGCTACCTAGGCCAGCAGTTTTTATATAGCGCCTAGGCCATGGTGGTATGGCCTAGGCCCTAGATGCCAAAGTTGAGCCCTAATCGTATGTATGTATTTCACACAAAGGCAGACTAGCCTATACATGTTATGATAGGCCTAGGACATTGGTTTTGTCCTCAGATTTTTAGGTTAGGTTCCTCTTTTTTAATGTTCCAATGCCAGTAAATGTGGAGGCAAGAATCTTTCTTATGTGTTTAGGGCCTACATGACAAAACACAACGACTCTTTAAAATGGAAAGCTTAGATTCTGATATGCTAGCGTATGGTGATACATTATATCCAATATGTCTCTTACAAAACATCGAGGGAATGAAAGCTGCAAGAATCTTGTGCGACATTGTGTTAGTAGTCGACAAAATGGAAATCATGGCCCACAAAGTTATCCTAGCAGCTGCATCACCTTATTTCCAGTAAGTATTTAAAATCTAACTACCAGGACTAGATCCAGTTTAGGGCCGAGGCCTACCTGTAGCCAGAGCCTAGGTCTTAGAGGGTCCGAGTGTCTGGGCCTAGGCTAGCTCGGAGTACTGTAAAGCCTAGCCTAGTTTCCACACCATCGTAAGGAGTTGATTGATTGTGACTTAAACACACCATAGGCCCTCTATAGTTAAATTCTCATTATGGGTAATACTATCGTATAGGGTACCCTGGTTCAAACCGACGTGGGCGCGCATCTCCACTGCAGCCAACTTACACAATGCGATAGTAACTACATTAGAAACAGGTTCATACGCACCCGAAATCCTTTCCGTCACAAAACTACTTACGTTAGGTTAGTCGACCTTTCCGCCTAGTTACCTGCCGCGCTAGTTCTAGGATATTTTTGATAAGAGCGCACCCGAAATCCTTTCCGCTAAAAACGAGGTTGGGAATACTTGTTGTTAGGTACACGGTTGGCAGCATTCGTTGAAAAATTTGCGCGGGAAGCATGTTGCCCTTGCGAGGATTCATTGTTTCGTCCATCATTATTTTATTTGATGAAGGGCCAAGTCATAGGGGGATAGAATTTACGAGTTAGGCCTAAGTTGGTTTTCTTTTGGTCTTGTCATTAGAAATTGTAATAGGCTATAACTGTAAAATCCTTAGCTACGATGAACCAATCAGATGTCGATAATCCTTAAGGCTCATTCATAACCAACTTAGGCCTCTAACTTAGCAGCTAACTTAGCCTCTAACTTTAGGTTGCTGTTCATGATAGATATTTAGGCCGCTAACTTAACAGCCACTGCCTCCTAGATGTTGCTCGTGGCAGAGTGCTTTACAGCCATACCGTCGCCTCTAACTTTAGGTGGCTGTGCATGATAGATGTTTTTAAACCAATCACAACACAGATTTGCAGTGTTTACTTTTATCGCGCCAATGCTTGACATACAATAACATTCAGCATTCAGTAAGTAGGCCTAGCCTAGCTCTACTTAGGTAGCATTATAGAATTGATTGACTATAGACTGTACAGTTTATTAAACAATAATTGATGGTAAAAATAATAAACGTATTTATTTAAGACAGCGTGACGTAAGCCTTACATAACCTAACATGGCCTAGCCCTAGCTGGGGGCTAGGCCTAGTACCGCAATAAACGTTAATAATACTGACGGTCAGTTGACATTTCTGCCCCAATCGATAGCCAAATGTTTTCTTTTATATTCTTATCTTTGTATAAAGACGAAGATTTTTCATATAGCAGTGGCCTTTTCATGAATTCGTTCAATAGCTTTTCATCGAACAATAGCTGATGTTCCTTGGGATCCATTTTTGCTGTTTGTTTACGTTTTCAATCGGATATGACAGGAAATTGTCGGCTCGAGTCTCTCTCTGATTGGTTAAAAGCTTAATGTTAAGTTAGCTGCTAAGTAAAACCTTGGAGTTTGCAAACATTCGGTTGCTGATAAGTGCAAGTTAAAGGCTAAGTTTGGTCATGAACAGACGTGTTGTTTTCCATAAGACAAACCTTTAAGTTAGAGGCTAAGTTAGCTACTAAGTTAGTTGTGAATGGCCCTTTAGTCTAATGACTGACAATCAGAAGTTGTTATTTCATTTTGACAGGCCAGTAAAATATTACACACCAATCAAGGGACTTGAACTCCTTAAATTACAATAACAATTCCTTATAACGGTTTGGGAACTGGGCCTAATTGGAAAATTTTTGCTTTGTCCCATATGTCCCATCAGTAGGTAGCTCAAAGCTCATGTTCCATGCTTTACTGTTCCAGGGCCATGTTTTGTTTGGAAATGAAAGAAGCCAAACAAGACAAAATCAACCTTCACGACATTGAATACGATATCTTGGAAGATGTTATCAATTTCTTTTATACGGCAAAAGTTAATGTAAGTAGGGTAGGCATATTGATGCATAGGCCTAGGCCTAGCCCTAGTTGTTGTTGGTTTCTGCAGTTGCCCATCTGGTCGGTGGCAGATTTGTCTTTTTATTATTTTCCTCTTCTTCAGCCTTGGTACCTCCATATTTGTAGTCTTCTACAATCTACATTTCCTCTCATCATCATTCATTTCTCCCTACAAACATTAATAATTTAATTTAATAATAATTAATTAGATTAATTTTTAACCCATCGGCTTTCTCGCCGGTCGAATCGACGGGCTGTGTAAAATGCGCGCCGATTTACCTGGCCATCGGATCGACGGGCTGGAACAGCAAGGGAACAGCGCGCTACATTATTGGTCGTTGTATGAGAATGGTTCGTCCAATCACCAAGAGATCGCGCTCAATGTACTCTACGCACTTTGCTGCATCCAACGATGTGTTTGGCTCGTCACTCGGTCAATTTTTAGCCTGTCTATGCTTGAAGGAAAGATTATGTTTGCATTCGTAGGTGGTATGGCGGCGCGCGCGCTATGGCGGCTACAGCTTATTGCAATATTTTGAAGGATATGGCGAAGATGAGGGGTGCGATATTTTGACACCAAGAAAAATTTGAAGGAAAGTTCATACACCTAGACATTTATTTAGGCTACATTTTAGTTTTTATTTCAAGTAAATCGGGTTATTTTTGTTGGAGCAGTGAATTTTTTGCTGAGGTGCGCTCCGCAACCCCATTTCGTAAAAAATAAATGGATTTGAGGGGCCAGGCGCAGCGATTTTTAATGGTAAGCCGATGGGTTAATAATCTTCCCTCCTCTTCTTCCTCATCTAGGCCACAGTCCGCCGTTGGTAGGGATTGTATTGTTGTGTGCAGGATTGTAGGCTAAGCGTTTAAGATTCTTTCCCTCACCATCCCTTCAGTGAGTCAATTCCAATCGACCACCATCCTTGTCATAAGATTATTTTGAAAGGTGAAAGGTTCTTCTTTTGTACGGTACTCCTACTAATGAACTCCCCTAGCCAAATACGTTACTGCATTTTGCCTAGACGCTCTTTCTTCCCCTCTTGTCCTCAAGTTTATCTCACCTTTCCTCCACACTCTCATAAATCTTGACACCCTTACATTTATCTCCTCTTCCATGCGCTTCTACTTGCAGAACCCTTCTGGCTGCTCTCTCTTGGACCACCTACACCTGTTGCCTCCAGACCAAAGATTATACAAGCCTGCTCAAGCCTACCTACTCCATTGTGGTCTCACTAGCTTTAGGCCTATGTTCATGTCCCTTCAATGGCACTCTCTTCCTGCCCCTTTTTATGTTCTCATCACAAAGTTGAGGCACCTTAGTCAGTGTTTTATGACAGTTTTAAGTTTTAACTTGAACCTCCCATTTCAATTGGCTGTGGAGCTATACTCCCAACCCAAGTACTAGGTACTTAATTATGTACCGTATCTCTTATCAATATCTCTACCCAGGGTTAAGTAGGCCTACGTACCCTTCACCCACCATTAGGTGCTCCGTTCTTTTGGAGACTCCCTCATGTACCTAGGCCTATATTTATCCTAGCTAAGACTCAATGCCATTTGTATTTACTCATCTGCCCAGCCCCAGGATCAACCCATCTATTTACTGTTAATAAAACAAAAATAAAAACATGATGCATACACCTAGGCCTAAAAGTTATATTTGGCCTAGGCCTAGGCCTAGACCTATTCTATTCTTCTATTCTATTCTATAACTATAATTATATATATATTTGTTTCACAATTAATTTGCTGAATCCCGATGTTTGCAGATCACAGACAACAACGTCTACGCCCTGATGGAAGTGGCTGACCTCTTCCAGGTATCGACGCTGCGTAAGAACTGCTCTCACTACCTGGAGAGTACGCTCACTCCCGGCACGTGCCTGTCCACCTACGTGCGCGCCGGCATGCGCGACTACCCAGAGCTAGAGCACGCTGCGTTCCGGTACGCGCTGCACAACTTCTCTCTCGTTCTACGCGAGGAGGAGTTCGTTCACTTCCCCCTGGACTCTCTGCTCACCGTTCTCAGTTCCAGGCTGCTCAACGTCAAGGAAGAAGGGGAGATACTGGAGGTTCGTAGAGCCAGACCTCAACATACTACATCAGATATTTTAAGAGTCGTGCAAGAATTGTGTCACAAACACGTAAATGTATGATCACCCAAACACTGGCATTGAGGTTGGCAACAATAGTGCCATCAATTTGAAATAACAATTCTGACAAAAGTACAGAAATGAATCAAATGATCTTTATAAACTCATTTATTAATTATTAGCCGACCCATTCCTTTTTAGTTTGTATTTAGGCGTAGACCTACGTTTACTCCATGTTGGTAAAACTTATTTCTTTACCTTATAATAATACAGTTCTTTTTTATCATAGCCAAATTAGTTACTTTGGCCTCGTATCAAGTTGGCACACTACCTATTTTTTCTCTTTCTGTGTCTGTTGGTATTCTAAACTGACACTTCACTTAGGCTATAGCATACGGTTTCTACAGGCTACTGTAGTCTTACATGAACTATGCCAAAAATAAAGACCATCAATCAATCATTTTTTTCTTGAATCTGACCTCAGGCACATGTAGAGGGTAGGCCTACTTCAAGTGACATATATAAGAAGTTTTAAAGGGAAATTTATTTGGATAAGAATGTTTAGAACACAAGCCTAGGCCTATCTGTTAAATGATATTTAGGCCTACAAGAATTTAAATAGGTAAATAAGTAAGTGATAATAAACTCTCTGCTCTTGTAACTTGAGTTGGCAGACTCCAACCCCCTACACTGCTGCTAAGCTAACACTGGCTGGAACCTCCCTAGGGCATCCTACGCTGGATCAAGTACGACCTGCCCGCCCGGCTAGCTCACGTCGACGTGCTGGTCAGCAAGCTTCACCTGAACAGCGTCTCGATGGAAGTCCTCCTCGCTGTCAAGACTGACGCTGACGTCGCCGACACGAGCCTGCCCGGCCACATCAACCGAGCGATCAGCGCCGTGCTCGAGGAGCGCTACGACAACGGGGACGTTCACGCGGCGTGGCTCAGTCGCTACAGCAGCCGCGGGCCAGCCAGGCTCAGGAACCAGCGCTACAGCAAGGAGCAGGAGGTAAGCACGTTACTAGACGGTGTTATTGTTATTGTTGTTATTTGTGTATTATTGTATTTGCGTTATTGTTATTTGCAATCTGTATTGAGGAACATGTTCACAAGGCAATCGAATCCGGCTCATGAAACTGTCACCAATTTTGTTTGAACAACTAACCTGAATCTGAAGCAGTTTTGATTCACATACCATCAGTGCATGTAAATAATTTTGTAAATAGTGTGTAGGCATATAGCCAGTTCTTCTCCAATGGAAAACAGCCAGGGTCGTTTAGACTGAAACATTTTGACATTTGTTTTGTATAAATGTTATACCTAGCGGCTAGCTTAACTAAGTAACATACAGGTAACTAGGCCTACTAACGAAATAAAAATAACCTGTTGGTCTCTTTTTCCCACACTTGATAGGACCTTGATAGGTTTGATGTTTTGATACTTGATAGGCCTAGTCTAAATAATATCATCACATTATATTTTGTGGTGTAAATAAGCAAGAAACGCTTTCATAAGTGATCCATTGTAATTAATTGACATCAGCTATCCAACCCCCAGCCAGAGAATCAGGCTAACCTCTTCTGATCATTTCCTGGCCAGGTGCTGCTGGCTATCGGCGGCGAGTCTATTGGCATGGCCCTGTGCAACGTGGAGTGTTTCACTCTGGGCTACGACAAGTGGAAGTGCGTAATACCGACCGAGGTGGGGGACGATATGGTGGGTGAGCAGACCCGGGTGATACCCACCATGAAGCACGCTCGGTCCTACGCGGCCGTTGCAGCCACAGACTACCTGGCGTACGTCATAGGTAGGTCACTTCTCGGTGGATCTCGGTATTTAAAGTTAATTAGTGACTTTGCTTCACTTTATTCCACCATCAGTTACTAGTTGGGTAACTTTCCTTTACATGTCCTTTCTGTTCTTTCCTTTACATGCAGCATGCTTCCACAATTGATGTTTTCCATCACAAAACCAGCACCGGCCTGCCAAGCGTCATTCTGATTCGGTGATACCTAATCTTGTCATCATTCTCTTGTTGCAATACCGTTCTCTCCTCTCCACTCTGCTGACTCTATTTCCAACATGAAGTCATATTAATCGAATATAAGTAATTGAATACGAAAGTAAACATAATTTATAGCATAAAGGCTTAAATCACTTGTCGTAACATGTTTAAATTATGTGCATCATCAGCAGGTAGAAATATGTTGTACCCAACCATTCCGGAAGTGTTTTGTTTTTATTTTCTCTAATAATACTCTCAACCCATGACTCATGATGTTATTACTAGGAAGCTTTGCAAACGCTTTTTCTGGTGCGTTGTTGGATGAGCGTAATTTTTTTTAAATGAAAAAAGCGTAAGATTACTATTTTCGTGAGAAATAATTTTTCGATTGCGCTCAAATTTCACACGAATATATAAATTCATAAAATTAAAGTTCAGTGAAAAAATCATTACAATCGGATAAAGCATGTAGATGTTAAAAGTCTAAGACATTTTTAAAAAATCGTAAAATTGCGATTTTCTTGAGAAATAATTTTTTGATTGAGCTCAAAAACGTGGCAGTTCTAAGCTCAGAGATTTCGAAGGCCTCCAGAAAATGTCATCGCAATTGGAGTATCGGTTTAGCCGGAATCGTGTTAAAAAAACACACAAAAATACAAAAAAAAAGAAAGAAAGAAAAAAAATACTACGGATTGTTCTCTCCAGTGTAGTGAAATGGAATCTTCGCTACGCTCATGCAATTATCCAGAGTATAAACATACCTTTTTTCAATAATTTAAGTCTCAAAGCCCCTTACCAGCTTATGCTTAGACCTCCCTCCTATGCAATATTCTTATTATATTTATTTATGCGTATGTTTTTTGTATTTCAACAAGAAAAGTTATGGGGTAGGTCAGACTATATTATTTAGGACTACATATGGTATTTGGATGATAATTAATAATACTTTTGGTAGTTTTGTTTACAGTCATGTTGCCAGAACTATATTTATGGTAGAGCCTCCCAACTCGTTCCAAGATTGTTGATGGGCAGAGTGTTTTGTGTAGACACAGATATCAGTGTCTGGATGTCTCGTTGTGACATGTTTTGTTCTCCAGGTGGTAAGAACGGTCCGCAAACCCTGGACGCCGTCGAGTGTTACAACGTGCAGACCAACGTGTGGAGAGAGCTACGAAGGCTGCCTGTGAAAGTGCAAGGGGCCGGCGCTGCGTTTGTCGGGCGACGACTGTACGTGGCGGGCGGACTCAGCCCAGAAGGCTTCCAGGACAAAGTGTGGGTACGTATAGAAGTGTTGTTGTTTTTATGGCTTTTAATTTGCTCAATCAATTATCTTTCTTATTATCTGTAGTATGTAGGTAAACATTAAAATATATCCTACTACAGTAGATCTACCTACATGTAGGCCAATCTATCTAGGATCTATATAGCCTATTATTCATCCATGGACCTACATAGGTGTGTGTGGTTCCAGGCGTACGACGAGCCCCAGGATGTGTGGCGGGAGTCGGTCCCGATGTCCAGACAACGGGCTTTCCTCGGAGTGGCCTCGTCCGGGGGGGCGCTGTACGCAGTGGGGGGCCTGGACCCCGAGGGCAACCACCTGATGAGCGTGGAGAGATTCGACCCCTCCCTGCGGCGCTGGCACACGGTCGCGCCCATGAGGGAGCCCAGGGCGAGGGCGGGGTGTGTCGCACTAGACCAGTACATCTACATTCTAGGAGGGTTCGACGGCACCTTCTGGCTCAAGTCCGTTGAGAGGTACAGGATTGTAGATATTGGAAAAAATATTGAAATTGAACATAAACTTATGTGAGAAAACCTTGTACACATAACATAACATAACAATTGCTTACGGCTGCAAATGGGCCAGTCTGTACCCCCCAGTGCCCACCACTCACTCCCCCAAGACCTTATTACTGCCCTTCCCCAAATGCGACCTAAGCTCTCTTAAAGACCCACTATCTCAAACATCCCCAGATCAGTCGTTCCATTCCCTAAGAGTTCTTTCCAAGAAAATATACTGGCCCAAATCTGTTTTTTTACTTCTTTCCGCTGGAACTTCTATGGATGATCCTCCCCCCTCCAGCCTATTGCAGATTCCCCCCCCCCCCTCCACCCAGTGGCGGCTTGAACCCCTGAAAACCCCCGGGGCCAACTTTATAGTATTACACCCACCCACCCACGCATGGGCGCCGCAGGAATTTTGGCAGGGGCATACATCACAATCTGTACTTTCGTTGGGCAAGCACAGGGGGTTTGGGGGGAGGCTCTGCCCCCCAACAAAAGCGCTGCATGCGAAAATTTTGAAAATTAGGGTTTTAGAATGCGTTTGGTGGGTTTTAGAAAAAAGTAGTGGGCTGAATACAATACCAAAATTATGTAATTTGTGTGCAGTCGATACTCAAAACTAGAAAACCACCAAAAGGAATCTTAAAGGAAACCTTCAAAATAATTTACCCCCTTTTTTTGTCCTTTAGTCAAAAGCTTCAGATTCCCAACAATGAGTTGGGCTGTTATTAGTTTTTTTGATTACTGAGATAATATGACTTTACCCCACCTCACATCTTCCTTTTCGCAAGCCTTTTATTGTGACGATCAAAATTCGCATTATTCCATGGTGTGGTATTCTTTTCAAAACTCAAGACGAACTATTGCAGGTAAAAGACACAATAAGCTACTCATTTCGCAGAAAATTGCCAACCATTAAATTTAACATACGTTCATCAGTAAAGAAATCGATTGTACAAGTTTAATCATAAATCCAGACATCAAATAAGGGCAAATTAGCACTTCTGCTGGCTCGTGGCCATGGAGGGGGGGGGGGAGGGCAACTGCCCCCTTGCCCTCTCCTGCGGGTGCCCATGCACCCACGTGATGGCGACATATTTTTTGCTATAGTGCCCCAAATTAGGTGGCCTAACACACTTTTTCAGGCGAGCCCTTAAATATGCCGTGGCAAACAGCTAAGCATACCCACCGGCAAGGGCGTCTACAGAAATCTTGTCCGGGACGGGCAAAAATCCCAACTTGTACCTTCGCGGAAAAATTAGGGGGGTTTGGGGGGCCTGCCCCCCAACAACTGCGCCGCAGGCGAAATTTTTTTATCAGGTTTTTAGAGTGCATTTGGTGCGTTTTAGAAAAAAGTAGTGGGCTAAATGCAACATCAAAATAATGTAGTTTTTGTGCAGTCGAACTGACATTACCAGGATATTTCGGCGACGTGTGTACCCTTCTCAATTTTTAATATTAATATATAAAAATGAAATGAATATTCTAATTCACAACTAAACTATTCTTAAATAATATATGCATATAAATAATAGAGTGGAGTTGATTTACCTTTACATTTATTTTATGTCATCGAAGATAGCAATAGCTGGATATACTGGAAAAGTATTGTCGGACACTTCTTGGTAAGATAGATAGATTTAAAAAAATGACGGACCAGACCGGCCAGTGGCGTAAAACTTATCTCATAGTTTTGGCTTTGTCCTTGATTTTTTATTATAATTAGTAGGTGCCTTACAATTGTTATTTATATTTTTAGGGGTGTTGTAACTTTCTATTTTTAATGTATTTCATTATTTTAATTCATTTTCTTACCACAGCGCTAACACAAATCAGTGTATTACACTTTTTCTTGTGTCTACTTCAGCCTACGCCAGATAGGTTCATACATAAACATTGGTGTGGTTTTCTTGTATTAATTCCCATTACAGTGACACCCTCTTTCGAATTGCCGCGTGTTTTCTTTTATCCTCTCTCATACTTTTTCTCAATAATTTCTTTCTTTGCCCCCCCCCCCCTCCACCCCTCCCAGGCTACTGGAGCGGCCGCTACCTTGCTCCCGTGGGGTGGGCGCTACTGTCCTGGAAGGTCTTGTCCTTGTGCTCGATTGGGGTTTTTAACAAAAATGTTGGCTCAAGAAACCGAAAAAATAGGACTATCAAATGTTAAAAGCTTGGCCAGGAGTCCTGGCCCCCCTCCTCCCCACCCCCTGCGGACACCCATATCCACCCGGCACCACTGGTAGTAGTTGGTTACAGAAAAAAATATTAGATGCTTGGTGGTACCGCGCGTTTGGGTGACTTTGTTCTTTTTCAGTTTATTTGGCACGATCTTTTGAGCGCGCATTTTAAAACCATCACAATAATTACATTCCCATCTGACACGAGTATTGGCTTGTTCGGGAAGTTTTCATCATATAGGCATGATACTATTTCTTTAATAGCTCATATTTATGCAGCAAACACTCAATGATTAATAGGCCTACTTACTTACGTCCACACAACGACCGTCCACCCCCCACCCACCACCTCCATCCATCCTGACCTGACCACCCACCCACCTATTTCTCGCGGGGCCATGGTCCCGAATTTGTATGGTCAGGCCGCCACTGCCTCCACCCATTATTTCCCCTAATCATCCTTATACTGTTGTACAACCTACCCTCCCTCCTCCTTCCCTCTAATGACCTCCAACCCAACTCCCCCAACATGGCAGACACTTTCATAGACCCTCCCCTTGTTCTTCCCACCTCAAACACAAGTTGTTTAAGGCGGGCAATACATTGATGCCACAAAATGCTATAAAACAACAATTGAAAATACTATGTACACATAGTTAGCTAGTTAGTTTTATTATCATCCTGTAGGACTTTCTACAAAAGTATAGGGTTTGTCAGGTAGTGTTACACGAGAACATAATAGTTGTTGACATTTCAACTAACACCCTCCATCCATAGAATAAACAACATCAAGATATGACATATATTTCTTATCAGTAATTAGTAATCAATGCACATTTATAACTGGCTTTGTTGTTGAACTACTAATATCTCTAGCATAACCCTCACCCCACTATGCTATGCTTTGTTGTTGAACTAATATCGCTAGCGTAACCCTCACCCCACTATGCTATGCTTTGTTGTTGAACTAATATCTCTAGCGTAACCCTCACCCCACTATGCTATGCTTTGTTGTTGAACTAATATCTCTAGCGTAACCCTCACCCCACTATGCTATGCTTTGTTGTTGAACTAATATCTCTAGCGTTACCCTCACCCCACTATGCTATGCTTTGTTGTTGAACTAATATCTGTAGCATAACCCTCACCCCACTATGCTATGCTTTGTTGTTACATATGTTCCCAATTGTTTAAAATTATTTCAATGTTAGGTTGAATGTGTGTTCCTTCTCTCCCAGGTACAACACCCTGACGAACGAGTGGAGCTACGTGGCTCCGATGAGCGTCCCCCGCAGCGAGGTGTCGTCCACGGTCTGCGACAAGCGCATCTACTGCCTCGGCGGACACGACTCCATCCACTACCTGGACTCTGTTGAGAAGTACAACCCTCGCACCAACAGGTGGCACTGCGTGACCAACATGAGGCACCGCCGGTACGCCCTCAGTTCAGCCACGTTGCACGTTCCGCTCAACATGAGCAGCCCGCTCTGAGGCGCCGGGGCCGATCTCAATTCATCTAGTCACAACTTTTCCTTACGGCAAACCTGTTGCCTTCTTTCCCTGTATCTTTGGCTAGATCTCTCATGCCCCCAGCATGTACTTCCTGCTTCCACGGCTAGGGAATGTCTTCCTTCCTTTATTGAATTATTTTGGTTTTTTCCCAGTACCTACATTAATTGTTTTGTTTTAGAGGTTAGGCTAATGCTGGCCAACTTGAAGGTGCTAACGCATACATTTTACCAACAATATTATCTATAACTTTAGCATGCATTCAGCAACCGTTAAGTAAATTAGATTTTATAAAGAAAATTTCAACTTAATGAACTTATACTTTACACTATTCTATTATTATTCATCCGCATTCCGCACTGACAATGCTGCATTGTGTATGCTTACTCTTGGCTGTAGATTAGGTAATTAATCTGCAACCCCTTCCCACCTGTCTCTAGTTTTGTAAAGCATGGACCTGTCCTTCACCCTCATCTCCCTAGAATAGTGTGGTGCATATCACCTAAAAGTTGATTTGCCCTTGAATAAATAAACTAAAAACTATTATTTCCCTTGTTGGAAACATAACTTAAGAACGATAAGAAATAGCTGGGACATCTTTACCTCCAGTGTTGATGATTCTCAACGCTGTACATCCCACAATGGATGACGTGTGAACGTGTAGGAGGAAGTGTGCGTTACTCAGAGCAATAACCTCGGCTGCACCGTCTCGATCGTACACGGACAACCTGTTGTTCTTCTGCACTGAGTGGAGTCACCTCTACTTTGCTAAGTGCTAACCTAAGATATGTATTGTACACTAAACTGTGTTCTAACATGAGACACTTGCATTACATTTCACAACCAGATTCATCTCTTTTAATTCGTCTTCTATCCATTACTGTTTCCCGCTTGGGTTTTGCAAACAAATTTGCCCATTTCTTTCCTCCCACAATTGTATATCTTCCACATTTTCTCGTCTCTCTCCTCTTGCCTCCTAGTCTCCTGCTACCATCTCTTGCTTGCCCCGTCCCCCCCCCCCTCCCCCCGTCTTCATCTACCTTCTTTCATACATTCTCTTAGGCATCCTATCTTCCCCCATACATTTCATGTGCCCTCACCATGTGACCGTGTCCTTCCCATCCTGTCCTTTGGCTTCTCTGTCCGTGTTTCTTATTATATCCCTTCTCGTTTTCCCACCGCGCTCCTCAGGATCTCATCTCTGCCGCTTGCATCTGACTCCTCTCGATCACCCTTAGTACGGTATGTGTTGGAAAGTGCAACAACTACGTACCTACCATGGTTTATTTCAACAGCCTGCAACATACAGTCTACTCAGTCTCTCACCAACAAGTCTGTTATAACCTGTCGTGCACCTTCTGTAGTATTATAACGGAAACTCTTGGTAAGGAACATGCAAACATTCATAGACCTCGTCAAGGCAGTAATTGTCGCCGAGACCAGGTTGGCCGATGTTACAGACAAAAATCTGCACTTTTGTGGTGGAAGTATATGTACAGTACGCCGTACGGTACCTAGCCCAAGAAAGCATTTAAGTTTTGTCGGACTCGTCAATGGGCTAGGCTACTGGCCTTGCCCATCATAAAAGTTGACTTTTAACTGGTATGAAGTATGAACCCAAGTATCATGTTGATAGTAAGTTTTAAATTGGGAATGCCACTAGATAACTAAAAAATAAAAATATTATGTTTTATTATGTTTTTGTAATGTTTTATCTATAGGAACTTGGACATTAGTGATTGCTTCTTGATTATACCATTTTAATTTGAAATTCTCATTTCTCGTGTTGGTTTATAATCTCTTCTGTCATCATATTTTTTCATTTAATTTAACTTGGGTACACTACCTAATGACAGAGCTCCAGCTACTAATTATTGTCCTTGATAACCGTTTTTGTTTTCCCCTTGAACTTGTAAAGTTATTTGACCAACAAATGTTGAATATACATATTGCTATTAGTATTACACTTGAAACCAATACTACGCTAAAAGAATGCTGTACATTTTCTAAAAGGTGACATCGGTTTACAAACAAGTAGGCCTGCTATTGTAATTTTCTTGTTGGTGTTTGTCAAACTCATGGTCATGGTATATAATAACTATATACAGTATATACTATATTAATAATGAATGAATGATCTGCTAAATAAATTGTGTACTGTACTAAAATTTGTACTGTGCTACCGCCATAAAATACAGTACGTAGGTATATAAAGGTATAAGTTTGTATTATATTGGTCTTTGAAATAGTAGATACTGTAGATATGGAATGGGAATTGTGGTTCACTGTATGTGTGTGCTCTTTCGCATAAGCTATACTGTGTGTTAGTTCAAACTAAAAGCACAATTTTTTCAAATGTGCCCTGTGTTGACGGTTTGCACAGTTTCTGTCACCTTATTTAACACATGTAAGACAAGGAGAGAGATAAGAGTAGGTGAAGTGGAGCAATTAGGCCGTGATAGATAACATTTTGACAAACACAGAAACTCAAACTACACTCGATCCACGAGACCTAGCTGTTGGCTAGGGGTGGGGGGAAAGTAAAGTTTTATTAGCCAGTTGATTAGTACAGGGTACAAATATAGGCATCGTCAAGGTTATCACTAAGATAGATCTAGAAAAATACAGATAGATAGGAGATAAACAACTGATAGGAGAGTGAATGAAGTAGGATAGATGAGAAAGGCTGTCTTTGGCACGTTCCCCCAAAAAGGAACTTTGAAAAGTTAAGTTACTTCTGCCTAAAAAGGAACTGAGACGTTCCTCGTTCCTTTTCAGTAAAAAAGGAACTGAATCGTTCCTCGTTCTTCAAAAGGAACTTAGTTCCTTTCACGTTCCTTATACCATCACTGATTTAAACAATAATAAATGTGAAATGAGTAATTTATCATTACTCTTATTTATTGAGTCCCAGGCCATCTGACCAAAGTAGCGCCATTTTTTAAAACACAAGATGTCACATTGGTATTTTTCATACAGTACTGCTAGTTAACAATATCAGGTCCTGGCATTCGACGGGATTACGACGGCGAAAGGAACTTATAAAGGAATGTTTTATTCGTTTCAAGTTCCCACGAAATAGTAACTTTGATGTTACAAGTTCTTGATCTAAGAAAAGGAACGCGTTCCCACAAAAGTTCCTGAAAAAGGAACGCGTTCCTCCCCAAGACTAAGGAAAAGGGAGGGGGTGGAGAATTACCTGAAGTTTAAATAAGGTATGTGGTGGGATTTACAGATCCACTGGTAGCCAAGTTCCCACCTTTTTAATTCCCCCTTGTGACTTGTGGATGGGACGGCCCTTACGACACAGGCTGTGAAGCAGGTCATGAAGGCATGTAGTGCAACAGGTTCGCACATGGTGCGGAGAGTGTTGTTGGTGCACGCACATTACACACGCTGCCCAGCAGAGCACAGAGGGTTGATCTATAGCGGCCTACTTACTCCCTTAAGGTAAGCTGCTGGTACTCTACCCAGCCTTTGACACTCTTTACACTTACACACACATGTAAGACTAAATGTGATACAACTGAAATTATTCTATTTAATTGTTAGTAATATTTTAAGTACCGGTAAATAGGCTTATATGTATAATATATTGTTCGTTCTCTTCATGTTGTTTATTATTTACACAACAAGTTTATATGTGAACTTTGAGCAATGACCAAATCCCTATTTTGGCCCCTCCAATTTTGGAAGTACTAAAATTAGAAATTGAAATAGTCTACTAGTATTGCTATAAGGTCATCTGTCATGTTAACAGTTTTACAACTTTAACAATTAAAAATTCTTTGATGAACCTGCAGAGCTACCGTACTGTAATACCGGTTATGTAGATTGTAAATTGAGTTTTGTTCGCAATTATTTTGTTTTCAATCACCTTACTCCAATCATGGATGCTCGAATGATATAATAAACCTTCAATACACGCTCTGCACATTAACCCCCTTTTTATATATTCGATTCATTCATAAATTGCATTTAATATCCTTTTTATTTGTTATCAAATTTGTTGAATATTTAATGCATTGTTGTAATATTACTATTTCAAATATTTACTTAAATGTAGTTCATTGTTGTGTCTGCATCTATGTAATTAGATTTATTTAGTTGTCTTCCTTTGTAAATCAGTTTTTATAACTGAATAGGATAGACGTTAAATAAATAAATAAATAAAATAAATAAATAAATGGCATTCATTTGATGAAACTTTTAGAGCAGATGAGGTGGTTTAGTTGTAATTAGGTACAGTACTCTATTTTAATCTTGTTGTTAATTTTTTAAAGTGCAGTGTATAGTCCAATAGAGTAATTACAACACTAATCTAATGGCATTAAGTTTATTGGATGAGTGTAGTGATGACTTTAATTTCAATACCTTGAGAAAAATAGCTCTTTTTGTTTGTTTTTTTGTTTGTTATGTTTTTTTTTGTTTGCTATCTACCGGACCAATGGCTACATCTTTATGAAATTTTCAGGAGACCTTCAAAATCTCTGAACTTAGACCTGTCACATTTTTGGGTGCATGAATATTGTAATTTTTCAATTTTTAGTACACAAACTGCTTTTCTGATCTTGATGTGTCCAATTTACTTCATTATGCTCCTTCCTAGCAAATACACAACTTAGTATTTATTACATCACTCTATTTAGTTTAACTTTATAAGGTTGAAGGACACTCATGTGCATGGAATGTGGGTTCCTTTCCTGCATCCTTTCCTCATTAAGCATAATATTGTGTGCACATTATATTTATGTAATATGTTTGTACAATGAATGTTTGAAATACAGTGCAAGTGGACGCTTGTATATCCCGATGTACTGGCGAAAATACGGTAGCTTTGAGTATATAACCATCCTTATATACTCGATGACGGTAGGCAGTGAGTTTAGTTTTTGCAAACGGCGAAAGAAATGCTCAACTGCGCTGATCTGCTCGTTCCTTTCACCGTTTCCGAAACCATACCTTCTGACTACCTATGTATTTTTGGTGGTACAGAGCAGTCGACAATCAGCTCTTAGCCTAGTGCCAGTTCTCAAACTACACTAAAAACTCAATAATATAACACAATAATTCTCAAATTGGGAAACTAGGAGACGTATTTGTTCCTCGACACCTGTTTTTGCTTCTTTGTCGTGCTACGTATCTTGTAGCACCGTGTTCTTTGTATATTTTCAATAATATAAAAGCAACATGATTCCAATTCAAGAAATAAAGATCGAATTCAAACCCCCGCCGTTTTGTGTACTAATTTGTTTTAAGGGCGGTGTTTTTACGGAATTCGAAAGGCTGTGATATACCAGGATTTTCGGAAGTACCAACGTAAACATTGCAATGCGCGGGATTGCAAAGAGACTGCATATTGCATATTTTGTCTTTTAGAGATATAATAAAGATAAATAATATAAGAATAATCATGTTTTTGTATTTTTTTTTATGTACATTAGAGGCTTAAATTCTTAAGAAGAAATGCCTTTGCTAAACAGATTTTAACTCTGGGAGCGTTGGTAATAACGAGGCAAAGTTGGCGTCCATTGCTTACATTTCGACAGAATTGTTTTTATCTGAATGTTTATTTAACATAAGTGTGAATTGTGATTGAAATAAGGTATAAAATCATATAGTTCACGATGGCTTCTGCTACGTTGAGCTGTATAGAAGTGGAGAATTTCAAATCGTACAAAGGTAATCTCTCGATTGGACCATTAAAATCGTTCACCGCTGTCATCGGCCCAAATGGGTCTGGCAAGTCGAACTTCATGGACGCTGTTAGTTTTGTTATGGGTGAGAAAACGTCAAGTCTACGTGTAAAAAGGCTTGGCGATCTTATTCATGGTGCATCAATCGGCCAGCCCGTAGCTCGCAGTGCTTCTGTAACTGCCGTCTTCGAATTGGGCGATGGTAAGGAGAAGAGATTCACAAGGAGTGTTGTGGGATCTTCATCTGAGCATCGTATCGACAAAGAGGCTGTCACTAACCAGGTATATCTCTCTGAGCTCGAGAAACTAGGTATTAACGCCAAGGCCAAAAACTTCCTCGTCTTTCAAGGAGCAGTAGAATCTATTGCAATGAAGAATCCCAAAGAACGCACTGCTCTCTTTGAAGAAATGAGTTCTTCGGGAGCTCTGAAAGATGAATACGAACGTCTGCGAACGGAGATGTTAAAAGCCGAAGAAGAAACTCAGTTTACCTATCAGAAGAAGAAAGGAATTGCAGCTGAGCGCAAAGAAGCTAAATTAGAGAAAGATGAAGCAGAGAAGTATCAGCGACTGAAGGAGGACGTTGCCGAAAAGCAAGTCGAGCTTCAGTTGTTTCGATTGTATCACAATGAGAAAGGAATTGAAAATCTTGAACAAGATTTGAAGAAGAAGCAACATGATGTTCAGAAAGTGGAAAAGAAGAAAGAAAAGGCTGAAGAAGAATTGAAAGAGAAGAAGAAAGAAAGTGGGAAAGTTACGAGGGAGCTTGCTAAAGTTGAACAAGAAATACGCGAAACGGTATGTAGACTTTTTGCAGTAGACCTAGGCCCTCGTTTGTTGTTGCTCTTTCTTTCTAGGTATATAGAGCCTCTTGTGAACTTCTTTATCGCGATCTTGGTCGTAGATGTGTTGGCCTAGGCTAGCTTTTGTTACGTTTCTGCCTATGACTCAGGAGAGGCCCCTTAGACTTAGAATTCATTTTCTCAATTAAGTAGTAGTAGTAGTTTCTTCTTCTCGCAGTTGATCACTTCTGACCGGTGGCGAGGTTTTTTCTCCTTGCTCCCTTCACTATATTCTCCTTTAATCACCCTCTTTACCTTTCGGGGTTCCCTCCACCTTTGACTTAGGCCTAATAATATTCGAGAACGCTAGAAGTTTCTCCGCCCCTACCTGCTCTTCAGTGAGCCCGTTCCACTCAACGACTGATTTTCCCAAGAACGAGTATTTACCCAGGTCTGTATTCCATACCCTTCTCTCGTACTTCCATAAATGATCATGCGGCATGCCTACCCACGTAGTTGGCTTTAGCCAAATGTCCATGCAGCTCACTCCATCCCTCATGGACCCTAGATACTTTGTACATTTTTTTGAGCCTATCTATTCTACGTCGGTCTTCCAGCTTCTCCCACCCCAAGTCCTCAACCATTTTGGTGACGCTCTCATATGTCCTCACATTATTGCCCTGTGCATTTACATGATCTGCCCAGATCTTCCTCTTGTTCAATACCCTCCTGGCTGCCTTTCTTTGTACCTTTTCAAGACCTTTTTTTCCAATTCTTTGTACGGATCCCACACTGAAGAGGCGTATTCATACAAGGCCTTACCAGTGATTTGTACGCTTGTGTTTTTAGCAGTCTTGGGGTCGCTACTTTTAAAAAGTAGCATGCTATCGCTAACGCTAGCTTCGCTACTTTTTCGCTACTTTTTTTCAGATGTAGCGGCGCTATATTCGCGCTACACAAGAAATATGGCGCGCTACTTTTCCGCTACATGTTCGTGTTTAATCAGGGGGTGTCGAGATCTCAAATTATCCCGTTTTTAAAGCCTTTTCACGTCGTGCCGCGATGATTTTTAACTCCATTTATGTCAACTCGATCGTGGTCTATCATCCAAAGCACATAGTTTCCATTGTGATAGGCCTAGAAGGCGTTCTTTCAACTCCTAGTCTTCCTAGAATTCTAGGCCTAACGGTCAACATTCATATTGCATTTCTTATTTTCAACAACGTGTTTTTCGCGGAATCACTGCAGAAGAATGCGACAAACAACTCTAGCCAGGTTCAGAATAAGCCTACTTACAATAATAGGACAATAGCAATATAGCCCAGAATGTCCCAAGGAAGGGGGATATGACACTAATCACTTTATTTTAATGTGCAATTCAGATGATTGGCGTAATTATTGAGCGGCTTATGCTCTAAATCAATAATCCGACTTCTAATTATCGTGGATACATCTTTGTTTACGACCCTGAAATAGCACTCAAGAACAAGATTCAGCTTACACGATGTGACAGATCGGCGATCGCTTGCATCCTTCAGAGACGACGCAGAGAGAGATCGCGCGCGAGAGAGAGAGAGAGAGAGAGAGAGAGAGAGACTCGCTCTCTCGGGGACGGAGATTTGTTTGTGTGTGAACCTGAAGTGAGACGAGATTACGGGCCGGTCTGCAAGGCGAGCACATGACGTGGCGCGGCGGGCGTTACAAGATGGTTTGCAGTGCCGACTGGGACTGCTGGCGCCGGAACTTAAAAAGTAGCGCAAATATCACGCTAACGCTACAAAAATTGTAGCATGCTACCGTTACAATATGCCCCCTTAATAAAGTAGCGCGCTACTGGCTCCGCTACACGTAAAAGTAGCATGCTACATGTAGCGCGCTACTCCCCAAGACTGGTTTTTAGATCCCTCCCGGCCCCCTTTAATGTCCTCATTACAAAGTTTAAGTTCCTAGTGCTTTTTTAAATTATACCTTCTATGTGTTCTCCCCAGTCAAGGGTAGGGGAACATGCTGTACCTTGGACCACTTTTTACATTTATATGGTTTCTGGAGAAATGAGATGATGATTTTGGTTTATTTTTTTTGTATTTGCTAGAACATGTCTTGTACAAACTTTGTTGATTTTATTTATATGGCACTTTACAATTATTGCTATAAATTAACCATTTTAATAATTAGTACAAAGTGGTCCAAGGTACAGCATAGCGATGTACCTTGGACCATGTAATTCGTACCTTGGACCATATAATTTATACCTTGAATTATGTACATAAATTACATAGAAAATTACTTCATATTTAAAGAGTGGGAGTGTATAGTTATATTTCTATTGACTAAAAATATTATTAAGGCCAGCCATTTTGAATTATAGAATATAAAAAAGAAAATTCGGTACTTAGACCCCCCCCCGAAAAGAAAAGTAGGTTAGGGGGTTGGGGGGGGGAAGCATGAAGTGCGTTGCCGTAGTCAGCTAGCCCCCCCCCCCCTAAAAAGTGGATAGTAGGTTAGTGGGGTTGGGGGGGGGGGCGAAGTGCCGAGGGGGGGGGGCCTAGCTGACAACGGCATGCATTTTATGCTTCCCCCACGGCGCTTTACGGGCCCCCCCCCCAACTCCACTAATTTCACCCTTACCTTGCCCTCTTACTTCGTGGCATTATCTAAAGAAACAAAACGAATTGGCCTACCATGGTAAAGGAAATGCCATGTTAAATGTACCTTGGACATGGTCCAAGGTACATTACTATAAGGTGACCCAAGGTACAACCAAGCACGTAACTTTTTGATTTCCCTCCAATTTAGTTTGAGGTTAAGTTGCCTGTTTTATGTAATTGGTATAAATATACATCAAAACATGGTTCTCAGACTTAATAAAGTGTTTTAGCAGTAAAATATCATTCAAGGCTTTAAAAAGCAAAATAGTAACATGCAAAATATTTACTTTGAATGGTTGAAAACACAAATTGTTTTTTTAATGATGCTAGGTTTTCTACCACCATTCCAGTTTGGTATAGTCTGACCATGGAGTTATAAATAGTACCAGGGCGTACTGGAGGCGCAGGTGTGTGGTCGGCGGTGTACAAGTTAGCACTTCAAATTGGCAGACATTTTGATTGTTTACTTTGGTTGCCAGGTAACCTAGGGCCTACCACAGTTCATGGTAGCAAAGTTTAACCTGCTAATAGTGGTTATAGCAATCAAAATGGCGAATAGGCTCAAAAAAACAAACACGATCGTGGACGTGCTGTTCCATTTGAGCTAGACCTCCTTATCATCCAACTCCATGGTCTGACACCTAGTGGCATAATTGACAACTATAAATTTTAGCTATTTTTTTTACCACAAGATAGCAGAGATATCTTGAGTGGTCCAAGGTACAACTATGTCCAAGGTACAGCATGTTCCCCTACTGTGGAACCATAGGCCAAGATATTTGATTAATTTAACTCTTTCCAGTTTCTTCCCCATTAGATCGTACTGAATGTTCCCTCCTGTGATTTTTGCTTTTCTAGTGAATCTCACCCATTTGCATTTAGGGCTACTGTTGTTTAGACTCATCTCATTTATGATAACCCAAGACTCAAGTCTACTCAAATCCTCTTGTAGAAGGCCAACCCCTAAGTCTCCCTTTATTTCCCTGTATACAACACAGTCGTCAGCAAATAGTCTTAACTTTCGCCTTCATGGCCTTGGCTAGGTCATTTATATATATTGTAAACAATACTGGTCCTAAGACGCTCCCCTGTGGGACCCCAGAGGTAACATAAACATTACCAGACATGCCATCACCCACCCTCACTTTCTGTGTTCTGTTTGATAGGAAGTCACTTATCCAATTTACCACCTTTCCATCAACTTGATTAATAATTTTTTCCATTAGTATTGAGTGGGGAACTTTATCAAAAGCTTTTTCAAAATCTATGAATACAGCATCAATCTCCCCCCCCCTATCAAGAATCTCAGTTAGTTCACTTACTAATCCTAGTAACTGGGTTTCGCACGAATAGTCTCTTCTAAAGCTGTGCTGGCACGGTTCTAACCAGTCCATATCTGTCATCACTTCCTTTAGGTAGTCCACCACTAATCTCTCCATGATTTTCGACCCAACAGGCGTCAGAGATATTGGGCGGTAATTACCAATTTTTCCCTTATTCCCTCCCTTGTGCACCGGAATGATTACGGCTTTCCTCCAGTCTTCTGGAATTGACCCCTGTTCAAGAGAGCTTCCTAAGATGACCTCCAGATATGTGGCAACTTCCCCTATAGCAAGTTGGAAGAAGTCCCCTACTAGGCCATCCTCACCGGGCGCCTTTTTTTTTAACCCGCCAGTACTCTAGCTATCTTGTCTCTTGTGATTAGTAGAGGATATTCACCTCTCTTATTTAATTTGTCATTACCTCCTTAAGTTCCCCTATTTTTATTGAATACTCCTACGTAAAAAATCTTTTAAATGCTTCAGCTTTTCCTTTGTTGTCTACTATTATTTTACCATTTCACTTTTTAACGTTGGAATCCCTCCATTATTTCCCTTTTTTGCTTATATACTTGAACATCCTATTCCAGCTCCCTTGCTTATCTTGGCTCATCTAGCATATATCACCCATATAGTTTTCCCATCTTTGTCTTTTTAAGGTATTCAGCTCAACCTCCATGGTTTTTAGTTTTTCTTTTTCCTCAATGTTCCTCGTCATTTTAACTTATTATAAGTTAGTCTGGCTTTCCCTTTTTTATTTTTCTTATGTTTTATATAATAAGGAGGGTCACAATTTCACCAACTCTAATAAACAGGACAAACTCCTCCCTTACTTTGAAGCAAATATTTACAAAGTTTTCCCTTTACATTAGTATTCATATTGTGGCCTCATCTTTCCATTCTTGATATCTCGACTGCAATTCGTTTCTGCTTACGTCCTTATCTGCTCTCGCATACCTCCAAACTGTACACTCTCTTTCATTTTTACAGCAAGATGCCTTCCCCCCACCTTCAATTGTGGTAATAACCGCTTCATGATCGCTATAGGCCTACCCGGTACGATCTCGCACTCGATTACCCCATCTTCTGGCCTAATAAGAATAACATCTAATAGGTTACCTCCGTTTTCAGTCAGCCTAGTGTTACCTTCCACTATCTGACGCATTCCATTGTTAATTATTTGGTTTATCAGTTTTTTTTTATTACTTCCTATCAGTTCGGACCCTCCTCCCCAGTTTATCCCTGGTAGGTTTAGGTCCCCTGCTACAACAATCCTTTTGTCACCCTCAGTTCTTTTCCGAAGCATCTTCAGAGAGTTGAGATCCCCATTATCTAATGGTCTGTAAAATGCAATAACTTCTGTCTCCACGCCACAAACAGTTACCTTGATTCCCATCATTTCAAATTTGTCATCTGTCCATATTTCCCTACCCTGTAGTTCCTCTCTGCTGCATATTATAATCCCACCTCCCCAACTGTTCCTGTCTCTTCGACAAATGTTAAATCCTTTTTTCCCTATTTCGCTATCTAGGATGTCATTATCAAGCCATGTTTCTGTACCAACTACAATATCGACGTTATAGATTTTCGCTATGGTCCAGAAGGGGATAATTTTACCAAATAGACTTCTGCAATTTATTACTGCTATTCTCATATTATCCTTGATAAACCTCATCTTGTTGTTATTAATATTATTGTTAGCAGTTGTATTGTTATTGGAATCACCACCATTATCTTCTACAATATTACTATTATTAATATTAATTTTCTTATTACTAATTATTATCTCTTCTACTAAGACTATTATCTCCCAATGGAGAATCACTTATACTTATCGTATCCTTATGGTTATTATGTTCATTATTATTGAGTTGGTACTCTAACTTCTGGTTTATCGATTTGTCCCCCCACACCCTTTTCCTTTCCTTATATCATAGGCTTTCATATCTTCCGTACTTACATTAGTCCAATTAGTCAATGACTCTATTAATTGCCCTAATTTCCGGCTTCCCTTAAAGCTTGGATGAAGTCCCCCTTTGCTTAGATCTTCTAGTGTGATCTATTGGTTTGTTTCCACATAGATAACCCCTTCAGCTACACATGCTGCCTCTATGCCCGCGTTCATCTCATTTATAACCCATTGCTTTATGTCCTGTCTTGATACTATTCCCATGACGGTAACAGGGAGTCTGGTATTGTTCTGACCGTAGATAATTGTATTTTATTTTACAGGAGGTCGAGATAAACAAGAAGCGCCCCACATTCATCAAGTCAAAAGAGCGTGTCGCTCACATCCAGAAGAAGTTAGAGTCTGCTCGCAAGTCTCTGGCTCAAGCTAAGAAGGCGGACACTGCTCACGAGCAGGACATTCAAGAGTTGAAAGATGAACTTGCCAAGGTAGATGTCAGCGATTTAGTAGGCGAGCTGATATTGGCCCAACCAACCTTAAATCAACAATTAGAAGATAAAAACTTCTAGCATAGGCCTAGGCCTACCTAAACCAGACTCTTTGACTGATTTCCTTTGCTAGGGCTTAGGACCTTATGATTTCTGTATTGTTCTTCCTTCCCTCAGATTCGAGTGCTCGAGAATGACCTACCCTACATTAAATAATACTGATAATTTAGTTGGTAGGCCTATGTAGGAGTAGGCCTAAATGAAATTGAAAAATAATTGTAAGTAGGCTTTCCCACGGTCACGGTCAGCGTCAGCGGGGGTCAATTTAAATTAGGGATGACGACGGGTAGTCCTACCCGTTACCCGCCCGACAAGGTCGGGTATGACCGGTGCGTGTTTCCACTTTCCAGTAGTCCTACCCGTTACCCGCCCGACAAGGTCGGGTATGACCGGTGCGTGTTTCCACTTTCCAGTAGGCCTACCCGTTACCCGCCCGACAAGGTCGGGTATGACCGGTGCGTGTTTCCAGTAGGCCTACCCGTTACCCGCCCGACAAGGTCGGGTATGACCGGTGCGTGTTTCCAGTAGGCCTACCCGTTACCCGCCCGACAAGGTGGGGTTTTGGCGGTGCGTGTTTCCAGTAGGCCTACCGTTACCCGCCCGACAAGGTCGGGTATGACCGGTGCGTGTTTCCAGTAGGCCTACCCGTTACCCGCCCGACAAGGTCAGGTATGACCGGTGCGTGTTTCCAGTAGGCCTACCCGTTACCCGCCCGACAAGGTCAGGTATGACCGGTGCGTGTTTCTACCCGTTACCCGCGAAACCCGGTTCCTGATCATGAAGGTGCAATGCGCTTTCTCACATCTTTCGTGCTTGGCGGCGTTTTTCTTTTGATTCATTGTCCTTTGATCATGCCGCCGTCTTGTGGCAGTGTGTTATGAATATGCCCCCCTCCCCCTCACGTACTAGCCTAGGTTTATAATAACCATGCCAAACATCACTAGGCCTAATGTATCCAATCTGCTAGAGTCAAACTCTATTAATCTGGATCATAACTTAAAGGCTGTGGCTATTTAACCGTAGCTACGGAAAAATTACGTTATACAATTTAACCGTAGACTGTAGGCCTACTACGGTAAATTTAAGCATGCTATTTTAGCCGTAGACTTAAGGCCAGGCCTTTAAGCATGCTATTTTAACCGAGGGGTCCTTTTTGGTAGGGCTAGGCCTAAATGTCGTCGACCTTTTTTCTGTTTTGGTAACAAAAAAATTTCCAAGACCTTTAACGTTGCTATTTTAAACGAAAGTCCTTTTTCGGTTGTCGTGTCCTTTTTTTCTGTTTTATTAACAACAAAAAAACCTTCCAAGACCTTTTAAAGTTTCTATTTTAAAACAAAAAATCCTTTTTAGGTTGCCTACCTACACGTCGAGGTGTAGAGATAAGGCTTTTCCCTTTAAAAAAGGCCTAGGCCTAGCACTTTTTAAACGCTTTTATCATCTAGAATTGTGTTGCGACGGGGCCGAATGTAGTGAAATCATTTGCAGAAAAAACCTGGCCCCAATAGAATGTTAAAAAAAAACGACCAAACGAAAATTTGAACCAACCCACCTTTCGCATAGAATTCGGACGCGCTACCACTCTGCCACAATGCACTGTGATAATTTAAGCTATTGGCCTAGTTAGGTGGTATCGTACGGCCTTCAGCGGAAGATTCGGATACCTTCGATTATTTCCGCTGATCTTCGTTTTGCCACGGACGATTTGTTGTTGTTAATTTGTCCGTAGCCTACGGTTAAATAGCCACTTCGTAACTTAAATTGAGCACTAGGGAATAGAAATAATCCAGAGGCTGGGTGGCCTTTCTTTATCTTGCTAACAAGCCAAAATTATCAGCTTGCCATTTCTGCTCTCCCCCCCCCCCCCCGCGCTTATGCACTGTGACCTTGACTACACTGTGGCAAGATATAAAGCAGATGCAAGGAACATGGATTGGATGGTTATCTTAATGGCATGCTCTTCCTCTGACATGATTGTGAAATAACTAGACCGACTTTTTTGGCAATGCATGTCATTATTTATAGGACAGCATTACATACACTACATACAGCATTGGGGGGATCAGGACAGAGGAACTTGGTAAGAAGATAATGAATAAGGAGTTTACCAAACAACCAGCTGTTGTGGTAATACATGCTGGCACAAATAACATAAGGGACCGGAGTAAGTTACAAGTTATGCAAAGGCTGGGTAACCTGATTGATGACCTAAGGGAAGGGCCATTACCAGATTCACACTTAGTGATAGATGGACTTATTTACCGTAATGATTTGGAGGACAAGACAATTGATAATATAAATGAGGCCATACAATGGATGTGCAAGCAATACGAGAAGATTACGTTTGTGAACCCTAATGATAGAATATCGCAATGGGAAGCGGCTAGGGATGGCCTACACCTCAACCATAGAGGTGGGTTGTTCCTAGGGCAGTTAATTCAAGAAACGGTGCAGGAAATTCTATGTACCAGCCAGGAAAACGGTCAATAAATGGGGGGATGAGTACAGAAGAGGAGGAGTCAATAGCGGTCTGGGACGAGGATGAAGATAACAACAGGTTTCAGTGTAGAGTGCTACACCAAAATGCTCAAATGTGCAAAAACAAACTTGACCAATTGGAGATAGTGGTGGATGAACTGAATCCGGACTTTATCTGTATTTTGGAACATGCTAACAACTAGTACTGAGGAAGCAGTTAGTCTGCTGAATCAATACTTTAGTGAGGCTCCGAATAAAATATTGGAACACGATCGAAACACTAATAATTCCAAAACAAATTTTAAACCACTACCGGACTCTGGCATAGTCTTTGAGTTACAACATGTAAGTGAAAATGAAGTCCTTGGCTTTATACTTAGACTAAAAAATAAAAAATCTGCAGGACCAGATAGAATCTCAAGCAGCCTACTAAAACAATGTGCCTATCCGCTGATAAGGCCTTTAACTCACTTAATAAATACATATTTTGATGAGGGAACATTCCCGTACGCTTTAAAATTAGCAAAGGTCACACCTATTTTTAAGGGTGGGAATTGGAAAGATGCAAGCTGTTATAGATTAATCTCTAATCTAAATGCAATATCTAAAGTATTTGAAATGGCTATGTGTGATAAGTTGGTGACTTATATGGAAGAAAATAACTTAATATAAAAAAACAGCATGGTTTCAGACAAAAAAGATCTATAGAGACGGTAATAGCCTACTTGGTAGACACTGTTCTGAGTGAGTTGGACCAGCACAAGCATGTGCTGATTTTGTAAATGGATCTTTCAAAGGTGTTTGATTGTGTTAATTCTACAATATTGGTTAATAAAATGTATTCATACGGTGTCAAAGGTTATCCACTACAATGGATACATTCGTATTTGCATGACAGGACACAATATGCTAGCATTACAGACAGGAGAACAAACCAGGAATTTAGATCAGGTAGCACTACTTTAAAAATGGGTGTGCCTCAAGGCTCAATATTAGGTCCTTCTTTTTTTAACTTCCATGTTAATGATCTCCCAGACTCTATCACTCTGGGTGACTTCTTGATGTATGCAGATGATTCCACAGCAATTTTGTCTCATGAGGACCTGGATAAACTGATAGTGAACGGATACATTACCTTAGCGGAAGCCGCACAATGGTTATATGAAAGTTACCTGGTACTCAATCTAAATAAAACCAAAATAATGCTCGTAAGCAGGAAAAAAGTGCAGTGAATCGACTGATACATCTGGAGGCAAATGATGCACAAAAAACAACAATTGAGCAAGTTGAAAATATTGAACTTTTAGGGGTAACAATTGACGAACACTTAAATTGGAGTCTGCAGTGTGATTTACTGGCTAAAAGACTAAGTGGGAGTTTGTTTGTATTAAGAAAGCTCAAAGTGTATAATAATAGGGAATTGTTGCTTTCGGCATAGGCCTATCATGCGTTAATTGTATCCAATATAAGTTAATTTTAGCTTGGGGAGGGTCAAGTAAAGACAATGTTAGAAGAATATTTTCTAAACAAAAAAGAGCAATAAGGATCATGTGTAACATTGGAAATCGTGAATCATGTAGAGGCTTATTTAGAGCTCTAGGGTTGCTGACCCTCCCAAGTTTATACATAATGAAAACCATCTTGTATGTAAGGTTACACAAGCCAGAAATTTTAAGAAATGCTGACTTGCATGGCCATAATACAAGAAGGAGGATGGACGTACATGTGGTCACCCATAACTTGGAATCCTATAAAAAGGGACTAACTTTTGCAAGAGCAACTTTTACCAATGCACTCCCTATAGAGATTAAGAGACTAGAAAATTTAAAACTATTTAAGGAAAAATAATATACATGTTAGAGAATGAATTTTACTCGGTTGAGGAGATGCTGGATAGGGATTAATATGGTATATGGTATGTTTTAGTGTGCTTTTTACCTTATATATTATGTAATAATATTGTACCATTTTGTTGTACCCCTGATTTGCATTGTAATACTGTTTTAAATTATGACATGTGCTTCACAATGACATTGTAAAATGCACGAATAAACTGAAATGAAAAATGAAAAATATCTTGATTAGCCTATTACGATAATTGATGAGCGCGATTTTTAGCAGTTTATTAGACAGTAGACAGATACCCCACTCGATTTTGTCATCCCTAATTTAAATTGTACGAACTTGGCAAATTAACAGGATGCCAATGTAGGCCGCCTACATTTAAATTTAGTTCAATGTTGCAAAATAAATAAAGTTTAAATTTCAATAGGCCTACTTGTTATCATAAGGATTGCTACACAAAGTGCTCAAGAGCTTTTAATTACGGAACATTTTGTGGTTTCAGGTCGAGGCAAGTAAGGCAAAGTACGAAGAGGCGGTTGCCGGAGAGTCCCAGTCACAGGGGCGGGACGTCCATCTTGAAGATGCTCAGGTGCAGGAGTATCACAGCCTTAAAGAGAAGGCGGGGAAGAAGTCTGCCATGTATCTGCAGGTTAGTTCCGTAGTAGGCCTGAGTACGTGTCGTAGAGGATTCCCAATAACCTGGAAAGTCGGGTAAATAATAACTGCTCAGGGAAATTAACACAAAATGCTAGCAAGTCAGGGAAATTTGGTGTAAAAATTGTCAAAAAGTTGGCTTGGTTGGTATTTAAGTACGGGTGTGAATATCCCTTTTAGCGAGTGTATAGATGTGGCTAACAGATGTGTTTGAATGTTGTCTGTAGCAACTGGACTCTGTGAACCGGATACAGAAGGCCGACCAGGACCGGCTGGACAACGAGGGACGCAAGCGCTCCGACATCGACAACAAGCTGAGGCAGAAGTGCAGCGAGCGCGACGAGGCCAGCAAGCGAGTGGAGAAGCTCGTGGAACACATTCGCGGCAGCGAAGCCGCACTCGCTGAGCATCAGCGCATGCGCGCGGAGCTCGACGAAGACGTCGGTACCTCCAAGGACCGGGTGCAGGAGATTCAGAAGGAGATGGAGTCGGTTATCGAACAGCTCGGGGACGCGCGCACAGACAAACATGAGGATGCTAGGTAGGTGGACTCATGTTGGATATTATTGGAAATAGCGTCTTGTATAGGTGCCACAAAGCACTATTTTTTCACTTAAAATCTAAGTTTTTCTAGACCTATTTTTTTATTTAATTTTAAAAAGTATTTGTAGGCCTAGTGTGTGTAAAAAACTAAAAATTATAGGCCTAGTTCAGATGATGTTCATAGGTAGGCTACCGACCGTTACTCAAACTTCATGAATAATCTTAAAATAATTATAGGCCTATGAGAAAATCTCATATGCCTAGGGTCTCGACCTACTCAAGTTTTTAAATGTGGGTAAAAAATAGATGTGTTACAAAGTGCTATAAAATGACACTTAATACTCTGTAGGCCTACATGTATCTCGGGTAGACTACTATTCTAACTAAAAGTAGACAGGAAAATGTGATCTACGCTTAAGTAGTCCGACTAACCTATAAAGATAGCATAAATAAATACAAATAAATTCGTATAAGAGTCTTCTACCCAGTCAGTCATTGCCTAGCGACAGAGTACGTACCAACTACCAACCCTCCAAGAATCACACAAGACACAAATCGTACTCTCACGGGCAAGCCGGGGGTGCCCCGGTCGTTAAAGGCAAAAATGTTTTGGCTGCTGAAAGCGGAAAAGCCGCTTCTACATGCGACATGTAGTAGGCCTAATTTAAAAATACAAAAATACTGTTCTAATATTATATCTCCTTATTTCAGACGCAAAAAGAAGTCTGAAATTGTGGAGAACTTCAAGCGTTTGTATCCAGGCGTCTTCGATCGTATGATCAACATGTGTCAGCCAATCCACAAGCGGTACAACGTGGCTATTACCAAAGTAGGTTTACTTTTAACTTTTAATTGTTAAATTTGTTTTGGTTATGTTGGTAGAATGCTAATTGAATAAAGTATTGGGCTTTAGGATAAGCATTTGAAATGTGATGCATGCTGATGAATTTGGTGGAAAATAGGACTATGCAAACCTGTTCAAATTTCAAACCGAACCCAAACCTGCGTGGTGGGTTCTGGTTTGAGGTTTGCACAGTCCTGATGAAAAGTAACATGGATAATAATTTATTCATTATTCAACGACTAATGCAAGATGTTTGTAATGTACCGTACTGCATTTATTTACATAATGTTGACCACTTCATCACTTGGAAAGGAGAAAGAAAGTTGAAGCATTTGAAAGACTAGGTTGACACTGGACAGTTTAGCTTTAAATTAAACTAGCCTACTATAGTTAGTAACTATGGCCTTGGTTAATGCATGGTAGTATTGATTCAGTACCGAGTAGGACCTAATTCTAGGCTTCAAATCAATGTTGACGTGTAGCATGTAATTATGTGGGACTGGTGTTTTATTAATTGTTTAATTATATAAGCTAACAAAAATAAATAATCAAGCATTTGTTATAACTGTTAAGGCCCTAATTCCCTCAAGTTCTCTAGTAAGTTAAACAGCCGCCGCAGGTATTTAAGCTTCCCAGCTCTTATGTTAATGCTCAGGTGCTGGGCAAGTACATGGAGGCTATTGTGGTGGACACGGAGAAGACGGCCCGGCAGTGCATCCAGTACCTGAAGGAGCAGATGCTGGAGCCAGAGACCTTCCTGCCGCTCGACTACATCCAGGCCAAGTCCCTCAAGGAACGCCTCCGGAACATCAAGGACCCCAAGAACGTCAAGTTGCTGTTTGACGTGCTGCAGTTCCAGCCGAAAGAAATCCAGCGGGCGGTGCTCTTCGCAACCAACAACGCTCTGGTCTGCGAGTCGCCGGAGGACGCAATGAAGGTGGCCTATGAGATGGATAAGAACAGGTGACTCAGAACGTGTGCGTGCGTGCGTGCCAAAAGGTCTGCAGTTGCCGGAGGACGCGATGAAGGTGGCCTACGAGATGGATAAGAACAGGTGACTCAGAACAGTGTGTGTGTGTGTGTGTGTATTTATTTATTTATTTATTTATTTATTTATAAAGGGGCCGATAGGGGAGAGATAACGTATTCCAAAAGGATAAGTTTCTCAATAACGATAACCGAAAGAACATAAAGGTGACGGAACATCAAATTGACTTGAAGATATAATGAGAAACAAAAGAATAAGAATGAAAGAGGAAGAGCCTGATGGGCTTCTTCCTTTCCGTCAAGATACTAAAAACCAAGGAGAAAATAAACAATAAACAATGTTAGGGTTTGGGAGTGCAAACCCTATCGGTCACTAAATGAAAACAGAAGGTCCTTACTGGTTCAGTGCCTGAATAAAGAGGAGCTCCCCATCAAGGGGGTGTGTGTGTGTGTGCGTGCGTGCGTGTGTGTGCGCAACCAACAACGCTCTGGTCTGCGAGTCGCCGGAGGACGCAATGAAGGTGGCCTACGAGATGGATAAGAACAGGTGACTCAGAACAGTTGGATAATGAATACACTTCTTGGATTAGACCCGAAATATTATACTAATTACTTATCGTCTTATTTTTAAAGAACATACAATCCAAAACTTGTATTTCAGGTGATTGTAAATGTTATTTGGCCAGAAACTGAAAGGGGGCACATCAACCGAGAGCTGTGGCTTGACGCTTGATTAAAGGGTTATGATAAATTGTACAATCTATCTAATGTCACTCATACTCATTGGAAATATACGGCAGTGTACAGTTCTATAAAAAGAATCCAAAACAATTTGATAAGTACGCCCAAACAGTTACCAATTTCAATGTGAGCTTTTCGTTACCTTTGAATAAGCTAGCTTCGTAAACTTAGAGAGCTATGTTGCATAATTATAATAGGGAATTTGCATAAGTTCCAGATATCTGTATAAGTATGTGCAATATGTAGATAATCGTCTAAAAATGATATAAACGATAATTTAAGGTTTTTAAAATTAATCATTCAATATCTATTGAGGGTCAAAGTTTGACTTTTTAAATTTCCCGCACATTTATTTGAAACGAATGCCTACGTCACCAGCCCTCATGACGAACACGGCCGCCTAGATAAACAACGAAATTCCCTCCTTTTACCAAAGTCTTTGGTTCACACAACAATGGCCAACAATAAACAACAGTTGATGTCCTTTACCAAGTTTTTGGATGAGCGAAGCGAAGACTTCAATTTCACCGACCCCCCAAAAAATTTAGCTCGGGTGTTTTTTTTTTTTTTTTTTTTTTTTTCTGTCTGTTTGTTCGCTCTCTACCGGGCAAACGGCATATACGATCTGGATGAAAATTTGACAGGACCTTCGAACTCTCTGAACTTAGCCTTGCTACGTTTTTGGGTACTTTCGAAGAAATATTTCTCATGAATATCGTACTTTTACGATTTTTTTCGATTTTTTGGGCGATATTTTCGTGCCATTTGGGCCAATTCTGACCAAACGGGTGAAGCTAAAACGTTCATATTATACATGGACATTAAGGTTATGGTGATTTAGTACATTTTGAAAGAAAAAGTTGAAAAAGCTAGCCAGAATCTATAGAAAAAAAGCTTTTAATATAAGTTTTTTGGTTTTTTGTACGATATTTTCGTGCCATTTGGGCCAATTCTGACCCAAACGGGTGGGGCTTCAACGTTCATATTATACATGGACATTGGTGATGTAGTACCTTTTGAAAGAAAAAGTTGAAAAAGTTAGCCAGAATCCATAGAAATAAAGCTTTTAATAGTTTTTTTACAGTAAATAATACAATTGACAAGAAACAAAAGAAACTTGACAACATTCACCTACAATGCGTAGGCAGCAAAACAAAGCACTTGCAAAAGTAAAGATATCCCAAGCAAACTTAAAACTTTAAAAAGCTCATCCATCAACGCGGCGGGACTTTAGCGTTTTCCTAGTATAATCAACATTGTGTTCAGGGTGCTGAAAGTGCAATGGTAAATCGTTGTGGCAGTGTGCCTTCAACTGTTTCGAGTCTAGTATAGTTCTCAGCCAGGCACCAGAGTGTCATCGTCACTTTTTTCACGACCTATCGACTTATTGTCGACTGGTCGATTAGTCAAGTTCAAAATATTGACAAAACAAAAAGTCTTAAGGGCCATTCACAACCAACTTAGTAGCTAACTTAGCCTCTAACTTAAAGGTTTGTCTTATGGAAAAACAACACGTCTGTTCAATGACCAAACTTAGCCTTTAACTTACATTTATCAGCAACCGAATGTTTGCAAACTCCAAGGTTTTACTTAGCAGCTAACTTAACATTAAGCTTTTAACCAATCAGAGAGAGACTCGAGCAGACAATTTCCGTCATATCCGATTGAAAACGTAAACAAACAGCAAAAATGGATCCCAAGGAACATCAACTATTGTTCGATGAAAAGCTATTGAACGAATTCATGAAAAGGCCACTGCTATAGTAAAATCTTCGTCTTTATACAAAGAAAGAATATAAAAGAAAACATTTGGCTATCGATTGGGGCAGAAATGTCAACTGACCGTCAGTATTATTAACGTTTATTGCGGTGAAAAGGTAGAAATGTTGGAAAAGAAGAGAGATAAAGAAGAAGGAAAGACAGGAGTGTTAGAACAAGTGTACACCAGTATGAAAGGGGTGGTGGAAGAATGCACTACAGAGGTGGTAAACATCCAGCTGGATCTGGAAAAAACATATTCCAGGCTGGAACAGGAAATGGGAAGAACACAAATGAGATTGGTGAGTGTTGGAGAAGAATTGGAGGAGGAACAGGAGGGAAGAAAAATGTTGGATTATAGATTAATAACATGTGGGAAGAGATACAACAAAGAATATTAGACATTGGTATACCACATGTTGAAGACCTAAGACTAGGCAGCAAAAGCGCTTGTGAGTACATGGTAGGGTTTGACGAAAAGCAAGGTTTAGGTATGGCAACGCTAGACAACAAAGTTGGTCATAAATTGGCGGTACAAAAGAACATCCATAGAAGCAAGTCACCTTGCCACAAACATCAGGTGGGTGAAGCAAGACCAAAAAGAGGACGAAACAACCGAGTAATAGAGCTCAAGGTGGGTCTAGGCCAACAGCACACAGTAACAACAGACCTAGAAGATGCAATGCAAGACATTGAAGTTGGGCACAAGTCGGGTGTAGAACATAAACAAGACAGAAGTAATTCACCATGTCACAAACAGCAGGTGGGCAAATCAATACCACACAATGAAGTTGGTCACAAGTTGGGTGTAGAACATAACAAAGACAGAAGTAAGTCAACTTATCAAAAACAGCAGGTGGGTGAATCATTACCAGACATTGAAGTGGTATGCAACTATGATACAAGAAAGCTCAACCAGGACAAAAAAGCATTAGGTATACTAATTGGAGATGTGTCGGGTACAACAGCAAATAATTTTGTGTTGGAGTGGAGTACAGGCTAGGGTTTACCCAGGTATCAGGATAAATGAACTTAAAAAGAAGGTAGAAGAGTACAAATCAGATGGAAATATAGAAGTGGCGGTTATATGTGCAGGGAACAGAGAGAAGTGGGCTGGAGAGGAAAAGGCAGTCATGCTAGGGAATCTACAAGGCTTACTTGTATTGGCAAAGAGAAAGTTTTATAATGCCAAGATAGGCATGTGTGGGCTAAGCACCTGGAGAGGTTTAAGCTTAGGTGTCAATAATGATATAAAAGAAATATGCAAGAGGATTGAAGTAGAATATATAGACATGAATGGGGTGGAAGGAATAGAAGAGAAATGGAACAGAGCAAGAGAAGTGGGAATAAGAGCAAAACGCTTCGTAATGAGCAACGAGGGAAAATGGCTAGGCCTAGATGTGAATGTAAAAGAAAAAGGAAAAGAATCTGAAACAATGTGGCAGAAGGATTTTCACACCAGGTGGGTGTGGAGAAAAAGAAGTTAGGCATAGACCGTGGACAAAGGAGAAAACCAAACAAAAGAGGGAGAACATCATCACACAGGAAAGAAGGAAAAGTTATAAATGTGGGCACAATAAATATAGTGTCACTTAATGGTAAAATCGAAGAGATCATTGATGTCATGAAAGAACAGAAACTGTGTGTAATGGGACTCAGTGAGACAAAGTGGAAAGGGTGTGGAAACAAGAAATCTCAGAGAAGGATACAATGCTGTGGTGGTCTGGAGGAGTGGAGAGGAAAATGGGGTAGCATTGTGGTAAGCCTGAATGGAAAGACAGTATCGTAAATGTGAAAAGCCATAGTGATAGAATGATACAGATGTACATCTTGTGCGATGACAGCATGACAATCGAATTCATTCAGGTGTATGCGCCTCAAACAGGAAGACCAGTGGTTGAGAAGGATGAGTTTGTGGCAAAATTAGAAGCAATTATGACATCGAATACTATTGTAGTAATGGGGGATTTTAATGCAAGAATAGGAAAAGATAAAAGGATTTGAAGAGGTTATGGGCAGACATGGATAGATGGAGAGAAATTGTTAGAAATGTGTGCCCAGAAACTCATTAGTTATAGGAAATAGTTGGTTCAAGAAACGTAGAACCCAACAAATAACGAGATATGGCTATGGTGAAGACAGATCAGAGACAGTAATTGACTATCTATGTATAGGAAAAGAAGTAATGAGAAACCTTGAGGATGTGAGGGTAATGCCATCAATATCATTGGATGGAGACCACAGGCTGGTGTTGGGGAAGTTTAGAATGATGGTACAGACACAAAAGAGAATAAAGAACCGGCACAAAAGACTAAAAGTGTGGAAAACTGCAATCTCCGATAGTGCAAGAAGAGTTTATGACAAGAATTAGTGACCAAACACCTACAATGAAGTGGGAGAAATAGAAGAGAATGGCAAAACTTTAAGAAGGTTTTGTGTCAAGTGCAGAAGAGCTGTGTGGAAGAGTCAGTGGAAGGAGGAAAGAGAAAGAAACGCGATGGTGGAACGAGAGGGTACGAGATGCAGTTCGGGAGAAGAAACTAGCTTGGAAAAAGAATGAAAAGTGCAAATCCACAGAAAATGAGTACGAGTACCGTAGGCGAAAAACCGATGTGAAACAAATTGTGAAGGAGGAGAAAGACAAAGCAATGGAAGAATTTGCTGGTAAATTAGAAGATGACTTCCAGGGAAATAGAAAATTATGTACGGACTAGTAAAGACAAAAAGACAAGAAAGGGAAGAACAAAAGCTCATGGTAAATGAAAATGGCCAAGTTACAAACAACCCACAGGAAATACAAGAAATGTGGAGGAAATATTTCAAAGATCTGCTAAATGTACAGGTTAGTGAAAATTTAAATGCAGAGAAAGAGAAAGAGGCAAGTGGAGAAGATGAAGAAGACGAGGTAACAGAACAAGAGGTGGCTCGGGCGTTAGGAGCCATGAAGAATGGTAGAGCTCCGGGAGTGGATGACATTTCTGTGGAAATGATCAAAGCATCAGGTGGGAAGGAAGAAGATGGTTATTTCGAGTAATAAGTGCCTGCGTGGAAACAAAGAAGGTACCGGAAGATTGGAAAAGAGGTATAATTGTGCCGCTGTTTAAGAAAGGTGACCGTAAGAAGTGTGAAAATTATAGAGGGTGACATTAATGTGTCAGTGTGCAAAATTTATGAGAAAGTTATAGAACTAAGACTGAAGGAAGTACCGTATTGTTCCGAATATAGCGCGATGTTTTTTTCCGAAAATACAATCTCAAAAACAGCACTCGCGTTATTTCCGCGCGCTTGCATTTGAAATAGCGCCTGAACATAGGCCACGCCTCTATACAACTCCCGCGCATAGTCTGCTGCGCTTCGCCCCGCCCACCCACTCGAAGCCACTGAACTCGGCCGAACCTTGGGCGAAACTGTCTGCTAGTCATCAGAATCCTTAGCCGTGATCACATCGTGACCTAGCTTGACCTACATAGATTGTTTGTCGGGGTTGTCTATCTACGTTGCTAAGAGCTAAGAGTCTACGTAACGTAATAATGAGTGATGAAGGAGAAGATGAAATGGCTCAAGATGAACAAATGAAGACTGCTGATCGCGTGGAAAAGAAAGGTTCCTCTGCCTTACAAATCAGCAAGGGATTGCGAAGGAGCTAGGCCTAGGCCTACGACCATAGATACTAGGGCCTAGTATAACCCCCCCCCCCCCCCACGACGTAAACATTGAAGACCAGGAATCAGACTGGTGAACTGTGGTTGACATGTGAGCTTGTGGTTGGCCCTACCTGTAAAAAACCATAGGCCTAGGCCCTAACATTGTTCAAATGTTTTGTGTAAGTGTTTCTTGTTCATTTTAATTTTCTTTTATTTTTTTTTTTTTTTCTTGAAATGATTCTGAAAAATTGGGGGTCGTGTTATATTCGAGGTCGTGCTTTATTCGGAACAATACGGTATATGACACAGATCTAAGAGAAGAACAATATGGGTTCAGAAGTGGACGGTCTACTATTGATCCCATATTTGCTATAAGACAGACAATGGAGGGGAGGATGGCAAAATGGGAAAGAAATGCACATTGTGTTTTTGGATCTGGAGAAGGCATACGATCGCCTGCCTAGAGAGAAAGTATGGGAGTGTCTAGAGATAAAAGGAGTGGGAAGAGGTTTAATAGACAGGATACAAAGTACATATCAAAGGAGTGAAAGTTGTGTACAGACAGATATGGGTAGGTCAGAATGGTTCAAGTGAATGAGGGCTTGCGACAAGGTAGTGTGTTATCTCCAACACTCTTTACTGTTGTAATGGATGAAATTATAAGAAGAGTGGAACCAAATACAGATGGAAGGGACACAAGAACATTAGTGTTTGCGGACGATGTGTTGATTTGGGGTGAGAGTGCCAGAGAAGTGCAGGAGAAGGTGGACAGATGGAACGAAGTTACTACAGAGTTTGGTCTAAAAATAAATCAGAAAAAGAGTGAATGTTTGCGTATGCAAAAGAAGACAAAGGGCAGGCCTAGAGACATAGAAAATATTGTACTACGTGGAGAAGTCTTAGAAGAAAAAGAAGAATTTAAATATTTGGGAAGTATATTGACAAAAGATGCAAAAGTGTGTAGGGAAGTGTCATCTAGAGTGCAAAAAGCAGAAGGGTTTTATCAATTGGTGAGAAAGTTACTATGGAATGAGTTGTTCCCACAAAAATGTAAAATTTTGCTGTATAAGGCATATTTTGTACCTATATTAACATATGGGGCAGTAACATGGGCAGTGGGAACAAAAGAAGAGAGTCAGCTGGAAGCAGCAGAAATGAAGTTTTTAAGAAGTATAAAGGGAGTTACAAAGATGGACAAGATAAGAAGTAATGCAATCAGAAAAGAACTGGGAGTTTTAAACTTGGAAGAAAACGTCTAACATGGTTTGGACATATGGAAAGGATGGGCAGGGAGAGGATTCCTAAACGTGAATTTGAAGCGGCAAAGGACGGGAAAAGATGAGTAGGAAGGCAAGAGAAAATGGGAAAGATTAATTCAAGAAGACGTTGGAAAACGGAATGAAGTGTGGGAGCATGTGGCAAGAGTAAAGCTGTGGGAGGACAGAAGAGAGTGGAGTAAATTGGTGGAGAAGAAGGAGTTGGATGATGTGGAAGAAACACTAAGTCTGGCAAGCTTAGTATCTACAGTTTCATGCCCTTGATAATGGTGGAAAACCACCACTCAACCCGACATAGTTGGAACTGAGTTATGATGATTATTATTATTGCGGTACTAGGCCTAGCCCCCAGCTAGGGCTAGGCCATGTGAGGTTATGTAAGGCTTACTTCACGTTGTCTTTAAATAAATACGTTTATTATTTTTACCATCAATTATTGTTTAATAAACTGTACAGTCTATAGTCAATCAATTCTATAATGCTACCTAAGTAGAGCTAGGCTAGGCCTACTTACTGAATGCTGAATGTTATTGTATGTCAAGCATTGGCGCAATAAAAGTAAATACTGCAAATCTGTGTTGTGATTGGTTTAAAAAAATCTATCATGCACAGCCCCCTAAAGTTAGAGGCGACGGTATGGCTGTAAAGCACTCTGCCACGAGCAACATCTAGGAGGCAGTGGCTGTTAAGTTAGCGGCCTAAATATCTATCATGAACAGCAACCTAAAGTTAGAGGCTAAGTTAGCTGCTAAGTTAGAGGCCTAAGTTGGTTATGAATGAGCCTTTAGAAACGCACGTGAAAGTCACATGGCGCGCACAACTTCATTTGAAAGTTTAAGTTTCAAGACATAATATATTTGGTTTTAAACGTTGCAATGTAGGCCTTCAGCCCAACTAATATAGAAAATGATTTTAGTGACCACAAAAGGTGAGAAAGGGCTAAGGACGAGTAATTGTTAGGTATATGCGCTGTGTAAATTCATTTTGCGGCCGAGCCCGTCGTAGGCCTAGGCTAGGCCTAGCCTCCTAGCCTATAACCACAACACCTCTGCCGATCGTAGCAAGCAAGAAAAGAAGCAAGATCGTCAAAGATTGCTGGCAGAAGATTCACAATAAACTTCGCAATTATACCCGAGAGCACCTCAGAAAAAAACGGCTCGTGATTCTTCAATCAGATGTTGAAAAGACTGCATGGTTACTGCAGTGCATTTTGTTTCATTTTCAAAGCTTAAGACGATGGAAGACCTCCCCACTACAAGCCAACAAGCAGGTGTTTTGTCATTTCTACGTGATTCGGTGATTAGGTACTTATTTTCATTTTTTGTGTGTGTATTTAAATCGCTATTTGCAATAAAATATGTTACCAAAACATGTGTTCTATTTTTTGTAGCGACATTTTATTCCAAGGAATATTTAGTAGAAATAGTAGGTGACTGCATTTACCAAAGTAGAAATAGTAGGTCACTGCATATACCGCCTATCCTCAATTAGTTCTCAGGCCAGCCGCTAGGCGTTGCTCTGATTCAAAATGGCCTCCAAGAGTTCTTTATTTCGCCCATAGAGAGTGGCACATCTAAGGGGGAGGTTATACTAGTATCTATGATTGTGTTTTTACTTATTATCAATTAAAATGCGGTTAAATCTTACGTTGTGATATTACTAAATGTATAAAATAAAATATTAAGCATATTAGAACAATCTAGATGTCAAAATATGCTTCCACAGCCAAGATAATCTCCGAAAGCGAGTAAATTGATATATCGTTACGTGATTGGTTGATGGTGGCCATGAAGGCTGGTGACGTATGACCCGTTTTTTCCCGCCAAAATATGTAGGAAACTTTCACCCTTGTTTTATAAATGAAAATATTCTCAAAATCAAGAAAATAAGATATTTTTGTGTAAAGGAAGGTGGCCTTAACCCAGTAAAACCATAAAATAATGTTATGCAAAGTCTCTATTATGGATGCACATCAATACTTTTTTATTATCGATTATCAAAATGGTAAAGTCATTATTGAATCGATATTAGGCCTATATCGATAATATCGATATCACCAACAAAGCCTGTTCCGACCTATAATTGGAACCTCAAGTGTGGCAAGTGTAAGTCAAAACTATACAACTGCGTTCCGTTCGCTACCTCGCTGTCTTTGATGTCATGTGTTTGGTTTCTTCATCGACGGATAGCTCATTTCCAAACATAAATCTCCAGTGTGACACCATCAGCCTAGCCAGTGCATGGCATAATGTGAGATAATAGGTTCGTGCACTATTGACCAATTTTTTGATATTTCGATAATCGATAATGAATTTTGGTTATTGATTATCAAAATAATATCCATTCGATCAATAATATCGATTATCGTGTGCATCCCTAATTATAATTGCCGACACTCGTCAACTATTAGATGTGTTTAGGGCCTAACAAAGCTGTGTTAACCATTGTGGCTTGTTTCCTATCTCATGAACATGATGGCCAGAGCAATAAACTAATGATTACGTGTGTTTGTTTGTCTAGGTACGACGCCGTAGCCCTGGACGGCACTTACTACCAGAAGTCCGGTATTATCTCCGGAGGATCGCTGGACTTGGCGCGCAAAGCCAAGCGCTGGGACGAGAAACACATGTCCACCCTCAAGGAGACCAAAGACCGCCTCACCGAGGAGCTAAGGTACAAACAATTACAGTAGGGCCTCTTTAATTCAAAATTCATTATGTAAACAAAAGCCATTTCGATAAAAAAATTGAATTATCCAAAAGATCAAAAAATGATGATTTTGCACTGTTTGGCAAGAAAAACAAAAGTATGGTTGAATGGTTGGTATTTTTAGAATCGGTAGTACGCCTCGTCGCCTAGACCTACGGAAGCTGAAATGCGTAATGAAGCGACACTGGATCTAGGCATGAATAATTACACAATTTGCTGGTTAACCAAGGAATTTTTCAAAATTAGATAGATAATTTAATTTGATTAATATTCTTAGAATCAGTAGTAGATCTAGGCCTAGGTCTACATCTGCTGAAGCTAGAAAGATAGACAAACTAGGCTAGGGCCTAGGCCTAATGACAAATGCTGGTCGAGTGCATCTACATAATAATAATGATAATATATTCAAGTTAGATACGCGTTATTATGACATAGGCCTAGGCTTATACCTACCGTATATTTTTAGAATCAGTAGTAGGTCCTAGTTGGCTAAGGCGCCTACCTGGAATGTGGGAGACTCGGGTTCAAACCCCGATCAGGATGGATTTTTTAACTTTTGAATTGTATTAATAAATGTTAACAATTCCACCTACGGGAGTGTTTCCCGACCAAATAAATTGAGAATTATAAATTACTACAATAGCCACATTAGATCGCGGTTTAAATAATCGGTTATTGCCTGCGTTAAAAATTAATCGGTTAACAAGCTGTATTTTTATGTATAATTTTTTAAAATCATTCTTGCCTCACTGCCATTTTGGCAAAATGTCACCATCATCATCCATTGATTTTTTTTAGCTTCATGTCTTTCTCAGCCATCCCCATCTTTTTCCTTCTTGGGCATCCTCTCTTGGCCGTCATCTGAACCATGTCCCTCCCCTCCTGTCACCTAACTTCTCTACACTTAGAATTTCTCTAGTGTTCATGTGTCTGATTGATTCCATACCTTCATGTCTTGCCCACGTTCCCACCTTATGTTTCTCCAGTTTTGTTTGCAGATAATGTGAGGTAGCTAATCTTTGTCATACCAGTACAGTGTGCGTGTGGTAGCAGCTTTGTCTTGTTCTACCAAATGTTTTTCTTAGAGCAATACCAACAGCTTAACTTAAATAGAGTACCTAGTAGCTACTGGACTGACATGTTTTTCTTGTTTGTGTTTGCCAGGGAAGCGATGAAGAAGTCTCGCAAGGAGTCCGAGCTAAACACAGTCGACTCTCAGATCCGGGGGCTGGAGACGCGACTCAAGTACTCGAAGACGGATCGGGAGAAGACCTTGAAGCAGATCGCTCAGCTCGACGTGGAGATTGAGCAGTTCAAGGTAGGCCTGTGCTTTGTAGGAAGGGAAAAAAAACATTTAGAGTCTACCCACTCAATCATATAACTGATTTTCAGTGGGGGACAGTAAACCAAAGTGACCAAGCCAACCCTGTAGGCCCCGACGCAATCGACGAGTGAACGATAACAACCCTCAACAAATCGCACAGAGTGACATTCACCAGATGTAAATTACACTCACCATGGACTGAAGGACCTAGCAGCCGGACGCAATTTCGCCGTAGGGGATTTTTTTCACAACCCTCGTTAAATTTGATGCCCTAAAACGCGTTTTAGACTTATTTAAATCATATATTTAACGGTAAAATAAACAGCTGATTTTGTATTGAGAACTTCTTACCTGAGGAGTGTAAGTAGAGTCTCCTCACGTCCCATAGCGGCTCTGATGAATCCGAGAGGTACTTTGTTGTGGATTTGTGGGGCAAATGTCTTTGGTTTATTGATACTTGTTAGTTACAAACAACCATATTTACACTCATTACTAGTATTGACACTGATCATTCAATCATTACTCATCATTAGGGATGTGCGGGTAGTGGTTTTTGAACTCGGGTCGGGCTCGGGTCGGGTAATTGAAAGTACCCTCGGGCTCGGGTAATTGAAGTACCCTCGGGTCGGGCTCGGGTAGTGAATTTTTTTTTATTTGTGAATTCATTTAAAAAAAAAATCCTACAAAACAGTTTTGCATTGGTTGCAGGTAGCCACTCTGGGCTGTGTTGACACAAAGTACTTCCAAATCGGCGTCTTATGAACTTTTGCTTGAGTAGGCCTAGGCCTAGTACAGTGAAACCCCGCTATTATCGTTTTCCTGCATCAATCGTTCGTTATTCTCGGAAATAATATCGTAACAATCGTTTTCTAATATTTCCGATACGAAAACCCCAAGAAAAACCGATGCGATCGCGTATTTTTCTCTTCCGGCCGACGAAATCATCATCATGCGTTTGTACCAGCCATGCATCTGACGAAATCGCGCGTTTGCACCAGCCTTTCGGTCTGACTCCGCCCAACGCTCTGCTGCGCGCAACGATGCACACTAGATCGGACTTCTAGGCCTGCCGCCTAGGCATTAGACGATGTTTATTAGCGTTGTTTCTTTTTTACCATTCGCCCACGTACGTAATATTCAACTTGCTTTATGCCGTAATTAGCGTTGAATAACCAGAAGACGAGTAATGACGGTCAGTAGTAGGGCCTATTCTATTATATTACTCCAGCGGGAACAGCGCCGGAAGAGCCAAGGACACAGCATCATAGCATAGCCGCGCCCACGTCGTAGCGATTGGTCCGCTCCGACGTCAGCTGTTCGTTTGGCGTGCGAGCGGGAGGTTTAAAAGGATCAGATTGGCGTGTTTCTTTATTACTTCTACCCGACCCGACTTTTTCGGGTAGGAATTGACGGCCCGACCCGAGGTCGAGTAATTTTACCTACCCGAAAATTACCCGTTTTTCGGGTACCCGCACATCCCTACTCATCATAATTAATTTACACATATGGTGGACTAGCCTTTTCGTTAGATTTTAATTAATTTTACACATATTGGAGGGTTTTCTGTATACTAATTTTGTAATTAATACTGAATTTAAATAAAAATAGGGTTGTACTTTGTAGATTGTCATAGTCAATACCTGAATGGGCGATATTTGTTTACAGGTCAACCAAAACAGTTTTGGGCCCAGCATAACGGACATCGAGGCCTTGATGCGATCCCGTGACCAGGAGATCGAGGAGATTAAAGAAAACATGAACAACGTTGAAGACAACGTGTTTGCTGAGTTCTGTCAGGCGATCGGGGTCACCAACATCCGACAGTACGAAGAGCGGGAGTTGCGCACCCAACAGGTAACCAGCCGCGTTACACTGATACTGCGCCGTGTTAGTGTGAACACTGGGTTAGCTTGACCTTTTAATACATCCTTTAACACCTTATTCTTAGAATTAGGTTTGAAGAACTTTTGCATATTTTAAATATCGATGCACATCGATACTTTTTTCACTATCGATTATCAAAATGGTAATGTCATTATCGAATCGATATCACAAACAAAGCCTGTTCCGAACTATCCTCAAAGGGCCAGACAAATCCTGGACAAGGCTCGTTGGTCTTGTTGTGTGGCTCGTTGGTCTTGTGGTTAGCGTATCTGCTTCCAATGCAGAAGGTCCAGGGTTCGATTCCCGCTAAAATCAGAAGTTTTTTAACTTCTGATTTGGACTTCAGTCCATCAGTTCTTATCTTAGGAGTTTGTAAACGGTGACTTTGGAGCCGTCCTAGCAACGAAGCACATAATAAATTTCAGAGTCGTTCTGAATCGGCCTTGTTGATTCTGGCGTTGATTCGCGGGTGTTCGCACTGTCCATACCACTGATTGCTATATTTCCTATTAAAAATATCGATCTTTGGTTGGTTATCGCTCACTCGTCGATTGCGTCGGGGCCTGCAGGGTTGGCTTGGTCGCTTTGATTTAAAGTCCCCCACTGAAAATCAGTTATATAACTGAGTGGGTAGACTCTAAATAAAATTTATTTATTTATTTATTTATTAAAGGTGGCAACAGCGCAGTTCCGGCTGGCCACAGGACATGACGTCCTGCAGCACCACCTGAGTTGATTTCAAATCACAAAGGAACCAGCAACTTGCAAACTATGTACATCGGGTTTTCAGGACAGAGCGCACCTCTTCAGCTGCGCCGCACTTAAATCTGACATTGACGCCCTGCCAAATAACCTGAGCGGGCCAGAGAAGGAAGCACATATTTACCGGGTAGCCAGGAAGAAAAATGATTGAAAAATCAAACTATCGGCATAGGGGGAAAAAAAAAAAATATATTATTATTATTATTATTATTATTATTATTATTATTATGTCATGTTGTTTGTTTCATAATAAAATTAAGCATATTATAGATATAGAATATAGATAGTCCTGTTTCTCTCTAGCCTTTTTGTTGCAATACTCGATAGTATAACAGTGGTGTAACAATGTTGCCATGTATGTATGTACAGGAACGCATGAAGAAGCGCATGGAGTTTGAGAACCAGAAGAACCGCATCGTGAACCAATTGGAGTTCGAGAAGACTCGCGACACGTCCAACAACGTCCTTCGCTGGGAGCGCGCCGTGCAAGATGACGACGATGCCCTAGCCGCTGCCAAGCTGGTGAGTGTGTCTGGACTGCAGTGGGTTGAGTGCAAACTAAATAAGTAGGCCCTCCCTTATAACAGACGCACATGAAACATTTCAAATTTTCATTTGATAACATCCATTTTTATAGGGCTCTAGTTTTTTCGTTTCATGTTTTAGAGTTTTACTGATTTCTTCCCAAAAGTGTATACTGGTTTATGTACATTTTAATTTTTAACATTACACTTGTGTCGTAAAGCTGCTAAGATCAACTGAATTAAAATTTTTGTAAACAAGTAAGATAGCTTCTATGTTAAATAAAATAAAAATAGGCTGTTGTTAAATCTGTTCTGACATGTGATGTCAGCCAGGGGTGCAAACAGAGCACCGTTGTGTCATCGACATGTTTGTTCTCTAATCCAGGCGGAGACGAAGCAGATGAGCGAGATCGACCGTGACATGAACGAGTTGAATGCGCGCAAACAGGACCGCAACACGAAGAAAGCCCAGGCCGATGAGATGGAGAAGGACATTGCGAGCTCTCGTCGCGAGGTTGGCGCTATCGCCAAGGACATTCAGGCGGCGCAGAAACAGGTGTCTTCGCTTGAGAACAAGATCGAACAGAGGCGGACCGAGAGGCACAGCATCCTCAAGCAGTGCAAGGTAGGTTGGCTAGAACCGTACAGTGTTAAATAAATGAAGAGTCTACCCACTCAGTCACAGAACTGATTTTAAGTGGGGGGTAAACCTTGCTTGACTTTTCTTCTTCAAGAGGAGCAGTAAAAGGTCTTACAATGTGTAGGCCTACTCCATCCCAACCCTAGTGCAATAGCCGTTCTTAGTTTAGTAGGCACAGCACTGGGAAGTGAGAAAAGTAAAAGAGAAATGCATTAATAATAGCCTTTAATGTTTAACCTAGGCCTAGTTTATATATTTCTCCTACTCCGATGAGTGAACAAGGCTTTTTGAGCCAAAACGTTTTGCTGTTTTGTCATTTGTGTATGCATATTTATTTATTTGTCTCTTTACAAGTACAAAATGGCTGCCTAATGCTTTAAACTTCAAAGCTAAGCCGTTGGTTTCTATCTTTTAAATGTAATGTTGAAACATCCTCGTGAATTCCACCACAATATTCTCATAGTTATACCCGTTTTGCAAATTATTCATGGGCCTACTGTTTAAAGACACTATTAGTGGTGATGTCAGAGCCGACTCAAACAAACTTGACCAATCCGAGCCCGTCCCTTGCCGGCCTCGACCAATCACATAGCCGATCGACGATTGTTTGGAGTCGGGCAGTGTTTTATAAGGGGGCCGTGACGTCACACTAATAGTGTCTATTATTTTATGTGCCATTATTAAATCTAAAATATTTCTAGTCTTTTGTAAATCAGTTTGTATGGGTTAAATAAGTCAGTAAACTTGTTTCTGCAGATGGAGGACATTGAGATCCCTATGCAGCGAGGTAACATGGAGGATATTGCCCAAGAGTCGGGCGGAATGGATACGACAGAGAGCACAGAGAACAACAGGTAACGTAGAGCTCTGGCATCTAGTGTTCCATACGCTGGAGTGATATTAATCTTCTTTCCACTTAAAAGGTTAGGCTTTGTGTTCAGTATTCATCCTATCTTGCCCATGGTATTTATCTAAAACCTTACTGTCTTAAAAACAGTGTGACTCTCAATAAAGATAACCCATTGTAGTTTGTACTATGTCCTTTGGAGGTTGAGTTATAAAAATGTTGCAAAAACAATTCCAAACATTTGTGTAAAAAGAAGGCAAAATTGTAGTCATACAAAAAAATTGCATTTTGTTGTTTGTGATACTGAAAATTATTGTAATGAGCATAGACCTAACTTTCTTAAATAATTCTGAATGAACTGAGCCTTGGATCTAAGTTTGTCCATACAGCCAGCTAACTAGTTTGTGTGACCCTAGCCTAACCACGCAACAGATGTACGAACGGGAGAGCCGCATCGTCATCGACTTCACGCAACTCCCGGAGCATCTGAGAGAGCTGGACGAGGCGGACGAAATCAAGAAGTGCGGGGACAAACTGAACAAGGTCATCAATCAGCTGACGGACACGATCCACCGCATCCAGGCTCCCAACCTCAGGGTACGTATGTACGATCGCCGGCGGAAGTAAATCAAGAAGTGCGGGGACAAACTGAACAAGGTCATCAATCAGCTGACGGACACGATCCACCGCATCCAGGCTCCCAACCTCAGGGTACGTATGTACGATCGCCGATCGGCGTCAGAAGTAAATCAAGGGTAATCTAATCTTTTACCGACATTACCAACACACACCCGGCAAATCTTACCAGATATAATTTTTTAAACCGTCATTTTAGTGTATAATTATGCTATAGATTATGTGGTAAAATATAATTTTTTTGGGGTAATACTATAGCCCCTTTAGGCCTAACTTCTATGCAATAATTAACATGACCCGGCCAATAGACGATTTTCAAAATCACTAGCGCCCTCTATATCGCGCGCGCAAAGCATTATGGGAGAAAGGGCATTAACATGCTAAATGCCATATGCTCGGGTGTGTGGAGAACTGCGTTTCCAACAATGGCAGTGCAGTCAGCCACAATCTCAATCATATAGCATTTATCATGTACGTAAATGCCCTTTTTCCCATAATCCTTTGCAACGGAGCGTGCATGCGCAGTTAATTCTGAAAGTGGTCTATTAAGGATTGCTGGAGAATGAGATCAACAAGAAATGTTTAGTAGGGAAATGATTATCATATTCATATTTCAATTTTAGTTTGAAATTTTATCAAATCATTAAATTATCATCAAATTTGTTCATCAACAGTAAAATACAGTCCACCTCATTACATCGAACACTAAGGGACCTCGTTTTTTTTTTTAAATGAGAAAAGGTTATTCCCAGATGTGACACATGTGATGTATCTTTAACCGTACATCATATTCTGGCAGAATGTAGGCCTACCAATTAATATGATGCCTTACGCATGCAATTTGATCCCTCCTAATCATATGAAGAACTTCTATCATCATAGGATAACGGCGACAAACTTTCAAAATTTCTCATCCAAAGTAATCTATTTTACAAAATTTAATTCACATCATTTATCATACACATTTCTTTAATTTCTTCATTTTCTTTCACATAAATAAACTTTTGTTTTACTATCTATCACTATCATCATCATTCATCACCATCATCATTTTATTTTGTTATATATATACACTTAGAAAACAATCTAATCATCAAACACACCATTAACTCATATCATCAACTTTCATTATCACAGGCGGTGCAATATGACCTAACCGGTTGAAGCGCCTTAGTTTCTCACGTCGTCGTCGATCAGCCATATTTTTTCGTTAAATATCGATACTCAGTCTCCCTAATGTTCAAAAAGTCCGCTGTGACACCTTCAACACGTGTACGACGTGAGATACAGAGCGCGAAGCTTCGCGCCTGTAGTGCAGGCAACTTGCATTGCACGCGTGTATTGAAGGGAAGAACACTTGCCTCGAGCTTGTTTGTGTATGTCGGCTTAAGATGTATCGTGCGGGAGTAACATCAAGGGAAGAAGAACATCGATTATGAAATTGTTGACGTGGTGCATCTGCGTAGTGTAACCGATATCGAATCGTAGGCAGCTCAAGGTCAATTGCCTCGCCGCTTTCTTGATGCCCCCTCCCCCCCGCACTCAACTTACGTAGCAGTCCATTCATTGGTGTTTACGCCCACTACTTATTATCTTATCTCGAAATACTTAATAAATATCTGACACTTGAATAACGATGTAAATAAAATAAACCATTAGTTGAACTACCAAAACATCTGGATTTCCGAGAACGACCTTCACAAAGACGCTGCCAAATACGAGTGTAGCCAGCATTGTTTACGAAATAATCACGCGGCTGGCTATGTGCGGGAGTGGGAGGGGTATAATGACGCTGTGTAGTGTGCATTGTTTGTCGGGTGAAGTAGATCGCAAGCAGGAAAACCCGTTTTGAGAGGCTAAGAACTCCGTCAAATCAAGAAATTGGGAGACAAATTTTGTTGTAAAAATGTTTGATTATAATATAGTCTTGGGCAAAAACAATTAGTTATTAAAATTATCTTTCAGTCAAAACGTCTTTTTGTTTAATGACTCTTGTTTTACATTACAAACGTAGGAATTCGGTCTGGACCACTGAAATTTTTCGGTAAAATGATTATTTCGTATTATTGGCATTCGTTCTAATGACTTTTGACTTAATTACTACTTCCTTTTATATTATTTGTTATTTGTATTGTATTTTATAATGTGGTTTTAACTAGGGCCTCATGGCACTTTTCTAACTTTCTATGCAGTTGTAGATCATACTGTCAAGTAAATAATAATATTTTATGGCTTACATCACTGCCGGGACATGTACCTACATTGGAGTAAACATTCTGTAATGATTGCTTGATTACAGGCGATGCAGAAGCTGGACATGGCTCGCGAGAAGTTGATGGAAACCAACGAGGAGTTCGAGACAGCTCGCCGCCACGCGAGGAAAGCAAAACAGAACTTTGAGAACGTGAAGAACAAACGACACGACAGGTTCCAGAAGTGTTTCGAGCACGTCGCTAACAACATAGACGACATCTACAAGGTGAGGCGGCTGTTTTGTTTGTTACATGGTACGATACAGGCAGGCAATGTAGGCCTAGACCTAACACATATAACTCAGTTCCAACTATGTCTGGTTGAGGGGTGGTTTTCCACCATTATCTAGGGCATGAAACTATAGATACCTACTAAGCTTGCCAGACTCATTGTTTCTTCCTAATCATCCAACTCCTTCCTCTCCACCAATTTACTCCACTCTCTTCTGTCTTCCCACAGCTTTACTCTTGCCTCATGCTCCCACACTTCATTACATTTTCCAACGTCTTCGTGAATTAATCTTCCCCATTTCTCTCTTGGCCTTCCTACTTTTCTTTTGCCCTCCTCTGCTGCTTCAAATTCTCGTCTTGGGATCCTTTCATGGCCATTCTTTTCATTTGTCCAAACCATCTTAGATGTTCACTTCCTAGTTTAAACCTCAATCTCTCCAGTCACAATTCTTTTCTGATAACTTGACTACACTACTTTTTATCTTGTCTATCTTGGAAAAGCTGGCTTTTTAGCCAAAAGTGGCACCAAAAAGGATCCCCTAGCAGCTTAGACCAGCTATGACATTTCACCATGTAAAAATGGAGATTGTCTTGAACATGAAAAAGGTCTTCAAAAACACCCCAGAAGACGCTGCAATAATGAAATCTTGGTGGGATGAGATCAAAACAGGACCAGACAAAAACTGGTCTCCTAAAACTGCCACAGCCCAGTTTCGACTTGCAACTGGCCATGACGTTCTGCAACACCATCTGAACAGATTCAACATCACCACCAAACAGGCCACTTGTAAACTATGTAACTTTGAATCCCAAGACAGAGCTCACCTTTTCAGGTGCGCCGCACTTCAGAATGACATTCACTCCCTGCTCAATGATATGAGCAACAGAGAAAGAAGCCATTTTGTACTGGATAGCAAGAAAGAAGAATGGCTGAAGAAGCCCTTCTCTGCAAAGGAAAAAAAATCTTGGTAACTCCCTTGACACGGGGAACTTTCCCCTTCCCTTTGACTACCTCCCCGACGGCGACGACAATGACAACACGGACGGATGATGACACAGACGGAGACGACCACGACGTGGGGGAACTCCTGCCCTCCCCATATGCTTGTGGCTGGTTCTGACCAGCACAGGCCTGTCCACCCCTTGTCCCCCCGCATCATCCCTTACGTCCCTCTCTTCGTCTCGATTAGCCAAGTTGCATAAATATGAGACGTTAAGCAATATCCAATCAATATCCATATCCAATCAACTTCTTAAGAACTTCATTTCTGCTGCTTCCAGCTGACTCTCAGCTTTTCTTTTTCTCTCAACACATATGATTATTGATATTGAAATACCGGGCCTTAGTATTTACAGTTATCCATTGCCATTGGTAGGCCTTTGCTTACTGTATTTCTATTTAGTATAGATTGGAGAAGGGTTGCCAGGTTGTGAAAGCATAGAGAACATAAACCCCAGCCTGAAGGGCTGGGGGCGACAAAACTTTTTACCTGCTGTGCTGATGACAACTGCAGCTAATTTAAAGTTGTTTGTTACCTTAATCAACGACACGTTTCGTCCTTCTGGGACTCATCAGGCGGATGGTGGTCACTGTAAATCAGCTAGCTACATACAAACAAAACTCACAACATATAACCAAATCTGTGGTAGAGCCACGCTAGTCATTCAAGAACCTTCAACTTAACCAAATACGAATTTATTTATTTAAAACTCTGTCCCCGCATCTCCGGTTCTCGTGCGCGGCACAACAAGGATTGCGCGACCCACGCACACATTTAGTTTGCAATAATAGAACACAAATTTATTGATATTGAATTTCAATGTATGGTAAAATTACTACATACTAGGAATACACCAAAGTCGTTGTTAGACGAGTGAGTGATCCATGTGTTGAGTACCCGGTAACATTCCCTTTCATCCCTCTACCTAAGGCTGGATCAAGTCAGCCTATCATAGGCTAAAGTAGCGCATTATGGGCTTTCAGTTAACGCGCCCTTCTCAGTACAGTTCACGTCTTTTGTTTAAGAAATTCAAATTCATATTACAAATTTTAGTAAGTGCTTTATTTCTTGAATTGTAATACTCAGTTGCTGCTCTTCCTCGTCTAACCACTGCACACGCCTTACCAACTAGTATGTAATATTTTGGGAACATCCTAGGACTTCTTCGCATACAAGGTTGATGTGATGTTGAAGGGTTACTTACCGTGTATATTTGATTTTTATATATTTTTGAACTATTTAAGCAGAACTTCATGATATTTGACTACCCACAATATAATAGTACGACCTACATTTGCATGCAAACCAGCTTATTGATTTTGGACACTGAGTACCTAGATCACCGCCATCTGGATGTATGTAAGATACAAATAAGCTGCTTGTGTGGCTCAACAAAATTTGGTCATGACTTTCAGTGAACTTTCAGTCGATAGTGAAGTTCCTGCCCCCCTTAACTAACACCATCTATGGTTCAAATCTGGAACTAAATCTGTGAAACTTCCTTTACGTACCCGAGTTGTTGTCATAATGCATGGAAAGTAAACAGTTGCTCAATATGAAACGTTCCAACTAAATTAAAATATCATTATCATCTTTATTATTTATTAATTAAAAGTCGATAAGGCCCAATCCTAAACCTAAATAAATCTACTTCCGCCTAGAGACGCTCTCTACTTCCGCCCCCCTTAACTAGCCCTATCTAGCGGAAACCAGACAAAGCTCTACCTTTTGCATGTCAATCATTTAACATGGGGAAATCGGAGCCACGACAAGCAGCTTAATTTGTATCTTACATACATCCAGACGGCGGTGACCTAGATGCTAATTGCTTACAAATGTTTAATGCTAGTACATTATTTTGTTTAGAAAGCAAAAATAAAAAGTGCTGGTTAGAAAGTGACTATTGACCCCAAAATCCAATGACAATAATATTTATTATATCACGGGAAAACTTGTGTGAATGTGTGGTACTATATCCCAGTTTGGTTGGAGCTCTTAGTATTGTGATCTTAATCTGTGGTTCAGTACAGTACATATTTGTCCTAAACTGAAGTCTGTTTCCAGCAACTTGCCAAGAACCAGTCTGCGCAGGCGTTCCTCGGTCCGGAGAACCCCGAGGAGCCGTACCTGGACGGCATCAACTACAACTGTGTCGCGCCGGGCAAGCGGTTCCAGCCCATGAGCAACCTGAGCGGAGGGGAGAAGACGGTGGCCGCGCTGGCTCTGCTCTTCGCCATTCACAGGTGGGGCCACACGCGATGTACAACTTTGTGGGAACGCTATACAGAATAGGCAACATCTACTCCAGTGGCGTATCTATTTGTTTTGGTTCGTTAAAAAACGTCAAATATTAGAAAAATACTTACTTTTTCTTGCTATATGATTCTAAACGGTGTTTACAGGCGTTAAAAATGTCCAATCGCCTTTGGCGAAGAGTTCTCCGGCGGCTGGGGCTCTGCCCCTAACCCCTTCTCCGTTTGACAATTCAACCCCCCCCCCCACCCCCATTATACATTCCTGGATACGCCACTGATCTATTCAACCGTGCAACATTGAACGGGAACGAAGGAACATGAGTCCAGGATGACAAGATGTCAATGTGGGCATAGGATAAGAAGAAGATGGAAGAAATATACTTGCTAGAAAGTTACTGTGATATCTAAAAAAGTTTTTATTTGGTACCATCTATTGATTGTTACCAAAACAAATCTTAAAAAATGTCAATCCAAAACATTGTTTTACCAAACGAAGTAATCAAGTAAACTGTTGAATCTCCCGGGTTAAGCAAAAAGTTGCTTTCATTTAAAGTCTGCCAACACTGGCAGTACCCAGCAGTACTTTGCAGTACCCAGCAGACTAGCATAATATTAGAAGTTGGAACGCATTCAGTCAAACCTGTTAAAAGCATTTCAGGAGTTGCTGCTTTTCAATGTAATAAGCTGGAAATCATTATTCAAAATTTCCGTTTATAAGGATTATCTAGAGTCAACCATGCTTTTATAACCGGGTCCAGACACAATGCCAATCGTAAACAGTGGTTAGAAACATCTCTCTGAGAGCTGGGCACATCTGGCAACATTGCAGACATGATTTTTAAATTTTAATATAAATAATAAATATTTAAAAAAAATGCATTCGTATTTCCTGTAGCCTACCCATTCAGCCGCAGAGCTGAATTTCAGTGAGTGTACCTTATTTAATTGTCGATATCGACTTGTCTGTTTGTAGCTTCCAACCGTCGCCGTTCTTTGTTCTGGACGAGATTGACGCTGCTCTGGATAACACCAACATCGGCAAGGTGGCCGCCTACATCCGGGAGAAGACCAACACGCTGCAAACCATCGTCATCTCGCTGAAGGAGGAGTTCTACAGGTGGGTGGGACCATAGTTCACATCCCGGCTGTGTCGAGTAGCCCTTGATTTACTTCTGGTCGAGGGTGTAGGTGTAGATGTGTGTAACTGATAGTGAGCATGAGTTGCTGAATATATCAAATATGTCTGACTTGTGTATTTGTATTTGTATTTATTTTGCCGCTGTTCAATTACATTTTAGATGGTGCAACAAGTACAACCATTGTAACATTAGCATTGTCAAAAACATATAATATAGAGTTCCTTACAAACTAGGGATAAAATATACCGTATTGGACCGAATATAGCTCGATCTCGAATATAGCTCGATCTCTAACACGACCCCCAATTTTTCAGAATCATTTCAAGAAAAAAGAAAAATTAAAGAAAATTAATATTTACAAGTAACATTTTTTATGTAGGCCTACAATACAATGAATGAATAGCCTAGAGTTTCATTCTTACAACAAAACATTTTGAACAATGTTGAGGGCCTAGTCCTATGTTTTTTAACATTATAGGGCCAAGCACAAGCTCACATAGGCCAACCACAGTTCACCAGTCTGATTCAGGGATTACAAATCGATCATTGTGACCTAGAATCGATTTGGGATCGATTCCCAAGAAAAAACTTTTTAATTGTATGCACAGTTATTTTGGTGGCCCTTTGCCACGGAGCCCGTGATGACGTCACACGCCCGCCTCACGGGATCGGCTGGTGTCGAGTGGGTGGGCGGGGCGATGCGCAGCAGCCGATGCGCGGGAGTTGTATTGCGGGTGGCCTATGTTCAGGCGCTATTTCAAATGCAAGAGCGCGAAAATAACGCGAGTGCTGTTTTAGAGATAGTATTTTCGGAAAAAAACATCGCGCTATATTCGGTCCGATACGGTAACTATATATACCGGTAAACTACTACTAGACTAGTACACATATGCATACAAATGTATCAATACAAGACACAACATACAATTGATTACTAGCCTTGTTATAAAAAAGCAATTATACTTGAGTATAGCCTAATATAATGCTTTTGTTGCCCATAATATTTTTATTTATCTTTATTAATTAAAATCTTCAATTTTATAAAGTCCCATTTCTAATAAATGCTGACATACTTTTTCTAATAGTTAACCCTTTTCGGTCGTATGTCGGCTGTCAGCCGACAAGGGTGTTTTGCACCCTGTACTACACCCCCATGATTTTTTTTGAAAAATTGATAAAAAAAAAATTTGGAATTTTTTTTTTTTGAAAATTTTTTTTGATGAAAATTTTTATATATTGCCCACTCATTTAAGTGTTTTAATGTACTTTCTACAGTAAACAGATCCACCGCCTTCTAAATAATAAACAAAAAATCCGACCCGAAAGGGTTAAACAGCCTTTTCCCTGCTCGGCTTGGGCCTTAGTCTACCTGCTGATATGAATACATCATTTTTGTTCCGTGTATAGTATTGGTGATTGTCTGTTTTCTTTACACTGGTATAGTAGTGGTGTTCTCTCACATATAAACGAAAGCGACATCTATCTTTTTTTTGCACCTGTACGTAGGGCGTATCATTCACTGGCACAAGATTGTATTGTTGCTCCCATCATAGGAAAACTGATTCCCGTTGTTACTGCTCAAACAAGCTAATCTCACTGAATGTCACCCTGGTTTCAGCCACGCCGATGCCGTGATCGGCATTTGTCCGGACGCTGGCGAGTGCCTCATCAGCAAAGTGCTGACGCTGGACCTCACTCAGTACCCGAAGCAGATGGACCAGAATCTGCCCGACAACCACCAGCAAGTACCCAGATAAGCGCACAGCGTCTGACTTATAAACGTGCAAAGTGTCTTGGTGTTAAATTCTATTCTGATCTCAGTCGGAAGGTCAACGACTGTACATTTCCATTCCCCCTATTTTCTTAAGAGTGTACTGCAAGTTGTTCTGAAGCAGGTATAGCGTGCCAATCATCTTTCTGTGAATCTCCATACCAGGAAGGTTCGTTACTATCTTCATGTTGACCAGCGTTATATTACATATTATCCAGAGCATGGGAAAGTTTTATTATTCAATGATTTTTGTTTTAAATTAAGGTATATATTTTGGTTTTATCAATCTTCACGACAAATTTTTGGTCACATGGATGAGCAATTAAGTTTTGTGGATTTTCCAGAAGAAAAACAAAAATCCAGCAATTATTTCCTTATTTCTAATGAGATTTAACACTTGATTAGCAACGTTCCAATTTGGGAATTTCAGTTTTATTGTTTGCAAACTTCTGCATTTGGCGGTGATTCAATAGGGAACTGGCCTTGGTTTCAAATATATCTTACACGTATTTAGTAATTTGTAACATTCAATTTAATAAACATCGCAATTAAAATAAACTATAAAAAATAAAATCTGTAGATTCTATGCATGTTCAAAGTTCCTGGGTTTTGACTTCCCGCGCAAAGACTTAAGTCCGCGCTCTTTTGGTTGTGACGTCATCGTGAGGTGAGGAGGGGAAGCTGATTGGCAGAACAGTCAGCTCGTTGCCTCGGCGAACCTCACGATCACGTCACACCCACCTGCAATGGCGCATGGCCGTTTTCCGGCGCGAAGCCCGGTTCAAATTTTTCCTCGCTCACAGTTAGCGCTAATAAAAGTCGGAAGCATAAAAAACTTTACTGGTCGGTATTTGAGGTTATTAGTAGGGACATATTCAAATTTGGTAATGAAGGACAGTTCCCTATTACAGTGAAACGTCCTTACAAGTTACAACGTATGCCTATAACGAAATTATCTAAATAAAAATTATTCCAAGTCCCAACTGATCACTCATTTAAACAAAAAAATTCTTTTAATATTTTATTAACAGTTTTATCTTTTTAACAAACTCTTTTCGGTCCGTACTGCGTGTTTTATCTTCTATAAAATGAAATATAATTTCAAAACAGTTTCCAATAATACACAGCTTATCCCCAGCGGCCACCCGGCTCGAGAGTGCCGCGTGTCAGTCAGTCTGTCTCAAGGTCGACCTTCACTGCCACGTGTAGCGCTGAGAAGCGAGGCCAAACGAGACGCAAACTACGTGAACTTGATAGCATTGACTGTTGCCAAGATAGCAGGTTGAGTTCCTGTGTTTACAGTGTCATGTATTTTCGTACACAAATACAGCATTCTCATGATACTGCGTAGGCCTAACTAAGCCTACAGATGTTTCCAGTGTTCCCATGTTGTTAGTGTTGTGAGATTTACTAGGCACGATGACTTTTTAAAAGCAGTTTGGTTTGGCTCACGTGAATCTCGATCGCCGCAGTACAGTCATTCAGCGTACTGGCTGGAGCAGTTTGGTTTGGTTTGGTTCACGTGAATCTCGATCGCTGCAGTACAGTCATTCAACGTACTGCCTGGAGTTCTGCCGCGGCCGTATTCTGCTGTTTCGTCTACCCAGCTACTGCGCATATATAAATCATATTATAATTCAGCATCATTAAACTAAGTTTTAGGCCTGTGACATTAATGAGCAGTAGGCCTACAGTGTATTTACATATCTAATTAGATCGAGAATTGGAGGCATTGTGTTCTACTATTCTACTACTAATATCTAGTTGAATATTTTTGCTTTTGGCAATTTTGAAAGTTATGATGGGCCCTAGTCTACCTATTTTGGAAAAAATTAAAACTTACTTACAAACTTACGGAATGATGTGTACAACACAATTTGTCAGGGGTTCGTTATAAAGAAATTTCACTGTAATATTATGGAAACAACAAAATGTATGGGTATTGGGTTTAATTGAAATACCTATGTTTCATAAGCAAGTTCAGTAGCCTATGTAGATGTTTTGTTGATGTGTTATGTTAGAAAAATACTAAGTTTTATTGTAGTTAGGCTATGTAATATGTTTTCTATTATATGTATAATTGTAAATTATTATTAAGTATGTTGGCCTACTACGTACTAGTGTAGGCTAGGTAAGAAAAAACAATTCTATCAAAAATAAAGTTAAACATTCTGTATGAAAATCGAAAATACATACCTGTTTCACCTTTCCATTTACCACTAAAATTATTTTACTTGTTTCTAATTTGATTACAAGTATAAAGAAGAACAACATGAACACCTGTCTGTGATCTTCAAGAGTGTGGAACCAAGGAACTTTGATCAAGAAGAATCCTGCAGTCATCAACCAGGTAAGCTGCTGGGTTCCCTAGCCGTTTGGCTCATCACTATTATCATAATCTCGCCGAGTGAGCAAGGCCCCGTTTGGCCGAAACAGTTTTGACTTTCTTTCGAGTGATTCATGTATATTTATTTGTTTCTATATGCCGTATTGTCTACGAGATCCCTGCAGTCATTGATCGGTTCTCTCTCCACACGCCCATTTTAACATGTACTTTATCCTTGTTTGTCTACCACCCCTTGACTCACTCGTACAGTGTACTGTAGCATCACAACGCAATCACTAACTGCGTAACTCACGAGATCAGCTGGAGGTGGAGGATTGTGATGTGTAATTTTATTTAGCTCGTCACTCATTAGACATTCCAGAACTTGGAAATAGATGCATAGTACTAAATATAAATAAATAAATTTGTATTAAGAGTCTACCCACTCAGTCATATAAATGATTTTCAGTGGGGGACATTAAACCGAAGCGACCAAGCCAACCCTGTAGGCCCAGACACAATCCGACGAGTGAGCGACCAACCAAAGATCAATATTTTTTTAATAGTAAATATATCAATCGGTGTATTGTTTTCTCAGAAAATTGATTCAGGCAAAATGTATACTAGTAGGCCAGTGCTTAATTTCAATAATTTGTATTGAAAATGGCACTGTAGTACGCAATGCACTAAATCGTTGCTTCCTACCTACTTCTGGTTCAGGCCAAAACGAGGGAAGATGGAGAGTGACTCAAAGTGCCCTGCATTTTTGAAAACTGTTGATATGTTTTCTTATTAACAGAAATGGAAGTGATGGAATCAAACCATTTTAGGAGTTATTACTTTTTAGGTTCGTTCGCCTCTTCTATGAATCTGAACAACTTTTGCATGTTTTACGTTCTCCTGTCGTCGTGCAAAAGATTGGTCTGAAAAGTGCAGACTGGTGCACTAGTGGTAGTACACTACTGCTGCAACTAGTGCAATAAGTTTGTGAAGTTCTTCCTGCGCTATGGAGTAGGTGCAATAGTAGAGTGCAGGAATTTAGCGCCAAAAATGCAAAGTATAGATCTATCGAAGGTTTATTTTGTTAGCCAAGATGAAACAAATTACATTTTTGACAAAAGGTGAACGAACCTAATATGTATTAACATAGGGCCTATTATTCCTTTAACAGGGTTCTATTAAATTAAAACTTAAATTGAATGTTGTATTGTATGGCTGCAAAGCGTCATCACGACGCTTGCTACATTTTGAATCGTCTACTGCAGTTACACTTAACAGTAGGTAGTCGAGTGATTCTAGTCAACTAGTATTGTCCCGAATATAAGCCTACTCTTTTTCATTATTTTGTCTAAAAGTCTCCAACTCTTTTATACACGTACTTTTGCATAGTTTAGAAAAGAAAAGTTAGTGGGTCTGCTTATATTTGGGACTATACGGAGCAGTGGCGCTTGGAAATGGGGTCAATATATATATATATGTATGTTTGTATTAGAATCCTGTCGACTACAGCACAATCGTATGGGAGACCGTATGACAGAAAGAGGGAGGAGCTGTGAGCGATCACGTTCACTTACTACACTTGTGCTTATAACAGCCAAGCTTTAGTCCGTATTGTTGTCTCGCAATTCAATATTGTAACAGTAATCCTGTCAAATAAGAATTTTTGGAGGAAAAAATTGCGATGTCGCTGAATTTTTGCAGAGACCTTCCTTAAATGATACTTATCAACATACTAAAACTCCCCTACAATCGGACTGGAGCTTCGGCCGCCATATTGGAAAATGTCGGCCAAAAAGTGTTTGTTATCGAATATCTCCAAATTCGTTTGAGATAGACAAAATATCTCAATGGCAGAAATATTCCCCATTTAATTCCCTACAAAACAGGTGTCTCCTATAGTTTTGGTAGGGGCAACGGTTACGTCACAAAATCGTGGTTTATATGTTGCTTATTGGAGTACCAGCTTATTTCCAAATTTTCACGCCCAGCATCAAACAATGCCCGGTAAATCTGTAAGAAATCGATTTAAATACAAAAGGACTTTTGTACGGGGTTCATGAAAGCTTCCATTAGTATTTTAAAAAATCAGTTCTGCGAAATCGGATTTTGCATTTACCCGGGATTTGGGTTTTTCAATTGTTGGCATTTCCTAAAAAAATGCCATATTTTACTGTCCATTATTAAGCACTAAATAGCATTGGAGGAAAAATTCTTTCTACGCACATTGAAATGACTTAAATAATGATCCGATTACAACCAAAGTTTAAATCCAATATGACTGCTAATTCCTAATATTCACAATATGAATACTGTTTTCGTGCTGTTTTTACACTCTTTTTGTTACATAATTCACTTTGATGTTGTGGATATTAGGAATTAGCAGCCATATTGGATTTAAACTTTGGTTGTAATCGGATCATTATTTAAGTCATTTCAATGTGTGTAGAAATGAATTTTTCCTCGAATGCTATTTAGAACTTAATAATTGACAGTCAAATATAGCATTTTTGAGGAAATACCAACAATAGAAAAACCAAAATTCCGGGGAAATGCGAAATTCGATTTCGCAGACCTGATTTTTTTAAATAATAATGGAAGCTTTCATGAACACCGTACAAAAGTCCTTTTGTATTTAAATCGATTTCTTACGGATTTACCGGGCATTGTTTGATGCTGGGCGTGAAAATTTGGAAATAAGCTGGTACTCCAATGAGCAACATTTAAACCACGAATTTGTGACGTAACCGTTGCCCCTACCAAAACTATAGAAGACACCTGTTTTGTAGGGAATTAAATGAGGAATATTTTTGCCATTGAGATATTTTGTCTATCTCAAACCAATTTGGAGATATTCGATAACAAACACCTTTTGGCCGCCATTTTCCAATATGGCGGCCGAAGCTCCAGTCCGATTGTAGGGGAGTTTTAGTATGTTGATTAGTATTATATAAGGAAGGTCTCTGCAAAAATTCAGCGACATCGCAATTTTTTCCTCCAAACGTCAATATACGATCTTATTTGACAGGATTACAGTAACTGTCATCCAATAAATGTTTTTTTTTGTTGTTAAACAACAGATACATCAGTGTTGTGTGTTATAATTTCAACAATCAGCAAAGATTATAAAAAATAAAATGTCTGATGACAGTACTAAGGCAGTCTAGCGCTCGCCTTGCGCATGGGGTTGTGATTTAGCCGTCGCCCAGCCTTATTTATTTGCACAACAAAATAATTTCATGGGTGAATATAGGGGCAGACTTTGAATTCGTTGAACTGCACCGCTGGCAGCGCTTCTGTCATACGGTCTCCCATAGAATCTTTCAAGCTACAGCTCGGACATCGTTATTGTAAGTTGGAACATCACCTCATACATTGGCCTAGATGGCAGCAAGTGAGCCAGTGATATTCTGCTAGTGCCTGCCATTATATGTTTTGCTGTGGGTAAGTATATCTTTCAAGTACGTAGTATGACCCTCAAAGTAACTTTAAACTAACACTCTTGTTCAGTGCAAATGGTATTTATTGAATTAAAAAAAGTTTACGTTATCAGCACATAGACATAGTAGGTTGTTATTTGACAGAACAAAACCACTTTTCTTAAATATTGTAACATGTTTTAGAGCAGATATTTGGTTTTCTCTACTCTATATTATTATACCAACTGTAGGTACATTATGTTATTTACTATTTAGTATACTAGGCCTAATTAAAGAAATCATGCATACTACGGGGCAAAGCCCTCTCAGATTCTCTTCAACAATTTTCACTAATTTTTTCAAAAGAAACTTTAGTAGAACAGGTAAATGATATTTAATAATTAATTTTCATTACGATAATTAAAAAAGGTAATAGTGCAGCCTCAGGATAGCGGACGTGGGTATGGCTAATACTCCACCTACAAAACCTTTAACGTCGCTATTTTAAATATAAAGGACTTTCAACGGAAAAGTACTTTCGCTTAAAATAGCGACGTTAAAGGTTTAGAAGGTACTTTAGATTTAAAACAGCGACGTTAAAGGTTTTGTAGGTGGAGTATCAGCCGCTATAATACCCACGTCCGCTATACTGCACTATTACCTTAAAAAATATAATAATAAAAAAATAATTTCTCAACTAAAAACAGCCTAAGTTCAATTAATTATTAAACATAATTTTCACTACGTCTGGTGCACTATCAACTCTCGAAAAATCCACTGGCGAGTTACAAAACTCTCCGGGCGTTTTGTCGAGTCCAATCCTGTGTCTCTATACAACTGGAATCTTTTATGGGTCTGTTAAGCTAGACAACATTTCTTTTGGATGGGTGATGAATAAATAATGTAGGCAACACAACTAACAACAATTTAAAATGATCTAAAATACTGTTCAATATTCTGTGTCCAAGCAAAAGGGGCTACAAACTTGAATAAACAATAGGCCTACAATAAATTAGTCTCTATGCTACTTACTGGTCTGTTAGGACTTGGGCTGTAGCCTGTGCCTACAACAAAAAAGGCTTTCTCTTTCTCTACAGTACCGTACCTACTATCGACCACAAATATGATAAAACTGTGTACAAGACAATATAAATTAGCAAACTATTACTGGTAAAGAGTATATGATTTTAGTCTTAATAATAATGATTTAAAGTACGTATTGTCTTCCCTTACTATTGTACATATTTGTTTGACAATAATAATGCTACTTTAGTCTCTTTTTCACATCTTTTCAAAGGTCTCACTGTAATCGCACTCCTGACATGTGTGGCTGTAATTGTCTTCCTCTTCATCGTACGTCTCTGGCCCAAACACATGTTGGTGTGATGCAGCGGTGGTGCGGTCATAAAGACTGCTACGCACAGACATACGTAGAGATTTGATCTGCTTGTTGTATTTCTTAACCTTGGACTTTTCTTTCTTTTCCTCTCTCCGTTCTCGCTCTTCCAGCAACTCTTCTTCGGAACCCCAGACTTCAAGCGCTCGCTCCTCCACTTGTACTTGAAGATAGAGCTTCATTTCACCCCAGTTCACGTTGTGTGGATTCTTACGTAGGAGAAACTTCAGAATCGGCTCGCGTTTGTCAAGATCACAATCCTTGAGGAGATAATTACTTTTGGCATCTGTGCGAGTAATTAGTGTGTGCTTGTCTTCGTTGTCTCTACACTTATCGCATACTTTGTAATCGAACGAATGAAACAGGTAAGATTCATCGAAGGCTTCTTGACATTCTTTACATATTGGCTGGTTAGGTTTTAAGATAGGGGCTGTTTCCTCAACTATTTTCAGCGGTTTCTTCGGTGCATCCGGATCTTCCTGCTCGAGAAGAAACCCACCTCCAGTATCAATGAATTTACTCCCTTTAACTCGCACAACACTCTGTTGAACAGAATCAGTATCAATTTTGGCATAGGGATGCGGAATAAGCCTTGCTTGACGTAATAACAATGCACGTTGTCTATTTTTCTCAATTTTGGCTTTCTGTTCATCGGTTAATGTGTTTCCATCTGTGCTTGAAGAATGTTGTGGAGTCGCATCGCTTAGTGTCTTTGCGGCATTCCTTGTGGATCGACGATCTTCATCGGCCATATTTTGCTGTAAGCTTAACTTCATCTAGGACCTAGGGCCTAGCCTACAGGCCAATTTTCGTGCCCAAGCAAACTCGATAGCCTATCACAACCAGATAAAAGTACTTGGTAAGCTAGTTGGTTAATCTGAATTATAAAATTATAACAGTATAGTGTAATTTAGGCCTACTAACTCAATTTTTAAGTTCAAACTTAAAACAATGTTTATGAACTCCGCATACACTGACAAAACACCTGTCAGTTCACAGCTGACACAAATGGTTGTCATGTGGTCGCAGTTCTTACAACGGTCTGTCAAAAATGCTGAGAAGGTAGCACCGGTTGTTTTATTCAGTTATTTTATTATTTTATTCAGCGCTGCTTTTTGTTACCAGGGTATTAAAGTTTCAATTAAATTATTTTATTTTCATATGGAACTAGGTGATGGTTACATAATATGGAATGCTTCACTGGGTGTAGGCGGCCTAGTGGGAGGTGGGAAAACAACAACAACAACGGCATGAACTGGAGATGCCTTCACTGCGGTTCGCACGTTTTGGCGTGACGTCATCGGCGTCTCGAGTCGATGCTGCCATTTTCCATTTTCGAATAAAATATTTTTTTGTTGTGGTTTAGGTTTTATTATTTTTTCCAATTTTGAAGTCGTTTTCGGCAGTTTGGAAGCCTTGACTGGGCATAGGTAAGTTTCATCTTATTATTCTAAGATTCCTTAACCCTTTCAGTTTGGAATATAATACCTAGCCTTCGCCCATAGCCTAGGCCTAGGAGCGTAAGTAGCCCTACCTAGGCCTAGGCCTAGGCCCTAGCTTACCCTAGATTTTCGGTAGGCTAGGGCCTAGCCTACTCTTTCGGTTGGTAGCCCCCAACGGGGAAAAGTAGGTTAGGGGGGGGGGGAGGCGTGAAGCGCGTATGTTTCACAATATTATTATTGGTTATTAAAACATTCGTGCCCCCCCCTCACCCCCTAACCTACTTTAATATCGCAGTGTTAAAAAATTGGGGCCTAGGCTAGGCCTAGCCTAGCCTCATGCTCTGCGGTTGACGGCTATGGCCCAGGGCAGGGGTCGGCAACTAGGCCCTAGATTGTGTAGGCCTATGGGGCCATGGTGCTGCTTGACAGATGAGGGGCCACAGCTGGTAGGGACCCTGGAATTTTTTGGGCGATTTTTTCCCTTTTTTCCCCTTGTTAAAAAGTTGGCCCATGCCAACCGTAGCAGGACGTTGCATCGGCAACGTCCTTGGTTGTGACCTGCAGTTGTTGTTTTTACTTCCCCTGCTATTGACTGATAGTTGGTGGCAGGTTTTTAATTCATCTTTCCTTCCTTCTTATCACCCTTCTTTTTTTTTTTCCTTTCTTTATTTTGCCCCGATGGCGACGACAATGACCAACACGGACGGATGATGACACAGACGAAGACGACCACGACGTGGGGGCGGGGAACCCCTGCCCTCCCCATTTGCTTGTGGCTGGTTCTGACCAGCACAGGCCTGTCCACCCCTTGTCCCCCCTTGTATATGGTGGTAACTCACACTTAAAAAAATTGTTTTAGGCCTATCTTGGAGGCGCGAATAATCTAAGCTGTTAAAGCGCCCTAAAGCTACTAATATTAATACTACTTAATACTTGTTCCCTCCTGTAGGCTTAGGTAGGTAGGTAAGTGCTCTTGATATTCTCTGTTCTTGCCTTATTCACATTTTCATGCCTTTTGAACATATAGCCTTTCATTCTCTCAAATCTCAATGAAGCTTTGCTTCTGCTTCCCTCTTACTTCCTTACCAGTCAGGGTGAACCATTGGCAGCAGATCAAGTGATTTTTTTATTCCTTTTATATTTCTCCCACTACCCCCTTTGTTAGGCCATTCCACTCCACTACCGTTCTGGCCAAGAACGTGCTCCTTCCAACATCAGTTGCCCATAGGTTGCTTATTCCTCCCTTTTGCCCTTAAATCAGCAACCTCCTGGTGGATGACCTCTCCAAGCTTATGCCCCCCTCCCTTGTTAGAGTGCTCCTTCGTCTCCCAGATCCCCCATCCCCTCGGTGTCTAGGTAGGAATAGGATGCACCTTCCGCTTCACAGGCCTGCTCAATGCCCCCATTTATTTCTTCAATGACCCACTGGTTAATATCTCTCCTGGGCATTATACCCATTAATTGAGCGAGCGAAGCGAGCGTCTCCACTTGACTCTTATGGCTCGAATGTCTGTTTTTTTTTTTTTTTTTCTGTTACTGCTTCGAACAGGTCGCACCGTTTCTCTGATCGACCTGAAATTTTGCACACATGTACATACCACCTAGGCGGGTTGCTGTATAGTTTTGTGGCAAAATCGTTCAAAAAGTTAAAAGTTAGCCTACATTAAAGTTAATTGAAAGTTTTTTTTCAAACTTTAACGGAGACAAAATCTGAGGTGGCCAAATCATTTAGAATGTCCGTCCGATCACGAATATGTTATTTTTATTTTGATCCGATAAGTAGTGTAGTCGGAAATTACATTATAACAAAGTCCCGTTACCATGGCAACGGCGCACGTGGTTTCAGGTCACTATGCACTGCCACCTAGAAGTAATCAAAACACTATCGAGGAAGCAGTGTATTATTTGTAACCAAAGAGTTTAACAAGGAAATGATGTCAAGGTCTTCTAGATGGCGGTGGATTTTATCCATTCTCTCCTATTTTTCAAATTTTCAGCTAAATCGGTCAAGACCTTAAAGACTTATTGGTATGTAACATTATGGAATGTCTTACTCGGGTCGTGTTGCACGTACCGGTGCTCGCTCAACAACGCGTCCAACTGAGCGTTTTCCTAGTATCACTAATTCAATTTCCTTGCACCAGGCTTGTATGACCACCCTTATCAGATTTCTAATCTCTCTCCTCACTTCCCGTCTATATCTGCCTCCCTGCACTCTCCTGATATCGTTTGTTCCCACTAGCAGAACTACGGCGCTTACTCCTCTTGCAGCTTACCAGCCCTTGAATACTTTCCCCAGTCCCCTTACTGTTATGCGGCCCCATGGGCCTCAACTTTGGCTCCCCTTCTTTCCAAGTAGGGGGCTGCCCCCCTGAGCAGTCTCTTAGCACCCACAGGCTTTTGTGTTTCTCACCAGCTCCCCTGGCTACCTCCTCAAACCTCACTTTAGGTCTTTCGAAGCATGGTGTAACAGTCTACTTGTTCCCGCTAACCTTTTCACTTCTCCCCTTCCTCTTCCCCTCTCTATTACTCCCCTACCTCTTCCTCCCACTCTCTGCTTCTTCACTGTCATCTTTCTGCTCTATCTTTATTTATTTTATTTTATTTTTATTTATTATTTAACGTCTCCTATTCAGTTATAAAAACTGATTTACAAAGGAGGACAACTAAATAAATCTAATTAGGCCTACATATCCCTAGATGCAGAAACAACAATAAACTACATTTTTGTAAATATTTGAAATAGTAGCATTACAACAACAACAATGCATTTAAACACAACAATTTTGGTAACAAATAAAAAATATATATTATATGCATTTAATGAATGAATTTCTTTCATCCAGTTTGTTTGCAGCATCCACGCTACTCTTTTGGTTTGGGTTAGGGCTTGGCTCAGTGTTAGCCTTGGCTGGGCCCTCCCCCTCCTACTGCCATGCCTCTTGACCTTCTTACTTGTTCCAATCTACCCTTGATAGCCTCAGGCACCCCTTCACTCAACGTTGCTTCTCCCTCAATGCTGCTATTCATGGACCTCCCGCCTGGCGTTTCATTGCTTGACGGTGAAAACGATATTTTATCCTGTTCCTTGCTCTGCGAGCTGATATCCTTTCCCTCTGATCTATTTTGTTCTTCCCTTGAAATCATTTCCTCCTTAAGCCAAGGTGCACACACAAAAATGTGTGTGAATAGTCCAATGATTTGTTGGATGAGCGAAGCGAAGACTTCAATTTCACTGACCCCTCAAAAAATTTAGCTCCAATGTTTTTTTGTTTTTTTGTTTGTTTGTTTGTTTGTATTTTTGTCTGTTTGTTCGCTCTCTACCAGGCAAACGGCATATCCGATCTTGATGCAAATTGGAGGGGACCTTTGAAATCTCTGAACTTAGAGGTGTAGGCCTATTGTTATTGGGTACAATCGAATAAATATTTCTCATGAATATCGTACTTTTACGATTTTTTCAATTTTTAGTGTGATATTTTCGTGACATTTGGGCCGATTCTGACCAAACGGGTGAGGCTACAACGTTCATATTTTACATGTACATTAAGGTTATGGTTATGTATTGCTTTATGAAAGAAAAAGTTAGCCAGAATCCATAGAATAAAGGTTTTAAAATAAGTTTTTTTAGGTTTATAATAACAATTAACAAGTAACAATAGAAACTTGACAACAATTACAATGCATTCAAAAAGCACCATCAAAGGAAAAGTGGTCCTACGCAAACTAAAAACTTACAAAAAAGCTCATCCATCAACGCGGCGGGACTTAAGCGTTTTCCTAGTATATTTAAATAGGATTAGCCCTACCCGGATTAAAAAATGTACCGGTACTGTTAGACTAGTTCAACTTTTTCTGAAGAATAATCATACTGCATCTAGGCTACTGTTGTATTAGCTTTCTGAATTATTATTTCCTAATTTCCTATCCAAACACAATCACCAAGCTACAAACATAATAATATTTCAATTTTCAATTAACGTAGACCAAAACTTGTACGGTAATTCCCAAGTAGCCTTGTCTAATAAAGTCCAGTACCTAGCCAATTCAAAATTAACAATTTTCCAATCAGATGAAGGGGAAATTCATCAAGTAAACCTATAGTAGGCCTATTGCAATTTCAAATAAATAGAAAAATGGTAAGCATATTGGCCTAATTATAGTGCTTAATAAGACAGTTTATTATGCAAATATGAAGTTTGAATATGCTCGGAAAATGCTCGTGCTCAAGAATATTCTCCAAAAGAAAATAATGAAGCCTTTGTTTCCGACACTACCGTAACCTTGTTTATACTGATTTAAACTATTTAGTATATGCCTATACCGGTACCCCTAGGCCTGCCTGGTAGTAGGCCTATTTGACATTGGTTCACTTATCAGGAATTTATACCTTTGTTTTGTATGTAGGGCCTAAATAGTTATGCATATGTACCCTACCGGTACGGTGGTACCTTCACGTTTTATGATTGGCACTCCCAGAAGTTCATTACACAAGGTAGTGAAGATTTTTGTCTCAATATGGATACAGTAGGCCTACTTTAAATCTTTAAGTATTAACTCTTATACTTCAAGGCTTTTGTTTTTGCAGGTTTGGGTGATCTTCTCCGGTGCGGGACATCTCTACAAGACAACACCAGACGGCAGGCACATCCTTCATCCTCAATAATATCGTAAGTCAGGTTTATGTTTCCTAAACCCTACTTGTAAAGAACCGCCACACCCTAGGCCTGGCCACCTACCTACAGGACAATGGCAGGACTTGACCGGGCTCAATCTGGAAAGCTAAAAGCAAAAAGTAAAACATTCGGTAATAGTAAGAACAATTCTGTATCATGCGGGTAAACATTGACAATCATTTTCACTTTTCAATTCATACTTTAAAAGTGTAAATGTGTTTACCGCAGCCCCCCAACTGACTTAGTGTGTCAATGTACTAATTTTTTATTTTGTGCTTTTCATGAATAAACAGTTTCTCTTCTTTACTTTTTAACTTTCTTGTATAATTCTAACTAAGTGTGGAAAATGTCTATTGGCTAGTTTAGTTAGGGTAGTATAATGTAGGCTTGAGTAAAAAATCACACTTATGTAAATAAAATGCTAATATAATTCAAACATCAAGTTATTATCCCCCTTTCAACCTGTAATCACAAATAATTTATATCACCCCTATCTCACAGAATGGCTGTTGTTGGGTTTGCTTTCCTTTGTCAGAAAACTCTAAATGTTCTGAATCTAGATAGGGCTACTGGTGGTACGGTACCTACCTACATTACTTCCCCTCTTCATCTGTAGGCCTATTCTGGCATAGGGCCTAGACTCGTAGTCTAGCTAGGCCTACATTGGTTTCTAATGTGAGCATTTCTTTTTGTTTCAGAACTACAACGGAATGTGCAGACGCTTTGAAGCATTACTAGGTATTTGATATCAACATCCACTTAAAATACTTTAAAATGACCATGGAAGTTGTGAAGATTTTGTGCTCATCAGTCATCAGTCATAGTCTTTTTCTAGTAGGCCTACTATAGAGTAGCCTAGGGTATTCAGATCACAACGGTGGTTCAATCTAATGGGCCAGGTAGATAACTTTCATTGTTTTCCATTCTGGGGTTATTGAATCTAGTAACCTTTGCTTTGTCAAAGTGTTTTTAAAACTACATACCGTACCTAGCTCAGATTTATCTTTACTTTGGAGATGTTAATCAAATGTCTTCTACATGTTAAATATTTCAAACTTCATTGTTGGCCTAAGGCCTAGGCCTATATTATTTGTTAGGTACCGTACCGTACCGTTTTGTAAATTGTTACAAGTGTAGAGCCCAAGTTTATTGCAGCTTATGTAGTATTGTCCATTACAGTACACAACACATTTCTAAGGAGTTGTGAAGGGAAGTAATAAACATAACGTTAAAAACATTTTGCTAAATGGCCATCCTATGAGATGCCAAGACTCTGTGATTTCCTTGGTAGGCTCCGTTAGTCTGCTTGATCCGTCATATTCTTTGGCGTGCGTATGTCACGCCTGTGCCGGTGTACCCCCTTCTATACAGCCTTTACAGCCTAGATCTGCAATCAGCCAAACAAACGTGAAGACTCCGCCGTCCTTCGTTGCCAGCGCTCCTAAACCCCAATCCGGGACAATGCTCAACGCAATACCCTAGCGTCGAATATCCATGGGAAAAATTTGTGAGTAGGCTTTTTTTTCTTTCTTGGCTATAAGCCTTAAGCCTGTCACTTAAAATTACTTCTCTGCCATTTTGCCATCACTTTTGCACTGCAACAGGAATAGGATCTAGGCCTACCAGTTTAAATGTTGGTAAAACTTTGCTTGCTCAACTAAATTTATAGTTGTATTCCTGAAACTTGGGTTTATAATTTTGGAGCAAAACCCCCTGAAACTTGGGTTTATAATTTTGGAGCAAAACCCTTTGAAGATGGTAGCTTGGGGGGCGTCTATGCTTTATGTTAGGGCCCCAAAATTAATTACATTTATTACACTTTCCCCTTTCAACAAAATTTTTCTCTGTTTCTAGGCGAATTATATGATTGGTTTTTTTCAAAACAAGGTGCCAAAGAATCCTAAGGGGCATTGGTCTGTCTTCTAGGCGAATTATATGTTTTGGTGTTTTTCAAAGCATAGGTGCCTAAAGAATCCTAAGGGACATTGGTCTGTCGTTCTAGGCGAATTATATGATTGGTGTGTTTTCAAAGCATAGGTGCCTAAAGAATCCTAAGGGACATTGGTCTGTCGTTCTAGGCGAATTATATGATGGTGTGGTTTCAAAGCATAGGTGCCTAAAGAATCCTAAGGGACATTGGTTAGGGTAGGGGTCTCTGGTAGGGTTGCCAGGTGTCCCGTATTACCCGGGAAATCCCGTATTTGATGGGTGTTTCCCGCGTCCCGTATGCTCTGACCCATTGATCAGTATATCACGTATTTAGAATAAAGTAGTCCCTGTGTGCGCTTTTTCAACAATAGGCCTACGCGCGGGCGTATAGTTATCAATCCATTCCCCTCGGCCGGCCTTGGTGCCTGATCAGTCTGCCGCTGCTGCCTGCTGGTGGTGGGCGTTATTCGAGTGCATCATTAGCGCGGTGAGTCATTGTAGCGAGTGTCTCTGGCGCGGCAAGCGTGTGACAAACGCATTTGAACTCAGTGAGTGAGGCAGTGGTAAACAACATTAAACATGAGTGACGATGAAGATAGTAAGGTTGCAATAGTAACGAAGCAATACATATCAATGATCTGATCATCAATGAAATGTGCCTATCAATAAAGTGATAATAATTTTGTTTCTATATAGCTACTTACTTTCTGTACATTCCTTATCTGATTATCTCCCTATATTTTAATCACTATATTACTCTCAAATGCGTTGTAGGCCCTTCCCCAAAAACACAACCCCAAAAATTTTCCGCCTCCGGCGGCTGGGGGGTTTCGCCCCAGACCCCCGTATCACTACGCAAAGTACTGTCCCGTATTTGAGTTTCACTAATCTGGCAACCCTAGTCTCAGGAGCCCTATTCCTGAGTTCCACCCGTCCGCGAGACGGGACGAGACGAGTCGTTTTGTACCACGTGACCACGTTTACCCGTTCAAGATGGCCGATTGCTATTCCTGAGTTCGATCTGTTCCCGTTTTGTCAACCCGTCCCGTTCAATCTATCTCGGCTGCTCGAGACCAGCCGAGAGAGCCACCGAGGCCGGTACCCATATGGTTTGAAAGAAAACAATGGCGGACAACATCCCCAGAAATTCACGTTTTAGCGAAGGGAAATAATGTTTTATGAGTTTTGCGTGTAGGGTAATGTACGATATACGTAATAGAAATGACCGCAGTTAAACTGCGCGTGTGTTTCCAAGTTTCATCTTCCCCGGATTGCGATGTAATCACGAATCTATGCACCGAGAAGTTGCCCAATCACTGCAATACGAGGCAAAGGTAAGCTAAAACATCGCATTAAAATGTATATTTTTAATATTTTGCGGGCTGACCAATGAAATAAAGACACATTTGTATCATTTATTACGTATTTATTTTATTATGTACGTCCCTGCATTGATTGCAGGGGTTTTTTCACTAGGCCCTAGTAGGCCCTAGGCCTGGGCCCCCTAGTAGGGGTTTAGGCTAGGCCTACACGGGGCTGCAAATCGTTTCAACACTTCTTATAGGCCTAGGGCTTAGCCTAGCCCTATGCCAGGCAAGGTAGCTAGGGCCTAGGGCAAAACCCATCAACAAATTGGCCCTAGATTTTTTTTAGCTCCTTGGGCCTACCTTTTAGGCTAGGCCTAAGCCTACTTAAATAAGTCCTTGGCCCTTAGCCTAGGTAGGCCCTTTAGGCCTGGGCCCTACCCCTACACTTAAGGTCATTTAAATGCAAATAACATTGTAGGCCCTAGCCCCCAATCATATGTAGGCCCTGGGGGTAGGGCCATTGGATGTTAGTTTTTTCTATAGGCCTCCCATGTTGCAAGCTTACTTACTGACTGAATTGAAGGTCAATGACTAAAGGGCATAGGCCTAGATTTACATGGGAAAATACTAGGACCTACAATGCCAAATCATTTTTTTGGGCCCACTCACAAGTCGGTGTAAATATGGCCTAGGGCCTATAGTTGTAGTAAATACCCCTTTGAAGATAAGCCAATGGCTCGATGTTTTTTATTTTGTGACCTACGGCAGAGTTATCCCTAGTCCTAGGTAGACAGGTAGCCTAGATTCCCGCAACTCAACAGGTGATGCCTAGACTTATTGTTTCGCATCATTCTAAAATTAACTAGGTACCGTAGGGCCTCGTTATAGATATCCATGGAGGCATAGTCTACCTCTGAATGAAATCACTGTAATCTTTTGTCTACAAGTAGGCCTCTTAGGCCCCTATGCTTATTTGGAACTTTTTTGGTTGGGGGGATCCAACACCATTAAAAACACTAATTTTGCCAAAAAGTAGGTTGTGGGGGGGGGGGGGGGGGGGTGTTGCTAAAAAATTAGACTTCATTTGCCCCCCCCCCCCCCCCCCCCCCAACCGAAGAACAAGTACCCCCTTATTTATAATTTAATTCACCTACCTACTTTAGGGCTACTTTCTGTAAACATTAGCCGGTAGGCCAACCTAACATGGTACAAATATTTATAACAATGCCCACTCAAACACTAACACTCCATTCTCCACGCTGGGAAAGGGTTGGTGTATGCCTACACCATCGAGACCAAAATTTAATGAAACCTATCTACCAGCAACAGTCATACTGTGTACCGGTACCTAGTGGGGGGAAGGCCCCCCTTTCGGAAAACATAATATGTCATTCGGGAAAATTATTTCTACCTACATAAAAATATTTACAATGTACCAATTTGTCAAAGGTGTTTGTGGTCCTGTAACCCCGGATGGAATGATGTCGAGAAGCTATCGATGATCTTGGTGTACCTCAAGCTTATGGTGTGGTTCCACCGACGTAGCCGTTCTTTTCCCGGAAAGAACAACGTCTGACCGTCAAATACTATGCCACAGTACGGATCAGCCAAGGCATTCAACCTGATTTGAAATATGCCAAATATAGAGGAAATAAGTTGTAAAAATATGTGTCTAGAAAAACAAAAAAATTACAAAAATTGTATGGTATTATTTCAGTAACTTAGTAGGCCTGTAAAGCCTTCATTTATGTAAGTGTTTTTCAGTAGCAGTCAGGTTATGGCATAGTTTTGACAAATGTTTTGTACTTTTGTTGTTTGTCCGACTGTTACTACCCGGGGTATTATGTTGTACTTTCAGACTGAAAAAGGCAACACAAAATCAATACTAGGCCGTAGAATTAAATACCAAAAAACTGTGTGACACTAGACGTCCGGTACCATTGTAAATGTCAAATGAAATGGCCATCTAACTTTTATAAATTGTTTTGAATAAAATCATGCATAACCTGACTTACGGTAGGCCTACCTGTGACAATGTGGTTTGTATTCTGCTTTTGACTTCTACTATTGGAAGGTTTTTTTCTGCATAATAAAAGGCCTAACTTATAGGTTTTGTTTTTTTTAGAAAATTGTAGGTAAAAAAGTTAAAAATTTAAAAAAATTATCTTGAAAGTTTTCACTGAATTGGAAATTTTCAAAAATTGCATCACTACCTATATCTAAAATTGCATTAACCAACAAGTTCACAATTCAATGGGCAATGCCTTCAGCAAACTCCTTTTCATTAAGCTTTATAAAAATAATTTCAAAAAACATATTAGTTGATTTGTTAATGGGGAAAAACTTGTGACCTAAGCTGCACGCATAGACCAACCCTCGTACACAATTGTCGCAGTTGGATTACAATCGTAGTCAGCTCGATGTGTTTCACTGAGCCATTGTAAATTGATGTCTTATGTTAGATTTGCAGTGATTACGCTACAACAGATGATAGGTGTAGCCTACTGCTTGCAAAAATTATGGTTTATTTTCCCTGTTTAGTTCATATCAATATCCTTACTAAACTGTTGCACATGCATACAGTTGCCCCTGAATGAATAATATGTTTTGGCCCCAGGCCTACAAAAAAATTATGTTGTAACGTTGGGTTTCAATCAAAACTGATGAAAACTTCAAACTAGCCCTCATAAACTTGGTAAGCCTACAAAATAGCCTGAACGACAATCATTTTGTCACCCAAGCCCAAAGGCCCCACGTATGGCTACAATCAAAAGCATAATAGACCATTTCTCATGGTACGTATAACTATCCTAATACCTAGTAGCATAATAATAGCCAATGATAAATTTATTGTGCAAAGAAAAGCCTGTAGGCCCTATGCCATACTTGTACTGGGCCTAGGCCACAAGTTGTCAGTAGGATACGCATAGGCCTAGGCCTAGTATCTATGGGCCAAGCTAGGTAGAGCATTGGCCCTTAAAAGTAAAGTAAAATTTGATCAGCCTGTAGATTGGTAGGCTACATACGTAACACAAAAAAGGCTTAGGCCTAGACAGTTGTTTTCGAGGATGCTAATTTCTACGAGTTGCTATCCTAGGCCTCTGTACCCTAATTGTTTATGGCATAGGTACTAGGGCCTAGAACTAGGCCTACCACAATTCTGGTAATATAAATGAAATGAATGAATTGAAAGTAGGCCTAGAGTTAGGCCCAAGGTTTTCTGGGCAAGGGGGCTGATATAGGCCTAGGCCCTAAATCTAATGTGGATGTTAGAAGAAAGTGAAGACGTGATTACATGTCAAGATAAAGCGTTTACGCAATTTATTTGGCATATTATAACAAACGAGTATGCATATGTACGCCCACCCTAGGATAGGCAATTCTTCCTCGTAATATACATAGAAAGTGAGCGCCCTAACACGTAATGATTGTCAAAGGGATTGCTCTGAGACAGCCTAGGGCTTAGCCCTACGAGGCTACGAGTTAAATTAGCAGCTGCAAACTGTGGTTAAAACATTATTACACTGTTCATAATGCACTTCACAAACGCAAAATATTTCGTCGATAGTATTATAATAACGATCGAAGAATGATTATAGGCTAAAAACGAGAAATAGGAATTGCAATGCAACTTTAACCTCAAATTAGCGTCAATGTTATTGTTTCGTCGTCTGCAGCTGTCTTTTGACAGCAAGCAGTAAAACATGAAATCGAAGCACGCCATTGGCTAGAAATAGTGAAAGCTGTTCACAACAAAACTAAATCAAATGCAGTGTTGACAACGAACGGGTTCTAGCTCACCCAACCCGTCTCGTCGACTTTGAACTCGGGAATAGCAAATCGGCCGGGTACTGACGAACGGGACGAGACGGGTGGGGTTTGAGCCGTGTCGTTTGGACCCATCCGTCCCGTTCCGTTCAGATTTCAGGAATAGCCTCCTGGTCTCTATAGGTACAGCCTATGCGGCAGTTTGTAGGCCTAATTGTCTTTCACACTTGTCTAGATCAAGCCACTCATAGTCTCAAGCAGACCATTTAATTTCAACTTGTTACATACATAGACCTTACAACATTACTTACTAACTTGGCCTGCATGCACTTGGTGTATACTTCAAGTTGAGAACAGCTGTTCAATTCCTTTACTACTTTAGTTGTTTAGTGTGTGAAAGGTAGGGTTGAGTCTGATACACCTCTGTGCTCTATTTCCAGCTCTCGTGCACTATGCTGTGTTTGTGGACGATGCACCTCGCACGCACCAAGTCCGTCTTCTCTACCTTGTTACGAGAGTCTACTTGCCAATCAGTTTCACAGTTTTACAGACTACGGACAGCGCGGGTAGCAGCATTCAAACTGGATCTTCTTTCATTCACAATGTGAGTTACGATTTGCTAAGCTAAAAATTAGCAAAGAATTTTGGGTGTTAGTTAAAAACCTCTTTTGCCTGCTTTAAGGCTCATTCACAATCAACTTAGGCCGCTAACTTAGCCGCTAACTTATCCTTATTGAAATGAATAAAGCCCTTAAAGCTCTGGAAGAATGGACAGAAAAGAATGCAATGATAGTTAACGAAAAGAAGACCGTGTACGACTACCACACTACGGGACGAAGTGTACCAACATTTTTACTCAAGTACAGAACAAACCTGTTACAGAAAGAAGATAACCCAGTGTACCTAGGTGTAACTATGGATCAAAAAATGACAATGACCAAGCATATTGAAAAAAAAAGAGTTGCAGGTGTTACCTGGGGGCAACAGAGAACACATTATCTACCACATATAAAACCTATGTGAGACCACTGCTTGAATATGGTAATGCAATCATAACAAAAGCCCCTAAAAATGCACTACAATCTCTAAATAGGGTCCAAAATTCTGCACTCAGAATAGTTACTGGAGGTGTTAAAACCACACCTATAGTAGCTATGGAAGCAAAGGCCAATATTCCACCCTAGAGGCCAGACAAAATGAAGCTGCAGGGATCCTATATGAAAAACTGGTAAGACTGGATCAGAACTACTGGGATAAAGAACCATGTGAAAAACATAAAACCCATGTAACATTCATAACGAAGGCACGACAAATAAATGAGCATTTAATTGGGAATGAGGCAATTAACAATAGACAAGACCTCCTACCACCAAACATAAATGTTGCATTGTTAGAAATCCCACATGCATTGACAATACCTGACATCGACGGTAAGAAAAACAACCACTCATTGGTTCAACCGTTGAGTGACTAATATATAGCTAGAGTCGTAACGGCCTATGCTGAGTGTCTACGGAAAAATTTTCCTCCGCTCATGTAGTACATTGCCGACATGCTAGGAAGCGTGCCCGGACAGCCGAGGAAGCTAAGCTTACCTACAGAAAATCGGAGAACTTCGTAGGCCCTAGTGGAGAACCGGATGTCAATTTAAATTAGATCGGCGGAAATATTTTAACATAAGATACATTGATACAAGATTTCGTTTGTGGGTTTTCCGATAATTTTATATACATACAAATAAACTTGTTTTCGAGTGTAAAATACAAATGAAATGTATATATTGTTGTTTATATATTTAACATAAATATTAGTATTATATTGGAAACTTCCTAAAGTTTAAATTCTCTAAACTGTCATGGTAATAAAATTTATTTTGCAGCGGCATGGTATTGTTCTAGGAAGCCATGCTTATAAGGAAGTGTATTAAAAGGAAAATAAAATAGGAAGGCTTGCAAACGATTTTTCAGCGCGTTGTTGGATGAGCGTAATTTTTTAACGAAAAAAAGCCGTAAAATGCGATTTTCATGAAAAATTTATTTTTAATTGTGCTCAAATTTCACACGAATATAGGCCTATAAATTTATTAAAGGTTCTGTATCAAAATCTTTACAATCGGATAAAGCATGTGGTTTTATAAGTCAAAGAAATGTAAAATAAAAAAATAAAAAACGTAAAATTGCGATTTTCATAAAAAAAAATTTTTGAATCCCTTCAAATTTCAAAACGAATATATGAATTCATAAAAATAAGGTTCTGTGAAAAAATCATTACAATAGGATAAAGCATGTAGGTGTTATAAGTCAAAAAGAAATTTAAAAAAAAAAACACGTAAAATTGCAATTTTCACTGAGAAAATAATTTTTTATTGCGCTGAATTCCCAACGAATATATAAATTCATGAAAAAAAGGGTTCTTGAAAAAATCATTACATTGGATAAAGCATGAAAGGTGTATAAGTCGAAGAATTTTTTAAAAATCGAAAAAAAATTCCGGTTAATTTTACGATTTCATGAGAAATAATTTTCGATTGCGCTCAAAAAGTGGCAGTTTTGTTCAGAGATTTCGAAGGCAACAATAAAATTTTTACGCAATTGAGTTTCGGTTTACCCGAAATAGTGCAATCAGACACACAATAATACAAACAGAAAGAAAGAAAGAAAAAAGAAAGAAAGAAAGAAAAAAAAACATTCCGGATGTTTTTCCAGTGTAGTGAATGAATCTTCGCTTCGCGCTACGCTCATTCAAGAAATAACGGAACGATATAATAAAGTAAAATTTTAAATTTTTGGCAAAAAGTGCCAGAGCCGGTGGGTTCAAATTATAAGGGAAAAAATCATTAGAAAAATGAGGAGACCAATATTATGTCAATCTTGGGCCCCAGCAGCACTTTGTAATTTCATTGTTGTATCTCTTATCATTTTTGACAATATTATTGTAGACAAATTATGAAAAATGCTTGATCTTCAGGGACGGATTTGTTTTCATAACAAGCAAGTTAAAACTGTGAGCAGGTCCAGGAATCGGCCGTTGGCTTTGAAATTTAATTTCATGTTTCACAGACAAGAGGTAACACATAAATGCCAATGTCTCTTCCCCCCGTCCTTCGAAATCTGATTTGTATCAACGAATACGTTTTATACGTTACCGGTTCTAGTTTGTGTACAACAAAACCCCAACTAGACCCCCCCCCCCCAACCAGATTGGGACAGTCATTTTTTAAAGAAACTTCTAAAGTTCAGTTCACAGCTCAAATAAAGAACTTTTTCAAAGTTGAAGTTATTTTAAAACCTAAAATTTAAAAAGTTCAAGTTCGTCAAAAATTTTTAGCATAAATATGAGACGCTAAGCAATACCAATCAAAAATCAATCAAATTATGAATTAAGTTCTTTCACATATTTGCATTTTTTTGTTAAAAGTAGTATGCATAATAGAATAATTACGGTACCAGTAGTTTTCTCAGTTCGTAGTAATTGCATAATTCGTAATTTATTAATTTGGTCCAAAAGATTGGTGTGAATGTGAGGCTTGAGCTGTGCCGTAGGAAAAAAAGTAGGGCCTACCTTCTTACAATGGTCTGGAATTCCTCAGAAACAGAGACGCGCGCGGGCTCGGCTTTACTCCGACGTTCCCAAAATGCTAAGTATAATTAATTGTAATGCAAACCCCCGCATTATAGTGATACTGATCGCTTGACCAAACAAAGCTACTTTTGTCTTCCGAGGACTTGCTTATATTATCACGGCTTCCCGCAGGCGGTCGAAATGCGATAGCGAGGGGTTGGGAGTTTCATGATTGTGGGACTATGAGGGACTAGCTCTGATGAGGGGAGGGGGGGGGGGGAGGGCATGTATTTCCGCAAAACTGAGCGCATGGAAATTAAACGTGAAAGATGAAAATAGCAGTTGAAAAACATTTCTCAGAACCATGTTTACATATTATATTCGCAATCTGCTTTAGATCACAGTGGTCTCTTCGTAAATAATCTTTGATTAATGAAGCTTATGTAATCAATGTCGTAAATGTATCGTACTAAAGATACCCTTTCCTAAAGATCAAATACAATATTGTCATTGTCAATGATCAATCTAACTCAAAACAAAGCTCTCGTTGCTAGACGGTCCCGAAGGAAAAATCTTATCACATAGGCGGTTTGAAATACGTGCCTGCTGGGACCTTGTTTGATGATTGAGAGAAAATGTCCTCTTTCCTCTATGTCTTTTACGTGATACGTCATACGTGGTCATGCTTTGTAACGAAGTGTTTGGGCGAGGGGAAATTATATTTTATGAACACATTGAAACAGGGCATACGCGCCCTCACAAGTGAAAATTACCATCATTGGCATGAGTATATAGAGATTTTTCTTCCACATACAACACTCTAGTATTCTGACTGTATAATTATTTCTCAGTGTTGTGTCGTTGTGATGTACTCTGTGGTGTGACAGTGTGGGGTACACTGGAAAGGGGGGGGGGGGGTACCCATCACCAAACCCATCTTACTACGCACTGTCTGCACACATAATCACCGGGAATATATTCCATTGAATATTTTAACAGTGTTCATTAAATTAAAACATAGTTTATTTGAGGTATTTAGTGAGTTAGGGTTATATATTTTTTTAAATTAATTTTTCGCGATCTTTTGTTCAAAAAAATATTTTGATTGAGCCAGACCTCTTTGTCATTTGTTATGCCTGATTATAAAAAAGCGTTATGCTCGGGGAAATAGGTCAGGCTCATTCTAAAACATATCGTTACAGTGAAATCGAGAGTGAAAAAAATATATAAATAATTTGCGGAATTGTACCTGCCAAAAATTTGTATTTTCTCTGGGTTAGTATTCTTTTTGTACACGAAAAATACTACTTCTGTGACAGCAAAAATAAGATTTCCAGCAAAGTCCAATCCGGTCCAATCCACCAAAAATAAAATAATCGTTAGATTTGAAAAAAATCGATGCACAGACAGAAAAGATTTTTTGTAAATTTATTGGGGCCGTGGCTTAATACTTGTCCCAGTACTGAGGGAAGACCCTTTTTTTAATTACTCCGCTCCGGCTGCGAGTGTCCCGAGAAATTTTCCTTTACTCTTGTTGTGAAACTGATAAAATGCACAGATTTCATGCCAACGCAAATTCCTGGACCTCACATGTGACGTTGTTTGGGAACAAATCATTCCAAGAAGATCAATAATAATTGTTTATAAAAATATTGTCACAATGAAAAGAAGATACAAACAATGTAAATTGCAATGTTGAAGTTGTTGGCCCATTTAACCACCGAGTAGGATATTGTCATAATTATCCTTATTTTGTAAACAATCTGTCAATATCCCCATATCTTATTAATGTGTATAGTCTCCTCATATTCTATTCTGATGATTAGCATGTGATAATTGACGGCTCTGGCTTGAAATTAGATTATTAATTTACTATATCGCTACCTCCTTTTTGTCCACCTATAAATACTTCTTTATCTCTTTATTCCTTCACTCAAGTACAGCATTGCCCCTTTTTACATTGAGGTACAAAATATAAATTTAAAATCATATAAAAAAACAAAAACTAATAAAAAAAGTGGAAATTTTAGTAAACATACAGTTGTGAACTTTGCATGAATGATTATGTGAAAAAGTGGCACAACAGTGTGTGCAAATGTGAGGCCTTTCCGAACCCGCTGGTGAAGACAAAAACAACATGATAATAATATGATTCCTAGAATGTGATGACGATGGTGAATGCTCGCGAAGAATCCCCTCCTCCCCCAATTTGAAGAAATGATGGGAGCTCGTGCAAACCAGGTTTTGACGCGGAATGCAGAGGTATTTACTCTGGAATGCGCCACCAAGCGGGTAATTTGTGGAAATTTACCAAGCTCGTGAAAAAGACAATTATTTTAAATGTTGATAATATGTTATTATGATCTGATAGCGCAATTTGCATAGCCTTTGTAACTTAACCCGTCAATTTGATTTTTTGAACATAACTTTTAAAAAAATATTTTTAAAAAGTTACAAAAATAAATAGATTTTGTGATTTTTTGGGCTCTTACTAGCTGATGTTGCGAGGTGGACTCTTTTCTTGAATCGACTTGTACGATTAGCAGAGCCATGCTCTGGGTTAATTCCTACAAACCCGGGCCCCGACGGGGTAAAGAACTTGTCCATCACCATGCTACTACTCGCGCCCGGGTGGCAGGCGATCATTAAATTGAAATACAATATGCTTTTAGTTTTAGTAAAATTTCCAAAGATTACGAAATATAGATAAAAACATTGTACTTTTTATTTTAACCGATAACAGGACTTGAGTCTGAGTATGAGTGGGGTTTGAAGAGATAGAGTTTTTCGGCGACAGCATGATATTAAAATTTAATCGTTTGGTTCACGGGTTGATGAGTCAGAAAACAAAACTTGTTCCCAAAACCCTAAAGTGAACCAAAAATAGTTAACGTGCCGGTACCCGGTGCGAGTGACGTTGACAGTTCTATAATTATTGTAATTTGACCAGTGTTGTTCATATTTGGGGTGATACTCACTGATTCAAATTTCTAATTAGTGCAGTAATCAAGGGGAAATAAGTAGTTGTTTCATTGCACGTTCAGTTTTGAACGCGCAGCAGAACGCGCAAATTAAAAAAATTTTTTCTCATGAAAATCGCAATTTTACGTGTTTTTTTGGTTTTTTTTAAAATTTCTTCGACTTATAACACCTACATGCTTTATCCAATTTTAATGATTTTTCACAGAACCTTAATTTCATGAATTAATATATTCGTGTGAACTTTGAGCGCTTCAAAAAAAATTTTTTTTATGAAAATCGCAATTTTACGTTTTTTTTATTTTTTTATTTTCTTCTTGACTTATAACACCTACATGCTTTTCCCATTGTAACGATTTTTTTACAGAACTTTATTTTAAAATTAATATATTGGTGTGAAATGACGCAATCAAAAATAATTTCTCATGAAAAATCGCAATTTTACGCTTTTTTCGTTAAAAAAATACGCTCATCCAACAACGCGCCTGAAAAAGCGTTTGCGAAGCTTCTAGTAAATTTCTTTTAATACACTTCCTTATCACCCTGGCCTTCCTAGAACAATACCATGCAGCTGAAAAAAAAACTTTATTACCCTGACAGTTTAGAGAATTTAAACTTTTAGAAGTTTCAAATATAAATACATAATATTTTATGTTAAAATATATAAAACAAACAATATATGACATATTCATTTGTATTTTACACTCGAAAACAAATTTATTTATATGTATAATAATATTAATCGCGAAACCTACAAACGAAATGATGTATCAATGTATTCTATGTTAAAATATTTCCGCGCGTTCTAATTTAAATTGACATCCGGTTCTCCACTAGGGGCCTACGAAGTTACTCCGATTGCTGCTAGGTAGCTGTAGCTTCGCTCGAGCTGTCGGGCACGCTGCCTAGCATGTTGGCAATGTACTAAAATGAGCGGAGGCAAATTTTTCCGTAGACACTCAGCATAGGCCGTTACGACTCTAGCTATATATTAGTCACTCAACGGTTCAACTAAAGGAAAATTTACATTGGCATACATTGCCAGAAATACCCAGAAAATGAATGGCTAAATCTGTTTTACAGATGGATCAGCATCCCCCGGGGAAGGAAATGCGGGCGCAGGGATATACAGCCGAGAATTTGAGGCTTTCCCACCCAGCTGGTGCTAATGGAAGCAATTATGATGGAGAAATCCGAGCAATATGAAGCACTATTGAAACTATCAAAATCTGAAAACCGGAAAATTGTGGGTCCTATCCGACTCCAAGACTGCCATTGCAGCCATTGCCAAAAAAGGGAGGAAACAGAACCCGAAATTTGACAATGTAAACTACAGATTTTACGACTCATGGGACTTGATGGGAACAAAATTGTGCTACAATGGATACGGGCCCACTGTGGCATATATGGTAATGAGAAGGCCGACTACCTAGCCAAACAAGGTAGCAAAAAAACAACAAGAAAGCAAAAAAACTGTCACATAAATCTCTCAAATCTCACCTGCATGCGTCGACAGACAAAGCAGTCCGTAAGGAATGGCAAGAGAGGGGGCAGAATAAACTGTGGGAAGATTACACTAGAATGAGGCCGACTGGTAAACGTAAGTGCTACAGTAGAAAAATAGAGACAGCTCAATTCCGGCTTCAAACAGGACACGACCTACTCGGAAAGCACCTCCATAGATTTGGAATTTTGAATCTAGTGTCTGTCGGATGTGTGGAGCTGGGGAACTAGACAGGAAACATCTTTTCCAATGTACATATATAAAGCTTGAACGCGACAAAATGCCAAATGGCATGGATCGGAGCGAACAGGAGTCCTATCTCTACTGGCTAACTAGAAAACACATGATGACATGAATAATGTCAATTGTTGGCATATGAAAAGAAGAAGAAGACTTATCCTCTTACTTTAAATTGCTGTTCACGATGACTTTTTCCAAGGTAAAGTTCACGCTGTAGGCCTACATAATAACCTTAACTTGCATTATAAATTTGCATCCTATTTCCTATTTTGCCAGTATTTGAATTTAAATAACATTTATAACAATCAAATAACAATCTTCTTGTGCTCGACTGGTAGTTTAAATTAAACAAACAACATTTTGTCAAACCAAATTTGTTGTTGTTTCTTTGACATCCATCTTTGCAATATTTTATTCTCTAGGCGCTCTCTGATTGGTTCATTCTTAAGGTTAAGTTAACTTCTAAGTTTAAGTTTGGAGTTTACAAACTTTTGGCCACTGATAAGTGTAAGTTTAATGCTGAGTTTTGTCATGAACAGACATGTTGTTTTCCATAAGACAAACCTTTAAGTTAGCGGATAAGTTAGCTACTAAGTTGTGAATGGGCCTTTAGCCTATAGCTGCTACTTGGTACTTATCATGCTAGGTACTTTCTAAACTACATCTATATAAACAACAATACTAATTTATTACGTATTTGCAGAGGCAGGTATTTGGGGTGAAAACAAAAGTCAATTTTTGTTTTTATTGTACCCAAAGCGGTGAATTGGTGGTGAAAGTAATTCAACATTTAGTTGAAAGCTCTATAGGCCCTATCTCTTTTCCCCATTTTTTTTTTTGAAAATTTTGGTTGTGGTACCTTGTAAAAAGAATTGCAGATTACAATAAAATGCAGTTATGAGAATTCAGAGGCAGGTATTTGTGGTGGAACTTATTTGCATCTTTGGTTTTGTTCTGACCAAAAGCGGTGGTTTTTAAAGTCAATAAAGGTTATTACTTATTAGTGGTGAAAATTTTGTTTTTACCGTAAATACCTGCCTCTGCGTATTTGCATGTTTTCTTGTACCTGAATTGAAATTGTCCTTAATCCAGGGTTGCCGTTTTTTTACGGATTTTATCCGTTTTAACGGATTTTGAGGGTGCCAAAACGGATACACGGATTTTTAGTCCAATTTACGGATTTAAAAAAAAAAAAAAAAAAAAAAAAAATTTTTTACGTTTTACGCCGTTTTTAACTAGGGCTGGTCAAAAAAATCCATATTTCAATGCGATATTGATAAGTGGGAATCTTTTCGATGTATAAATATCAAAATTACACCAAAAATGTAAAATTTCGGAATTTTGGTGGAGGTGCCCGGGTAGGTAGTCTAAATTAAATTAACCTGGCTGGTGCATATGGTGGAGGTGCCGGGTCATAACACGCAGTTGTGAGATCGTAAAAATAGGCATTTATGTGATACCTTATCATTCTATCAACCCTATTTGGCCTCGAATCATTTTTTTTCCCGATTGATTCGGGGCCTACAGGTTGGCTTGGTCGCTTTGATTTACTGTTTTCCCACTGAAAATCGGTTATATAACTGAGTGGGTAGACTCTTAATACATTTTTTTAAAATTTATTTATTAAAAATAGGCCTACCTACTCTATAAAAAAATGATATATTCAATTTTTTACAACAATTACATTATGATATATCGATATGGTATTGAAATTGGTACATTTAGGCATTTTTAAGGATTTTTAAGGATTTGGGTTTTTTCATTTAAGGATTTCTAAGGATTTTGATCTGCTCAAACAGGATTTTTATTTTTTCTTGGTGGCAACCCTGCCTTAATCTTTTATGGGCCTATTCTATTCTAATGGTCTCTCATTTGCAAATAGCCAATTGAATAAATGTGAGACTACATTTTGTTACAAACACACCACCATCAGTTTAACTTGACACCCTAGATGTAGCCTTAATATTTATTATCTGTACTATCAAATCATGTCATGATTTAGAAAGAGTTAGTCTCATATGACACCTTTGTTTTATTTCCAGCTTGCGAGTTGCGACTAAATCAGCTCGCGTCAAGTCCGGCCTCTCCACCATGTGACAGAGAGTCGAGGTGCCAACCAGTCTACCCTAGTATTCGCGGACCACGGACAGGTGAGCAGCAGCATTTAACCTAAAATATAAATAAAACTAAACTAAAAGCCTAGGCCTACTTATCAAGTTATCGTGCATGCTCTTGATATTTCATCTGTACAATCAAATCATTTAAAATCTGTCGATTTAGAAAGAGTTAGTCTCTTACGACACCTCTGTTTTATTTCCAGCTTGTGACTAATCACCTCGTATCAAGTCCGGCCTCTCCACCATGTGACAGAGAGTCGAGGTGCCAACCAGTCTACCCTAGTATTCACGGACCACGGACAGGTGAGCAGCAGCATTTAACCTAAAATATAAATAAAACTAAACTAAAAGCCTAGGCCTACTTATCAAGTTATCGTGCATGCTCTTGATATTTCATCTGTACAATCAAATCATTTAAAATCTGTCGATTTAGAAAGAGTTAGTCTCTTACGACACCTCTGTTTTATTTCCAGCTTGTGACTAATCACCTCGTATCAAGTCCGGCCTCTCCACCATGTGACAGAGAGTCGAGGTGCCAACCAGTCTACCCTAGTATTCGCGGACCACGGACAGGTGGCAGCAAGCATTTAACCTAAAATAAAATAAAACTAAACTAAAAGCCTAGGCCTAATTATCAAGTTATCGTGCATGCTCTTGATATTTCATCTGTACAATCAAATCATTTAAAATTTTTGGATTAGAAAGAGTTAGTCTCTTACGACACCTCTTTTTTATTTCCAGCTTGGACTAATCACCTCGTATCAAGTCCGGCCTCTACCATGTGACAGAGGGGGTCGAGGTGCCAACCAGTCTACCCTAGTATTCGCGGACCACGGACAGGTGAGCAGCAGCAATTTAAACCTAAAATATAAATAAAACTAAACTAAAAGCCTAGGCCTACTTATCAAGTTATCGTGCATGCTCTTGATATTTCATCTGTACAATCAAATCATTTAAAATCTGCTGATTTAGAAAGAGTTAGTCTCTTACGAACCTCTGTTTTTTTCCAGCTTGTGACAAATCACCTGGGTATCAAGTCCGGCCTTACCATGTGACAGAGAGTCGGGGGGGCCAACAAGTCTACCCTAGTATTCACGGACCACGGACAGGTGAGCAGCAGCTTTTAACCTAAAATAAAAATTTAAAACTAAACTAAAAGCCTAGGCCTATTTATCAAGTTATCGTGCATGCTCTTGATATTTCATCTGTACAAATCAAATCTTTTAAAAAATCTGTCGATTTAGAAAGAGTTAGTCTTTAGGGACCCCTCTGTTTTATTTCCAGCTTGGGGACTAATCACCTGTATCAAGTCCGGCCTCTACCATGTGACAGAGAGTCGAGGTCCCAAAACCATTTCTACCCTAGTATTCGCGGACCACGGACAGGTGACCCCAGCAGCATTTAACCTAAAATATAAATAAAACTAAACTAAAAGCCTAGGCCCTACTTATCTAGTTATCGGCTTTGTTTCTGATATTTCATCTGTACAATAAAAATCATTTAAAAATCTGTCGATTTAGAAAGAGTTAGTCTCTTACGACACCTCTGTTTTATTTCCAGCTTGTGACTAATCACCTGGTATCAAGTCCGGCCTCTACCATGTGACAGAGAGTCGAGGTGCCAACCAGTCTACCCTAGTATTCACGGACCACGGACAGGTGAGCAGCAGCATTCAAACTAGGGTTGCCGTTTGATAGTCGATATGGTTATTTCTAGGGATGACTTCGGGTCGAAAAATCCGGAACCGGATCAACCCTCGCCGGATCCGGTTCCTACACATATTTTTCTTTCTCAATTTTCGTAAATTTGAATCTGCGCGGGCTAATTTCGATTGAAAACATGGGCGGGGCGATAATCGATTCGAATTTCGATAAGGGGCGGAGCCGTGTCCCAGACATTGTAGGAACTGCTGTGAGAACAGTTGAACAAACAATGGCCTACAAGATTGTTTGCTTTCGTTTTCATTCATAAAGTTTGGATTATGTGATCTTAAACGTGAAAAATAGAATTAATAAATGATTTAAATGTTATTAACAAGTTCTGCAATGTTATTATAACACAACACATGGGCCTAGGCTAAGCCTAGGTCAAAATTGTGACGCAACATTCATAGGGCCTAGGCCCTAGGGCCTAGGAATTTTGCAACCACGGGTGTTTCTGGCTCATTTATTCTCGCCTGTGCCTAGGCCCTTGGCAACTTTTGGGTTAAAAATAGAACCGGTTCCGAAAAAGGGGAACCGGATCGTAATGGAACTGGTTCCGAACCGGTTTCCGGGTACCCGAAGTCATCCCTAGTTATTTCCCATGACGATCGATAAACGATGCAGTCTTCCTGATTCGATTATCGAATAGCTCGCCCTTCCGAAATTTTGAATTTAACTGCTCGAGTCTGCCTTCTCATTTCCATGTAGATTGCAGTGTGCACTGTGCAGGTATCCACTGCAGTATAACTTCTTTTCCCTCATTATTCAGTGTCAGAATATGTGTAACACATTCCTTGACCTCGCTGTCCACCTCATCCTTGCTCGCAACTGCTTGTATTGCCATGCTATGCTAGAAACTAAAATACCGTATTTACTCGCTTATAGGCCGCCCTCGAGTAAAGGCCGCACCCTTATTTTGAACACTCAGATTTCAAAGATTTGTATATAAATACTATTGATAAATGGCTTCACATAATGGCCGCACCCCACTTTTTCAGCTTGACAATTTCAAATGTACCCGAGGCCTATACTTGCATAAATACAGTACTGCAAATTTACAATTTATGAATTTAATTTAGGCCTAGGAGGCCTACATGTGACAATGTGTATTGTAGACCTATAATGTTTTAGCTTGTTGATGCCCTGGACAACCTTTGGCTTCGTTTGACTTTAGTTCAATGTAATTTGTTTCATTGTTAGTGTTGGCAGTTCCAGTTAGTTAGGCTATACAAAATGGTTATCTTATTTTATTAAATTATTATGATGTTAAATATGATCAAAAATTATTATTCTGAGGTCACAAAATAAGTTTTTACTTTTCAATTTCACCGCACTATTGCTGTCAACCTCAATGCCTGTGTTTGGATGATCATGCATTTTCCACACCAATTGTTATATAATGTGTTGCAATCGTTACACGACTCGTAAAATCTTCATAGTCTTCACCATGGTGGTAGGCCCTATATATCTTTAGGTGATTTCACTTGCGTATCCAGCAATGCTATTTTTGTGGTCGCTTAATGCACGCAGTTCAGACGGACACCGCCATGATCGCGACGTGACAGAGTACCATCAGAGTCGATAAAGAAGTTTCCCCAAACTTTTTTATCGACTCTGATACCTATTTAGATGGCGGTATGTATACACTTTATTGAAGGCCGTGCATTCAGATCGGTAGCGGAACGTTTGAATTTTCGAATTCGAGCCGTCTTATTGGTCCCCAAGGCCTTCATCTTTTAAGTTCTACGTCACGTGGCTACCACCTGACACGTCGTGCATTCTGTCGGCGACCGTCTGCACTGCGTGCATTAAGCGACCACAAAATTCACGGCAGTGAAATCATCTAAAGATATATACCACCATGGTCTTCAATAAAAATCATTTATTGAATGCCGAATATCGTTGGTTCTAGAGGTTCATCTGTTATTGTTTCTTGACCGGTGGGCACAGTGCGATTGCGGTGATCCCTCGGCCGTGGCATTTTTAACTGAAACTAACGTAATTCCTGATAATTTTGCGTCAAAAATATTTTTTCTGCTATTGCTCATGTCTACGACAAGCTATTTTACGTTGGCCTTGGCTATAATATAGTTTGCAAACAAGTTGTGCACTCAAGACATATAGTTTCAACTATCGTTTCTCATTGTGTTGCAGACTTGAGTAACTAATGGATGGCGAACCCAAGATGAACTGTTGCAGCTCGTCTGGATATTCATCCGCAGGCGCTCACTTCACACGACTCGCTCAAGTGAAAGGGTTGTGTGTGAGTCAGTTCATGGAACACTTGGTTATCTCCCAATCCCTCCATCCTCCCCATTAAGAGTTTGCCCGCATGTTACGCATGGTACAGTGCCGGACTGTGACTCAACGATGTCAAGTGTTAGCGTTTCATAATGGCAAAGTCTGTTTAGGTTGAGGTGACAAGCGATGATTAACCATTCATGTGTCATCTTTATTTTCCATCTCAACGGGATGCAGTTACCCTAATTACTTAGATCCCAAGCTATTATCCTGCTTAGTTTTGTAAAACAATTGATTATGGTCCTACATCTTTTCATTCAAATAAAATAACTCAGCCAGGGTAACTGGCATGGGATAACTCAGTCAGGGTAACTGACATAGAATAACTCAGTCGGGGTAACTGGGGTAGGATTCCATTGATTGATAAACCTCGGTCTGATTTCTGACATTTCAACAACAGCGTGTTACATTTTTTAAATGCAAACCGTTGGATATTTGATTAACATGAACACATTTTTCACAGTCAATCTAATATTTCTTTGACGGTGCCGTCCTCTATGGCTCAACATGACACTAGGAGGACGTGGGTTCGGATCCCGCGGAAGGCATGGGCTTTTCCTATTGTCCTTCACCCTCCCCATCTATCACCACTCATTGTCTCGAGTAGCAAATTATTGCAATAGTAAGAGACGTTACGCAACAAAAATCATAATATATGGGGGGGGGGGGGGTACATATACAAATAGTCTTGTCTTGTGTATTTACTTTGCTACCCGGTATTCTGACGCGTCTCTGAGCCGACTGCAGGCCCCGGTGTGCCCAGCCTAGTAACTGTCGCGCCTGTCAATCATCGCTTCTTACCCCAGCCCAGAACAGACTAGATATTTGTAGCTAGTATCTGACACTAGTGGTCAGTCGGTGAAGTGATATCGTTGAGTTTGTGGTCACCAGCATGTTCAACACTGGCTCACACCACAGTTTACCTTCACCATTGTCTTGATTTAAAAATTGATATAACTATCATTTCTGCATTCAAATTTAACATTGTTTAAGAACGGTTGTTATTGTTTTAATCATTCACATGATGTTATACCTACTACTAGGCCTATTCATCATCGTTAGTTAGCCAATGAATACAGTTTAAAGTTTTACTACAGCGGCAATATATTTCTTGTTGACCACTAAATCATGCAGTAAGAAAACAACCGGTTATAATTGATAACCAATACCAACGTATTGCAGTGTGCAGTACTCTGAAGGGAACTGTGGAGTGAACACCCGGTGTCTCCTGGTTTGTAGTTGGTGGTGGTTTATGTCGGGTTGGTACATGATACTTAATCACGGCTGCTCTTACTGACGTCCCTTGCACTGAGAAAACAACATGGAAACACAAACGGTTAAGAATGGAACTGAGATAGCAAGATTTACGTACCTTTACTTATATAGTGAATCAATCTAGTTTACATGTATGGTAGGCCTACAGATTGTGACGGGCTGATATCTTAGTGGCTCGAAAAGATACAGTACACAGGCTACTTTGAACACACAAATTTTGTTTTAGAAAACTCAAATTTTGCATTTTTTGCAATTTCACAAAAATTAACAAAAACATTACTAAAAAATCTCCCCCCCCCCCCCCCCCCCCCCCCCCCCCCCCCCCCAAACAAAAATGGAACATCTTAACACTTTGGAGCCTGGTTGCTAAGGGGATTTTTGGCCTTAAAACCTGGGTGTTTTTAGGGATATTCCCAATCTTGTTGTTTTTTAGCAGTTTGTAGGAAAATAAAAACATTTGGGCATTTACCCTATGTCATATGAGAGCCTTTTTATTCCTTAAATTCAATTTCAATCACAAAAGTCATAACATTTTTGGTGTTTGTCTGAGAGTAAAATCATTATTACCGGTATATGTTTTGGCGTAAAAACAAAAACTCCTGACAGTAGGCCAAGGTCTAGGCCTAGGCATGCCTAGGACTTACCTACATAATCAGGGTCCAAATCAAAATTATCCACCTCTCTTCCGAGCCACTGTCATTCAGAATTCATCTAAAATATCACTACTATCATTCATTATTAATAGGTAATAACAGTTATTTACTAAATAGTAAATACATCACAACACCAACATAACATAACATCTATATCAAGACTCAAAAGCGTAAACAAACAAGTAACATCTTTATTCCACCTAGTTCGTTCATTTACCTAGTTCACAAATTTCCCGGCAGATCTCAGCACCAACCCGTCTGAACACTTGCAGTGGTGGTCCCCATGTGAAAAAATGTGAAAAATGTGAAAAATTAGACACTGTGTGAAAACCTGTGAAAAAAGTGCCACTTTTTGCTATTTGTGTGAAAAAATGTGAAAAATCAACCAGTATAATATCAAATGATTCTTTAATAATCACATTTTCATCATTACAAATTTTAAATACGGGTCACTGTTATTATGTAGGCCTATGTGACCGAGGATCGAACTCCTATGACGTGACGTAAGGATTTAGTAATGCAATATTTTGTTTTTTTTAATCGTTTTTTTTTAAAATAAAAATGTCGCCTCAAATCGCGTTTTAGGCCACCAAATATAACACAGGACCCCAAAAAATTTCCGCCTTGCCGGATTTGCCTTTGGCGGCTAAGGCTTCGCCCCAGACCCCGGTTTACCCGCGCCACCTCGTTGCAAGTGGATATTACGTCTTGCGAAAGTACTCCTCGTGGATTTGTCGAAGGTTATCATCCCTAATTGTAAACTTATTTAAACTTTTCTATCTAAATTATCTTAATTATCTAAACATTTCTAGCTATAATTTACATGTTGCACTAGGGGAGGTAAGGGTAATGAGGAACACTTTTTACAAGTTTTGACTTCATTAATTAATATGTTTGGTTGTATGAATCGCATAACAATCAAAATTTTACACAATATTCTGTGAACTAATAGCTAATCCATGTTGTTTTTATTTTGAATGTGCCAAATAATTTCCTATCAACTCATTGCATCCCAATACTCGTTTAATAAGTACTAGGCCGCTTCGCGAACGCTTTTTCCAGTCGCGTTGATGGATGAGCTTTTTTTTTTAATATTTATGTCCAATGATTACGTTTTTATGTGGAATCTCTTTACTTTTTCTATAGTTACTTGATGTCTTGTTCATTGTACACCTGTAAAAGGCTTATATTAAAACCTCTATTTCTATGAATTTTGACTAACTTTTTCAACTTTTTCTTTCAAGAGGCACTACATCACCATAATCTTTATGTCAATGTAAAATATGAACGTTGTAGCCCCACCCGTTGGTCCCAAAACGGCCCAAATAAACACGAAAATATTTTATTAAAAAACCGGAGAAAAAATCGTTAAAAGTACGATTTCTATAAGAAATATTTTTTCAAATGTCTCTAAAATCATAACATATTGATTTCAGTGATTTTAAACGTTCCTATAAAGTTTTTATCAATATCGGAGTAGCCGTTTGCCAAATATCACGAAAATATCGCACTAAAAAAAAAATATCGTAAAAGTACGATATTTATGAGAAAACATTTCTTCGATTGTACCCAAAAACAATACAGCACTAAGTTCAGAGATTTCGAAGGTCCCCTCCAATTTTCATCAAGATCGCATATGCCGTTTGCCTGGTAGAGAGCGAACAAACAGACAAAAATACTAACAAAAACAAAACACTCGAGCTATTTTTCTTGGGGTAACGTAAGTAAAAAAAAACAAACAAAAAAACACAAAGTCAAATTGAAGTCTTCGCTTCGCTCATCCAAAAAACATAACCGTGTGGTAATAATGTGATGATTTAAGGAAAATTTGTGTGAAAAAGTGTGAATAACTTCATTTTCCAGATGTGTAAAAATGTGAAAAATTGCAATTTTCAAATGTGAAAATATGTGAAATTTCACAAATGGCTGGGACCACCCCTGCACTTGTGAAAGTCGATAAAACAGTTCAGCTGTCTTAGGTCGCGGCCACAGCTTATTCATTGTCAATTTGGCAGAGATATAACGCAGCCTGAGCTAGACTCGGGCGCAGGCTCTGGCCTATGCTCGTAATGCTATTTTGGTCAACTTCATTTTTAGCCACATCTTTCAAGATACAACAATAAGATTTTTGGTGCACATATTTGATGGTATTGTTACGATTGTGAAGCAGTTTCAGAATTTTCTAAAAATATTTTGTATAGGCCTATATATGTATATATATTTTTTTAAATGGCTTAACATTTTTTTAGATTTTTCATACACATTTCAGCATTTTAAAATATTTTTTATGTAAATATGATTGGATGAGCGAAGCGAAGACTTCAATTTCACCGACCCCCAAAAAAAATTTTGCTCGGGTGTTTTTTTTTTTTTTTTTTTTTTTTTTTTTCGTTTTCCGTCTGTTTGTTCGCTCTCTACGGGCAAACGGCATAGCGTCTTGATGAAAAATTTGACACGACCTTCGTTTTCTCTGAACTTAGACTTGCCACGTTTTTGGGTACAATCGAAGAAATATTTCTCATGAAAAATCGCACCCTTTACGATTTTTCGATTTTTTTGTGCGAGATTTTCGTGACATTTGGGCCGATTCTGACCAAACGGGTGGGGTACAAAGTTCATATTTCACATGGACATTAAGGTAATGGTGATGGTATTGCTTTCTAAAAGAAAAAAAGTTGAAAAGTTAGCCAGAATCGAGAGAAATAAAGCTTTTAATATACGTTTTTTGACTTTTTGTGCGATATTTTCGTGCCATTTGGGCCAATTCTGACCAAACAGGTGGGGTACAACGTTCATATTATACATGGACATTAAGGTATGGTTTTGTAGTACCTTATGAAAGAAAAAGTGGAAAAAATTAGCCAGAATCCATAGAAATAAAGCTTTTAATACAAGTTTTTTACGGTAAATAATACCAATTGACAAGAAACAAAAGAAACTTGACAACATTCACCTTCGATGCGTAGGCAGCAAAACAAAGCACTTGCAAAAGTAAAGATATCCCACGCAAACTAAAACCTTTAAAAAGCTCATCCATCAACGCGGCGGGACTTTAGCGTTTTCCTAGTAGATAACATTCTAGTAAGAAGTTCCCATAATTAGGGACATGCTTTTTTATACCCACAAAAAATTTGGGCTCCATAGCTTGATTAGTTTCTTATAAAAAGGAACATGAAGTTGAAAATTTCAAGTTTTGAGAAAAACAGCTTTAAACAATACGCAACCAATTTCTGATAGAATTTTCACATTCACTACACTTCACAAAGGTTTTGACCATATTTGATAGAACTTCGAGGACCACAATCACATTGCCACACGTTAGGTCTATATTATTTAGAGTAGAAACATTAACACATTAATTAACATTAGAAACATTATTTGGAGACATTCCTAACTTGATTTTTGAAGCACTTGGCCTAGGCCTAGGGGAATTGTCATCATTTTGTAGGTTAGGGATCTCTATCACTGCTGGCTGTTCAATATTATTGTCAAATATTACACGTTTATCATTCTGGTTTCTTTTAAACTTACGTTAAGAATTTACACGATTTGATCTCGGCATGGCAAACCAAAATGAAAGTTTTCTTTAACTGTTAAATTGCAATGTCAACACCAGAAATGTCACTCGCGCGCAAAATAATATCAAAACACGCCGTGAAGCTAGCTATTGACAGTGAGATTGCAAATTGTTACCAGGGTAACCAAACCAACCCATAAATGAAATTCCCTAACTGTTACCAACTACTGGCAAAAAGAACCATACTATTTCTAGTTTCTTTACAACTGATGATATTTTTAAAGCAAAATACCGTAAAACTGAGCGATTTTCAGGTGAATTCTTCAACAATGAAGTGTGTACCCTATACATAAAGTATAATATATTCAATATTCATTTCTAACAATAGAAAATAAACTTATTATTAGTATTTGTCATATATCTGCGTTTTCAGCAAAGATGACAGATTTTACTTAAAATCATAAATTTAAAAAATAATTTTTCTTTTGGTCGAAGCCTACTTTCTGGCCTTTTAAGTTAGGGATGACATCGATTCCAAAAAGTTAGAATCGATCATTGTGACCTAAGAATCTATTCAGAATCGATTCCCTACAAAAAATAAAGATTTGTACGCATCGTTATTTTGGTGGACTATTTCCGCGGAGTCCGTGATACGGGCCGTTATTTTGGCGGTTTATTTCCGTGAAGCCCGTGACGTACGAACGCTGTTGCGTTGTCGTTTGTATATGTACCGCCTGCCGCACGCGTATGTTCGGTCTGACCGGCACCTCCACCATCCCCTACATTTTACACATTAAAAGGTTAAATTTTGTGAGGATATTTGCGTTTTGACAGGTTTCCTACCATTTCGTTCCTTATTTTGTTCCTCCTGCAGATGATATTTGCCGTTAAAGTTACCTTCTCAAATTCGTTATCGGTTTAGATATTGCTTTTTTGGCGGGAATGTAAGACGTGAAACTAGTGCTGCTGTTGACGATGTAATTATCTACGTGACTTACATTCACGTACTAGCAATTGAATCGGTAGTTGAATTGTTACCTAGTTCTAACACTTTACCAATAGACTCAATCAATTCACTATGCGTCGATATCTACAATATATCGACTCATGTAATTAAAAGTAACAGTGGGAAAAGTGAAACACATATGCAGGCGTAGAATATCAGGATACGTGGGCATAGCACTGATGAGGTTAAGAATCTAAATGCAGAACATTTTTTAGACTTTTAGAGCCATTCATTGAAGTCATCTGAACAATCTCTGTCCTTACACAACACACACGCACAGCTTGTAGATGGAGTGATTGGAAATGACTTACCAGACTAGAGGGCTGGTTGTTACTCGATTGCTCGTCTTTCTTCCATGTTGTTTTCTCGATGTCACCCACAGCCTTATATTTCCTTGTTATTGGATGGATCACAAAATCATGGTAATAGATTTTCATTCACCAGAACGGTATTATAAGTTTTCAGTTGCGACTCCAGTTATTTATTGGAAATGACTGTACATGACTCTGAAGTTGTTCCAATTTGAAGTGAATTGCTTGCTTGACATTGTTAATTGTTACAATGGATAAAGCAATATAATTTTAACATTTCACCAGTGTTAACTATGATTTCCAAAGCGTTGAAAGATCTGTCCACACGTGTGAAGATATCAAATGTTAGCTCCTTCATTTTGTAATCCATCCATGAACTTGTGAGTGATGTGCGAAATCGTTTGCACCTGAAACTTATTCACATAAACAGCATCATGATTGTACTGTGCATACTGTGCTGGCCTACACAGGATCTTTGAAAGGTTTTAGTTTTAGTTTGTTAATCTTGTACTAATGTTGAGACAGTTGGTCCAGTACGGTATACACAAAATTATTTTGCAATGCAAAATGCTCAAAATTTGCAAGGTATTCAGCTCATTCAAAAATTAAAATCACATATCTAGGCCTAATAATAGGGAATAGGCCTACTCATAGCTTGTTTTTATAGTTGCACTAAATAAAGAACTAATTTCTAAATGCTTTTTGTTATAGGTAAAATTTAAATTTTATGAAATAAAAAATAGTAGGCTCAAAGTCAACGTCACAACATCATAGTTTGGTATTGTCAATCAACCAGAATTGTATTTAACAACTCATAAACTATAACTATCAAATACTGCATATACAAACAACTAGGTTTTTGCTGATTATCTTAACTTGTACAAGACTTTGTTACAAGTTTGCTTAAACAATGTGCAACATTAGGATACATTAAAAAATTATGAAATGTAGTTGTCTAAACTAATTAGTAAAAAATGGCAACATTGGTCAATTTATAAGTTTTTATAAGTTTTATACCTCAATACAGGTAGGCTACATTATTAATATTCAAAATATGAAGCATACTTTGGTTGTCTTTTAATTACCATACATTTTACAAGATTGCTGTTTATGTTAATTAGTTTTAAATCTCTCGCATAATTCTAAGGTGGTGGCTTCCTAACCACGGTCAATTGCAAACCACGGTATGGCTTTCAAACCATTTTCTGGTTACAATAATCTTAGATTTACAGACACTGAGATTTGCAAGTGGCCCTGGTTGTATGCGTTGTTCTCTAAGGCAGCTCTCTTGATTATGTATCATGTAACACTGGCATACTTGCAATCAACAATAGGTCTGTTCAATTTGGCTACAACAATAAATTCAATCTAGGTACGGATTGGATCTAACCTATGGTAAAGAATGCCCTATTATTATGCATTGTAAACTGCTTGAAACAGGTCCAGTTTTTGGCAAAACCGGTTACATAAAGTGGGATAGGGCACAAGAGTGGAGTCGAGTAGTAATTCGCCAATCCACACGTACATAATAATGAATGATACATTATTGTACAGGGTTTGTCAAGTTTTAGTAGAATAGGTAGGTATTATTATAATACAACAAAACTAGGGCCTACTTGTATTCACGGATACGTGTCTGAAGTATACCGTTACGCAGCTTTGTTGCATTGCAATTGTTGGTACGTGTAATTACTAATTAGTAACTTCTTTACCATGGCAATGAGTAGTAATTTCAAAAGACAATATGAAATCAACTAAAGATCAAACATAGAAAACTGTATTTTTAAACATTATTGTCAATACAAATTACTAGTTAAAAAGGTAAATTTACCAAATGTATATCGACGCGTAGGTTCATGCTTTCTTTTGCGCCTTAATGCTTCTTGGTCCTTTTGGCTTATCCCTGTTTTCAATGCAGAAGGTTCCGGGTTCAAATCCTGGTTCCAGCAAGATTTTTTATCTTCTAAGACTTACTATAAAAATATTTGGGTACACAAGTACATAAGAGTCAGAGCCAACAATAAAGCGCTTACAGAATAATGTCCACACTGAAACTCAGTAGGTAACTCACATCCAAGTGGATCCACTCCAGTTGCAATTGTACTGACCTTGACTTGAGCATTGTTGTGATAATAGTTTCCACACTAGCATCTGTCGGAAGGTCATTTCCCCGTTTTGTTTTGCCAAAAACAAACCGATTTCAAGATGAAGATTTTAATTTGAAAAGAGTACGCATTCTTTCAAGCAGTGTTTGGCAGTTTTTGTAACTGAATAGGATGAATGTTAAATAAATAAAATAATAAAACTCTTTTGATATAGGCCTACTGAAGGTTCCCATAATGAATTCAGTTCAGAACCAACCTCATCGACGACAACGTACATATTCGTTTTAGGAAAATAGGAACAGTCTTTACTGCCAGACTCAAGATTGGCCGACTGGCCATGAAGAAGTTAGACTTGCATTACTTTTAGTTTAAATTGAAATAAAGCAGATTTTTGAATTTTTATAGTAGGCCTACTGTACTAAGTTATAGTTTTCCATAGGTTCAGAAATAAAAAGAGGCATCTTAGAAAACTGCTAATCGATCAAATAGTAAACTTTTGATATCAAATGTTGCCAAATATTATACATTGCTTTAACATAACACTGGCACTGCTTTAAAGAATGTACTCTACTGTATTCCTATGGATCAATTCAATCAATCTGTAAGCCATATTGTTGTAGCCATCAACCAAATTATGGAGAACCTTGTTTGCTTTCTAACTTGCATACTAGAAATGAACAGACCTATCGTTGTGGCCGACAGTTGTGAGAACTTATACATTGCGACCCAGAAGAACCTGGCTTCTTAAGGTGGTAGACCCCGGCAGTTACAGTGTTTTAGTTATATCTAGAAAACGGTGCAAAATATCTAAAACCTGATTGCAACAGTAATGTGGTTTTGTTTGAATTATTCAATGCAATAAAAATTATTTAAATATAATAATCGGTATGGTTTGTTTCGATTATGCGTTTAATTATTTAAATGTCTAATTAAAAACTTACTTTCCATAACATTACAATTTTTCTCTTGCATGCTATAGTTCTTGCAAAACCACATAACATAATGTTGGCAGGGGCCTGCCGCTTTACACAAGAGCAATAATTGAGCTCATTGGCGACCCTTAAACTCTTCTGTGCTTGCTTGACCTTGGGGAGGGGGGGGGGGCAAAGGCAGATAACGAGGCTATAATTTTCAACTTGGATTAGCCCCAGGCTAGGAGATTTCTCAGCAACTGTGCTTTAACATCAAATATAACTTTTCTTTTGACCTCGTGTGTTTGTTCTAGGGATGCACACAATAATCAATAATGTTAGGTCATTTTATGAAAAAAAAATAAATAGAATTTGAATGTTTTCTGAAAATCAACTTGTCAAAAATTAGTCACATCATATTCCCTGTGCTTTTGCCATATTTGATTGCCAACCTTTCAATTTGATGCTAATTTCATACTTTTCTCTAAGAGACTGAAAAGTCTCTCACTAAAAATTAGTTATGAGACTGACTGGGTAGACTCTAAATAATGTAAATTTATTTTTTGAATAAATACCTTTTTCATCGTCTTGAACACGCCTGTCTGCTTGTAGAAGTGGAACTGTTTTTACCATGGTGGTATATATCTTTAGGTGATTTCACTTGCGTATCCAGCAATGCTATTTTTGTGGTCGCTTAATGCACGCAGTTCAGACGGACGCCGCCAGGATCGCGACGTGTCAGGTGGTAGTCACGTGACGAGAGAGTCGATAAAGAAGTTTGGAAAAACTTCTTTATCGACTCTAATACCTCGAGAGATGGCGGTGTGTATACACTTTATTGAAGGCCGTGCATTCAGATCCGTAGGCGGAACATTCGAATTTCCGAATTCGAGCCGTCTGATTGGTCCCCAAGGCCGTCATCTTGTAAGTTCTACGTCACGTGACTACCACCCGACACGTCGCGCATTCTGTCGGCGACTGTCTGCACTGCGTGCATTAAGCGACCACAAAATTCGGGCAGTGAAATCACCTAAAGATATATACCACCATGGTTTTTACAGACATCATCGTTCAATATTATGGATTTGGATGCTGTCATATTTTTTATTTTATCGTTGTGCATCCCTAGTGTTCATAATGTTATTCCCTTTCTGGTTTGTGAATTGCAATATTGGGCTTGACATAGGAGGATGAGAAAAATGCCAGTCTGCAATAGCTAGTAGAAATCTCCTTGGCATGGGTTCTTTCTAGTGAAGGCCTCCATAACTGTGTAGTTTTTAAAAAAAAAGCTTCACAACTTTTGTGAAAACCATTGTGCATTTATTTAAATTTAAATGAGCAAGTTTGGAAATCTCAGTTACTTGTTAACATCACTCCTATTATGAAATGCATGTTTGGTAAAGCAAATAGATATTAAATGCCCCCCACTGAAAATCAGTTATGTGACTGAGTGGGGGAGTGGTTACTCTAAATATAAATTTCTTTCTTTAATCTAAATGCGATTCAGTTTAATTTGTAAATCAATTTGTACATAATCTGAATGGGATAGAAATTAAATAAATGCGGTTTCCAAAGAATTGAGGAAGTGTATTGTTTATTTTACAAGCACAGAAGTTTACTTAAGGGTTTTCAATACTTAATAAAACTAGGAGCAATGATAGCCACTTAACCCCAGGAGGAGACCTAGTGTATTTGTTCTCACGGCTGCATCGTCCTGCATAGTGGTGTTGGCTATTTATTTTCGACTCTTGCTGCTTTTGCTACACTTGAACAGGGTGTTATCCCACCATTGCACTGACTGGGCTGATATGGAATCTCATGAGAAGTTGCTATTTTCTGAATATCTTAGTTGTGATTGAACTCTCGTAGTAGGTTCAATCACAACTAAATGTTTAGGAAGTGGGCCTCTTTGAGTTTCATCATCAGTCCTGTCTCAGAGTTGGGGAGAACACTCCGTTTGAGTGAAAACTTTTTTCGTGGGGGGTGGTAGCTCTGAAGTGTAAAAAAGACTTAGGTAGTATAAAAAGCGCTTTTTTGGCGCATTTTTTGTACTTTTTATCCATATTTTGCTTGTTTTTCATGTAATTTGTATAATAATTGTATATTTTATTTAATATTGTTAATAAATTATATATTTTTCCAATGCAATTGTTATTATTTACTATTATTATTTATTAATAATAATAATAATTATTTATTATTATTATTATTAGTTAGCCTTGAAAAAAATGGCTATGTCCATAAACTAGGTCAACTGCTAACCTTGCAAGGTTAGCAGCTGACCTAGTAAATGGCCTTGAAAAAAACAGCTAAGTCCATTAATTAGGTCAAGAGGAAAAGGAACTAGGTCAACTCCAAAATGTAACCTTGAAAAAAAAGACTAAGTCCATAAACTAGTTCATGAGATGAACTTGAGTTATGATCAAGGTTAATCCTGAAATGAAGGAGTGGATTTAGATTCATGACAACTACAATAAAGGTGGAAGAGTCTGAAGCTTACAGTAATGTAAGTACTCCAGTGCAAGGAGTTCTTGCACTGGAGTACTACATCACTGTAAGTCGACTCTTCCACCATCGCAGTAGTCATGAATCCTGATCCACTCCTTCACTTCAGGATGTAACCTTGATCATAACCCAAGTTCATCCCATGAACTAGTTTATGAAGCTCAGGTAGGAGTAACTAGAGTGGAAAGAGAGTAAATGGTATTAAAGTACAATAAAATGAACACAACAAGAGCATGGGTTTAACAAGTATATTGAACAGTACTGTACATGAAATGGCAGTGGAAAAAGAGGCTATGTCCATGGCCTTGAAATTGCAATGTGATAAGGATTAGCACATAGTCACCCAACCAAGTTGTGGAGGCGAGATGTAGGCTAGAGATTCTAGCCTAGCCGGGTTTGACGGAACATGGTGGATGTGCCGTGAAGTTCGTTGGCGTGAGATGTTCCAGGTGAGTTCAGACGTTCTTTGCAGCAGGTATCTGAAAAAAAAAACAACATAGCATATAGCGATATGCAAAGCCAGGAAAGCAACTCGAAGTACGCGTTGGCAGACTTGTAGAATAGCTAGTAGGTGGAATTTCAGCACCTACTAGCTAAATGGAGCGGGTATCTGTGACAGAAATAACAAACTACCCTCTTGGGACTCAAACCCAGTTCATATATCTATGCCAACTTTGATTGTAGCCAGAGCTATAAATATGCTTGACCTGTAATAACAAGTGTTACATGCACGCCTGTTGTGTGTGTGTTGTTTACTTGAAAGTCACCCTGTATGGGATTTGAACCCAGACCATCAGATCGTGGAGTTTGAGGGGATGGAGGTGTAGCTCTAATGGGATTGGGCGTCTTTGATTACCAATTTCTGGTTTCCTCGACTGGCAGCCATGTTTGTTTGTTCTGCCAGTTGATTGTTAGATTGTTCTTTAACCTTTAGATGGCGGTGACACGTTCGACATGACTGTTCGAGAATGGTAAAAGTTTTACTTCATCATTGGATTCTTTAGAGTTATTATTGCACAAACCATGTGAACAAAAAAAGCTGTTTGATCCACCTCCACTTTTAGGTTTTCTTCCTTTTGTAGGTAGGACAATGCTTAGGCCTAGGCCTAAGTCTAGAGATCGTGGACGCGGAATAGACCTGCCGATGAATAATAGCCTATGTCTAGGCCTATAAATTTACACGATTTAGGCCTCCTAACGATGATTTACACATTATATTTACTAAGTATAAAGTTCTTACTTAGTAAACCACGCGTAAACTAGGCCTAACCATGAAACTAGTGTGTCAACTCAATTGTTGATAAACAACAAATATGTCCGACTGCCTGCATGAGGTGGTGTACCATCTCGTACACTGCCCACCACACACCTGCGCCTCCAGTACGACAGTACTATTTACTCCATGGTCAAGATCATTGAGTAAATAGTACTGGAGGCGCAGGTGTGTGGTGGGCAGTGTACGAGATGGTACACCACGTCGCACAGGCACAATCTGACATATTTGTTGTTAATCAGCAATTAGACAGTTGACGCGCTAGTTCGTGGTAAGCTTAGGCTTAGTTCACACGTGGTTTACTAAGTAAGAACTTTGTACTTAGTAAATATAATGTGTAAATCATCGTTAGTAGGCCTGAATCGTGTAAATGTATAGGCCTAGACATGGACTATTATTCATCGGCAGGTCTATGCCACGGTCTCTAGACTTAGGCCTACGCCTAAGCATTGTCCTACCTACAAAAGGAAGAAAACCTAAAAGTGGAGGTGGATCAAACAGCTTTTTTTGTTCACATGGTTCGTGCAATAATAACTCTAAAGACACCAAGACAAAGTAAAACTTTTACCATTCCTGAAACGTCACGTCCATTCCTGAAACGTCACGTCAAACGTGGTAACAATCTAACCACCAACTGACAGAACAAAACAAATATGGCCGCCAGTCCAGGAAACCGGAAATCGAAGACGCCCAATCCCATTAGAGCTAGACCTCCTTCCCCTCCAACTCCATGATCTGACTGTGTCAACTACACTATTGTTGCTAGAGTATTTTATTGTTAATGTGCTATGAAAGTCGTTGTTATCTGTTGTGTACTTGAAAGTCAGCCTGTCAGGACTCGAACCAAGACACCAGACACTCGCTACGTTTATCAAGCGGGCTGGGCTCGGGACTAGGGGGGAGTACTTGGTGCGAGCTTATTTTGCTTGATCAACGCTCTGATGCGCACCCGTCTCGGCTCGGTTACAAAGCCGAGCCAGTTCGGGTGATACGATCTGAAATTTGAGTGCTAAACCCAACAGAGCTCAAATATGCAAACGCACGGCCATTTTCGTTGTAATCATTAAATCACAGCCACTGCTTCCAACAACAGCAACAACTGTCACGAACAGCTGTGCATTGATACATTGATAAACGTTAGTGAACCGAGATTGGAAATTAAGCAGTAGTCCCAGCCCAGCCCGCCAGACAAACATAGTGTGTGTTAACTACTCTACTGTTGCTTGAATAGCCCGCCAGACAAACATAGTGTGTGTTAACTACTCTACTGTTGCTTGAATTGTTAATGTTTTATGAAAGTGGTTGTGTAGTCTGTTGTGTGTGTTGTGTACTTGAAAGCCAGCCTGTCTGGGTCTCGAACCCAGATCATCTGGCTATGCTACCTACTCTATTGTTGCTTCAGCTACTATAATGAAGTGTTCACACTTTAGTCATTGAATTGATAATGTTTTATGAAAGTGGTTGTGTACGTCAGTCTGTTGTGTGGGTTGTGTACGTCAGTCTGTTGTGTGTGTTGTGTACTTGAAAGTCAGCCTGTCTGGGACTCGAACCCAGATCATCTGGCTATGCTACCTACTCTGTTGTTGCTTGAGCTACTATAATGAAGAGTTAAAACTTTGGTTTTATTGTTAATGTTATGTGCAAGTAGTTGTGTAGGCCCTACGTCTGTTGTTAACTTGAAAGTCTGCCTATATGGGCGTCCATCATCAATATATCCATGGCTGACCTGAGAGTAAGGTTAGGTTCAGTAAGTAACCTTCTTTGGACATCTTCGTCGCCAATATTATGTCTACTATATAACACAGTACATTTATAAATAATAAGAAATACATTCGGTATAAATACAATGGTTTATTAGGACGCTCGATACGAGCGTCCCATAAGAGAACGATACAGTAGGAACAAAGTCAAGTACGAGAGTGCTAGAAATGTAACATGTCCGCCGGCTGATAACGCCCTCTTACGGGCGTACCCATATGCTTTGCGCAGGGCGCGACATTCAGTAGGCGGCGCGCTACTTGGATCTTCCGAGCGTCAATTTATAGACTGGCTGGATACTTAACAACTACCTACTCTATTGTTGCTTGAGCTACGATAATGAAGTGCTAAAACTTTAGTTATTTAATTGTAAATGGTGTGCAAGTGGTTGTGTATGTCTCTTGTGTGTGTGTTGTGTACTTGAATGTCAGCCTGTCTGGGATTCTAACCCTGATCATCTGGCTATGCTACGTTCATGTTCAAAAGCTATGTTCATAATACGTTATATTATGCTTAAGACAGAATGCTTTCCTAAAAAAATTGTAAATTAAATAAACTTAAATCCTACTTTTCTATGTTAATTTAGTATGTAGAATTAATTACAGCTCCAGTTATAATGGCACACATTAACATATGGTGCACATACACAAGTCTGACTCATGTATGCAGCAAAATATAAAAACTAAATGATCATACAATACGTTTAAAATCTATTTTATATACCATCTATTTGTTATATCGTGATATGTACAACGCATTGTAATTAACATTAATATGTATATTGTTGCTTGAGATACTATAATAAAGAGTTAAAACTTAAGTTATTTTATTGTAAATGTTTTGTGCAAGTGGTTGTGTACGTCTGTTGTGTACTTAAGGCTATTCCACCGCGTTTTTCTATTTTTCAAAATATGCTACTAAGTTAAAACAAAGTGAATGGCTTTGAAACATGGCTATTTTAGAAAATCAAAAATATTTTTTCCAAATTTTTCTGATCCGGTACACGGCCAATATAGCCACCTCAAAATAATTTCAAACTTCAATTCGCCAGGGCACACCATTCAACGTACGGTGTTGTGCTTTTGTGACATTAATTTTTAACTGTTTTTCTATGGACTGACTGAGAGAAAACAGATTTATTTTAACAATTGTCTTTCCAGCGAATTTTTTCGTTTGGCGGTATTTTTTACCGATTTGTACCGCCAAACGAAAAAATTCGCAGGAAAGACAATTGTTAAAATAAATCTGTTTTCTCTCAGTCAGTCCAAAGAAAAACAGTTGAAAATTAATGTCACAAAAGCACAACACCCTACGTTGAATGGTGTGCCCTGGCGAATTGAAGTTTGAAATTATTTTGAGGTGGCTATATTGGCCGTGTACCGGATCAGAAAAATTTGGAAAAAATATTTTTGATTTTCTAAAATAGCCATGTTTAAAAGCCATTCACTATATTTTGACTTAGTAGCATATTTTGGAAAATAGAAAAACGCGGTAGAATAGCCTTAAGTCAGCCTGTCTGGGACTCGAACCTAGATCATCTGGCTATGCTACCTACTCTATTGTTGCTTGAGATACCATAATTACGCTACCTAGCCTGTAATGCCCCACCAGTCCCAACCCAACATTGAATTATTTTCAATTGTTGCAACATGTAATGCAAATGATGAATTGAACTTCGAACGACAGTGTGCGGGTAGTATTCAGTGCCCGAGTGTTAACAACTGTCGTTTGCCAAGACCCACTGTGCCGCTCGAACTCCGGGTTTTTCCGTGAGGACTTTGGAACTAGGATAGTTGCGTAAATAGTCTAGGTCACTGTATGGGTCTAAAACTCTGCCGCTGTAACACCGTAACGATTCTCGGCCTTTAAACTTGTATCATATCCCCCCTTGCTACTTGAAAGTGAAGAACTGTGTTCATCAGAATCGGAAGTTGATGACTTATTATCTGATAGTGCTAGTGACAGTGACAGTGCTGATGTTGTTGACCTAGCAGTGGCACAAGTGCCTGGTCCCAGCCGTAAAAAGCAAAGACAAATTGCTAGGCCTAAAACTGCCGCCGACATTTGGAAGTGGTCATATGACTAATTCTACAAGGGGAAGGGAATTAAACTACAAGGATAACATGAAGGGAAATATACGTCGAAAGGAATCCGAAGATTAAGGAGACGAAACCTGCCACCGGTCCTTGACCAACTGCAGGAGCAAGACAACAACAACAATAGATCAAATACTATTTACAGGGAATCCTGGGGTTCCTGATGAAGTTATTCAAGGTTTGAGCCCAGAGCCTAATGAGCTAGAATTCTTCCAAACATGGTTGGGAGGAATTTCTGGAAGTTGTTGCATTGGAAACAAATAATAAAGCAGCGCGTAGGCATGTAAAGCCAAATCTAAAGGTTTGTTGACACAACCGTGGACAATAGATGTCCACTTTGCTATTTCCCCTATGGGACAGGACGAAAAACACATAGGTATCCATCATACTGGTTCTAGAAGACATTCTTACCCCTTTTTTCGGGAATTATGCCCTTAAGACGTTCAATGCTATTTTAAAGTACTTTCACTTAACTAACAATGAAGGCCTAGGCCTAAATGGCATTGACAGAATAGGTAAGATTCGGTTTGTTGTGGAGTACCTCAATAAAAAATTTGATTCCACATATGACCCTGAAAGAGACATTTCAATAGATGAAGTCTCATGAAATTGAAGGGCCGCCTAGGCTTCGTGCAATTCAACCCTAGTAAGAGGGCTAGGTATGGAATAAAGATTTACAAACTCTGTGAGTCGAGTTCAGGGTATTGTGGCCAGTTTTCCATTTACACTGGAGAAAAAGAAGGTGACCCAAACTTGCCTTCGAGTGAAGCAATTGTGCTACATCTAATGGGTCCTCGTGTTGAAGACGGTCATGATTTGTACCTTGACAATTGGTATTCCTCTCCCAGCCTGTTTCTCACTCTAAATAGGGCGGGCACTAATGCGGTAGGGGCAGTTAGAACCAACCGGAAACAAATGCCAAAGGAGCTTCGAGTCAAAAAAGCCAATAAAAAAACAGAGGGGAAGCGGAAGCCATGTACAGCCATGGTATGATGGCACTTCAGTGGGTCGACAAAAAGTTGTGACCATGCTCAGTACCAAACACCGAGATATTGCACTGAATGACACTGGAAAAATAGGTCGAAAAGATAGGCTCCCAGTTATCAAACCAAAAGTTGTCCAAGACTATAACAAAGGTATGGGAGGAGTCGACAAACAGGACCAGCACTTGGCTTCGTTCCCAATCATGCGCTGCTACGCTAAGGGCTACAAAAAGATCTATTATTATCTCATGGACATAGCTATGTACAACAGCTATGCCCTTTTCAAGAAGGGAACTGGGCACAAGTTGCACTACAACGAGTTTCGTCTACGAGTTAGCGAGAAAGTGTTTTCAACGCGAACTTTGCCCGAGTATAAGCGACGTGGACGCCCGTCTGTTGCTGAATCACCACTGAGACGGCAAGCAGCATCAACCGGACATTTCCCTCGCTTCATCCTTTCTAATGCTGTGAAGGAAACCCCTTCCAGGAAGTGTAAAATGTGCAGTATCCGGAACAAAAGGAGTGACAGCAGATACGAGTGCGAGAAATGCGAAGTGGCCCTACACTTACCCGAGTGTTTCAAGCAGTACCACACCCTGCAAACTCTAAAAGTAGTCAGCCTGAGATAAGCTCAAACTCATCAGCTTAACATTAGTTTTTTTTTTAATTTAATTTTTTTTTAAAAAAAAATAGTTTTTTAGGGTATATTTAGCCGATTTTAACCGTATTTCAAGGGGTTAAGACTGTTTGCCAAGCTCGGTCCAACTTTTTTTTTTATGATTTTAAATGCCCATTTAAAAACCGCTCGATCGTCAAATCCAGCTAATTTCACACACAGAATGTGTCGCTTTTTGACCTTTAATTTACATAAAAAAGATCTGCATTTTTGGGAGGCTGTTCACAAAGGATGAGTGAGTGTATCTAGTGTATATAATCAGTTAAATATAACTGAGTGGGTAGACTCTAAATACAATTTATTTTATTTTATTTAACCCTTTCCAGTACAACAACGCCTCTGGGACGTGATAGATCGCCGTGACGCTCCGTACAATGACGTCCTGGGGACGTCGTTGGTGCGCAAGTTCAAATAACCCGCCATATCTCTGGTACCAGCAGTCCTATCGAGTTCAAATCTTAACCGCTAGATAGCAGAAGGTTCCGCGCGTAAGAATATCGAGGCGACTGCATTACCGGCGTGAAACGCGCATTGATACATCGATGAAAAACACCCGAGTTTGTTTTGTAAACACGCCGGCCGTCAATCGTTCCGTCATGGCTGCTAAGCGACCGAAGTTGACTGTTGATGTTGTTAACAATATTCTTTTTGAGAGTGACTACAGCGATTCTGACAACGATGATATTGTTTCTATTTTTAATAATAGTTCTAGTTCAAGTGAAATGGGAGATTCTGACAGTGATGATGTTGATTCAAGAGTTTCTAATCATGACGGCGCCGGCCTAGGCGTAAATAATGGCTGGGATTGGATTCGCGATAATAATTATACAGACATGTTATATTTTTTTAAATTGATAACTTCTTTATTGTAAACCTATCCTGAAAATTTTAAGTTAATTGGTTGATAACTTTCAAAGCTACAAGCACAAGTGTATATGGTTTCGCTTTACTTTTGACCGCTTGGAAATTAAATAGGTATTCCCAGGTAAAATAAATGGAAAATAACCGTACTGGAAAGGGTTAAAGCTGATTTTGAAATTTTAAATAATTGTCTCTTACACAAAATTGGGAAATTACTACAAATTAACTGTTTGGTGTCATATTTATTGTCAGTTAAGGCTATTCGACCGTGTTTTTCTATTTTCCAAAATATGCTACCAAGTCAAAATATAGTGAATGACTTTGAAACCTGGCTCTTTTAGAAAATCAAAACTATATTTTTCAAATTTTTCTGATCTGGATCTGGTACAATATCGCCACCTCAAAATAATTTCAAACTTCAATTTGCCAAGGCACACCGTTCAACGTAGGGTGTTGTGTTTGTGTGACATTAATTTTCAACTGGTTTTCTATAGGCTGACTGAGAGAAAAAAGATTTATTTAAACAATTGTCTTTCCTGCAAATTTTTTTGTTAGCCCAATGGCAGTATTTTGTATTGATTTGTACGATTTGTACCTCTAAACGAAAAAATTTGCAGGAAAGACAATTGTTTAAAAAACTCTTTTTTCTCTTTGTCAGCCTATAGAAAACCAGTTGAAAATTAATGTCACAAAAACACAACCTACGTTGAACGGTGTGCCTTGGCGAATTGAAGTTTGAAATTATTTTGAGGTGGCAATATTGACCGTGTACTGGATCAGAAAAATTTGAAAAAAATAGTTTTGATTTTTTAAAAGAGCCAAGTTTCAAAGCCATTCACTATATTTTGACTTGGTAGCATATTTTGGAAAATAGAAAAACGCGGTCGAATAGCCTTAATAACAAAAGTGAGCAGTATTTGGAAAATGTGCCTTGATACCAACTATTACACATTCTTACTTAAAGGGATCGTTCACCTCTTATGTAAAGGTGTACCCAGACGTCTATTTATCTAAGTAGACTCCATTTACAACAAATTCTTTCTCGAAAATAATCATAATCACCATATATTAATTGCTAAATGTGTAATGAAATTGACTATGTTTTTGCCACTTCGCTGTACTGGCAACAACGCACGACACGGCCTTGGCTTCTGAGTCGAGGAGCCGGGTGTCGCGGCGAACTGAGTTATCGTATTTGACATTTAAAGATGCTTGGCGAGGGTGGATATGACATGTAGTCAAGTATGGCATACTCGCTTCAAATTAGGTTGAAATAAAAACGCATGCCATGTGTTATTCGGCTCAAGTGTCAAGTGTAGCGGTGTTTACGAAGTTATGTCGTTTTGACAATCGACTTGATAAGCTCACAGCACACTTACTGTATACACATACAAAACCCTGTACACCTAGCCGAAATATATATTCACTGCCGATGCCAGTACGTTATTTGTTCATCCTTTTGTCATATATACTGTTGATGTGGATTTTTAAATCTTTGTTTGTGTTTGGAATGGTTCTTCTAATCTATATACCATATTATGAGTGGGGTGTGCCTGCATACTCGAAGGATATAAACAAAAAGCGATAAGCTAATGGGAAGGAAGAGAATAAACATTAAACACTGCCCAGAGGGCCAGAAACTTTACGCAGACCTCTTCACATCAGTTGGACACGTGCACTCGTTTCGATCAATCGTTAATGATGACATTGAGGAGTGGTGTAGGCCTAATAGGTGCAAAAAATAAGAATGTTTATTATACGTTACAGGGCAAGCAAATTCTATTCAGTAGTGTTTGTGTAGAGTTTGTACACAAAGTGTCAAAATGTCAACCAACAAAGAGTTGTTGCGACGAGAGTGACTTTATTAGTGAATTGCTTGAACGTGAGTCGGCGCAGTGTATAATAACTAAGCATATAGGCCCTAGTAGTTTTGGGCAGATGATAGTTTTCAAAGATGTTCTTAATATTTTACGCCACGAAAAGCTTTGGAAAAAAACATCCATCAGTACAATAGAGAAACATTGATGTCTGGCTGGCGTAATAAAGTAAGCATACCTCCTCATTGTTTATGTCTACAATTACGAACAGAAACTGATCTAACAGGCAACATAGATGTGTTATTCATTCTGTATACACAAGTGTGGTCATAAGGCGGCTTTAAATAATAAATATAGGGAGTATTCCATGAGAAACTAAAATAAAATGCCGCTTGGGATAATGATACATTGTTAATCGGTTTTCGGATAGATGTAGTACGTGCATAATGCGCGAGAGTTATTCGGGAGGTCCGCGGTCGATCCTCACCACTGACAATCCTGACATTTGCATGATTACGGAAACTGCTGTTAGCCCATAGCGTTTGGAATTACATTAATCATGTAATTTCACTTAATGTGGAAGAATAATTGAATTTAAATGCTATAATAACCAAATCGCTTTTATTTTTTTAAAGTGCAAGTAATTCTGTATCATGTGTGTGTTTATTTGTGTGTGTGTAAGAATCGCTATCGCGTGTATTATGTTGTTGTATAGGCAATACTTATTCAACTCCACTATTAGGCCTACCTGTCATGATTGGCAACATATAACTTGAAAAGAACGTGCCAATATAATATTTATTCCATTAAATTGACGAAAACAACGTATGTGTTTAAAAAACAGGTGTTGGTTTAACTGTAACGTATTGTTAATCAGATGATCGCAGGCCTTCCGCTTTGTTTTCAGTAGAACAGACTATCTCGATAGATAGACCGGGACCTGCCTCACGCGTTACTCGCCGCTAGTAGCTGTGCTGTGTTGCAACACCTCGCTAGCTTCGGGTCAGTGACGTCACTGACCCGAAGCGCGCCGATGAATTTAAAGACCCCTATTGACGTAGGTCTGGAAATATACACAAAGAACTTAATTTTTATGTTCGTACTTGGTTTTAAGAATAACTTGTTAAAGAGGTGAATGGGCCCTTTAACATTTAGTGCTAACCACAACCCGATAGGACAAATTATAAGAGCTTCCAAGTGATCCTGAATTTACCTCTGCATTTTGCGTCAAAGCCTGGTTTTCTCCAGCTTAGCCAACAGTCTTAATGTTCTATGAAAGTGGTTGTGTGGGTGTTGTGCCGCCTACTTGAAACTAGGGTTGCTGTTTGATATGAATTTGAATATTGATAATTTAATTGGTCATGTGCAATCGATTATCGCGTTAAGTATAGATATTTTTTAGAAACTTTTGGCCTAGGTATACTTTCTTGCATACCGACGCGGACCATGGACCTTTTGCGAGTGCATGCCTTTTGTTACTTCAATTTGCTCAAAGCAGGGTTTTTCCAACGTCTTTCAGAAGAGAGCGCGAGATGACGATTGATTGGATATTGCTTTACGTCTCATATTTACGCACTTTGGCTAATCGAGACAAAGAGAGGGACGTAAGGGGTGACACGGGGGACAAAGGGTGGACAGGCCAGTGCTGGTCAGAACCAGCCACAAGCGTATGGGGAGGGCAGGGGTTCCCCCACGTCGTGTTCGTCTCCGTCTGTGTCATCATCCGTCCGTGTTGTCATTGTCGTCGCCGTCGGGGAGGTAGTCAAAGGGAAGGGGAAAGTTCCCGAGATGAATAATATTCAACATTATACTTCCGAAGACAACGTAATATTGGTCTGAGAGAACTGATAAGATAATATTATTGTAGCACTACGGAATGAGGTAAGGCGGTAATGAGTTAGCGCAAGCTGGGGACAATAGATGCTTGTGTTGACCTTGAGTGGCGCACTACAATATCTACAATATATATATCAAAGTTGAATGGGACAAAATGCCAAATGACATGGTTCGAAGTAAACAGGAGTCCTATCTCTACTGGCTAACTAGAAAACACATGATGACATGAATAATGTCAATTGTGGGCATATGAAAAGAAGAAGAAGACAATATCGGTGGTGACGCCCGGTAACACAGGCACGCCATGCAAGTTGCCCACACTGCAGCTTGGCAGGGGCGACGCGTTGCGCTTTTGACTTCGCGTCTTACGCGTGTTGTAGATCTTACAGTGGACGAATGTTTCACAGAATAATGTGACTTTTGTCTCTACTGGAAAATTTTTACAAAGTTCTGCAGAGCGAGCGGTTAATTACAAAATTCAGGAGGGCGATTGAATCAATTATTAAGGCTGTGCGAGACTAGATATTTCGAGACGAGTTCAAGCAGGGTTGTCTGCTCGACGCTCGCTCCATTTGCTCCGTAATAATCTTGGAACATTTTTAGTCTCAAAAAGTAGGTAGTCTTGTATGTTGTTATCAAGAAGTCGAAATTGCTCGCAAGCGATATATTTTAGATAAATCAACCTTCCACAGAACTCGCAAAATCTAATAATGGCGGATTTTTCTCGGCGCGTATTATATGGACACTTGAGATAGCAAGAAACAGTTATAACAGGATTTTCTTCTGGTGAAAAAGATTATAATGACATCGACACGTAATTCTATCGATCTATTAATGAGTTTTCATCAGAAAGTAATGGTCCAAACCAAATGTATCCCGTAAGCAGCCCTAGGCCTAGCTTAGGCTAGGGCTAAACTGGCACGCCTACTAATGTTGATTTTGATGTTTTGTCTTCAGGTTAGGCTATGAAAGTGGCATTGCCGATTTATTTTATATTTAACTTATTGAACTTGTAATGAGTTTTCATCGGGAAGTGATGGTGATATAGACGGTCCAAGTGTAGGCCTAGACAAAGACGCGTATTTTTTTACCAGTTTAAGATCATCTTCTTCTCAAATGTCCACATTTGGCCTATGACGCCATCATGCTTGATCTAGTCAACCAGTAGAGACGAGCCTCCCGTTCCTCTTTCTTCATGCTGTCAGGCATTGAGTCACGCTCATTTGCCAGACTGGCACAAGTGTACAGATGTCGTCTGTCATGTTCACCGTTTCCGCACAATCTGCAGGTACTGGTTTCAAACACACCTATTCGGTGCAGATGCTTCCCTAGCAGGTCATGTTGAGTCTTTAACCTGAACTGTGCTGTTTCTGTTTGTCTATCATATAATTTCTTGGGTTTTCTTGGCTGCGTGGTGTACACCAGCCATAGTTTGTCTTGTCCCTTTTTGAGCCATTTTTGTCTAGTTTTCTTGGAAGCTGCAGCATTTACATGGGCTTTAACTGAGCTGTAAGTTAACGGTTTGCTTTGTTGTAGCATTTTGCTACCTTGCTTAGCTAAGAAGTCCGGTTCCTCAATGTTGCCATATATACGGTATCCACTGTACCTTAATTACCTATTTGCGTTGTGCAGTCTTAGGATATGTAGTTTGCACTGCCTTACCACAGAATACGCCACTTCCTTGTTGACTATGGCTTGTATTGCTGCTTTTGAGTCTGTTAAAATTATAATTTTATCACTGCAACAGTCTTTAACTTTGTAGGCCCTACATGGCTTTAAGAATAGCAGTCAATTCTCCGTCATAGGCCTCCGAAGTAGACTGTGGCGCAGCCCTAGCGGCAGAAGTGTGTCAACTGGGAAGGTGTCGCGTGCTGCGGGAAATGGCTGGTAAAGATGCGGATTTAAACGCGCGAGGCAACAAATTAATCGCTAGCTTTGTACAAGATGGTACAACTAGCAAGTAGATGTATTTGTTGTGTTGTTAGATGTGGTGACTGATACGAGAGCAAGCAAAACCCTAGCATTTAACAACTTATCTTCAAATTAACAGATGAAGTAGAAGGGTTTAGAAGACTTGAGTAAACTTTATTTTTAATAAAGGGCCTACTATATTAATACTAGAGGGATACCACTATTCTACTAGGCGTTTGATAAAAGTACAGACATGCCCAGAGTTATAAATTTACAGTCAAATTATAATTAGGCTACATTATTTTAGTGAATTACCTTGGATTTCAGCTAGGCCTACACAGGTCTAAAATCGCGTCATGATTCATGAACAATACATTAAAACCTTTATCGACAATAATTATTAGAGATCATGGCATGCAAAGCATTATTGGCATAACAAATTAACATAATTTAGACTGGACAGTGGACATATATGTCCAGATAGGCCTACATACATTACACATACCTACACATGGGTGGGGCGACTCTTATACCCCCCCCCCCATTTTACTGACATAAGCAATAGTTATAAGTTAAACTTACGTTTTTTATGGGTTAAGAAAATTAGCCTTTTTGAGTGACACCAATAACATAGCCGTGCTCATAAGTTCATAACCACCCTCCCCCATTATAACCCCCTTCCACCCTTTTGTTACGCCATAAGAAGTAATTTGTGTTTATGAAGTGTGCACAAAAGACATTTTTTCAGCATTAGGCCTAACTTAGGTTAATTATGCACTAATGTTCATCCTTGAATTTGATTAATAAAATCACAAAATTTAGTGCATTATAAAGATAGTAGATACTATTAGCCTATATGCAAAACATTCACTGACAATTCACTAAATATGTTCACAAAATGTATTACAACAGATTTGTGAGGGTTTCGTCAAGTAATTTGAGTGTATCTTTGAAAATACGTTTGCATTAATGAATGTTTGTGTTTACAAACAAACGATTTTATTTATTTATTTATTTATTTATTTATTTATTTAACGTCTATCCTATGAATGCATTAATGTCCACTATTGAAACGGTATCAAATTAACTATATGGGTTGACTCCTTCAAGATAGCCCCCCCCCCCCCCCGAATTAATTTGAGTATATCTCTTGAAATAAGTTAACTCTTTTGTGCACAAACTTGCACAATGTAGGTACTGTACAAGCAATGTATTGTATTGTACATTATTTCTTACTTGAAATTCGATAGGGGGAGGGGGGCGGCAACTTGTCCTACCCTAATTTAACGTTATCCTTGAGAAAGGAATGTCCAAAGACTAGAGCAATTAATTTAAGTGAACTCATTACCTAGCATTCATCATAATATTGACAAAACAAAACTTTTCGTCAGGATTGCTGGCGACGGTTTTTGTCCGACAACCTCCTGTATGAAGTCTCGAGTGTTGTATGACCTGCATCCCGTACTTATTATTGAATTAAGATATAAGTAATATAAAAAAGGACTGATTTTTTTTGTTATTTTTGTGAATGTTACGATATGGAACCAAATCTTGTGGTGTCATAATTGCGGTTGTCATTACTTTTATTTGATTTTGTTGGCATGATATTTTAAGTACGTATCGTAAACAGTAGAAAATAAATAAGAGGCAATGTAGGGCTTACATAAAAATAAGTTATTGGCAGGCGAGGTCCATGACCTATGAAATAGTAATGAACCAAATCTCCTTCAAAAATCAGAATAGCCATCTGCAAATATTATTCATGCATCTAATTGTAGGCCTGCTCGAACATTTCTTTTCACACTGTATCAGTCGTCTTATTTGTTCCTTTATATTTAGAATCTTGTAATTTTGTATGTGTTATTATTGATAAGGATCTATGCATTATTTATTAAATAATTTTATTTATATTATATTGATTTTGGTCCTGGGTTAAAGAGCGTACCGTGCACTTGCCGCATTCTAGCAACCTTGGCGGGAAAGTACAACAAGTTAACAAATAATAAAGCTACTATTATTTTCGTACAAATCTACATTATTTTCCTTTATTTAAGTGTTAGTGTTCGTATAGCAGCTCCCCTTATCCAACAAACCACTAATAAAGTGCGCAAAGTAATATTTATGTGCATCAATGTAGCACGATCCTATGGTTTACACCAGCCATTTTCAAATCGTGTCACCTTCTAAACTCCTCTCGGGTGCCGCTAGGGATCGACGGTGGCGCGGCGCGCGGCTATTTCGGAGGCCTATAGCAGCTACCATTTTTCCCTACAGGGTGAGATTCTTCAAATTCTCTGCAATATATGCCTTCCCCAGCTTGGCCTTCACCTGGGGTAGCCGAGCCATCTGTGTAAATGTGTAGCCAATCCTTTTCCGGGTAGTTCTTATGTATGCGAGTTATTGTAAGTTTTCTCAACTCCTCACCTATGTAGGATGCCTTTGTCCTCCTACCCAGTCCATCCCCTATCAGTTCATGAATGACGTCTAGTATGGCAATGTTTATATTTGGTAGGGGGATGTTTTCTCTCCGAGTATTCCAATTGCCCAATAATACCTTCTTGTCTTATGAATTTGTAAACGGTGGCTTTTGAGCCGTCCTAGCAACGAGGCACATAATAAATTTATAGTTGTTCTGAATCTGCCTTGTTGATTCTGGCATCGATTCGCGGGTATTCGCACTGTCCATACCACTGATTGCTATATTCCCTACTGTACCGGGGCCAACTTTGCCGCCTATAGCACTGTAAAGAGTCAGCCTATCCGAATTTTATTGGTTTTATCCCAGTTTATTCTATTAAAGCTATAATGTTATTTAATTTCAATTCCATCGAACTAATGAGTTCGTCTAAGTGAAGTCATTATTAAGCCTTTAGCACCCAGAATCATGTTTATAATTAATATCCGGAAATAGCCTATCTTCAACTTAGTCCCAATAGAGGGCAGGCCATCAGCCAGGTGTACTTTGTTTTCCCTCGGTAACAGCTTTGAACTGTCATTTAAATAAGGTTTGAACAGTATAAATGGTTTCTTGATAAATATAAATAATATGGTGACTGGTGAGCTAGTTTTCTTATCAGAACTCTTAGTAAGTCAAAGTATTGTATAAATAAATAAATAAATAAATAAATAAATTGTATTTAGAGTCTACCCACTCAGTTAAATCAGAGCGACCAAGCCAACCCCCGTAGGCCCCGACGCAATCGACGAGTGAGCGATAACCAACCAAAGATCGATATTTTTAATAGGAAATATAGCAATCAGTGGTATGGACAGTGCGAACACCCGCGAATCAACGCCAGAATCAACAAGGCCGATTCAGAACAACTCTGACTTTGGCGGGAATCGAACCCTGGACCTTCTGCATTGGAAGCAGGTACGCTAGCAACAAGACCAACGAGCCACACACAAGACCAACGAGCCACACTACAAGACCAACGAGCCACACACAATTTTTTTATTTATATTTTATTTATAATTTATTGTATTGTTTAGCAAGTTTATGTATTCATATGTCCGTCATGTTTTTGCTATCAGTTAGTAGAAGGAGCGCGCAATAATATTTTTCAAACGATGTGTACTGTGATTGGTCCATCCTCGATTTACACACGAAGATTTGCAACCCGAAGCCAGCCTACGTTTGAGAAACGAAGTAGGAAGGGAAGCGAGGTCTTCGGGAGAAGTCGTCCGGAGAGTGGCTGCCGAGAAATAATTCTAAATTCAGTGTTTTTGCGGGCATAGGCGTATAATAGTAGCGCCAGAGTCGATAAAGAAGTTTCCCCGTTGGGGAGGTCCTCCAACTCCCTATACCGCCCTGGGTTAAATAAATAGTCGGTTTTTGGCGTTTGGAATCTAACGTTCCGCGCGACATCTGTGTGACGATTGATGGAACTACTTCAATAAAACTACGTCACTCTTCTACTAGTAGTTAACCCATTGGGGCAGACTTACGGAACGGTTCCGGAAATGCGAGTCTGGCCCAAAAATTTTCTTACGGAACGGTTCCGTCTCCGTTCCGTTCGTCATTTATTTTCGCGCCAAACCGACGTAGTTCAGTCAATCTCAAACAGATAGCAGCACTATATGGCGGCTGACTCTTTTACCGACGTGGTTTAGTTTTTTCCCCGATAAATTCTCGAACACGGCCATTTCACAGACGACTACAAATAATATAAAGGCCTACAAATTGTCAAGGCGGTGCGCCGTAACAGAAATAGGCTTCTCAGCTGTTGTTTACTTCGTAAAACTGACGTAAAGCTCATGAATGTTACGAGATGGCGAATCTGAAGGCGATTGTGCTGAATTTCCAATGAGCATGATATATTGCGAGATTCAGGAAGTGTTGTTGATTAGCTTGCAAATGATGCAAGCAATAATAATGATGTGGATGAAGACAAGAGTACTTCTAACCAAGATAAAATAAGACGATGACACAAGTAAGGTTAGGCCTAGGGCTGGCGGGAATATAAACTAGAAAAGCAAAGCATATGAACTAAAAACAACAGGCCTAGGCCTTCAATTTTGTGCATTCACGTGATTTCGGCCCGTAGGCAGGGTGCGGCGGGGTGCCATCCCCCGTAATACGGATTTAACTGGATCCGTTCGGGCAAAATAAGCAAAATCAACTGGTGGCCCAATGGGTTAACAGTCGATGACGACAAATGGCGGAAACGTCAAAATATTAAATACGATCGAATGTTGGCGAATGTTTTGGAGTAAAGCAAACTATCTTTATTGATGAGGATATTTCTGATGGAGTAGACCTAAGCTTAGGATCTAGGCCGACAATATGTATTGTTCAAGATTTCGATTTGAATGCCAAGGGCGTACTTACGTCTGAAAACTGTATTGTGGCCTTGGGCCTAGGCTACACTTACGTCCGTTAGGCTTGAACAAGACATATCTCAAATTATTTTGCACAAAAATGTCAGTGACGCCTGCGCAACACTTTATAGTACAATAATAAATCAAAAGTAAATCGTTTTAAAAGACTAGGGCCCTGGGCTAATATGATTAAAATAAAATTGAAGTTTGACGTTTCAACTGTTATTTGTTGATTTCAGCGTCACTGCACATCGATAATCTACTGACCGTGTTTAGCGTGCAGTGCTTTTATTAGTTTCACATTTAAGCCGCCCTCAGCGCGCAGAGCGTTAGATTCCGTTTTGACTTGGGAGTAAGGGGACCTCCCCAAAGGGGAAACTTCTTTATCGACTCTGGTAGCGCCAATCAATAGAACAGAGTGTCACGATTGTTTTGATATATAAAGTTCAGTATTTCGTGCATCGATGCGTTAAGAACAAAATAAATTGATAATTTGTGAGACCGCGTCTTCTATTTAACCCAGGCCAGCCAGCATTCAGCCTACCACGTGGGGATTGTAGTTAACCTAATCGCCAATTGCAACCAATAACGTTTGTCTGCTAATTGTTTCAAGGATTTCCAGAGACACTGCAAGTTACTGTCATTCGCTAGCTACTGCGAAGTGCGAGAATTAGATAAAAGTGAGGAGATTTATCCGTTTGAGCTGACTACGCATGGATGGAGTAGATTGACCATGAGATTTCGTTTCGGCCGCTTGAGTGTTTTACTTGTACGACGTACCGCCAGTGAAAAGCATTGAACCCAGAGTAAAAGTATAGTTGTTGCCAGACATCAAAAGTGACAATTGAGGATAGTGAGTTCAGTGGTTACACGTGGTCGCTATATCTGCTCAACGCTCGCTCCATTTGCTCCGTAATAATCTTGGAACATTTTTAGTCTCAAAAAGTAGTCTTGTATGTTGTTATCAAGAAGTCGAAATTGCTCGCAAGCGATATATTTTAGATAAATCGACCTTCCACAGAACTCGCAAAATCTAAAAATGGCGGATTTTTCTTGGCGCGTATTATATGGACACTTGGATATATATATATATATATATATATATATATATGGACAAGAAACAGTTAAAACAGGATTTTCTTCTGGTGAAAAAGATTATGACATCGACACGTAATTCTATCGATCTATTAATGAGTTTTCATCAGAAAGTAATGGTCCAAACCAAATGTATCCCGTAAGCAGCCCTAGGCCTAGCTTAGGCTAGGGCTAAACTGGCACGCCTACTAATGTTGATTTTGATGTTTTGTTTTGTTTTTGTTTTGACAATTGAGGATAGTGAGTTTAGTGGTTACACGTGGTCGCTATATCCAGCCGGTTGCTACCGTAGTCACACTGAAGTCAGGAGGGCCCAGAGAAATACCTTCCCGGTGACTGAACCGTCTTGTCAGTAGAATCGTGAACAACAGCGTTATGAGTGCACAGTAGACTCCATTGTAGAACATTTGAGCAGTATTCTCTCACGCGAAGAGCAACGTTTTCATCGGAACATTGCTATAAGGAAGTGAGAGCAGGAGAACCTAGTTGAGCTAAGCTGTGTGCCAGTGTACAGCTAAGCTGTGTGCCAGTGTACGCGAACCGTCTTGTCAGTAGAATCGTGAACAACAGCGTTATGAGTGCACAGTAGACTCCATTGTAGAACATTTGAGCAGTATTCTCTCACGCAAAGAGCAACGTTTTCATCGGAACATTGCTATAAGGAAGTGAGAGCAGGAGAACCTTGTTGAGCTAAGCTGTGTGCCAGTGTACAGCTAAGCTGTGTGCCAGTGTACAGCTAAGCTGTGTGCCAGTGTACGCGAACCGTCTTGTCAGTAGAATGGTGAACGACAGCGGTAAGGAAGTGAGAACAGGAGAACCGTGTTGAGCTAAGCTGTGTGCCAGTGTACAGCTAAGCTGTGTGCCAGTGTACAGCTAAGCTGTGTGCCAGTGTACAGCACAAAGTGACATTATTGGTGCAAGGCATATTTTTCAAGACAGTTTTGAGAGAAGTGAGACGATCTGCGAGCGGTAGGATTTACATTCCGTCACTGTGAGCCGCGAGCTTGAGCCAGCGTAGTAGTACAGCGCGCATCACCAGAGAGCAGCACGAGTGGGACGGCAGAACCAGGACCCGCAGAGCCGAGATTGTCGAGCGAGGTAGCTTCGACCACAGAGGAACTCTTTCAAACCCAGGACCTCTCGCTTCAAACCAAAGACTTAAAGCCACGATCGTAGCGACTCCGAACTAGTGATGATTACATCAATACCTAATGTTCATTTTGTAATTTGTTAAACTTCCATGTAATTGTAAGGTATTTAAATTTAAGATGGGTCTTTGGCCACAAACAGAATAGTACAGCTGATCAGCATAGGTACGATTTTTACCACCTGTAAAAGTGTATTACTAGGAAAACGCTAAAGTCCCGTCGCGTTGTTGAGCGAGCACCGGTACGTGCAACACGACCCGAGTACGACATTCCCATAATGTTACATACCAACATAGGCATACCTTCAAAATACTTGAAGACAAAAACTTTCAATGTTGAATCTTCACTGACTCCTTGATTTTTTAACATCATTTTCCGAATTATGATTACCAATAAGTCTTTAAGGTCTTGACCGATTTAGCTGAAAATTTGTAATATAGGAGAGAATGTTGTACTTATTAACCCTGCAAAATTTCATAACGATCGGAACATTTTAATTTTTTAATTTTATTTTTTATAACCAACGATCGGATTTTGTTCAAAAACTATACAGCAACCCGCCTAGGTGGTATGTACATGTGTGAAAAATTTCAGGTCGATCAGAGAAACGGTGCGACCTGTACCGAAGCAGTAACAGAAAAAAAGAAAAAAAACAGACATTCGAGCCATAAGAGTCAAGTGGAGACGCTCGCTACGCTCGCTCAATTAATCAATTTTAATTTAAGTGGTTGCTGACACATATTTTTTTTTTTTAAATTTTGCACATGTTTATTTAGATTACAAATCAGTTCTCCTTCCATTTTAAGAACTAACCATATCCGATATACAGACATTACCACATGTGCCGGTGTAGTCAAATTGTCACTATTTGACGTTGGCGATTATTGCTAGCATCCGCATGTTTTTAAAGTTAATATTAATACCTTTAAAATACATTGTTCGAAAAAAATAAGCAAGAGAGAAAAAAAAATCATTAAGTTTAAGGCATAAACAAAAGCACCAACTTTCCTCGTTAAATTTGAGTTTTTTCACTTTTTGAAAGCCAAATCAATCATAAGGGGGACCAGGTATCAAAACAGATCCTTTTGGGATTAATACTCGGTATTAGGGCTGTGCGAATCTACGAAATTCGAATCCGAATCCAGGATTAGAGTCAATTTTAACAGATTCGAGTTTTCAAAGTGTTCGAAAATTTGAATTTCCCGCCGTTTCCCCTTGTGTATTAGGAAGGCAGCAATTATGTCTTTAAACGCGAATTAAGTCTCAAAATTTCTAACAAAGCTTTTTTTCAAAGTTTTGGTGGAGGTGTTTGGTAGGAAGTCAAAATTAAATTAATCCTGCAGTGCGATCACGTAAGCTTGTAGAAATCGATTTCTATAGAAAGCTCATGAGCTCTCTATCGTTATCTCAATTCTGTGACAACTATCCTAAAGTCCGACCACGTAACTCGTGACATCACTTCTCTATAGACAACGATAACTACAGTGACAAATATTTAGCGTGAGCAAAGGAGCTCGCGTTACGAGTTGTCACCTATAGAAAGCTCAAATTACAAATGGCGGACTTGTTTCATATCAATACCGCCTCAGCTCTTTTATATTTAATAACAATAAAATGATGCACTTTAGATGTTATTTGTTACACGTAGATCACATAACAAGGTATGCAGAACAATAATAAACTATCTAGGTTCAATAACTTTATCAAATAATCTTCAAATTGCTCAGTTTGTCGTAGGCGTATGTTAGGCATAGCCATGGCCTAGGCTAGGCCTAGCCCATACTGTGCGTAAGCTTACCATGAAGGCTAGATTACAAGGACTCTAGTCCACCGTATAGCCGGCATCCATACGGCCGTACGAAAATATGTAATTCATAAAAGACTATTTTAAATTTGCCTCCTCTTGGCACAGCTGCTGTGGCACAGCCTTCCGAGTTTCCAGCCGTCAGCCGTGTACATGTTGGCCTGCATAACAACCTAACCTTCTTTACATTGGTGGGTGACAGTCCTGTCAAACACTGCGTTAGGGGCCTAGGACCCAAGCGTAGTAAGTCCCTATTATTTTCTGTAGGGCCAATTACGACCAGTCATATCACAAGTATTAGGCCTAGTCAATTTAAGCCCAGCAGGTAGAAGTAGTAGTATAGAATAGTACAGTAGAATAGAGGCTTTGATGCTTAACCTAGATCGCAGGGCTCCTCTAACCTTACTTTTCGCATTAGTATTCAGTTCTAGGGCTTGGTGTAGGCTATGCCGACACACAATCATAATGGATGGGTCTAGGGCCTACACAATGGCCTTCGACCCGCAGTTAATTTCATGTCATCCCTATCTAGGACCAGCTAAGTGCTGTTCTCACATTGCGATTATGCTTTGTGATGAATGCCATAGGATAGTGCATGTCATTTGTCAACCTGAGAAGGATTGGCCTAGCTAACTGATCACTTGTCTAAGCTAGTCTACAGTGCCCGTAGTCTGTAGGCCCTTATCTTGCTCGGAGAACTTATCCCACGCCTTGCCCTACAATTACATTAGTTCGACCAAACCCCAGGCTGTGAGCAAGGATCGAACTTCGGACCTGCACGCAAACCTTAAGATCCTCTACGGACAGCTATTCTCTGTTACCGGTACACATAAAAGAATCTCTACCTACTCAATCAACAAAACACTGAATCACGTACATGTACTTCAAGACCAATATGACAGACCCAGGTTCGATACACGGCTGAGATAAATGATTTAATTTTTGAATTTATTTCCAACTATTTAAAATCTGAATACTTGGTAACTTAACTTGTACCTTCCATATTTAATGCTAAACAAGGTACCGTAGGTGATTGGCAGAGAAACACTGAGTGAATGGTGCTAAAGAATGCAGCTTTCAACTTTTCAAGCACTATGTAGTTGTAATGTTTAATCCTACGTGTAGTAACATTTCTTTAAAATATGTACCCACCTAGGCCTATGTACAGTAAGTATAGACTTGACAGCTATCTACAGTAGACGGTACCTAGGTACGCCTACTGTATTAGGTACTTATATTTTTGCTTGGATGTATTTTATTATTGTATTAACCCTCTCCCTCATATATTGCTGCTGGGCCGGAGAGACATTACTTCACTACGCTTTAGTACGCTATGTGAGGGAGAGAGTTAAAGCAGAAACATTGTATTGATTTTAACAAAGACACTATTTGATTTTGTAGTACTAGTATGCCTGCAAGAGGTCCATGCTTATAAACTATAAAATATAAGCACAATTCTAGACCTCAAAATAGTAGCTAGTTATGTAGGCCTACCACATTTCTAATAAATCTGCATCATTGACATTTTGCTCCTACTTCCTCTACAATTATATTGATCTTCTTTTAGTATGGCAACCACATTAATCAATAGGATATTAAAATATGTATTTAAAAACACCTCTCCCCTAGATTTAAAAATGTCAATTCTGTCCATCACAAGGAGTGAAGCCAAAATTATATAAAGATGTAATTTCTAACCAAATTTAATTGTACTTCAGTAAAACACTACACAAAATTGTCTGTGTAGGGCCTAAATGATAATAAAAAAGAGGCATTATATTTATACAGTCTGAGGCACTTGTGTAGATGTGTTCATGTGACACACACACATGCTAATTATTTTGAATTGTAAACAAAAATGCCTTGTTTCTGTAGAACTAGTTTCAACATTTCCCTTATAAAAAGTATAATAAGACAAGTTTTTATTTTACACTTTTATGCTTGCTACAGACCGAAATTGGAAAACAATTAGTGTAGTTTGTCTGAGAAAGTGCCATTACCCATACAAATGCTGAATCCTGATATTTGAAAACAGTTTGACACCACTAGTAGCTGCTTATTTGTTGACTTAGGCCTACACTATCTGTGTTCACTTTGTCCTTCCTAGTATGCCTTCCCAAATGGTGGGCTAATAGAAACATGGCCAATCAACATATCTGCAAGGGAAGTCTTTTCTACAATGTTTGTAGGCTGTAAGGTATGGCAACTGTATTTTTGCCTTGGAAATCAAAGTATGAACTATGCATACAAAACATAGGGTTGTGCAAGAAGGCCTACTGTCTTTCTACATCCAATTAAACATACCTAATAATAATAAAGCTTTTCTCTGGATGGTCAGGGATTGTATAAAACTTGAAAAATCAGTTGGCTTGTAAATTATAATCAAGGCTACTATTATGCAATGAATTAATAAATAATACACAGACATTTTATTATTATTTTTTTACTATTTTTTTATTTATTATTTATAGTTATTATTATTATTATTATTATTATTATTATAATTATTATTATTATTATTATTATTATTATTATTATTATTACTATTTTATTTTTAATCATTTTATTACGTAGGCTACGATATGAATTTACGTCATGTTGGTAGGTATTTGAATTTACCGCTTTTTTTATTTTTTCACTGCCTTGCAATGATTTTTATTTGCAATTTAACGCTGTGAACATGGCTGTGAAGGTACGATAATTTATCAACGTACAATAATATGTACGTCGATAATTATTATTGTACGTCGATAAAGAAGTTTTCTAGTAGAAATCGCTTTCTATAGAGAACGTTAGCTATGTAGTTACGTGATCGCAAAAGTTATCCATTGTAGCTAGAGATAACGATAGAATCGTTTTCTATCGTTATCTCTGGAGTTTTACGTGATCGCACTGCTGGTCTCCTAGCTGGTATAATTATATGGTGGAGGTGCCGGGTCATAAAGCACAATTGTGAGATCGTAATAATCGTTTGTAAGCGAGTAAGCTCAAAATACTTCAATCAAAATATTGACATTACACAAAAAATGCATTTCGTAATTTTGGTGGAGGTGCCGGGTAGTCAAAATTAATCGGTAAAAGCTGTCAGAAACTTAGAAAACTGAAGGCTGAAATTGAGCTTAAAATTAAAACTGATTTTCACTCTCATGTGCTTGTTTTTCTTTTAAATTAATCATAAATTGTCCTGGAATTTGTGATAGGCCCCTACTGATAATTTTAAACTAGTTTTTTTTTAAAAATCATTTTTACACATCTCTTCGATAGGCTACGCAAAATTCTATTGGAAAAGATCTGGATTTGCTTCGGATTCGCGAATCTTCGGAAAAATTAGGATTTGGAATGTAAAACATGGATTCGCACACCCCTACTTGGTATTAATAATAATTGGGGGGGGGGGGGGGGGAAGTGTGATTGTAGAGATTTTTAATTTTTATTCTAAAATTTCTCCCCAAATTAAAAAAAAAAAAAATTTACAATTTTGGATTTTGTTTCTAGGCCACGATTTAGTATTTTCATGATTTTTTCCTGGCAGATTAAAAAAGATATTTAAAAATGCAAAATGACAGCTGTCCACGTAAGCTTTCTCGACAGCTATGCAAAGTTTTGTTTATGTCTGATGCTTCCTGGCCGAACGCAGTCGTTTGCCAACTGCCAAGTTTGCCCTATTCCCTCGTCTTCAATTTCGGAAAGTTGTCACACCTAAACGGCTTGGAGTATTAACTCCAAATTTGAAGGCAGTGTAGGTTATTATGATAAGTTAGTTCCCTATCAATATCACATTTTTACTAGGTCCCCCCCCTTTTGAGATACGTGTAGGGGTGTGCGAGTACTCGAAAAGTCGAGTCGAGTAGTTGGTACTAGACTCATTTTCCACGAGATCCGAGTTTTCCCGACAACTTATTTGAATTCACGCCACTGAGCTACTTACGTGGAGGGCACATGTTATACTGTAACCTTGAAGCCTACATGGGCCTAAAGCGATGGGCCTATTATCGACGTCCCTCGATTATATTGCGATTGCACCGCCGCCGCCGTCTAGATGTAAATCTTAACGTCAAGATGGCGGTTTGTGGCTAGCTTATTTTGAGGTTATGTTGACTAGTAAACCTACATTACAGTGGTCTATTATCAGGGTCACACAGGATGCCTAGGAATAGTGTTTACTGCAGTGATACACTAAATAAATTGATAAACACAGGCCAGTGACACAGGTGAACGAATCTATTATGTTTAGTTCTTTTGAATCTGCTGCTGATTAGGGACGAAAGAAGAAGGCGGACGGCAAACTTCCGCCAACTTCACATCTCAACATTTGCCAGGTATGCATAAGATCTCCACGCAAGTATGTAGAGCTCAATTCCCGCGCGCGTGGTTTATGACGTTCGCAGCGTGTTTCGGCAGATGCAAGCACAAAGTGATGTGAATCTCGTGATACAAGACGTAAAAAAAGATGCACACCAACTAATTCAGAAGAAAATAAATCTTGGAAGCCTTCAATGCTAAGTATTTGCCATGATTTTACAAGCAGGTAGACAAGAATGTAATACAGAACCATCAAGAGGATCAAAGACAGATCAACACACTCGCCCGATTGCCGTCAGTGTTGATACAGGCACATTCCCCACGAGCATTGGTGCCACAGAGCCGTGGGAAGATCGCAATCTATGACCTTGCTACTAGACCACCCGAGAGCTTCAATGTCATAACTATTGCAACTTCTTTGAGAAATATGATGCCCATCTCAGAGCTACATGTACGTAATAATATAGTTTCAAAATTTAATCTGAAAGTCGGATTGTTCATGTGATATCACAAATCAATTCTCAACATTTTATTGGATGAGCGTAGCAAAGATTCCATTTCACTACACTAGAGAAAAAAATCCGGAATGTTTTTTTCTTCTTTTTTTGTTTGTATTTTTGTGTGTCTGTTAACACGATTCAGGCTAAACCGATACTGCAATAGGGAATATTCCACTTACTATTTTATAGTTTATTTTAATTGTTATATATGTCTTTAATAGTCACTGCACTTTTATTATTTAAAAAAAATGTAATTTGTGTAATTTAAACAAGAAGTAAATTGGACCCCCAGTTTGCGCGACGACAGACGGCGGTGCTCGGCCATCCGCTCAACAACAAACACAACTCCACAGCCACTTAAACGATGTACATTTTCACCAATTTTTCTTTTTCTTTTTTCGTATGTGACAGGAGATTTCGCGAGATCATTGTGATAAAGAATTACGAGCATTTTGTCTTGAATTTTTGCACAGCCTAGGACTATCATGCTATTCTTTATCTACAATAGGCTTTAATTAGTGATCAAAGTAAGGTTTTTGTGCGGGATGTGTGTCAGAACACAGAAGTGCAGGTTAGGGTTGGCAAGCTAAGCCAAGGGCTTGTCAAGTGAGTAATTTTAGTATTCACATACCAAGGCCTATATCCTACAGGAACGATTGGCCTAGACTGTTGTATTACAAATAATTTTCTACGCCTAGGCCTAGACCTAGGACTGTTTCAGTTTTGTTTTTTGATGTCAATGTCAACTTTTCTCGTTTTCTGGCTAGGGGTTAAATGTAAAATGTCCGCCATCTGTTTACATTACTGTAGACTACGCTAGGCGCTGCTTTGTTTAAAACACCTCGATGTATGTATGTATGTGTATCCAGACGGCGTTGGTTGAACACAGTTCTGACGTCATAGCCGTTTTTGCCGCTCTTAGAATATTTAAAAAGATACTGTTTTTAAAACGGCTATAAATTATTGGATTATTATTTCACGGAAAAACAAAGTACATATTTGCAATCGGAACGAAATACTTCTTCTAAAAAATCTATTTGTACAGTATTTGACGGAAGTGGAATATTCCCTATTGCGATGAAATTTTGTGGAGGCCTTCGAAATCTCTGAACTTAGAACTGCCACGTTTTTGAGGGCAATCGAAAAATTATTTCTCATAAAAATCGCAATTTTACGTTTTTCTTTCTTTCCATTTTTAATGAATTTCTTCAACTAATAACACCTACATACTTTATCCGATTGTAATAATTTTTTCACAGAACCTTTATTTTACGAATTAATATATTCATGTGAAATTTGAGCGTAATCAAAAAACTATTTCTAATGAAAATCACAATTTTATGATTTGTTTTTATTTTTAAATTTCTTCGACTTATAACCCTTTTTTTTTCTTTCTTGTGCGAAGTTGGCCTCTTTAGCCATTCTTCTGTCTTGCTATCCAATATAAGACTGCCTCCTTTTCTATCCTGCTCAGTTCATCGGGCAGGGAGTCAATGTCACTCTTAAGGGCGGCGCATCTAAAGAGATGCGCTCTGTCTTGGTCTTCTAAATTACAAAGTTTACAGGTGGTCGGTTCGTTGGTAATATTAATAGGGTGCAGGTGGTGTTGCAAGACGTCGTGACCGGTTGCAAGCCGGAAATTGGCGGTGGCCGACTTCCTTGACCAGTCTTTGTCTGGCCCTTTCTTGATCTTGGTCCACCAGTTCTTTAGTTGTGAAGTCTCTTCTGTGGTGTTCATAAAGATCTTTTTTGTGGTTAATTTGATCTTAGTTTTGACATTTTTGAAGGAGAGAGGCGCTGCTGGTGGTTGCGGTGCTTTTGTGACACTTTTTGCCAAGAAGTCTGCCTTTTCATTCCCCATGATCATGCAGTGGCTAGGGATCCATTGAGCCTCTAATAGTTTGTTTTGCTGACGGAGGCTGGCAAAGGAGTTTTTGAAAAGCAGCGATTTTGGATGGAGGTTTGCTGCTTGGGTGATAAATTGGATGGCCAAGACACTGTCGCTTAGGATGACAAGTTATGTTTATGTCTTGTTGAGGGGGAAGGCGATTTTTTTGGCCGCCCTGGCGATGGCTGCAACCTCAGCGTCGAAGTATGTTTCACCGGCTCCCATTGGAGTGGCTTCTTCGAAGAAGATGCAGTGGATGCCATAGCCCGTTCTGTTTGTAACCTAGGCCTGTAATATATTCGTGTGAAATTTGAGCAAAATCGAAAAATTTTCTCATGATAATCGCAATTTTACGATTTTTTTTTTAAATTTCCTTTGACTTATAACACCTACATGCTTTATTCGATTGTAATGATTTTTTCACAGATCTTTGATTTAATGAATTTATATATTCATGTGAAATTTATTTGAGCAAAATTGAGAAATTATTTCTCGTGAAAATCACAATTTTACGCTTTTTTGTTTTTAAAAAATTACGCTCATCCAACTACGCGCCTTAAAAAGCGTTTGCAAAGCTTCCTAGTTACCGAAAACAACAGCTGTGAATAGTATTCCTGGGTGGCTAGCATATTTTTACCTTGCGACTGTATTATAATGACGGCTCGAGTAGCAGCGTGTAATCTTGTAGATAAATAAATAAATAAATTGTATTTAAAGTCTACCCTCTCAGTTATATAGGCTAAGTGATTTTCAGTGGGGGACAGTAAATCAAAGCGACTTTGCCAACCCTGTAGGCCCCGACGCAATCGACGAGTGAGCGATAACCAACCAAAGATCAATATTTTTAATAGGAAATATAGCAATCAGGGTATGGACAGTGCGAACACCCGCGGATCAATGCCAGAATCAATAAGGCCAATTCAGAACAACTCTGAATTTATTATGTGCTTCGTTGCTAGGACGGCTCCAAAGTCACCGTTAAACTCCTATGACAAGAACTGATGGGCTTAAGTCCAAATCAGAAGTTAAAAAACTTCTGACTTTGGCGGGAATTGTACCCTGGACCTTCTGCAATGGAAGCAGATACGCTAACCACAAGACCTACGAGCCACACTAGTGCATAAAATAGCCATAGATATAATATGTTTATTCCATAGAGATACCATTAGTACCTAGAGTCACCACCATGTCCGGGATTCAAGGCAATTTGAACGAGCCAAGATGTCTTCTGAGTGTGGCATCAAGCAGCGCGGAATTCAAACTATTGTAGTTTTTACGTACTGAACAGTATATTTATCGGCTTGGATACTGATCTTTTTAATGTTAAATCATATGATTTATGAATGAATGAAACATTGTAAATGGGTTGTTTATAGTCATTACTCATTATATGCACTGTAGCAAAGATAACATTATGCGACAATAACGTCCCTACCCTCCCCCCCCCCCCCCCATGGGGCTAGGCCTGTCTGCAATTTTTACGCGTTAACTGTATGGACAGTGCGAACACCCGCGGATCAACGCCAGAATCAACAAGGCCGATTCAGAACAACTTTGAATTTACTACTATGTGCCTCGTTACTAGGATTGCTCCAAAATCACCGTTCACAAATTCCGAAGGCAAGAATGAACTTAAGTCCTAATCAGAAGCTTAAAAACTTCTGCCTATAACGGGAATCGAACCCTGGACCGCCTGCATTTGAAGTAGAGACGCTAACCACACGACCAACGCACTATACCATTGTGGAGATTTGCATTATGTTCATATATCTCGAAAATCATTTGCAAAATTAATTTGGTTTTTTATTTCTCAATTTCATTAATCGGGAAACACTCCCGTAGGTCAAGGTGTAATAGATTTTATGTAAATCATCCACAATGCACCAACAATCCAGATGTTAAGAAGTTAACCGTCCCGGTAGCTTAGGTGTAAAGCACACGACCGGCAATCGAGAAACCGGGGTTCGATACCCCACTGGGATGCATTTTGTGATTTCTGGATTGATTTACAATTTTTTTTTAAATTTTAAATTAATTAGTAATTAATTAATTAAATTTTAAAAAATTATAAATTAATTATTTTTAATGGTTTCTACAGGGTTGGCTTGGTCGCTTTGATTTACTGTCCCCCACTGAAAATCAGTTAGGCCTATATAACTGAGTGGGTAGACTCTAAATACATTTTTTTTTAAATTATTCATATCTGACATAGTTATTAATATGTAAAGTTATTATTTTAATTCATAAGAGTGTTTTTTTATTCTTATAGTATTTTGAATTTACTATCTATCTTTATGATCTTGGGGGGAGGGAAGTTTTTGTCACTATGTGTAATCTTTGCTACAGTGCCCGTAATGACAATATCACATTACAATATTTTATTAAAAAAATATATGATTCCAACATTATAAAATCAGTATCCAAGGCGATAAATATACTGTTCAGTACGTAAAAACTACAACCGTCAGTTTGAATTCCGCGCTGCCATGCCACACTCAGAAGACATCTTTGCTCGTTCAAATTGCCGATGTCGGCCCATGCTCGGCGGATGGGAGTAGGGACTCTAGGTACTAACAGTATGGTATCTCTATGGTTTATACTGATAAGATAACACCAGCGCCTAGACTGCCATCGCTGCGATGTTTCAAGGTCACACCTCACGCGACCCCAGTTTTACAGCAGTTAGTCGGTTGCGCAAGCGCTCTACATGCCAGCTCATCATTATAGCACAGGAAAGCTAGCAAGCAAGGTCCCAGCTGGACGCTTCCATTGTTAGTTATTATTTATTTATTTTTGTTTATTCTCGTTTGTTACATTTTAAAACAAGAAACAGCGTCGGCGCTAGCAAATATCTTGCTAAAACACTCAAAATCTGTGGAAATCTTGTGCCGCGAAGAGCCTTGCTGAAGCACGTGAAACTAACTAATTTGGCACATGTAGTTGGTTCCATAAGTACTCCCTGCACAGGGAAGGGAAATGACTTACTGGGCAGTCTTTGAGGGCGGGCGGCAGATCGTTCCATGGGTTAACAACACGGAAAGAAAAAGCACGTTGGCTGAGCACTCCTTTTGCCGGAGGGGGTTAGAGGCGGGGGTGCCTACTATCGTCGCCTCTCAACACGCGGCCCTGGATGATGCACGCGCACACGTCAAAATCAGTGGCACTGCTGAGGCATCTTTTAAAAAACACCAGGTCTGTGTACTGCAGGTTCATGATCATTGGCATAACCTGCTTCTGGTCACAGGGTGGGGGGAGGTTACGGCCATGTATGAAATGCAGCGCCCTTCTCTGCACCCTCTCAAGCTTGGTAGTGATCTCGATGGTGGTTGGGTGCCAGGCGGGGAGGCCGAAAGTCATGGAAGGCTTGACTAGCGACAGGTAGGTCATCCTCTTGACGCGAGGCGTGCAGCCGTGCAGGTTGCGGGCCACGAGACCCAGCACCTGCAACGTCTTGGCCCGCACGATGTCGGTGTGCACGTTCCATTGGAGGTCGTTTGTGATGTGAACGCCGAGGAGGCGCTGCTTGTCGACATACTCAAGTGGGACACCATCTATGGTGTACATGAAGTAAAGTGGGGTGCGAGCGCGCGTGATGTCCATCATCTTGCACTTGAGGGCGTTGAGCGACATGCCATTTTTGTCGCACCAGATCCCTTTTGGGTGGCCACAATACAGTACAGGGTGACGTCGTTAGCATACTGGAGCATTTGGATCCTTGCTGAGGTAGGGAGGTCAGCTAAGAAGACGTTAAATAGCAGGGGGCCAAGCACACTGCCCTGGATGACGCCCGAGGGCACGTCCCGGAATTCTGAGCACTCGCCGTTGAACTGGACAAACTGTGTGCAGCCGACCAGGAAACTCTCTAACTACCTAAGCAAATTGCCCTTAATGCTCGAGCTTGGATAGTAGACACACGTGCGGCACTTTATCAAACGCTTTAGACCAATCGAGAAAGGCACAGGGAATGTGAGCTCCGCTACGCTCGTCCAGTTCCGTTGTCCATGCGTCAATGGCGCCGGCGAGGAGAGTGGTGCAAGATCGGTGCTGACGAAAGCCGTGCTGAGCAGCAGGGATGACGTTTTGGCTCTCTAGGAACTCGCTCGTCCGTTCTCGCACAAAACGTTCCATCGTCTTACCGACCAGTGAGGTGATGGCGATTGGCCGTTAGTTCTTTATGTCTCTCTTGTCGCCGTCTTTGTAGATTGGTGCCACGGACGCCGTTTCCTATTTTGTTGGAATGCCGTGTTCAAGCGCCATGTTGAAGAGGTAGGCAAGTGAGTCGCTGAGAGCGTTAGCGGAGTTTTTAAGTAGGATTGCAAGCACGCCATCCGGGCCCGCTGCTGTATTCGCCTTTTAGTCCCCCGGAGAAGCTGTTTTATGCCAGCGGGCAAGCAAGTCAGCTCGCTCATGGTGGGCTGTTCTGAAAGCTGGGTGGCGGGCGCGTTTCCCTGGTGGACGGGCAAAATGTTATCCGCCCGCAAGAAATTGCTCTGGAACGCTTCACTGAAACAGGCTGCCACCTCTTTGGGGTCTGACACGATTCTTCCCCCTACCTTGAAACTCACTGCATCGTTCGGAATAGTTGCCTTGGAATTAATGTAGCGCCAAAAGAAGTTTCTGCTGTTTGCACCTCGCCCAAGTCCCCACATCCAGTTGTCCTTAGCCGTCCGGAGAGCCACCCGTGTTGATCTTCTCGCAGCAAGATAGGCCTCTCTTGCACCACCATCCCACCCCCACCATCGGGCAAAGTCTGTCCCGGATGTCGGATCATCTTTCTAATGCTCTTGCTTAGCCAAGGGAGGAGTCGGCGCTTGTTCCCCCTACTCTCGTGCTCATCTGCGCACTCAGACGATACGCTTCCAGTTTTCCCAGGCTTCGTTGACGTCTTCCAGCTGCAGCACCTCCGGCAGTCGCTCAGAAAGCGTTTCGTTCAGGGCCTGCCTCTTGACACTAAGGGCTCCATTCCAATAATGAAAATTGCATGTTGCCACTTGCCAGTAGATTACGCGTGAAGACACCAGTGGCATATACAAGAATTAACATCATCTGGAGATAAATATAGGAATGTAGCTCGCTCCTTTGTACAAGTACCAAATTTGCCGCTTTATTTTCAAAACTAGATAAACAAGTCTAGGCCTATACTAGCCTTGTTTTGCACATTCTACTGTCAATCATCTAGAGCCTAGAGCTATAAATAACGAAAGTCTAGATCAAATAATGAACCGGACTAATTGGAAACCCCAGAGAGCTAGTAATGAATAAATTGTAGGCCTAATGATAAAGCGTAGGCCTAATGACCAAGCAATGGCCTAACAAAAACAGTCTGTCAAAGTCGAGTTGTGTTCACCTCATACTCACAATTATCTTCATCAGAACCTAGACTTGGCATACTTATAATCTAACCATTGGTGTTCCTAATATGTTGTTTCGAGTAGAAACTAATTAGAATAGATAAAATAGATAATAATCAACTTGTGGGTACGCATAACATTGCTGGACGATCAGAACATTGCAGGTTATGAGCGACATTCTAAAACGTCAAAACACTACGTTGTGATTGGTGGACAGTGAAACATTGCTATGACAGTTCTAAAGACAATGCAGAGGTGGCAGCACCGTGCTAGTTGGCACAAGTGTGGAGTCGATGTTGAGAATCCCGTAAGACACGGAAGCGAGGGGTTGTGGGTAATTTTGCCTGATTTGCGTATCCGGAAAAGAAGGCCACGTCACGTCTCTTCGACAGGTGAACAACAAAAGTGATCGGATGTAAAAAGTGTGTTGTCCCGAAATTCGGGCAGTTTTAGTGCGCGTTATGGTGTTTTTAGAAACCATTAAGTACGGCCAAATAAGTAACAATATGCGGGAGTGACGAGCATATAATCAGTTTGATCAGATGGGTCATATAAATGCCGATAAACCAAATTACTTGAAAATTTTACAACGGCGTGTAAAATCATGAAACTACCTCGTGGCGAAAACCAGCATCATGGACGGCAACCCGGAATTATGCTGTCTCTGCACACTAAATTGGTCAAGTAAATCTACTATCGCTTCATAATTGACTGTGTGAACGTAATATCACGCACGGTCATAGCTAGGCCTAGATATCCGTCGACCAGAAATTGATCTACTATCTTCGAGAACATCGATACCCGAAGTAACCGTGAGTAAGGGCAGAGAGCCAACGCCATTATTGAACTCTAATTATTGGTGACTCCAGTATACTGAGTGATCCAATACATCTGCGCACGGTATTTAATCGACACTTGTTATAAATGACTTTGCAACGCGGTCAAAACTACCTCCATTAGAAACTGTTTTCAAGCATGGCATCACATTTTGGTATTCCGGAAGTGGCGGCCATATTGCCTGTTCATGAAGAACATCCGGCGACCCAAAGCCAGTGACCATTCATCCGAATTCCCCATCAATCGTCCGAACAACGGTTCCCATATTAATTTGAACCTTGCATCACATGTTTGAACTCCCAACTACTTGCCAAGACGAACGTGTGAATCGAGCGCCAACTCAAGGTCGTAGTCGAAAACATCGCGCGCGGCAATGCTACGTACGGCATCGGGCCTACCTCGCGGCGTTCACTCGGGAACAGTGGCATGCATCGCCGGGCAGCCATCCTCCGATCCGCGCGGCACTCAGTCACTCGCGCGACTGAACTTCAAACCCAGGACTCTTGGTACCGGACTGATGGTACAACCGACGCTTCGCAACATAACTACTGATGAGTATTGATTGCAACTGCCACCATTGTTTTGGCCTATTAATATTGATTGTTAACCTTGTAAGTAACTTGATGATGGGTGATTACCCAAATTATAATAGGAGTCGGAACCGATCGGTAGGTAGGGCTTGTTGACTGTATAACATGTATGACAGTGTACCCTATGAGTAGAGATGTGCAAAAATGGTTTTTTAAAGTTTGAAAATTTGCGCCTTAAAAATAAAAATTCGCGATTTTTTGCGTTTTACCAAAAAACACAACATGCACAACCAAAAAAAAAAAAAAATTAGGATAATTTATGATTGATTTTAATTAATTAAAAGAAAAACAAGCACATGAGAGTGAGAATCAGGTTTAATAATTATAATCTCATATTCAGTCTACAGTTTTCAAAGGTTCAGACAGTTTTTAAATGTTAAGATTAGATGGATAAATATTTTGAACAAACTTGTGTCTTTGTACTTGTTAATATTCATGCGCGCATACTAGGGCTGTGCGAGCCTAGAATTTTTAAGTTGAGCCGAGCCGAGCATTAAAAAAAAGCTTGATTTTCGAGCCAAGCCGAGCCGAGCTTTTTCAAAAAAATTTTTTTTTTAAATTAAAAAAAATAAAAATGGTTAGCCTACATATTTTCTAGGGATGTCATCGGGTACCCGGTTCTAGAAATTACCCGGAGCCGATTATAAGATCAGGGTATTTTTCGCGACCGTTTTTAGGCTAATTCACGGGTTTATTATTTTACCCGCTACGTCGATGCGATCTTTCCCGCGGAGCCTGCCCGTTGCCTGCAGAGTCGATAAAGAAGACCCGGGGAAACTTCTTTGTCGACTCTGCTAAAGAGTAACTTGAGTTAACAGAGCGCGTTGTAAGCCAACACGTGACACCTGCGCGAACTGCGTGCGCGTTCGGCATTCTCGCTCGCTCGCTCGTGTGATTTTTTTGATGCTCGAAAATTCGAGTCTCGAAATGACTCTAGAATTGTTCGAGAACGAACGAAAATACGGCCTCGGCGGCGTAATATTCCATATTATGACGCGCTCTGCAACATTCTTCACGTCGACAGCGAACAGCTGACTGGTAATGGGCATTGCGCAGGCGCAGGCCACTCTATGCTCTCGCTTTGACGCCGTGCCCGTGCGCACCGACACTGCGCATGTCTCCAAAGAACTCGGATAAAGACATGCCGACCTCTTCTTTGGTCTAATATCGATATGTCGCAGACATGCGTTCGACTTTAAATCGACTATCGACTATCGACTTTTACGAATTACGACGTACGTCACAAGGCTGCAAGTTGTTTAGCGTCTGTCATTCCGTAAACGACTGAATCAATTTGAAATGTATATATTATGCGACGGACCTATGTTTTTTTTACTTTCCGTATTATTTGAAGAAATTAGTGTTCCCAATATGTGTTTTAATACAATTTGCAGGTAAAGCGCAATTGAAATACGAGGTGAAATGAACATAGTTATGACTGCCTTAACCCTACTTATTGTGTAATGGCCCACATCAACTTAGAGCATTAATTCAATGCACAAGGATGTGAGCTGAACTACTGCTGGCCTAGGCCTAGCTAGCCCTACAAGGCTAGGCCTAGAGGCCCCCTGCAACTTACCTTAAAGGCTTCTAGGGCCTAGCTAGGCCCACCCTAGGCCTTGCCTAGGGCCAAAAATAATATTGTTCTTTGAACTTCAAATAGAAAGAACACAATTGTTAATAGTAGAGGCAATTTAGAAATGAGCCTAGGCCTAGGCTAGCTTAGCCTTAGCAGTAAGCCTATGATTAAAATGATTTTAGATTAATGTTTTATCAATTGGCAGGCCCAACACTGTAATAACATATTGAAAATTTTGTGTTTATAACATCGTGACAAAATGTATACCAGCATTTGTTGTAAATTAAGTTTGGTCTGCTCGCTCGAATCTCGCTCGAAAATCAAGCAAAAGACCAAATACTCGCTCGATCTCGCTCGACTAAAAAAATCCCTGCTCGCACAGCCCTACCAACCGGCAACCAACTCAACTCACAGCTGACGAAGAACAAAGATGCTCGGTGTGGAAATAGTAGTTGGAAGAAGAATTATTGCGATGTGATCATGTTTCTACGATTACGACGCATTGGATTGTTATTCCTTGGCTTATCGCCTTTCTTTCCTAGGCTTATTTTGCGATGAAAGCTTCAGCGCGGGCGATAGTGTGATAGGTTTTCCCACATGAGAGAGACACGCTTGCATTCTAGGCCTAGGCCTATCGCATTCTACTGCGTCGACCGTCGAGTCGACTGTTGATCGCTGGCTCAGGCTGCCGCATTCTTCCGCGAAAGTCTTTGTTGACAAGACTGTCTGTTGAGTGTTGATGAAAATGAACGCGTGTACTGCGTGTTTTTGTAGGCTCGGCTCGAATAAATTGAGCATAAAGCCAAGCTCGGCTCGGCTCGAATAAATCGAGCCAAAAATCAAGCTCGGCTCGACGCAAGCTCAAAACTGAAGCTCGAAAAAGCTCGAGAAATCGAGTACTCGCACAGCCCTAGCGCATACACACAGTGCACTCGCACGTCGTTAGGAAGTTAATCATCGAAAGCAAGGATGGTAAGTGCCTCTGCATTTTCTGGAAGCAGTCGACGGCGACGATTGCTCACAACAATTGAGTACTTTGACAGTGACCGTTCAAAGAACACAAAATGTTAACAAGATCCATATCTTTCACGTCTCCCTTGCCCATCTCCGCAATGACTTGTTTTCTTAGGATTTCGTAACCAACCTCTACGTCGTGGTCACCAATATTGTGGAAGAATGGGATCTCGCTTGTGCACTTTTTAATCTCATTGAGAGATTTGAGCCCAACGCTTAACTTTCTTGGGCTTAAAAGGGCATTTACACACATAAAGACGGTTTTTGCAGGGTCCTTCTGTCGTAGGCTTTTCAGTTTATTTAATGCAGCCATAGTAGCACTTTTCAACACATCAACAACATTCGCCTTTGCCCTTGCGATACGTAACTCTTCTGGTACCTCGTCGTGAGTCAGCCCTCGTAGCACAGTTGAAAACCCAACTTCAAGGTCGTCCAGGCGGTCGCACAATACATGCACCCGTGGATAAGTGCTGCCTTCAAGATACACGAGAATGTTTACCATATTTCTACGATTCGTGGCGACAAACAGTGCTTGGCATTGAACTATTCCGATGTCAGCTGGGGTGCATTTTCGGAAGAATTGCACGCCAGCATTGTTTTCGTCTAGACTCTTTAGAAATAACACAATGTCATCGAGATGAGTGCCGACATAAAACGCGGCTTTAAACCAAGAGTTCCATCTAGTCACTACAGGAATCGGGAATAGTGTGACTCTAGCCGGATCATCGGGATACTTTTCTTCGAGAAACTTAATGTAGTTAGTTTTGCGTTTTCTGGTATTTAAAAATGCGTTTTTTATCTTCGTGATCGCCGTGTTGAGTTCATTTAAGTTCTCTTGAAAATAGTCTCCGCAAAGGCTTATCTTGTGCGCCCAGCACTACACGTGAATTAAGTTGATATCGGAATGTCCCTGGAGCGTTCGAGCGCAAGTTGTCATGTAATTGGCAGAGTCGGATACAAAACAACACACGTTGTCAAATGTGACGTCATATTGCGCCAGTGTCTCGCAGATGCATTGCTACACCACACACCTGTGGCTGAATCCACCGCACTGGAAACTAACTTCATTTCTTGTTCCGACGTGGGTTTAATTGTTTTCAACAATATGTTGAACACACAGCGGCCCCCTTTGTCTGTCGTTTCATCCGCCAGAACGGCCACTTCGACGTCAATTACGACGCGTTTCGTGTCCTACTTTTTTTCTTGTGCTACAAGAGGTATATATCGCCGGCGTAAAGTGTGGCTGCTTGGCAAATCTCCTGCACCCTGAACATAGGTATTCAACCACTCTTTCATAACTGGCCCATCCAGCTTGCCGACGGCAATGTTCATGGACATGAATGCTCTTGTCGTGTCTAAAATAAATCGTTCACGTCTTTGACTTGCAGATCTGCAGTTGTAAGAGACTCTTTGATAGATTGTTGCACTCTTGGTGCCGACGATAAAGATAGTGCTTTCAACCAACTGTGTTTCTCGCCAGCACAATGTTTAATTAAAGTATCTTTCCGCACATGCTCAAGCCTCACGTTACAAAATTTACACATAAGCACCGTATTATCTACCACATGAAATCCATCATTACGGAATTCTTGAGCTCCCGTACGCGCAGTCACTCGCAAAGACGGCATATCAGAAACACTGGCGATAACACTTTACACAATGATTGCAGCGAGTAGACTGTCGTCGAATGCTCGAGTCAGATTGCTCGATCGACGCGCCTGCCAGATAGCCACAGCCACTCAAGGTCACGACTTACGAAATGTCCCGACTACGCACGAAAGAAAACGAGCTCCGCTCGGCGGCAATTTCAAAATGCGGTTTTTTGAAAAGTTAGCTAAATGTTGGAATAAACTTGAAATTTCGCGATCTATTTCGCGTTTAAAGACATAATTGCTAATTTCGCCACTAGTTCGCAGTATCAACTAAAATTTCGCGAAATGGAAATTGGTACCATTCAATCACAAATCAGGTGATTCATGTGCAAACTGAATTTGAAGGGATTATTGCAACTTTAAAAAAATTCGCGAATTTCGTTGTCACCATTTTTGCACATCTCTACCTATGAGTTTCTTTGCATAATTATTATACTACTATTGGAAACTAAATATATCCTTTAACATTTCATAAATAATTTCCTAAATTCCTAAATATGTCAAGGTCACAAATCATTTAATTACTCATTCTAAATTCAAGCTCTTCTAGCCATAACAAGTACAAAGTACCGTATTGTTCCGAATAAAGCACGACCTCGAATATAACACGACCCCCAATTTTTCAGAATCATTTCAAGAAAAAAGAAAAAAATCAAAGAAAATTAAAATGTACATGAAACACTTACAACAAAACATTTTGAACAATGTTAGGGCCTAGGCCTATGGTTTTTTACAGGGTAGGGCCAAGCACAAGCTCACATGTCAACCACAGTTCACCAGTCTGATTCCTGGTCTTCAATGTTTACGTCGTGGGGGGGGGGGGTGGTTGGGGGGTGGGGGGTTATACTAGGCCCTAGTATCTATGGTCGTAGCCTAGGCCTAGCTCCTTCGCAATCCCTTGCTGATTTGTAAGGCAGAGGAACCTTTCTTTTCCACGCGATCAGCAGTCTTCATTTGTCATCTTGAGCCATTTCATCTTCTCCTTCATCACTCATTATTACGTTACGTAGACTCTTAGACTTAGCAACGTAGATAGACAACCCCGACAAACAAAATCTATGTAGGTCAAGCTAGGTCACGATGTGATCACGGCTAAGATTCTGACGACTAGCAGACAGTTTCGCCCAAGGTTCGGCCGAGTTTCAGTGGGCTTCGAGTGGGTGGGCGGGGCGAAGCGCAGCAGACTATGCGCGGGAGTTTGTATAGAGGCGTGGCCTATGTTCAGGCGCTATTTCAAATGCAAGCGCGCGGAAAAAACGCGAGTTGCTGTTTTTGAGATTGTATTTTCGGAAAAAAACATCGCGCTATATTCGGAACAATACGGTAAGTCAATCATAATTTACTAAATACAGATTTAAGTTGACCAAACTGTAACCATGTAAGGTCACAGTTAGAAGGAGTCAAAACAACTGCTACAGAGGGAACGTGCGGAGAGTGTGTTGGTGAGTGTGGTGTATGCTGACCTAACATTAGTTAGGCGGCTTTTCTTTTAATACTTCCTTGGGAAGGACAATCATTGCGATTGTTCCTGAACAAGAAAACTTGTTCCCTGTGTAGTTTTAGTAGGTATGGTGACGTACCTGAGGAGTCAATCTTAGGGTGTTTTTGGTAGATTTTTTGGCTTTAATATTGTGTTTGTGTGATTTCAGAATATTTCATCCACACTAAATTGATTGATTATTTAAATTAAACATAATAGAATCTAAATTAATTGCTTGTCCCTTTTTTTTGCTCTGACCATTGTAACTACTAGTGTCTCCGACGTGAGTTTAGACCGAGGCAAATTTCATTTTAAATTGTAAAAGGCGAACCCCGAGATTATTTTGAAAAGTAAAGAATCAATTTTTCTAAAATTGTGTTTTTCTTTGATTGTGTTTTTCTTTGGCGCAAATTTCAAATGTTTTGTTGAATGTTACTTTTAAACGTATGAGGGTGTGTAATTGTACACCTTACTATGTAGTATTTATGTGGGCGTCTGAATTTATTTACTTCCTTGTACCTTGTAAAATAGTAATGGTGAATTATTTTGGCACCCCTGCAAAGGCTGTGATAAAAAGCTAATGCATTGAAGCTGCATAATATTAATTTCGTAATTAGATTGCATACTTGGGCCTACATAGGCCTACATACAAAAACAAGCTTAGCCTATAGATTTGAAGATTTTTTTTTACGACTCAACACTCGCGAGTATTTAAAAATCGACTCGACTCGAGCTCAAAATGCACTACTCGCACATCCCTAGATACGTGACCTTGAAAATGACAAATTTTGAGTTTCCACCCATTTTGGATTTGCTTTGGGGAGGGATCAAAACAATTTATTTTCTTTTGATCCATGTGTAGGCCTACCTAGAGTATTAAATATTAATCCCAAAAGTATCTGTTTATATAGGCTACCTGGTCTCCCTTTTGATTGATTGGCTTTCAAAAAGTGAAAAAAAAAACTCAAATTTAATGAAGAAAGTTGATGTCCTTGTTTATGCCTTAATGATTTTTTTTCTCTTGGATATTTCTATAAAACAACGTATTTTAAACCTATTAATATAAGTATGGTTACAGTAACTTTAAAAACATACGAATGGTAGCAATAATCGCTAACGTCAAAAAGTGACAGTTTGACTACACTGGCACATGCGCTAATGCCCGTATATCGGATAAGGTTTGCTCTAAAATGAAAGAAGAACTGATTTGTAATCTATAAGCACTTATCTTTGTGCAAAATAACAAAAATAAAAAATGTGCAACCACCTCTGGTTGATTTCCGGTTGAATTACCCCTATGTATTTTATCTTGGGATATTCCACCCCCATTCCAGAATAGAAATTTGACATTGCCCTATAAGGGCAGGTTCCATTCTGTCTCCTGGTTGAGATAGGCTTTTGCCTCTGGGGCAAGTATAGAGCAGTAGGGGTGTGCGGGTACCCGAAATTTTGGGTTCGGTTCCGGGTATTTGAATCGCGCGCGCAAGTCACGACTTCTCGCCAGTATAAGGCTTTCAACTTGAACAGTCAGCCGGTCCAGGTGGATCGAGCGCGCACTTGGTTCGGCGCATGTCCCCTCTCACCTCTCAGTCGACCTTCCCCACCCGTGCACAGTCAGCTGTGAAGTGGATCATATGCGCATCGATGTGCGCACGCCCCGGCCCGCCTCTCAGCCAGCCGACCTTGGCTATGACGAGTTACATCGCCCCGCAGCTATCTCTCTCGCACTCATTACGCTTATGGGCTAACACACGATGCAGCAACGGCGCTGGACTTTTATAGATATTTTAGTCCCGATACGTAAATATTTTGTGTTATCATTAATAACAAGTAATACACGTAAAACTTCTATTATTTGTCAATTTTGTAGATATTTGTATGTTTTCACATAGGTCTGTTCAGTTGTCAAGTGGTTAATCTCAGTAATCCATAAATTAACCTCTTAGCTGTTCATGCCGTCCGTAATACGACCATCCTAAATGGCGTCCGTACTGTGCATGCCATAAATATACGCGCCGCAACACTTCCCACTTCGTGTGTCTGTGCATGCCGTATATTTACGCGTATTATCGCCAGCAGCAGAGGTCTTCTTTCTAGTGATTTTCGTTTTGTTATGTTGGTGGTAGATGATCGATTTTTCGAGGCTATTCTAACGGGAATAGGAGCCTGTTGCTTCATCTGTGCATAGTGGTGTCGCGTAAGGGTTGTTTATATATCAAGAACATGTCTGTTATTTTAGATTCAGATACAGTAAGGAGGGTGAACTGAATTATTTAATTAATTATAGTGATGATATAACAACAAAAATTGAGCTACTTGCAAAAATGGAAAAATAATGATAGTTTCAACTCAAGTATAAATAAGGATATTTCACCTTAAAATTAAAACACAAGAGGAAGAACAACTTCTGAAAATAAATTCCACAGTTAAGGGGTTAACGTTTTTATTCATATTTTGATAGAACCGGAACCGAACTGGAACTGAAAAATTGGGTACTTTACTACCCGGAACCGGAACCAAAACCTGGAACCGCACATCCCTACAGAGCAGTAGTATTTGCACTTTGCAGTAGCAGCACAAATTTACTCTCGTACCGACACGATCGGAGGCCACCCCCCAAAGATCATAAGAGACCATTAATGTTGATTTTTATGCGTTGTCTTCAGGTTTGGCTATGAAAGTAGCATTGCCGCTTGATTTGATCGATCTTGTAATGTACTAGGCCCTACTTTTTTTAGCTCAGTAAATTTGATAATGAATGACTAAGGGCCGGTTTTTCAATCAGTCGTTAAAGAGTTCGTAAAGCGTAAATAGAATTCGTAAATAGAAGTGTTTGTAGACACGGCGGTACGATTTTCTGCTAAAGGTGTTCGCTCATTGGGTACTTGATCCTACCTCTAAAACGTTTTCCCTGATAAAATACATCAGAATCCCTGGACATTTTAAGACACGAATGCGCTGTATTTCAAACTTGTAATATTATTATTGCAAGATATAGGCCAAAGCCAGGGAACCTAAGCCCTACCCTAGCCTAGAGCCTAGGCTAAGCCTACTTCTGGAGATGGCTTTTCCAAAATGCCTGGTTTATGCGCTAGCACACGCAAAATGTAGGATAAGTATTTCCTAGGCCTAATGATGGTGAATTTTTAAGCATTTTTCATAATATTATGTTTATCGCTCAATCTCAATTTTTGCTCGATCTCGCTCGAATTTTAAAATTGCTGCTCGCACAGCCCTGTCAATTATCAATGGTTCAGAGAAAAAATCGTATTGATCGATATATTGATTATTGGGTTGGGATTCGATTATAAATTCGTAATCGATGTCAAACCAATAATTTTGTCATCACATTGAAAAAATATTGGCATCAAAATTATTTTCGACATCAAAATTTGAATTTAAAAAAATAGGCCCTATATGGTTTTTACTTAGTTCCAAAATCGATTTTCCTAAATTTTTTTTTTTTTAAATAGGAAAGTTAAAATAGGAAAGCGGCAGCGATTTAGCCGCGGTCGTTTAACCAGTTCCCACTCGAACACTGAAGTTAAGCAACATCGGGCGTGGTCAGGGGTTGAGTGGGTCGCCGCTCTGCCCTGAAACACACGTATATCGCTGGCTAGAGCAGACTAGGGTTCGTAAGCTTGTGTGACAGCTTCTTTCTCCTTGGCGCCGTCTGCTCGGCAGTCCGGGTTAGTGGAGGAACCTATATGACTGTCAAAAGTTACACCGTCCTTTCGGATGGGACGTAAAGCCGTTGGTCCCCTTGGTACTTTTCGGTAGGAGTAGGCTATGTGCCGGTACCGGGTTTCCCCTCCTCCCTTCTCTATTAAATTTGCACTAGTGGGCTACATTGCCTGTTGCAAATAGAGACTTAATAATAATAATAATAATAATTATTGAACATGAACAAGTTCTGGAGGAGAGATGAAGGGAAATGTTCATTCGACAGCGGGGGGAGGAGCGAATAGGCTTTTTAGTTTTTAAAATGTGTGGAGGGTCCTGGAAGGAGATTAGAATCAGCTCACAGGATGAAGGAAAGGAGTTTGTGACGGCGCCACCTTTTGCCGCTCATAAATTCAAATATTTGTCCTTGAACAACAGTGCCCGTCCGAATTTTATGGTTGCCGTTTCTGTGTTATTTTTGTGAAAACCCTAGTAGTCTTATAATTCAAATTCCATCAAACTAATGAGTTTGCGATCAGGGAATTTGTTTAATTCTAATCATTTGTTAATAATAATAACTAGGTGTGTTTTTTAATCTCGACTGTAGCATCACGTTTTTGTGACTTGAGACCATACATGTGCTTTGGGTTAATAGTAGCTTTGAAATCACCTCTTTTGAACAGCATGAATGCGTATAAAGAACAAGGTAATTATGTTTTTAATTTATCCTTTTATTAAATTTATCTAACTTCTTATCAGACCTTTTGTTATGTTAATTACTTATTTTGTGTAATGAGGAACTTGATGGTTTTGCGCTCCTAGCGGCGTGATTATGGAACTATGTGCGAGAAACTGGAAGCGGAAATCGTTGTGAACAAGGAAGAGAAGCCATCTTTGATCGGCGTGGGGTTGTGTGTGTGGACATGTACTCATGGTAGGCGATCCACGTAATTAATCAATAAAAGTGTTAATACGACGCTAATTCACTAAAACCAGTGAGATCTAGAAAGATCTAAGTGCGGTTAGTGTTTGGTATAATCACGTTTTACGCGATCGCGAAGGATTAAGCGGTAATTAGCCCGATTATCCAGTTGGTATATTTCGTGTTGGCGACCACGTTGTAGGCCTAGTGCGACTTGGCTAAATAGTTAGCCCAGAGGCGTTTGAAACCAGGTATTGATAAGAACCTATCTATCTAATCAATGTTTAGTGGAGTGGTCCATTGGCTTATAACGGCGTATTTTGATTTGAATTACGGGTTGAATCAGTTGAGTGTTCATATCTTGGTGGAACAATTGCCGGGATTGTTAGCCGCCATTGCCGGGATTTGCAGTCCACCCCACATTGTGTGCAATGTCCGGGACTTTTGTACTACTGACGTACACTTTCGAGAAAGCATAGATTGCGAGTTTACGACTCTGCCACACTTGTAAGTAGAGAGGAACCGAGCTTGATTCATTTGTGAGATAATTGGACATTTTGAGAGTGATAGTTTCCGTGAAGCGGATGAGAGAGAGAGAGACATTGTTAGCCGCCATTTTTAGCTACGTCATAAAATAGACCAAGCGACGCCATATTGGGACACGGTGGTCACCACGATATCCCTCCGCGCTCCAGGGACAAGGGTGAACATATCTTTAATGGAGAACTGTTTGATCGAATATTGCCGCGAATCCGGGTATATACTGTGAAGATTGGGTTTCAACTATAAGCCGAGCTATACTTGAACATTGGTGGGAATAAATCCGACACGTCATTGCGTTGCGACGCGACCTTGAACTGACCGTCGGAACTCGTTTGATACGACCGCGCATCAAGAGCTTCCGTTTACGTACGCGCGACGCGAGGAAGACAAACAACGGAAACTACTGCACATCGTTACGCTTCCAGTAACTACACGCGAAGACTGGAGATCAACTACTCAAAACGTCGAACCAAGGACCTTGTATCCATACAGCGAGGGTTCTGATCCCTAGTCGAACTTGAACATCTAAACGATGAGTATCTAATCACATGTTATTTGATAGAGTATTTTCATAATTCATTCAGGCATTTGTAATGAGCCTAATTAAATAACATGGGGGTTTTGTAATCATTAGAAATCACTGATCAGTGCTTGGAGAACAGGGCATACCATCATTTGTGTGCTATTTGTGTTTTTTTAGCTTTAATATACTTTCTTTCGAAGGTTTATTAATCTGTTATTTTTATCCAATATAAATCCAATATGTTCCCAAATTGACAATAATCCCGTAGTAATTTAATTGTGTCTGGATAAGGCCTACTCTTCAAGTAGGTAACTTGATTCTGTTCAACTTACCCTTTATCAACCTTTTTGTTTTAATAGTATTTAACAAAATACTGTAACTTCTATGTTTTTTTGTTGTATTTGTTTATCTTTTGTTTGAATTTTAATATTTACTATTTTTCTTCTCTCTGTGTTTCTCCGACTGGAGCTGAGTCGTGGCAACGTTAAGTCTGTTTCTAAATAAAATAGGACCCCGAGATAATAAATGAGTCTAATATTGCTTTTCATTCCAAATCCAATCTAGTTATTTAATCTGTTTCTCTTCAATTGGTACAACAACGTGAGGCTTTAACAGTGCATTGAGCTCGTATCTTGTCAATCAGTACTTCACAGTAGCGTGTATCACTTCAATTGGCGGCCAACGTGAGGCGTTGCAAGTCACTAGTAGTTCGTATCTTGTCAAGTTGGAGGAAGCTAATGACTGGGCTTGCAACGAATGACTGCCACGTTGAAAAGTAACCCCCCCACTGCGAGGAGAGAAGACAATAAATGTCCTTAATTGCAAGGATGCTCCCGAGTACTAGATCCTGAAATAGGGCCTACGTTACAAATAGACTAAAAACTTAGGCCGTACTTAAATGTTGGCGTTTTCCTGTGCCTGCATCATCATTCATGTGTATCCTAGTAGACAACCCATGCCTCCTTTTCGTTACTGGGCCATTCGGTATTTTGTCAACAACTTCCTTTAACCTAGCACATAAACACAGTTGCCGTGTGTCTGTACTTCGTCGTTACCTAGTCGTTACATAATCTGCATACATTAAACTTAACTAAAATACTACATATTTTAATTTAAAAATAGGCTGGACTCAAAAATATTTGAACGAGTTATAGAAATTATTACTCAGTTGAGTACAGCTTTGAAATGAAATGTTTTGGAGCCAAGTAGCCAATCCAAAAGTCAGGTCTACCTCACAGTTACTGGTCATGTGCACGACACTGACGTCAAGCCACTACAGCCGTAGAACAAGATACAGTTTGCGCTCGAGTCTTCAACAGTCTTGCTAATGAATCATCTCCACGATACTAAATTACCTAATCAGAAAACAGCAAATCCAGCCTATTTCTAAGATGGGACTACATTGAAATCAATTTCGATTCAATTGACTCAACGTATTGACGTGACGAATCAACGTAACTGCCCCATAAATATATGAAATGACACTTACAGTAGCAGATGCTGAGCTGGTTGTTGTCTCAGGTTGGCAGGTAAGACGCGTGCGGTGGTCAACGACAGCAAGCACAGCCGGAGCTGAAAATAAAGACAAAACAAGAATAAGACTTGGTACAGTATAGTGCTCAAGATAAAACCAGACAGCACAAAGCTGTTTTGAAAATCAGTTTAGTTTGGAAGCAATATGCATGTAACTTTGTGATCGGTGCATGTGACGGAAGGTCAACCAACCTTTTGAGATCAGTTATTGACATCCTGCTAAGAAACTAAAAGACTACTGTAGGCCTATCGTTGAACACACACAGCAGTAGCACCTAGCGTATTACTACATATAGATCTTAAATTTGTTTTAAAATATGCCATTATGCAGTTATTTGCTGATTTGTACCACCGGTACTTAAAATACAGAAATTAAATCTACCTACCATCTAGGATGTTAAATTGTGGTTGATGAATTTAACATTGGGGTCCCAAAATAAAATCGATTTTGCAATTGAAACTTACCGTGGTAGGTTGAGTGTGAGATCAGTTGCAGGCGGCTCAGTATTCTGATCTTCACAGAGGTACTCAAGGTAGACCGTCGCTCAGGTGGGCGGTGAAGATTGACCGAGAGGGCAGTGGGTCGGCAAGAAGAGACAACAACATCTGGAAGAAAAGGTTGGTGTAAGAGAAAGCTACCTAATTCAGTTACATCTCACCATCACTAGCACGCTTCGCTAGTTGCTTTTTCCAGTCGTGTTGATGGACAAGCTTTTTATGGTTGATTATTATTGTTGCCCTCCTAAACGTACGATTTCAATTAGAAATATTTCTTTGATTGTCCCAAAAATCATAACATAAAATATCCAAGTTCAGTAATTTCAAACATTCCCATAACGTTTCATCAACATCGGAGTAGGCCTACTACGCTGTTTGCCCGGTCGCGGGCCAAATATCACAAAAATATTGCATTAAAAATCGGGGAAAAATCATAAAAATACGATATTCATGAGAAATATTTCTTCAATTGTACCAAAAAAACTTGGCAAATCCAAGTTCAGAGATTTCGAAGGTCCCTCCAATTTTCATCAAGATCGCATATATGCAGTTTGCCCGGTAAAGAGCATTTTTTTTCTTAGGGTAAGTAAAATTGAAGTCTTTGCTTTGCTCATCCAAAAATCTACTAAAATGTATATGATAAAGAAATGAATTAAAAGCGAAGTGCCCTATCAGAGGCCGTAGCATCAGGTCTACCTTGCAGTTACTAGTTGTTTAAAGGGACGACAACGATTATGGTAACTAATAGTTAACCGATTGTAAAAAAACGGTTTGATTGGTTAATTTAAAAAAGCGCTTAAAATCATGAATTACAAGCGCGAGTGCTCTAGCGGGCCAACTACTGGGAGCACCAAAGTAGAATCTTGGTGAAATGAATTACAAGACTGATTTTAAGTCCAGTCCAACTGTAAAGACAATATCTTCGGTTGATTCAATTTAACAAGTAACGACCCTTCTAGACGACATGCATTGAAACTTACATGAGCTCCGCTTGTAGCTGCAGTCACGATGGTCGTACAACTCTTGGTGGGTGTGACACCCGCTCGAGTGGGTCAAGATGGGTAGTAGTACATCAGCCACAAGAACAACGGGGCCTGGAAACAGAAAGATACAACCAGAATAAGATTTGTAGCAAATTATATCCAAACAATATTAAGGAATGCATAGCCCCTTTGGAATCAAAACGTCGAGTTGGAAGCTAGGTGCCATATTGAGATCTAGAGCATGTGACGCAAAGTCTAGTCTGGACCTACTCAGTTTATTTTGTCCACATATATATACTATTCAGCCAACTCACATACAAAGGAGGACAATTTAAATACTACACGATGCAGCCAGTTCTTCTCTGCCTTCAATGCCGTCAAATCTCATGTGAACACGGCAGTGAAAAACACATCAAAAGGTATGGGAGAAGCAAGTAAAGGCAAACAGTGGCAAGGGCAGTCACAAAAAAAACAAAAGTGGAGAAATCGGCAGACTGAGACGCACAATTCAGATTGGAAACGGTCATGACCTGCTAGCTACACACCTTCATAAACTAGGGATAACTGACTCAGCACATGTACACTTTGTGCTACAGAACGCATACCAGGGAGCACCTATGTAGATGCCCGGTACTTCAAGAAATAGAGACGCAATGCCAAAGATTATGGAGAGGCAGAAGGAGAATCCTATTCTACTGGAAAACACGGAAACGCATGATGGCCAAATAGGTCAATTGCTGCATAAAGAAGAAGAAGAGTTCTTCTCTTGCCGACGGGGGCAAAATGTCTAGACCAGGGTTGCCACCAAGAAAAAAAGATAAAACCTGTTTGAGCACATAAAAAATCCTAGAAATCCTTAAATGATCACTCAATTCCTTGAAAATTCTTTTAATGCCTAAATGTACCAATTTCAAGTAACTGTTGTAAAACAAAATAAAAAATGAAATTATATAGGCCTATTTAAAAAAAAAAGAGTACCTAGGTCTATTTTTGATGATTTGAGGCCAAATAGGGTTGATAAGGTATCACCATATGCATTCAACAATTTTTACTATCTCACAATCTCTTTATATGACCCGACACCTCCACCATGATCCAGGCAGGATTATTTATTACAAAATTTACCTTTTTTTTTTATGAAAATTTAGATATTTAGATATCAAAAATATTCCCACTTATCAATGCCCAGCCCTAGTTGGAAACAGCGTAAAACGAAAAAAAAACTTTTCTTTAAAAAAATCTGTAAAGTAGATCCGTTTTGCACCCCCAAAATCTGTTAAAACTAGGGCTGGGCAAGTACTCAAGTTTTTGAGTGCGAGTCGAGTTCAAGGCGAGTTTCGAATAAATTAGAGTTTAATTTATTTTGAACTCAAATATACGAGTGTCTGTGTTTCCCTCTGTTAGATAGCAGCACACACGGCAAGTTCGTGATACACGATAGGTCGAACTCCTTCAGACATGAAACTCGCTATGATTGACCGGCTGAACTTTGCGAGATCCAATTGGAGCTATGATGCAGCAGCATGACGCGACATGCGAGCCTTGATTGGCTGTTAGTTTTTGTGAAATCATTCTCGTCCACCACGTATCACTACTTTTGTGTCAGAGATGTTGTTGACACTTGCTAGTTTGTTACAAATTTGCTACAAAATAAAACTGTCACGAGACGAGAGCAGAGGAGCCAGATGATTCGTAAAAATATGCGGCGGACTCGGCTTAGGCGTTAATTCTTCTCTAAAGCATAGGCCTAGCATGGAATACAATTTCAAAATATTCATGAGATAAACACTCGTCACAATGCAGGTAAACAATCAAACAACACACGGGGCGACAGTGCCAGTGGCAACAAGAGTAGGTACCTAGTTGCCAGGATCTCTTAGATCTTAGCCCTGGCCAAGATTAGTATATTTTACCAATCTTAGGCCCCAGCTAGGCCTACAAACTTACATTGCCGTGTACCAAAATGCACCCAGCACTAGACCTGGCCTTTTGCACCCTCCAAAACCAAGGTTAGTTGTAGGCCTAGGTCTCCATAACATAAAAATTTGACCCAGGAGATAAGCCTGAGCACTTTAAACCTGAAGAATTTGTTTGATATGCCTTAGGACTAGTAGAAAGTCTGAAATGGAGAAGACATTTTCTCAATTTGGAAATAAACTCGATTTGAACTCTGTACGAACTCGAATACTCTAAACTCGAACTAAAAATCTCCGTAAAAACGGCAACCTTGGTTTAGACAATTATTGTGTTTGTATACATTCATGTCTACTCGTCTTGCGCAGCCACCTACGACCTTCAGGTAGGCTATTGGAATCCTCTCTCGTTTCTCCACTCATTCCCTTACCCAGCCGATAGGCCATTAGATATTATAGGCCTACGTATTTACTCGATTGCAAGCAGACACCGAATGCAAGCCGGACCTTGATTAAAAGTACATTTAACAAAAAAGTGTAGCATTTAAATACTCATAAGTTTGCTATCGATTCCAAGACGGGGGGGCCATTGTGAACTGCAAAAATGTGTCGAAAAAGGTAGGCTTGCAATCGGGTAAATACGTATTCATCATTAGTAGAGGTAGTGAAAAATGGTGATAACGAAATTCACGATTTTTTTTTAAATATCCATTTTATTGCCTAAAATGTAATATTGTCGACGAATTACATCATTTAGAGAGGGAAAAAAACACATTTTGAAAACGCGAATTTCGCGAAATCTCGTGTATATCGCGAAATAACAACGAATTCGTATAAAACTGGTCAAAACGCGAATTAACTCGCGAAATTAAACATTTTAGTGCTCAAAATGTGGGGCCATGGTGGAGGTGCCGGTCCAGAATTTTTGTGAATTTTGGTGGAGGTGCCGGTCTAGACCGAACATTACGCGCGCAGCGGGCGGTACATCGTTTCGTGATGTCACAGGCTCCACGGAAACAGACCGCCAAAATAACGACGCGTATCACGGACTCTGCGGCAATAGTCCACCAAAATTAATGGTGCGTACAAATATTTATTTTCGCTTGGGAATCGATTCTGAATAGATTTGTGGGTCACAATGATCGATTCTAACTCATTGGAATTGATGTCATCCCTAGGGGGGCTCCTTTCTTCAATTTTTTTTTAGATATAGGTATGTTTTTGACCATTTAAATGAAATCGCAAAAAACGCAAAATTTGGGTTTTATAAAACGAAATTTGGGTTTTTATATCACCATTTCTCACTACCTCTAATCATTAGAACACTTAACTAATTAACTAAAAATATTTCAAATGAATAAACTTACCAGGACAAATAAGAAGAGAAACAGTTGAAAAACAGTTGGACCCGATCGAAGCTCTCGAGGTAAGTTGGTTGCAGAGTCCACCATCGCTCGAGCAGTCGGAGATGAACGGTTCCATGGGAGGATCGTCAGCCACGAGCACAACTGTGCCTAAAAACAGACAAAAGAAAAGAATAAGCTATGTTATGAGAATATTAAGGAAAGCTTACACCTACATTGAATTTTAACCCAAGTACGGAAGATATGTGCCTTTAACAACAAATCTAAGGGCCTTCTCGCTGTTACTTGCTAAAGTTATTAAACTTGTCAACATCTATTGTGTCAAGATATTAAAATGATTTATAAATTGCTATAGAAAATTTAAGTAGTTTTATACAATGCACACAATATTATAATGAACAGAATTTGCATAATTTAGGAAATTATAACAATACAGCGGTCAATGTACGACTAGGGTTGCCGTTTAATAATTATTTCCCGAAACCATCGATATTCGATTCAGTCTTCCCGCATGGCGTGCGTGTGTTGCCAGGCAGCTGCACTCCCGCACCAATAATTGTTCAACCTCTCCGCGTCACAGCCGATATTGTAGTACATCGCTCAAGGTGAACACAAGCATCTATTGAAATACATTTCTCGCCAGCCCGCGCTAACCCGTTATCGCTTTACTTCACTCCGTAATGCTATGATAATCTTGCACTTTCACCCTTAGCCGCTCTGCAGAGAACAATGTACAATGTGCAAGTTTCTGGTATTGGGGGGAAAAAAAAATATTATCCCAACACTATCAGTTATCTCAGACCAATTACGTGTCTTCCAAAGAAATGTAGAATATTATTCATCTAGTCAAGTAATAAATATCGGAGCATTGAATACGTAGTTACTGATAATATCTGGTAAACGAATGATTAAATGAACAACAATCACAACAAAAGCTGAAATGAAACTTCACAGAACCTAAGATTTCCGAGAAGCACGACCTTCACAAAGAACACACGAGCCGGCATCGGATCGAGCGACCATGCGTAGGGGGGGGAGCTCGTGAAAGACGTAGCTAGCGTGCAAAAACCCAGTTTTGAGCAAATAGAAGGAACAAAAGGATGCACTCACAAAAGGTCCACGGTCTGCGTCGGTATGCGAGGAAGTATAGGCTATTTTTTATTTGATTATCGATCCGACGTAAAAAATAACAATAATAAATTATTAATCGATTGATAATCAATTGCACATGCACAATTATCAATATGCAAATTCATATTGAACGGCAACCCTATCCAACATTAACAACAATTAAACTAGGCTATGAATTGAAACTTACGCAAGCAGCAACAGTTGCCTGGTTGCAGACCTCGAGCTAAGCTGGTTGTAGAGTCCATCGTTGCTCGGGTGGCTGGTTCCTGGGGTAACCACACAAACACAATCTTGTCTGAAATAAAAATACATAACCACAATTTGAAGGAAGTCATTGTGAGAAGATATTTATTATTTTAACAAATAATGAAATCAATTTTGAAGTTAAATGCTCTGTTCGGAAGGTATGTGCCCGTAACACTGGGTTCCGAAAAGTGGCATCAAGCAAAACATCTAGGCCTACCCAGAGTTTCTTTTAAACAGATTTATTGAAGAATACAATAATAATTAACTACACTTCATAACACAAACCAGCTGTCAATGAAAGACCCTAGGCCTACATTAGCAATTACATTATGACCTACATTATGAAATATATATTTTTTTTTAAATTAAAAAAGGCAACTACAGTATGCATTTAAACTTACGTGGTCCAATAGTTGAAAGCGGCTTGTTGAGCTAGTCGCACACCTCTAGGTCGGCTAGTTGTCGAGTCCACAGTCCTCAGGTGGGGGAGAAGAGGAGAACGGTGCATCGGCCATGAGCACAAGCGGAAACTAAAAAAAGACATGACATGAGTTAAATTGCGATAATAATAATAATAATAATAATGTTAATACAGTAAACCCTCGTTACTTCCAACTCGGTTACTTTGAAAAATGCTTTATTTCGAACGAAAACATCGGTCCCGACGGTCAGTATAGGATTTAACAGTGTATTAGATTCGGTTTATTCGAAATTCGGTTTATTTCGTAATTCGAAAGAATATCTTGGCCTTAACGGTCAATTTACGTGTGAAATAGTGTGGTTAATTCGAAGAACTTTTCCGAGAATTTTTCCGATGTTCGAATTCGGAAAATGTGTTTTGAACGGTCTGTAGTACGCCGCACGAAAACAAACCGATGGCTAGCTGCAGCGACGACAAAGGAGATGCGCACGCACCACGTGACTGGACTGGCCGAGCCGGCCGGCAGCTACTGCAGCCCGGCGACATCAGGCGACGCGCCCGTGGCATTGCACAGTACGTCTCAAGCTTTCACGACAGTTGCATCGCCAAGTGTTTGTTCCGTTGTTAGCCGACTACGTGTTTTGCGAGTGTTTGTTGTGAATTGTGACCAAGATGAATAACCAGGGCTATCCGATAGGCCTAGTACCAGCACGCCTATTAGCGACGATGAAGATGAACCCGACGAGATCGAGCGCCCTGCCCCTACCAGGCAAGAAGTCGGTAACGCGCTTGCTGTGTTGGAGGCCTACATCGCGACAAAGGACACCACAGAGCTGACCTTGGAGCAATTTGATGGACTTGCGAAATTCGTTCGAGAGACTTCGAGACAGAAGTTAGTGCAGAGGATGATGGGAGACTTTTTCTGACCTTCAAGTTCGACGTGAGGTATGTGAATTTAAATCCAATCTTTCTTTAACAATGAAATTTATAGCTTTTCCTAGGCCTAGTGCTAACCACGGTTTTTCTTTCTACAGGAATGACAACTTCCTCGAGCCTAGCCTAGCCTACAGGGTACACAAGCAACAAGATGTAAATAATGTACATATTAAATACTACTGTACATAGAACTGTAAATTTAGAAAAATGACATAGCCTTCAGCACAATATGTAAATGCACATTAATTAATAACATTTGTGTAGGTAACACATTTTTACTATCATAACTTGTGTCAGGTAATAACATTATTAGCCTTTTCCTAGCTCCTAGTTTAGCCTGTCTTTTATCCCCTAGACAGTTGTAAAATCACAAAAAAACTAGGCCTAAGTACAAATCATTTGAAACAAATTTTTTCTTCCAATTTTTTTTTTTATTTTAAATAATATGCTTAGTTTGAATTTTTTTATTTCGAAATGCCTTTTTCGGGGTCCCTTCAATTTCGAACTAACGAGGGTTTACTGTATTTAATACAGTCCAGAAATTAAAAAATCCATGTTGTATTCCATTGGCCGCACATATGGGTGCGCCGGGTTGCCACTGTCTTTCCCTTCTTTCAGTTTTGTATCGTTGACAAAATGGAGGCAGACAATGAGATGACATGCGAGTGCCTATAGTAGATGCCGCAAGGAACGTATAATGCAATACATAATTAAAATATTTCCAGAAATAATGGCTAACTAAAATATTTCTACTGTCCATATTTAAAGACATCACCTATTTAACTTTCATCAAACTTAAAGCTTGTATATCAAAGCTTAACACAAAATATAATTTTGCTATTTAACTCCCCAATCTACTCGAGATAGGCTACAGAAATGGAACACTATTTTGAGTGTTCAAACCCTTAATGTGATCTAGGATTATATTTCTATCAAACATATTCGCAAATGTTTCGTAATTATGCCCCACCTACCGATGATTTGAATCCAGAGCGTTGCAACGCGAAGATGTTCTGGTCCTGCAATGCTGATCATAGAGTTGTTGACACCAGCTGCTTGGGTTGTCAGCGCTCTGGTAGCAACGTGTCGTGTCTGAAGATATCAAATCATACACGAATAAGCTTCGTCAGTGCGTAAGGGGAGTGTGGGGTAATGGGGGTAAAGGTGGGTTTACGTGGATCGGATTCGGTCATCAACCAGTAACAAAACATTCACGACTTCCTGCATTTTGTTTACGACGTGATGCAAGCGTCGACATGTCATTGCCTACTGTCGGCAAGAGATGGTCAATATCATGCCTACACCACTGTAGGGCTCCAGCCAATCGCGTTGTTGCCTACTGTCGGCAAGAGATGGTCAATGATCATGCCCACACCACTGTAGGGATCCAACCAATCACGTCGTTGCCTACTGTCGGCAAGAGATGGTCAATGATCATGCCTACACCACTGTAGGGCTTCAGCCAATTGCGTCGTTGCCTACTGTCGGCAAGAGATGGTCAATGTTCATGCCCACACCACTGTAGGGCTCCAACCAATCAGGACAGGTCATGTGACGCGAGTGTTTTGTGCCAGCTTCGCTTGGTATGGTTTGAGGTTAAGTTACCCAAGTTCCATAATTGGTAAAGGATCACGTCAGTTAGTACATAAACCTACTTCCTGCCGGTTACAGATACTCGTTCTGTCCGACCGCCGAGTTACATAAACCCACCTTTAAGCAAGAGTTAAACCCGTAGCTGAAAACTGAAAATAAGTAACGCATGAGTGGGATTGATGGGATTCGAACCAAAGTCCCTCACTTGTATTAATTTCCAACGACATCATTGGAATAGTCCAACAAGACTAAGTTAGTTATGTACAGTCCTACACACCATAGAAAATTAGGCTTCACACCAGTAGGTTCTTGGGTGAACACTTCCCCCTCTAACCACATATCTACTCACATACACCCCCTAACCCCCCAAATGCCAAATCAGGTACGTCATTCTGTAGCCAAATCCATGGGCGCACAACAAGAGCTATGACAGCAGCAGCTGTCGCCCTACCTCCTTCTAATCACGTGAAGCTAGCTACGCCGGTTGACTTTGAACTTGCCACACTAGCGGAGCACACCACTAGCAGGTAGCCGACAGCGACACAGCAGACGCCACACCCCCTTCTTAGACCTTGGCCTTGCAATCCAAACAGCTGCTGAGTACTGCTGCATGTACAGAGGCCTACAAACACTCATGACACTAAATACAAACTAATGAAGCAAACTCGCATTGGTTTACGCACGATTACGAAACAAGTGTAGGCCTATAGAAAGTTTTGTTGCTGAAGGTCAGGTGGTCAGTACCTACCCAACCACTGCAATGAGGCCTATCGCGGCGATTGAGCTCGGAGCTCGGGTCGGGCTTTAGCAATTAAACAAGCCAAGGTGTGTAAAGCAGATCAAAGGTACTTCTGTCGTTGGGGTGGGCCAACTTTTTAACACTGTCATATTCCACGAAAAGCTTAGGTAGGGCCTACGCGGGTGGAGAAGGATTTCGGGTGCGCTCGTATCAAAAATATCCTAGAACTAGCGCGGCAGGTAACTAGGCGGAAAGTTCGGGTAACCTAACGTAAGTAGTTTTGTAACGGAAATCATAGTGTTAATAAGTTGGCCCACCCCAACGACAGAAGTGGGGATCAAACCACAGGAACCACATGGCACAATGTAGGCCTACTTCTAAGAAGTTACCAGGGAGAAGCGATAGGAATTAAATCATATCATCTAGGCTACAAGATTAACACGAGGGAAACAAATTCATTACTAAACGCGAGCATTTATTGAAATTAGAGTCGGCTTGACCCACAACCACAAGGGACGCGACGCAAGAGAACATGACCTTGACATGACCTGACCTGACAAGTGCCCACACAAACCAGACTATTTCAGCATCGCATCACACATTGCCGGTTAAATAGCCAGGGAAAAAAACTACAGAGAAGGGACTATACTTTTCAGCCACGAGCGAGGCATAGGCCTATAGCCTAGCCTATCCCTGGTGCATTAACCTTGTCCGAAAACTGTCAGGCAATTACATTACAAATAACCGTATCAAATTATCATTAATTCGCAAGGGAATCCAAGTAGCCTACATTAATTGTAATGGTGGACCAGGCAACATCACCAGAAACAATTATTGTAGGATAGAAGACTAAAGGAAGATTGAAAATCAAAGCCAACCTTGGCAGACCAGAGATTTTATCAAGCGAGCTAAACGGCGATCTAGACGTGTTACTAGGTATAGGCCTAGGCCTACCCATGTACCGGTACGCGATATATTCATAAAAACATGGAATATGAATAAGGGTAAATGAATTGGTGTGAAACGGAAACTATTAAAACAATAATGCCAACGAGGGTACAAACAGCCACGAGGCGTGGAAGCCAGCAGAAATTAGCCTTACCTTGTTGCAACGAGTTGAGTGGTGGGCGTCTGACAAGCGACTGGGGACGAGATGTCTGCCTGTCTCATCGCGTCACATGAGTCATCTCTGGCCCTCTGGCCAGAAGCACGTACGCCACACGGGTTCCGGCTGCCCGGCAAGGTTTGATTCGAGATTGTGACGTAGGCTAGACAGCCATCGGAGCTTGGACCGTTATGATTTTTTCGAGACGACGAGGGTGAAGGTCGAAAATAAAAAAGGTCTAAAATGCGGGACTCGAACCCATGTCCTTGTAGTCGTAGAGCCATGAGCTTCGGACCAGCGCCATAATCCTGTGTGCCACTGCGGTTGCATGGACCGTGTTTTTTTGTTCATTTAGAAAGAACGTTTGGGATTTCGAAGGGGGGAGGGGAGGGGGGGGGGTCAAAGCGGCATCATAATCCATGATAATACAATGCTAATACGTACCGTACACATTTAGTTAAAAATACAAGTATTTTGCTGATAAAATCTCGCAAGATTTGGTGTAAATGTTGCTTTTATTACTGCACACGAACTCGAACCCCATCCATTTGCAAGTTCCGTAATAAACCAAATTTGTGTACAACCATTGAGATTTGATGATGACTTCCATTGCATTGCATGCACTATTATACAGTACACTGGGCTGCTACAGACTGATGATGGACGATTATAAAAAGCATGCCTTCTGCGGGATTCGAACCCAAGTCCTCGTAGAGCCATACGATAAAGATTATAAATTGCACCAAAACCCTTTGAGCAAGTGGTTTGAGTTTATTCATTTAAATTGGCGGGCACCGGATAAAAACACAGCCTGTGCGAGTGTCGCCTGTGCAAAAATATAGATGGCGGGTATGTTTTGGTGAATTGAACAGCTGTTTTTGAAATTCCGCTGTCAACAATCTAACTCACGGTCGGTGCATTTTGTCCATTAAAAGACGATGATAGGCCTAAACTAAAGTTAATTAACAAAGTAGAAAATGACAGTTTTGGGAACAGTGCTTGTCGGTAAGATTGATACTAGTTGGGGATACAAATAGGCTTGGGCCAAAACATTTGAGTTTAAATATATGATCCAAGTTAGGTTAGGTTTAGGTATTTTGTGTCTTGGTCCAAGCCTAGGTCTAAGTTATTATTATAGAAGGCAGCAGGGCCTACATTTGTATGAAATTCTGTTGGCACTTGGCCAAAATTTGTTTCGAAATATATGTTTTGGCAAGGTACCATTTAGGTCTGCTTGCTACCCCGTTGCAGTCTGCGGTGGCACATTCGATAAGTGCACTGGTCCAAAGCCTGGCACTGCAAGGATGTTGGTTTGAATTCCGCATAAGGCATGTTTTTTTTTATCGTCCTTCTTTGTCATATCACCACTCATCGTCTTGAATAGCCTTAGTGCATTAATATTTAGGTATTATTTTAGATGATAAGTTAGACTTTAAAGAGCATGTGAAAGACATTGAAAGAAAATTACGAAAGAAGATTGGTTATCTATGTAGAATTAGTTGCTTCCTATCATTTACTACGTTTACATGCAGTTTTGAAAAAGTTTTGACTTGAGTCAAGTCAAAACGATGATGCGTTTACATGATACAGATCTGAAAACGATCTCAAACTATTATTTAGTTCAATTTTTTCCTGGTAGACAACACAATGTAATAAACAAATTCCACTGTTTTCTAAAGAAAAAATATATAATTTTATTGCGTATAACATAAGTACAACTTCATTAGATGACCAAAAACATTTGCCGTAACGTGAATGGTCAGTTCACATAAAGTCGTAAGGTTTAGTCGTAGTCGTATGGTTTAGTCCTAGTCGTAAGGTTTAGTAGTTGTCATGGTTTGTTGTTTTGTTATTTGCTTTGTTGCAAGTGATGTTTCGATCTCTGATTCGCTAGTCGTAAGAATTTGTTGTTTAGTCATAAGAAAGATGAACATTTTCAGCTTTGTTATGACAACGACTACGACTAAACCATAAAACTAAACCTTGTGACCGTGTGTGAACAATAACATGTGTTTCATATGTTTCATCTGCTTCTTACGACTAGGACTAGGACTACTACTACGACTACGACTTTATGTGAACTGACCATTAGAACATAATTCGGAATACCAAGATCACGTTCTTAACTTGGTTTTAGCAAACATAACCTCAAATTGTAACGCAACGAGCGTTTTGGTTGCAGCCAGGTGTTTACATGACAGTTTTCAAACTAGTTTTCAAGTCACCTCTACTAGCAAACAGGATTGACTTGAACCGATCCAAACCCAGATTCGAAGCGTTTACATGCAGTTTTGAAAACTCAAAACGTTTTGAAATCGTTTTCAAACCTGCATGTAAACGTAGTAAATGAATACTAAAATTATTGTGTATAAAACTATTGTTATGTCCCATCTAAATTTCTGTGCAACCTTGTTATATCAAGCTAATAAAACAGTCTAGTTGCGTTGCAACTATGTACTTCAAAATAGGGCTATGCGTTGTATCCTAAATTGTAATCGTTATACTTCTGTGAAAAAAATGTTGATGGTGTTAGATTGGTTGTGTATAGATGAATGGCTTACTTATCAAGTGATGATTCTTATGTATAAAATAAAAAATGGTTTGGTTCCGAGTTATCTTAGTGAAAGACTTACTAAAATAAATGATGTCCATAATTATGGCACAAGAAAGGCTGATTCATGGTATCTTGAGTATGGAAATAAGGCAAAAGGACTGAAATCTGTCTTCTACTTAGGAGTGAGACAATTTAACAATTTGCCCTATGAAATAACTAAGGTTAAAGATATTCGGAGTTTTAAGAAAGCCTACCTTAATTATGTGAAGTCTAAGAAGTGATTGACTAAAAGTAAGACTGTTTTTAATTAGTGTAAATTATCTTGTATTATCTTGCTACTATGTAAACCAATAGCTTTTATAGCTAAATAAACAACAATTTATAATTTATTTATTTATTAATCAACAGAAACCTTCAAAATCATCATGCTATCATCATGCATAGGCTTGGGGTAGAATTTTGACCAAAGCATGGCTCTGCTAATCGTAAAAGGCGAGTAAAGAAATAGCCTAGACCATCTTCCAAACATCAGCTAGCTAGTACGTAGGGGAATTTACCACTCCGCAAAACTAGAGGCAAGCTCTAGCCTCTCCCTCCTCCTTCCCTCTTCAACAGAAAGTAACATACTTCTGCCCAATCACTTTTACAATAGTTTTTAATACATTACATAGTCCTACACATATGCCAACTTTTACAATTACACAAACTTGATAGGTAATAACTTACTTTGTTTTTGTTTTCTGATGTTAGGCCTACATGATTTAACACTTTTATTCCAAGTGAGAAAACAAGTTTCTACTGTTACCATGTCAAAACAGATGAAAATTAGTGGATTTTGATTTGTTTCAAAAATTTGATTTTTGTTCTCGTGTTGGCATTATTGATTTCAAATTTCCCGCGTTTCTGCTGCCAACCTCGATGAATGTGTTGTGAGATCACGCCTTCACGTAATGAGCTAGCATGACCGTTAAAATATTCCAGTATTACAAAATCGTTTTCTCAAAGGCCAATGTACGTCACTTTCAGAAGCAATTTGATGCCATTTTACAGTTTTTACTGTATTTTACGAACAATTTTAGAGAGTGGTTCTGTGTTATTATTCCTGAACAGATGGCCATCATAATGCGAGGGTGGCCAGTGCTGCGATCCCTCGGCAGTGGCATTGAAAGTGAAACGCAGTAGGGCCTACAGCCTACTCACTGAGTGCTGATAAGACATTAAATAAATAAATAAAGGCTGTAGAATACAGAAGTCCATTAGGGCCTACAATGATCTAATTCTAAAAACTGATGATATATTGCAGTATATGTAGTTTTTCTGACTTTTGGCCAGTTTTAGCCACTGGCCTAGACAAAACACATGGTTCTTTGTGCTTATTTCTCGGAATCATGGTAGCCAGGTATTAAAATGCAATACTTAGATTTTTAAACCTATCACCACTCTTGAGGGGATTTGATTGTTTTATTGTGATTACGAAAATTCCAATATAAATACTATAAACAAAAACAGGAATTGAACCCATGGTCTCCCTCTGGCCGAGCGCGGACTATATAACTGGGAGTGGTGATTTAATAAGAATTTGATATTCACTATATTATAATATCAAAATGCACCAATAATTCAGCAACAAATACACTACCGCGGTCTCGGTGGTCTTTTGGGAGGCATGGGTTCGATCCCCGGCCAAGGTTGGGTTTTGTAAATCTGGACTTAGCCCATTTATTGTGATATAATCTAGGGCTACTGATTGTTTTAAGCCAAAAATGAATTAGTCTTATCAACTAGGTATGAATTTAATATATTAATATGAAGACCACTCTTTATATTAAGATCTCACTGAATTACCTAAGTGAGAGGGAATGTGTTTTGTTTCCGTAATTTCTTGTAGATTCCTTACACGAAATAACGAATCAGTGCATGTGTTCAGTCACTTATCTTCCAATAAGTGGCTTCAGCAAATGTACACTCTAATGGCAAGTGGGTAGGTGGATTGTGGACAGATAATATTCAACGTACGAAATGTGTAACTAACAAAATAACAGTAGGTATAGTTGGTTAACCAGTCGGCGTTTGATTACGTTTTCAGTGTCTCCAATGCATTTTTTCACGGAATGAATTATGTTTCTGTTAAAATATGATGTTGAAGACTAGATTCCATGTAGGTGCTGTTTGTTGTGTGCGCGATAGAACATCACAATACTGATCTCAATTAGTTCATTTCTTACGCGCGAGGATAGTATGTGTAGATTCTATCCTCACTAGCGCGTTTCCAGCGTTCGCCGCCAGAGTGGACATGAGAAGATGGAGCGCTCTATGGCGTCGGGGCCTACAGGGTTGGCTTAGTAGCTTTGATTTACTGTCCCTCACTGAAAATCAGTTATATAACTGAGTGGGTACTCTAAATACAATTTATTTATTTATTTATTTACCTTTTTATTATCGATTATTTTTATTTTATTGTTTAGTATTTAAGATGAAATGAGGTCATAAGGACAGCAGGTGACCTGCGGGTGAGAGGAGGGATCTGGGAGGGTGTGGAAGGTGTAGGCCTATACTAATTGTAGGATGCTAGAAAGGAGTGGAAATATTTAGTTGCAAAACCCAAGCTAACCCTGCCAGAAGCAGGAAAGGGTGATAATGTGCATCCCTAGCACAGACACTGGAAAGCATTCTTTTCGATACTCGATTCAAAGATGAGACCAATGAATTAATGATAAATTTTACCTAACCAACAAACAACACAAATGATGGGATAAAATTACGTAACCGTAACAGTAAAAACTAGCTAGCTATTCTATTCATCCTGTTGAATGCCTACATGCATAGTTCAATGTTGAGTTAACTTGGATTACAGTAGACGCTATGATGAGTATGAAATGATGAGTTCCCATGTTACCTGATGCAGGTGTCAGATGAGTGAATAGTGCCCAGCCAGTGGGTCGGGTCCCAGAGAGTGCGGCTATTTCTAATGATGATATTCAGTTGGCCAATACCTTGATCATCTATGAAAGGTAGGCTGGAAGTTAAAACAATGTTTCACCAGTTAATACTAAATAGTTATAGAACTTACTCAACACTTCCCATGTTGAAAGATGCTCCGACATCCAACGTTTAGTTCGAGATATGTTCCCGAAACGTTAAGGAATGTGAGCGGTGATGGCAGACGCGCCTCGCTGCGATTGCTCCTCAGTTCATGTGCGGAACATTACACAAGGTGCGGCTCCTGAACACGTGTCCACTTTGCACTTTTATATAATACTGGGGAAGTAATTTTCATTCCATGATTAAACATAAAACTCTCTGTACAGTGTATACACAAGTAGAATCTGATGCTATACTGATAAGGGACAAGAAAAGAAATATCAAGGAGAATCATACTAATCATACTAGCAGACAAATCTATCAAAGTGTATCTAGGTGCCCGTTAGGACGCCGCAGCCAAGCCGCGGTGCGCTACACACTCAGGCACCTTATACAGCAAGCAGAGTTGGGGTGATTCGAGTTGTCGCCCAGCCGTCATGAAACGTGATGTGAACTTAAAAACTATCAAAATAAGGGGGATTTAGGTAGTACCTGACAAGTGACAACACATCCCAAATTTGGTTGGTGTACAAACATTCCTTCTTGGTGAAAAAATGACTTGAAACATGCTCAAAATCACTTAACGCCAGAACCAACAAGGCCGATTCAGAACAACTTTAAATTTATTATGTGCCTCGTTGCTAGGACGGCTCCAAAGTCACAGTTTACAAACTCCCAAGACAAAAACAAGTTAAAAAACTTCTGACTTTAGCGGGAATTGAACCCTGGACCTTCTGCATTGGAAGCATGTAGGCTAACCACGTCCACAAGACCAACGGGCCACACAATATTTTTGATTATTTTAACAAATAATTTTGCAATGGAACTTGAAAAAGTAATGAGATCTTACACATAACAAAAACTTGTAAAAAAACAGCCAAACCGTACACAATCAAAAGCAATGAGATGTAAATGAAATGCCAAGATTATGTACCATCCTACATGGTACATAAACAACATTTCATACAGATCAGCTAAATCACATCTGAAATCAGCCAGCAACTCGGAGGTAAAGAAAGCGTGGAAGGAGAAAGGCAAGAATAAAATGTGGAGTGAGCTAGTTAACACAAGGAAAGGAAGAAATGATAGGACAAACCATTATAGGAGAAGAACTACAACAGCACAGTTTAGACTAGATACCGGCCATGACTTGCTAGCAAAGCACTTACATAGAATAGGTGTGATGGAGAGCAGCATGTGTAAACTCTGTGGTGATGGAACACAGGACAGACAACATCTATTTAGATGCGCTACATTGAAAGGACACTATGGGGAAATGCCAGGGGGTATGGACAGGAGGGAACAGGAGTCCTATCTTTACTGGTTGTCAAGACACATGATGACATAGATATGTCAATGTGGGCATAAGAGAAGAAGAAGAAGAGACATTTTTGCAATCTTTATACATAAAATCACTTTGCCCTGTGACTGCATTCTTGAAAAGCTTGGCAAAATAAATTTGATCAAATTTTTACATTTAAAACAATAGTTGCAAATAAAATTTTGCCACGTGCAGGGATGCAGTCAGAGGGGGGGGACCAGGGTGCTGAAAGTGCAATGGTAAATCGTGTGGCAGTGTGCCTTCAACTGTTTCGAGTCTAGTATAGTTCTCAGGCCAGGCACCAGAGTGTCATCGTCGCTTTTTTTACGACCTATCGACTTATCGTCGACTGGTCGATTAGTCAAGTTCAAAATATTGACAAAACAAAAGTCTTAGAAACGCACGTGAAAGTCACATGGCGCGCACAACTTCATTTGAAAGTTTGTTTCAAGGCATAATATTTGGTTTTAAACGTTGCAATGTAGGCCTACAGCCCAACCAATATAGAAAGTGATTTTAGTGACCACAAAAGGTGAGAAAGGGCTATAAGACGAGTAATTGTTAGGTATATGCGCTGTGTAAATTCATTTTGCGCCGGGCCCGTCGTAGGCCTAGGCTAGGCCTAGCCTCTTCCTAGCCTATACCCACAACACCTCTACCGATCGTAGCAAGCAAGAAAAGAAGCAAGATTGTCAAAGATTGCTGGCAGAAGATTCACAATAAACTTCGCAATTATACTCGAGAGCACCTCAGAAAAAAACGGCTCATGATTCTTCAATCAGATGTTGAAAAGACTGCATGGTTGTTGCAGTGCATTTTGCTTTGTCTTCATTTTCAAAGCTCAAGACGATGTAAGACCTCCCCACTACAAGCCAACAAGCAGGCGTTTTGTCATTTCTACGTGATTCGGTGATTATGTAATTATTTTAATTTTGTGTGTGTGTATTTAAATCGCTATTTGCAATAAAATATGTAACCAAAACATGTGTTCTATTTTTGTAGCGACATTTTATTCCAAGGAATATTTAGTAGAAATAGTAGGTGACTGCATTTACCAAAGTAGAAATAGTAGGTCACTGCATATACCGCCTATCCTCAATAAGTTCTCAGGCCAGCCGCTAGGCGTTGCTCTGATTCAAAATGGCCTCCAAAGAGTTCTTTATTTCGCCCATAGAGAGTGGCACATCTAAGGGGGAGGGTATAGTAGTATCTAGGGGGGGACCCTGAGTACCAATATAAGGGCATATCTGAGATGTGTTATGGTCTGCTAGCTGCTTGCATGCTAACAACAATGATCAACAATTAGTGACATTACAAGCGGACCTTTGAGTGGCCAGTTGTTAAGAAGATACATTTCAGATACGCCCTAACAAACAGGCATATAAATAAAGTACAAAAACATTGAAACCAATGAATAAATACCAGAACCAGTGTTTATTACAACAATATAATATTGTGTCAGTCTTCAGCTCAGTATCCTAGTAAAATACATAGTACTCTGTGACATGAGTCATAGGAAACGTTAAGGATCCATAGGCTGACAACTACGGACGGTCGATACCTAGTCGGTATGTGAAGCCAATTGATTCAGTCGTTGGCTGACTAGGTGCGAAACAAGCGTCTATAGTATGTCAACTTTCTTGCAGCTGTCCGCAAATCCTGTTAGAATCCAACTACGTACGTACAAAGTGTAAAACACGTATTTCTATTGTTTATGCAACACAAGATTGAACAAAGTTGGAACCAGAGATATTATGTGGCCAGGTTGGCAACAGTGGGGGTACAAGTGTCACCACTCACATCACATCAGGTATAGGCCTACCAACACCACAAAAGCCCAGACCAAAAGAACAAGCCGAAGTTGACTTGAATGCGGGTGATGGAGCATACTATACGGGCATCCGCATACCGCGAGGGGGGTCATATCGTTCCCGCCGTTAGCTTATTGGGGAGATGTGCCACTCACGGCTGCTGACATGAACCCAGCCGTACGGGGCACATATCTACGAAACACCCCTAAAACAGAGAATGAAACTTGGCCCAGAGGGGCCCGGGCGCACGTAACGGTGTGCACCACAGTGGTTTTGGTACACCTATACCACTTAGTACACAGCTCGAAAGCAAGTCCCACTAGTTTAATAAAACTACAAGAGATGTGAATTTATAATGAATTTTATATTAATAGCTCTATAACTAAAAGCTTAGGCAGGGACTTGTAAAATTCACTTGTTTGAATTAACAAATATAATTTGGTTTAATGAGGGTTTCCTAGCATAGTTTCAAGAGGTAATCAAAATCTCTGATTACTGTGAGGTGGTGAATGAGGGTGTGCAGGATCCCACATGGTCCGATTACGTTGGGTTTTGGGTTTGGTAGTTTAAAAATTTTAAAGGTGTAAAAAAATGTGCTCCAAAGCAAAACAAAGTTACAAAAATACAATTAAGCAAATTACAAGACAGGACATTTTAACTGTCCAGTACAGTACTTAGAAGTCTTAGGCTAATATAAATTTATAGACAATTTTGAAGTCTATGCGCATGTGCCACTTTGCATGGATTGTGGGTACTGTATTGCAAGCACAGCAATGCTACCAGCGATTTACAGTTACACATTTACCAAGCAGCAAAACTGATACCCGACCCCGTGACATCTCTGTTTAGTGTTTACTACATTAGCCGTTAGACTTGTATGTCTTGACTCTTGATAAATTCAAATTTTCCCAAATGCAATTATCCAGACAGCTGAGGTTGCCAAACTGACACCGGACAGATGTGATTACACATTACAAGTACATCTCGATAAGGCCCAGTTCCCATCACCGTCATAAGAAATTGTTTTAGTAACAAGAAATCTGATACATCCTGATTAGTAAGCAATGTTTTATTGGTCTGTCATAATGAAGTTACTCCATTTGATTGGTCGTCGTAAGGATTATTGACGTCTGATTGGTCCGTCGTAAGAACATTGTTGTTATAAGCTCTTATAACAATTTCTTATGATTAAAACAAAAACTGATAGATAGGAGACGCCAAACAGCTAGTTAATGTTAAGTAGGGTTGTGGAAAGGGAACCCAACAGCTTACCTGGTCGGTGACTGCAGGGGTCTCGTAGAAGAAAGACACAAATAAAAATAAACATAATACACGAACGCCAAAACAGATCCCTGCAGTCACCGACCAGGTAAGCTGTTGGTTCCCTCTCCACACCCCTACTTAACATAAACAAAAAAACTATTTAACACGCAAGTCCTACCCCTTTATAACAATATAACAATTCTTACGACTGTGATGGGAACTGGGTCTATAGTAGGAAAATAATATTCCTAATACTTTGTCTTGTCACCTAAATAGTAAATAGATGATCTTTGTAGGGCCTAGCCCTACGCAAAAAGTTTCTAGACATTACTACATAAGCTACAAAAACTACGTACCAGTTTCCTGAAACGTATGTTACTTTATTTGTCATTTTATATCTTACCTTATTCAGAAATACACTTTCTCCTAGATGACATGGTCGCACACCGTATAATATGACGTTTCAAACTGATTTGAATAAATACCGGTAGTCACCGAGAGAATGTTCAATCAAGTAGCAGCAGCAGTAGTAGTAAGATTTGAAGAGAGTCAGCAAGAGAATGTCTTGATTTGGTAGCAACTTAGCAGTAATGGGAATGGGGTACGTATTGACATGTCAACTTCTCATAAACCTACTTCCACATTTCTTGTAACAAGATTCTAGTTTTATATTTTCTGTTAAAACATATAGTACTAAGAGAATAGTTTATATACCCCTACTAGATATATTTCTTCAATGCCCAAATGTAACACGTTTTTTTTACTTTTTATAGACGTGTGCTGGTGTGTGCTGCACACTACATCGTACATTCTTAACACTAGTTTTCCCTGTAGAGGTGAGACGAGGTGGATCACGTCTCTGGACAGAACCGGCGCATTAGTTTAAATAAATTACTGTTAACTTAGCTTAGTGGTCCTTCAGCCAATGCAACACATGAACAGGAATCTTTCAGTTTTATAAACAATTCTTTGTTCTGCCTTGTTTTGTTTGTCTGTCTTAAGAATTATTTAGTTTCCTTTACAATCTCGTTGGTTCTATTTTCATTTTGGATTATTAATCGATACGGGTAGGTACTGAAAATAGAAGACAACCCCAGCCTAAATGCTTCATCAATTAAAAATCAAAGCCATTAAACAAGTTTGTTTAGTCAGCTGTTGGGCATACTTCACAAAACGTTACACTTACATGTTCAATGTCCGTTGGAATACTATATTTGTATGTTTCCATCCAAACCCAATGAGAATCCGTAACGAGACAAATTGACATACCTGCATGCAGTACAACACAGTATACGTAGGCAGGGTTCAGACGTTGATTTGCAAGGTGTAGACGGTGTCAGAGGTCAGCACGTACATGGTGCTGTTGGACGCGTGTATGCCCAGCACCTCCGTCGTAGAATCCAGAGTTATCAGTTGTTGCTTGGCAATCTGTCCGACGTTCTGGCCAGACTTGCGGTTGCGGAGATCGCCGTCCACAGGGGACGGCTGGCGATAGAGGTAGATGTGACGGTTAGCTTCGCAGATCGCCACGTAAGACATGTCTTGAAATAACAAGGACACAATTATTAGAACTTGATGTGATGCCAGATGGCATGATGCATGTACAAACAACAAAGGGAATCCAGAATCCTGTCTCTATTTGATAACACGACGACACATAATGGCCGAGTAGGCCGATTGGGGGCAAATGAAAAGAAGAAGAAAGAAGAGTTATTAGAACTGAAATATGTGGTAGCGTGATAGATTTTACCACCTACAGTAAACCCTCGTTACTTCCAACTCGGTTACTTTGAAAAATGCTTTATTTCGAACGAAAACATCAGTCCCGACGGTCAGTATAGGATTTAACCGTGTATTAGATTTGGTTTATTCGAAATTCGGTTTATTTCGTAATTCGAAAGAATATCTTGGCCTTAACGGTCAATTTACGTGTGAAATAGTGTGGTTAATTCGAAGAACTTTTCCGAGAATTTTTCCGATGTTCGAATTCGGAAAATGTGTTTTGAACGGTCTGTAATACGCCGCACGAAAACAACCGATGGCTAGCTGCAGCGACGACAAAGGAGATGCGCACGCACCACGTGACTGGACTGGCCCAGCCGGCCGGCAGCTACTGCAGCCTGGCGACATCAACAAATCAGGCGACGCGCCCGTGGCATTGCACAGTAGGCCTACGTCTCAAGCTTTCACGCAGTGTTGCCAGACGTACCATAACTATGGTATTCATACCATATTTTTGCTTCATGTACCATGTACCATAGCAGTTTCACTATGGTACGCAAATATACCATATTTTTTAAATTGTCTAACATAATATGTAAAAATACCACAATTTCCATGAACCTTAAAAAATTCAACTAGATAGACGCTAGGCGCTTTTTCACCCTTGGAAATATTTTTTGTCACTACTCTGAAGGGAGTTCGCAAAGCTCAGACAGTGCGCAGAATGTACGATAGAGCGCGAGCGCTTTTGTTTGTAAATTGTGTAGTTTGCCTTTAGCAGTCTAGATAGCAGCACTTGGCGTACTCCACTCCAGCCAGAAGAAGTGATTCGATTTACGATTCGGTTTGGGCATTTTTGTCCACACCTAGCGAGTTTGTGTTTGTTGTGACAGGCAGATTTTTCGTTTTAACTATGGAGGTGGAGGATAACGATCATGACCCGTTGGGTACACCAGAAAAAAAGAAAAGGTTACGAGGAGAGTCATCTACAAAAATTGTTCATAGACAACAAAAATACAGGACGGAATGGGAGATCCAATTTAAGGGTTGGTTGAAACCTGTCCAAGGTAAATACTTTGGTCTTTGCCTAGGCCTATTTGACACTTGGTAATCTTTAGTTTACAGCTTTTTTTACAGCCTATTGGGGCTAGGCCTAGGCCCTAGCCTATCATTATGCAAATGTTTGTTGTTTATTTGTTCAATCAACCCACCCCCCTGCTCCCCGCCCGCCAACCACATGCATGTATTGGGATCGATAAAGAAGTTCTGTTTCTGTTCTTCTTGATTCTAGTAGATGGCGTTGTGTGTACCATAATTTTAGAGTGGATACCATGATTTTTAGCTGACAATGCCATAGTTTTACTTTTTGGATCTGGCAACACTGCTTTCACGACAGTTGCATCGCCAAGTGTTTGTTCCGTTGTTAGCCGACTACGTGTTTTGCGAGTGTTTGTTGTGAATTGTGACCATGCACAGTTTGGCGCCAGCTTCAACGACTACGTGAATGTGGACGAAGACATTGCAACTTCGGCCGTGGAGTTAAAGCCGGAAGACCAGCCTTCAAATGAGTCGGAACCAGGGCCATCCGATAGGCCTAGGCTAGTACCAGCACACCTATTAGCGACGATGAAGATGAACCCGACAAGATTGAGCGCCCTGTTCCTACCAGGCAAGAAGTCGGCAACGCGCTTGCTGTGTTGGAGGCCTACATCGCGACTAAGGATACCACAGAGCTGACCTTGGAGCAATTTGATGGACTTGCGAAATTTGTTCGGGAGACTTCAAGACAGAAGTTAGTGCAGAGGATGATGGAGACTTTTTCCGACCTTCAAGTTCGACGTGAGGTATGTGAATTTAAATCCAATCTTTCTTTAACAATGAAATTTATAGCTTTTCCTAGGCCTAGTGCTAACCAACGGTTTTTTCTTTCTACAGTACAGGAATGACAACTTCCTCGAGCCTAGCCTAGCCTACTGGGTACACAAGCAACAAGATGTAAATAATGTAGGCCTACATAGTAAATACTACTGTACATAGAACTGTAAATTTAGAAAAATGACATAGCCTTCAGCACAATATGTAAATGCAAATTAATTAATAAAATTTGTGTAGGTAACACATTTTTACTATCATAACTTGTGTCAGGTAATAACATTATTAGCCTTTTCCTAGCTCCTAGTTTAGCCTGTCTTTTATCCCCTAGACAGTTGAAAAATCACAAAAAGACTAGGCCTAAGTACAAATCATTAAAAAAATTTTTTTTTTTTTTTTTTATTTTTTTTTTAAAATAATATGCTTAGTTCGAATTTTTTTATTTCGAAATGCCTTTTTTGGCGTCCCTTCAATTTCGAACTAACGAGGGTTTACTGTACTGCTATGGTCAGAGTATTAAATTTTCTCCTCGTAATAAAATTCAAACCAAACCAAATTTGACTAGTTCTAAACACTGAATATTCTCATAAAATTTTGGTAAGCATGGGCCAAATTTTTGTTAAAAATAGGAAAGAAATTAGTGTTTTATTAATAGACTTTAAGGGAATAGTGAACAAATTGGAGGCAGACAACAAGATTAAAATGTGTAAAATCATTTATTTATTTTATTTTTTATTTTATTTGAACTCGTGCAGGCAGGAAATAGAAAGGGGACTGAATCTTGATAGTTGTGAAAGCTGTCTTTTTTTGTAACTGTAGGGGAACATGCTGTACCTTGGACCACTTTTTACATATGGTTTCTGGAGAAATGAGATGATGATTTTGGTTTATTTTTTTTGTATTTGCTAGAACATGCCTTGTACAAACTTTGTTGATTTTATTATATGACACTTTACAATTATTCCTATAAATTAACCATTTTAATAATTAGTGCAAAGTGGTCCAAGGTAGGCCTACAGCATAGCAATGTACCTTGGACCATGTAATTTGTACCTTGGACCATGTACTTTATACCTTGAATATGTACATAAATTAGTACATAGAAAATTGAAGGATAGGCCTATAGGCCTACTTAATGTTTTCTTTCTTGTTAGTACTTCATATTTAAAGAGTGGGAGTGTATAGATATATTTCTATTGACTAAAAATATTATTAAGGCCAGCCATTTTGAATTATAGAATATAAAAAGAAAATTCAGTACTTAGACCCCCCCTGAAAAGGAAAGTAGGTTAGGAGGTTGGGGGGGGGGGAAGCATGAAGTGCGTTGCCGTAGTCAGCTAGTCCCCCTCCTTTAAAAAGTGGATAGTAGGTTAGTGGGGTTGGGGGGGGGGAGTGGCGCGAAGTGCCGAGGGGGGGCCTAGCTGACAACGGCAACGCATTTTATGCTTCCCCCACGGCGCTTTGCGCCCCCCCCCCAACTCCACTAATTTCACCCTTACCTTGCCCTCTTTACTTCGTGGCATTATCTAAAGAAACAAAACGAATTGGCCTACCATGGTAAAGGAAATGCCATGTTAAATGTACCTTGGACATGGTCCAAGGTACATTACTATAAGGTGACCCAAGGTACAACCAAGCACGTAACTTTTTGATTTCCCTCCAATTTAGTTTGAGGTTAAGTTGCCTGTTTTATGTAATTGGTATAATTATACATCAAAACATGGTTCTCAGACTTAATAAAGTGTTTTAGCAGTAAAATATCATTCAAGGCTTTAAAAAGCAAAATAGTAACATGCAAAATATTTACTTTGAATGGTTGAAAACACAAATTATTTTTTTAATGATGCTAGGTTTTCTACCACCATCCAAGTTTGGTATAGTCTGACACCTAGTGGCATAATTGACAACTAGAAATTTTAGCTATTTTTTTACCACAAGATAGCAGAGATATCTTGAATGGTCTAAGGTGCAACTATGTCCAAGGTACAGCATGTTCCCTTAAGCCTATTGAATTACTTTTGAAATTGAAATGTATTGTTATTAGGGATGTGCGGGTAGTGGTTTTTGAACTCGGGTCGGGCTCGGGTCGGGTAATTGAAAGTACCCTCGGGCTCGGGTAATTGAAGTAGGCTCGGGTCGGGCTCGGGTAGTGAATTTTTTTTATTTGTGAATTCATTTAAAAAAAAAAATAGAAAACAGTTTTGCATTGGTTGCAGGTAGCCACTCTGGGCTGTGTTGACACGAAGTACTTCCAAATCGGCGTCTTATGACTTTTGCTTGAGTAGGCCTAGGCCTAGGCCTAGTACAGTGAAACCCCACTATTATCGTTTTCCTGCATCAATCGTTCGTTATTCTCGGAAATAATATCGTAACGATCGTTTTCTAATATTTCCGACCCAACCCCAAGAAAAACCGATGCGATCGCGTATTTTTCTCTTCCGGCCGACGAAATCATGCGTTTGTACCAGCCATGCATCTGACGAAATCGCGCGTTTGCACCAGCCTTTCGGTCTGACTCCGCCCAACGCTCTGCTGCGCGCAACGATGCGCACTAGATCGGACTTCTAGGCCTGCCGCCTAGGCATTAGACGATGTTTATTAGCGTTGTTTCTTTTTCACCATTCGCCTACGTACGTAATATTCAACTTGCTTTATGCCGTTATTAGCGTTGAATAACCAGAAGACGAGTAATGACGGTCAGTAGGGGCCTAGGGCCTATTACTCCAGCGGGGACAGCGCCGGAAGACGGGAAGAGCACAGCATCATAGCATAGCCGCCCCCACGTCGTAGCGATTGGTCCGCTCCGACGTCAGCTGTTCGTTTGGCGTGTGAGCGGGAGGTTTAAAAGGAGCAGATTGGCGTGTTTCTTTATTACTTCTACCCGGCCCGACTTTTTCGGGAGGAATTGACGGCCCGACCCGAGGTCGGGTAATTTTACCTACCCGAAATTACCCGTTTTTCGGGTACCCGCACATCCCTAATTGTTATTGAAAATGCAAAAATATCCATAGCTAAATAAAGAATAAATTGTTATTATTCTACCGAAAGGATGGAAGGTAACCAAAAGGATGGAATGGAAAATTATTAACCGGGAAGAATAGAAGAGGAAATCAAGAGGGAAAAGGAATAAAGAAAAACCTGCCACCGACAAATTGTCACTAGCAGGGGAAGAAAGAAATAGGTACCAAATACCATAAATGAGTAGGCCTAGGCCTAACTGTAACTACAATGTAACTTCAAGATCCTTTTCTTTCATAATTATACCATAATATGCAACCTTGCATCGTGTGCTTCAAAGTGAAATCTTGAATTAGGTACGGTAGGTCTAGCCAACAACAACTCACCTGGTGAGCAAACGGTAAACTTCTTCTGTGTCTTGGACGCTTGCACGTATCCGAACGCAAAGAAGGTCCCTACGTGCGTGCATGGCCAGTCTCCGGAATCTCCCACAGGGGGCGCCACCTGCCAGACGCAGCCGTCCACGTCGAACCGAAGGCAGAGAGCGAGAGAGTCGTCGGGCTGCAGCTGGGCATTGAAGAGCCACTGGTGGCTCCAGGTTCACCTGTAAGGTCGCTCCCGTCAGTCTAGTTCAGATACCTCGGGTCACACAATACGTTATTTACATGTGTACTGTGAAATAAACATCACTAAGTACCTACCTGATGTGTGATTGCGTGCGAGTGCGAGTCCAGCCTCATCAGCTGCGATATGTCGGCAACGAGTCGCAATCTCCAGCTGTTCAGAGTTGAAACCCGGGGAGCAGCCGACGTTGGAGTCTTCGCCGACTTCCTTGTCCGAAGTGAGATGTGCGAGGCGAATTGTTCAGGGCAGAGTCCTCCACGATCTCTTCTCCGTCCACGTTCCCTTTGACCAACTCCAGCCAGTGGATCCGGGCTCGGCCTTGGACAGGATCAGCTCAATGCGGCCATAGTCCTCACTGGAGAGCAAACAAACACAGATGTCTGAGCGACCTTCGTTGCAAGTTAGTTAGTACGACATAACTAGTAGTCGAGTCAAAACAATTATTGTAAAACCTACCTAGGATTGGGGACAATACTTCTGCTTTATGTCATGAAAGCAATCGAGATAAAGGAAGATTGGAGAAGGGTTAACAGGTTGGGAAAGCAAAGAGAACTAAATCCCAGACTGAGGGCTGGGAGCGACAAAAACTTTTCACCTGCTGGTGACAACTGCAGCTAATTTCAAGTTGTTACCTTAATCCACAACGCGTTTCGTCCTTCTGGGACTCGTCAGGCAGATGGTGGCCACTAAATATCAGCTAATTACATGCAACAAAAACTCACAACACATAATCAAACCTGTGGTAGGCAACCCTTGAAAATTGTGTAACAAATCAACTCGCACCCGTCTTTTAGTACTCGCTCCTAGCGGGAAGGTACTTTCGGCGGGAAGGCAAGGGGGGTTTGGGGGCAGAGCCCCCCAACAATAGCGCCGCAGGCGAAAAATTTGAGGTCAGGTTTTATTAAAGAGCGTTTGGTGCGTTTTAGGATAACATAGCGGGCTTAATTCAGTACTGAAAAACTTCAGTATTTATACCGTGAAAACTCGTAAACCACTTGCAGATAAGATAAGATAAGAACACTGATGGTACAAATCATATGCGCCGCATCAACAAAATGCCCAAGGGACTTATGTTCGCGATCGCGTCTTGCAATGATGTGTGTGGCTGTTTGCTAGGGGTGGCGAGTCCCGACGGTTTTGCGACCCGGGTCCCCGTCCACATTACCCGCGGGTTACCCGGGTAGTAAAACAAAAAAATCGTGTGGGGTGCCCTAATGAACTGTGAAGAAACGCGCTCATCAATTATCGTAATATCTCAGACGTAATGCTGTTCTATAAACAATGACGTGCCGATGAAGTAGTATTTCATAATCACGAAAGAGGAACAGCAGCGGGCCATTAAGATAACACTCACTGTTCGGTTTTCATCTGCTTTATAACTTGTCACAGTCAAGTCAAGGTCACGACTCACGATGCGTTGGCTCGGGGCGCGGAAGGAGGGGACTGGAGCCCGAACGAGAGTAAACAAGATAAGGAAAGATTTATCACCATGGGTGATAGCTTTTAAATTTTGACTTCTAGCAGATTGAAAACAGAAGTGATGTTGTGGTAATTATTTACGCGGTATAATCTCTGGAAGATCGCACAAGTGGTTTGACAGGAGGGGGTGGGGGGGCATACTCAGCACACTGCCACAAGTCGGCGGCATGAATCGGCGCTCGATTCAAATTCTCGCAAAAACGATATTTTGAAGCACGTCCATAAAAGTTACTCGCAAGAGCCAAATTGTCACTCGCAAAATGCGAGCGTGCGAGTGGGATTTTCAAGGGTTGGTGTAGGCCACGCAAGAAACAAATTCTGCATGCATATTGTCATCATCAGCAAGGTTACTTCAACACAATTCATACTGAGCCACACTGTCAGCACAACCAGTAAGGGGGCCACTCTCTTAACTCTAGTGCTCGGGAGACAAAACATCCATGGGCTCACTCTGGATTCGAACCAGGACCCTTGGCAGCAAGAGAAAAGCTGCCCCTTCTGTTGTTGCTCGCCAGGGTGTCTCTTCATTCATACTTAAAGAAAGGGTTAGAGATAGGAAGGGTGGAATATAACATAACAGCACAACCAGTGAGGGGGCTTCCCTCCTAGACTCTGGTGCTTGGGCAACAAAACAACCATGTCTTAACCTGGATTTGAACCAAGACCCGTGGCAACGAGAGAGGCTGCCCAACTAATTGTGACTGGGATCAGAAAACAAAAGGAAAAGACACTAGCCAATAGGCATTTTCCACACTAGAAAAAACCAGTCAATTGACACCCTATCAATCACAATCACTTTCTATCTGTCTTCACCAATGGGGTTGAGATGGGCAAGCCTACTCTACACCCTCTGGTGGGTCCGTGTTTCCTTGTTCCTTACAAGGTTGACTCCTTGTCCTGCTGGGGGGCTCTAGCAGGTGATGAACCTGTTAGACCCTTTTCTTCTTTTCCTTCAACCTCTTCACCTGCAGCCAAGAGCTAGCATATGTGCCAGTGACATAGCCAAGAGCTTGCAACTTGTAGTGTCTTTTCCTTTCTTTCTGGACGTGCACCAGACACGCTCTGGGCGAACTCTGGACGCGCACCAGACGCGCTCTGGACGCGCACTAGATACACAGATAGGTTCATGGCCCAACAGATTGTAATAATTAGTGATGACGACAGTTAAGGTTTCTCTTAACCGGTTAATTAAAAAAAAACGTGTAAAATCACGCACTATTGGCGCTCGCTTTGTGTTGTGCAATTGCAAGCGGGAGTAACTGGGAGTAACATGAAGCACCGATTACAAAATTGTTTATGTTGCACATCTGCGTAGTGTAACCGATATCGGATCGTAGGCAACTCGAAATCAATTGCCTCGTCGCTATCTCAGTGCCCCCCCCCCACCGCCATGACGAACTTATGTAATCAGTTCATTCATTAGTGCTCGCGCCCCCCCGATACGTATTTCATCTCTGAATGCTGTCGGTGTCAAGTAATAAATATTGCCATTGAATCTTTCAAACATGCTGATATCTTACTTCACAGAGAACGACCTTCACCTTCACAAAGACTGTCAAAGACGAGTGTAGTGTAGCCAGCATTGTTTACGCGACATCACGGCGGCCAACGTCGCGCGGGGAGGGGAGGGCTATTTATGCTGTGTATTATCTGTTCCGTGAAATAAATCGCACGAGAGGAAAAAAACATTTTGAGCAACAGGAAATTCCATCAAATCTTCCAGAAATAAAAATTAACTACAAACAACATTTTACTCTTTTGATCTCAATTCAATGTGCACACGCCAAGTTTAATACGTAGTAAATAAAATGCAGTAAAACCCTATGGATTGTTCCCGCATCGTCCGCTTTCCCGCCATGATTGCTATATTTAAAAAGTTTTTGCAAACGTCCTATTTACAACAATGTTAAAAATTCCCGCATCCACTGTTCCTCAATCGATTGTTTTCCTCACCGTATCGTTCAAAATGTTGTGTTTCTCAATGTTAATTTACCATAATGCATGCATCATTTTCGCCTTTTATGAACACCGACCGACGAAGAAACACTATTTCCTGCCAGCGAGCGCGATCTTGTGTGAAAGGTCACTTCCCCACCCCGCCCGCCGCCTAGGAGACCGGTTACCCCTCCTCTCCCACTCGCGCTGCCAGTGAAGGACACGGCCCGGCCGGCCGGCCAGCTCATACATCTCAATGTTGCCCTCTCCAGCAGTGCCGTGTTTTTTTTACGCGATAATAATTGCAAGATCATTGTTTTTAATCAATGATGCTGTCAATACAACACTTGGCTACTGAAGACTGCAGTCGATTTTGTTACATACAATAAAATGATCACATGGCATAGAAACATGTGCTTGAATTCATGCTCATTCAAGCTCGTCGGGAAAAGAGGCCGGTAGTGGAGTGGGTAGGCCAGGCCAAGTATCGGGTTGCATTTGTCGGCAGTGCTGAAATACTACGATCGTATGGGCGGGAGAGGGCGAATGGAGAGCCACTCGACCTTCTCACATTGCCCGACTGCTGCTAATGAGGGGGGAGGAAAGGGACTGCATTTACCCATGTGATCGGCAGCACAAGTTGAGCTGTCAAAGCGGGAAGCACTCGGACAAGTAAATAACATAACAACAGGACAAGGTCGGTTCTCTTTATCTCACGAGCGGTAAATACAAAGAAAGAAATTTCACATTACATCCCAAATAAATTATCCGGTTATTGTTCACGTAACCGGTTAGGCTACAAAAATTAACCGGTTCTTAACCGGTTAACGATTAATCGTCGTCATCACTAGTAATAATAACTATTTTCTGCTATGGTTGACTTATACCTAGAGATGTGAAAAAATGGTGACAACGAAATTTGCGAATTTTTTTCAAAGTTGCAATAATCCCTTCAAATTCAGTTTGCACATGAATCTCATGAATTGTGATTGAATGGTACCAATTTCCAATTCGCGAATTTTCGCGGAAATTTAAGTTGATACCGCGAACTAGTGGCGAAATTAGCAATTATGTCCTCAAAATGCGAATTAGGTCACAAAAATTAAAAAAAAAAAATTCAAAGTTTTGGTGGAGGTGCCGGGTCGAAGCCCGAAATTAAATTATACTGGCTAGTACATAAGGTGGAGGCAAAGTGTCAAACAATGCGATTGTGAGATCTTAATAATCGTTTGAACGAGAGTAAGCTCAAAATAGGCCTACTTCATATCCATATCAAAAGACATTACCTACATAAAAAATGCATAATTTCTAGGGGTGTGCGATTTAGCACATTTTGAATTCGAGTCGAGTCGAGTAGATTTATTCTTTAAATACTCGAGTATCGAGTCGAGTCGAGTCGAGTACTCATTTTCAAAATTTAAATTTTTTTATTTAGTCGGTTCACTTGGAACACAACAATTTTTCTGTTGTAAACAAATAATTATAAAAAATACATCATTGTACTTGTATCAGGGTATTGAGGCCTTCCTGCCCTTTGTGCTGGTCAATTTCAATAAAATTATAATTATACTGTATGTTATCTATAGTTCCTGACCCCATAACAATACTGCTGCGATGTTTAATCCGAAAAAAAAAACTCCAAATTCGCACTCGCATTATAATATTCGCGGTCAAAGGCATCTCCAATGCTATTTCAGCATATTTGAATATTCCGCGCCCTAGAATGGTTCCAGCAGAGTCGATAAAAAAGGTTACGTAACTTCTTTATCGACTGGGGTAACCTTTTTTATCGACCCTAGTTCTAGCGATGGTCGACGGAGCGCGCAACGCGTCGTTCGCGTCATCAAACACTGGCATCAAAGCAAAGATGGAAGATTGAAGGAAGAGACATAAAACATGTCAACTACGCCAACTACGATTTTTTAAAAAACGTAAAAAGTGCATTAATGGAATGTTCACTGGCATTCTTTCTTCTCGATAGTTGATGTGAAATATAAGTGATATAGACGCAACGAAACCAATAAAGGATATTTGTTTTCGACGCCGTGTAGGCCTAGTCCTATTCCCGGTTTCCCGCATCCAAGTCTCTGTTGTTGTTTATCGTAATAATTTTTGAAAGCACGCAGTCTCTAGGGCCAAGGCCTACTTTTGCCGTCACAGTACACACGTAGTAGGCCTAGGTTGTAATAAGCCTAGGCCCAGGTCTCTGTGCGTAGGCCTAGCCCTACTGTGATGATGGTTCTTTTCAGTTTTCATAGGATTTCATATGTTTAAAAACTCGACTTGAAAACTTCGAGCCTAAAACCAAACTCGCCTCGATGTCGAGTACAAAAAAAAACTCGAAAAAACTCGACATTTCGAGTAGGTACTCGCACATCCCTAATAATTTCGTAAATTTGGTGGAAGTGCCGGGTAGACGAAAGTAATTCTGGTAAAAACTGTCGGAAACTTTGAAAACTGAAGGCTGAAATTGAGCTTAAAATTCAACTGATTCTGAACTTCACTCTCATGAGCTTGTTTTTCTTTTAAATCTTTCAAATCAATCAAGCTATCCTGAAACTTTTTTTTATTATTTTTTTTAAAGTTGTGCATGAGAAAATTGTGTTTTTTGGTAAATCCCGACAAATCGCGAATTTTTATTTTTAAGGTGCGAATTTTCAAACTTTAAAAAACCATTTTTGCACATCTCTACTTATACTGTACCAAATGTGGTCTTTTTTTATAATTTTCATTATGGGGATGATTAGACACACCCACCTCATAGTAGCACATTGTTTTAAACTTAAACTTACTTGTAACCTCTGTTCTTTTCATGAGTTAGTTTACTCACTTTTCCCACAAACCCCCGGAAGACCTTTCATACAGATATAGGCCTAAAAGTGTAGATCTAGTGAACCCTCTTTAATAACAATTTGGTTTAAAGTCGAAACAGAAAATCTAGGTATAGGAAAAATATGAAAATTTTTTTTTTAGAATAAATTTGGCCTAATCAAATTTTTAAAATCAAAATCAACTTTTAGAGTGCCTATTTGGAATAAAGAGATTGCAGGAGCAGTAACAGGTTGGAATGTTCAAGAACTCCGATTCAGTCAGTATGCCAGCGAGACCTGCTGAGTTTAGTATTTGCCGGTGGGCCCCTAGTAGCACGGTACCCCGGCTCGCCCCCAGCGCGGCCTCCCGACCTTCACGTACATCCCCGCTCGTGATTACCCGGGCTCGTTGTGTCACCTCCTTTTAGAGAGAGCAAGGAGGCACTTTAGTTGCATTACACATATTGCAGGGGGGGGGTGTTTTTAGGAACGTAATAGGTCCCGGTACAAATTGCTGGGGCCTCCCACCTAGGCTGGGAAATTTCCCAATACAACTGGGCGAAAACTGCTTTAGTTTTTTCAATTTTTCCCAAAAAGGGGTCGGTTGATTATTTCCCGTGGGCCTATATTCAATAAATGTTTTTTTTTAAACTTAAAAGACCTAGGGGAAAAAACATGTGAGATGGGTAGGAGACAAACGCTACCTAAGTGGAGTAGGCGCGGTGATAGAAGACATAAACACAAAAAACAAAAAACACTACTTTTAAAACGTTTCGGTCTCGTGCCCTTTCCCTTCATTTGATAGAAAAAGAGTTACTGAGGTGAAAAACAAAGTAGGTATTTTTGGTAGGGTGGGGTGGGGTGAAGTGAAAGTGGTGGGGGGGGTGGAAAGGGGGGCGGGGGGGGAGAGAGGAGGAGAGGGGGGAACCTAAGGTTTTAAATTAGGTTTGTGGCGCGATTTGCAAATCCATTGGGAGCCCGTTTTCCCCCCTTCTCAGTTTTCCACGTGACGTGGGAGGGAGTGACCTGATGACACAAACTGGAAACAGGTCACGAAGGGAAAGGCCCTGCCCATTGGGCTCAAGCCAAGGTTTCCAGGTTTTCCTCTCTTTTCCTGCTGTGCCCATTCATTTGGGGTTGGAGAGTATTAGTGGAAGTCCCAAAAACCGGCGGGGGCCCGGGTTCATCGAAGTTGGTAGACGTGGCTAGGCCACAGTTGTTGTTGTTGGTAGTCATAGGTTTATTTGTGAGGGGGGCAGGAAGGGCTTGACGTTTTATGCATGGGGCACGTCTTGCCCCCTCTGGGTCGTGGGAAGGGGGGGAACCGGCATGACCCCTTCTCCCTTTTTGGATCTTCTGTGGGTTCTCCTCAAATAAGTCCCCAAAGGGTTGGGGGGGCGCTTGAATGCCACCCAGGGGTATTTTGGCTGAGATTTGAGTCCTGGTGACGCAGCCCGGGTGTGCTCCCCCCCCGAAGGATGGGGATTTTTTAAAGTTGGGGACCCGGGTGCCACCTGGTGACACGGGCGATGTCGGTCTTGGTGTAGGGGGAGTGGGGGTGGTGGACGGTTGGGGGTCTGGCAGTCGTTGATGGACCTGTTCCCCGAATAACCCCTGTTGACGAAAGCACGGAGTATCTTCGGAGGTAGCACTCCCGACCCGTTCCGTGGAACAAATTCTGCGGACCGCGGGCAGCCAGCGAGGAGGGAAGGAAAGTTTTTGTGGGCAGGGTGGAGCTTTCTCTGTGTAGGTAAGTGTTTTGGTTGGAGGTTTGAGGAAACCCCCGTCCTGATGTCCCCTCTCCAAATGGATGTCGATGTCTAGAAAAATTTACTTTCTGCCAGAAGAGTCCCACGTGAATTTCACCGGAAATTGCTTTTCAGGGTCTGGAGCCCCCACCTTCAGGTGTCTTCTCCAGGGGGCCCAGGGAGGGAACCTCAAAAAACCTGTGGCTTTGCATGAAATGGGCATGGCCCTTCCTTCGTGACCTGTTTCACAGTTTTGTCATAGGTCATCCCTCCCACTTACACGATGGAGAATGAGAAAATGGGGAAATGGCCTACCCAAAGGATTTGCAAATCGGCCCCAAACCTAATTAAAAACCTTGGTAGTCCCCCCTCCCTCCCCTCCCCCCCCCTGTCACCCTTCCACCCCCCCCCACTCATCTTTTACTTCACCCCCCCCCCCCCCTAGCCAAAGGCTACCTAGCTTTAGTTTTCACCTCAGAACTCTTCTCTACTACTGAGGAAGGTCACGTAGACCGAAAGTTTGAAATGTAGTGTTATTTTTTATTTTTGGTTTATTTTCCCATCACGGCGCGCCTACTCCCTTAGGTAAATGTTGGTCTCCTACCCTATTCAATGTTTTTTCACATGATCCAGCCTTTTGGCCCTTCCTTTCATCACACCCCTTTAAGACCAGGGATCCCAAAAAGTAAAGAAAAAAATAAAAAATGTGCAGCTAACCCCTTGACGAGTTTAAACAAAAAACGAGACATCAAGCAGATCCCTTCAAAGGTTTTATCAATGTCAGTCACATTTTCCTTGTTGGGTCTAACGTCTAACTTGATACTTGTTGAGGAATAGTAAGTTGAGTGAGTGCTATCTGTGTGGTAATATTTCAGTAGTGGTGTATCCAGGTGGGGGGCTAGCAGTAGCTCAATATTCATTATTCAGGATTCATTACGGGGCCTACCTACCTCTGTCAGGCAACGGGATCCACACGGTGGATCGTGTCGGCCGTTTGCATCCACGAGAAGAACTTCTTCTCCTCGTTCGGTTCTAGCGGACATTGCATTTCCACCGCCTTCTCAGAGTCTATGATGAAGTTGAACTTCTTGCCGCTGGCGATGTAAACGCAACGGCAGCCTTGCTCGAACGCGGCGTAGTCCACACCTGGATGCATACGAACATCGTGACTAGATACTTTGAGAAACATTGTTGGGAGTACGTGTGAGTTGAGCTGTCATGTGGGCCTTAAGAAAACTTACTAGCCAGTAAGTAACAACAAACACATGCAAAATCAAATAACCAAGGTGACAAGACATACAATGCATGTTACCCTACTTGTTTTGATTGAATGTGGTTAACCTATTGTAACTTGCACTTGTTACATTAACACTGTAAATTAATTATAGATTGGAGAAGGGTTGACAGGTTGGGAAAGCATAGAGAACATAAAACCCAGCCTGAAGGGCTGAGGGCGACAAAACTTTTCACCTGCTGATGACAACTGCAGCTAATTTAAAGTTGTTTGTTACCTTAATCCACGACGCGTTTCGTCCTTCTGGGACTCATCAGGCGGATGGTGGCCACTAAAAATCAGCTAGCTACATGCAAACAAAACTCACAACACATAACCAAACCTGTGGTAGGGCCACGCAAGAAGTAAATTCTGCATGCATGTTGTCATCATCAGCAAGGTTACTTCACACACCATTCATACTGGGGCACACAGCTGACTGTGTGCCCCAGTATGAATGGTGTGTGGAAGTAACCTTGCTGATGATGACAACATGCATGCAGAATTTACTTCTTGCGTGGCCCTACCACAGGTTCTGTTTGGTTATGTGTTGTGAGTTTTGTTTGCATGTAGTTTAGCTGATTTTTAGTGGCCACCATCTGCGTGATGAGTCCCAGAAGGATTAAACGCGTCGTGGATTAAGGTAACAACTTTAAATTAGCTGCAGTTGTCATCAGCAGGTGAAAAGTTTGTCGTCCCCAGCCAGGGCTGGGATTTATGTTCTCTATGCATTCCCAACCTGTCAACCCTTCTCCAATCTATTGTAACTTGAAATGAATTGTCAGCAATGTGAGAAGCTTTCAACAAATAGGACTAAAGTACAAAGAGACTTTTTAATCAATTATTTGACTTTCAAATGCTTTGTAACTTTTGAAAACCCTCCTTGAAATAAAAACAATTCATTGGATTTAAATAAAAAAACACTGCACAATAATATGTATGAAATATAGACGGTTACAATAGCTTGGCTGCCAAAGTAGAGTAGGCGTACCGAACCATGATAGAGGACACTTACGTACAAAACCCAATACCGGTAGAGCTAGGTAAGCCTACTTTACATTCTAATGCTTGCAGACTACGTGAGACTCGGAGAGGTTGTTTCAGTCTTGCTCATGCCCGAACCCTCTACACACAAGCTTTGTATTTTTGAAGTTTAGCTGTCCTCATTTGTAAATCAATTTAATACCAACTGAATAAGATGGCCTGCATTAATAATGTTTACATGTAGGTCTACGGCCAATTTCTGTAATTTATTTGCATTTCAGTTAATATTTAATAATTCCAAAGCCTAATTATCTAATTAAATATATATTGTAACTTTCTATGGCTAAGAATAAAGGATTCGCTTGACCCACCTCCGCCCCTGAGAGTTTCCGCACGCTCATCATGGACCAGCCGAGGCTCTCCTCCTCCGACAACGTGATCCACTCCAGGATCGTCTTGAAATGTTCGGGCGGCGCTCGGCCCGAGGCGCTGTCGACCCTCGCCTCGTCAATGTGCTGCAGCAGACAGTGGATCACCCGTCTGTTGGCGACGGTCGTCAGCTGCGAGTCCACGATGATGAAGGCGTTCTCCTTGCCGCAGACCTCCTCGCTGAACAGAACGCTCCACGAGGTGGAACGCGCCCGGCTCGCCGTGTCCAGAAGGTGCAAGGTCCCGGCTCCGTCGGCAACGATCGCAAGCTCGGGAGAAGTGAACTTCATCGACGTGTTGTAGTGACCGGGCTTCCTCTCGTGGTGGCTCGGTAGTTCCCACACTTCTATCCAGTCATCGATGCGTCTTGACTGCGTGGACCGCACAAGTGGAAGAAAATAACAATTTTTAACAGTAACTCACTAAAATGCTAACACAGACATTTAAAACAGATTAGCCTAGCCTAGAATAGTATGTATTAATATGAAACGGTTTCAGTAGTTCAATGTATCAATTTACACTGCAATTTAGCTTAGGACAGTTTTAACTTAAGTAGACTTGTTGATTCTGAAAGAAACTTGAAACAACCAATCGGTGTTAACATAGATATCATCGTCATAAGCACTAGGCCTAATTATAGTGATGTTAATAACAACAAAAATTAAATCATTAAAAGTCTGTGAGCAGTCGATAAAGAGTAGTATGCCCAATACACTCAAGGTTAACAAAGCAGATAGCCTAGAGAAATCAAAATCAAGGTAGGGTAGTTATCAAGATAATTGTTAATTTTAGGTGGGCCCTATGCCCTACCCGTACTTACCTCCATGTAAACTAGCCTACATATTTGCAAGGAATTTTTTTTTTTTAATTAAAACTACTCACATTAGCTGCGAAAACATTCTTCTGCACTCGCCATTTGTCATCGATGAAGTAGACGTCGTCGGTTGACCACGGATCACCATACAAATGATTATGAAGACCAAAAGCTTTGACATGAAGAAAAGAATACTGATCGTCACTCGGCAGAATATGATCAACAGCTGAAATAAAAACCATGAATGAAGAAAGGGTAGCATCTAAAAGTAAATTCTGTGCGAGTTATGGCATGGGAAATTGTAAGCTACCGAATAGGCCCTACCACTTCATGCAAGCGAGGTTAGGTTTGTACGAGGTTTCGTGTGGCGCTAGTCCAGAAAGATTTTCTCCCGCGTACATTTGTACGTTGAGATAATTGTCCAGGAGAGCGTCTATTGCCTAAATCTACCACAATTGTGACAATATCTTTTAAAATTATGATTTATTGCTTACCAATTAGGCCTATTGTTAGTTGGAACGTAGGCCTAAGGCCTATATTTCTTCCAAATTAATTAAAAAAATTATCATAATTTATTACTAGGTACTAGGTAGACTAGCCTGTACTATGCTAGGCCTATATAATTGTCTTGAAAATTATTAAACACTTCCAGACAAAATAGGCCTAGAGTAGGGTTGCCATAATTTAAACTCAAGGCGGCGGGACAAATCTTTTCAGGGAAAATAGCACGGGGGGTTTGGGGGGGCTCCCCCAACTATAGCGCCGCAGGTTAAATTTTTAAAACTATGTTTTACGAGTGCATTTTGAGCATTTTAGATAAAAATGCTGGACTGAATGCAATAACAAAATATTGTAGTTTTTGTAGTGCAAAAAACAGAAAACCAACAAAAATGCATTGGAGTGCGGAAATGAGTCAGACTTGGTCAGACTAAGGTTTCGCGATGTACTCGGTACACCCCTTCCCCCTTACCTCATATCATCAACACTAACCAAAGTGCTGACTGTCGAGCCAAGCCAAGTACTTTGGCGACGCACACGCCGCCCGTGGCCCATATAGGTTGCTGTTGATAGCTTTGCACGTTTTGGACTGCATATATCTGATATTGTAAATTGGACTTTGACAATTTTTCTACAAAGCGGGACAATTGTGTCCCGCTGGGTGCATTGGCGGGACGCGGGACTTAAAATTGGATATCGGGACTGTCCCGCCGAAAGCGGGACGAATGGCATCCCCAGCCTAGAGGCTAGGTCTGGGGGATTTGCAATCCAAAGCAATGTTATATTATTTTTCATTTTCCAACTACTTAAAACGTCCTGATTAGGCCTAGGCGCATATACGTCGTCAATGAGAGAACGCAATAGGCTACAAATCCTCTAGATTTTTACCATCTGTTACGCACATAGGCCTACTCGCAATGCAGACTCCACTACAGATCAAATTAGGGGCATGGTAGGGGTTGAGAAATTAAAAGATTTCTCCAGCTCTTTAAAACCTGTGATGGCAGGTGGAGGGAACCCAATGGGGAGTGTTGGTGATTAGAGAAGAAACAGATAAAGGGAGCGTGGATGGCGGAGGTCTCTCCACCGGTCAGATGTGACCAATTCTGCGAGAAGAGATAAGACTAATAATTAGTAATTATGAAGAATCACTCAGCGGACCGGAATTACTTTAGAAGGTAATTTAAATGATTGATGGTGTAACTTACATGGTTTGTGGAGTGTTTTAAAGGGGTATTTAACTGCTAAACTCAAAAAATATATTTCATTCAGGCTAACTAGTAATGAATTTAGCAATTCACAGAAAAATTATTGGGGCCATTATGACCTCCCAAAAAATTGTCAAACATGACATTTTTCGAGCTAGGTCCCAACGGCAAAAATCTCCCATAAGAAATAACATGGGGACGATCTTTATGCCCCGTGACCTTGGAGGACTTTGATCCAAAAAAATATTGGCCATTATTGACGTACTCGACAGCCTTTTCTGTAAATTCTCTATATTTTGTTTTGTAATTTGGGCAAGTAGTTCGGTCAAAATATGCTGATTACCAAGATAGGGTGTGATTTTGGAATGCATATTTTTGCGTGTTTGAGGGTATATTTGGGCACAGTTTCAAGACACATGTTATAAAGGGGCATTTTAGATTGGTACTATGCTCTAGTATCTATGTGGATCAAAAAAGATGCAGGTTAAAGCCGATTAAGGAAATTTTCCAAAACACCAATTTTCGGCAATTTCTGGATCAAAAAAATTAAAAAAATCGTGTTAAATCACAGTTACAAGATATAACTTTTTAAACGGTCATTTAAGTGTAGTATTGTGCTATAGATCACGTGGTAAAAAATAATTTTTGGGGTTTTTAGCCCCTTTAAGTCGGACTCGGCGCACCTTGATTTGGGAAGGCCTATGTTTTTTGGTCAGACGGAATTGGTTGTGTTGATTGACATTTGACATGTTTACGTTGTGAGAGCCCGTTGTATGTCGACTGGAGCGACGGCGACGTGGGGAATGTCGTTTTGCAGTGCTGGCAACTAAAGCTAGTTGTGTTTTTAAGGGGATTGACTGGTTTTCCTTGGAGTTAACGATTCATCAGAATTGGGTGTGTGTTCGTGTGATTGTGGTTTTGTTGTTGGGTTTGAGTTAGGTCCAGGGGCATAGGCCCGGTGGGGGTTGGGGGGAACCCCCCATTCAGTTGTGCATCGAATTTCATTTCGGAATTCATAGCAGTTGATAGCAGAGCACTGGTTTAGCTGGATTCGAGTTCGAAGATGGCGGCGTGTAGAGGTGATGGTAGTTGTTTGTTACCTATGTGTTGTTAGTGTTTGTTTTTTGTGCTTTATTTTGTAACACTTGTGTGTGCATGTTTAAAAATCATTTAAAATTACTCTGTTATGGTTGTTCTAGTGTTTATTCAACAAAAAATGGATTAAAAACATCGCTGAGTAACCCTTCACTTTTACCGACTAGGCCTACTATCCAAGGGGCCCTTTAGGGCATATAATAAAAATAGGCCTAGGCCTAGGCCCTATTTACGGCAGGCCTACCTACTTTAGGTCCTAATCGTTGGGACCGGCAAACTTTTCATGTTAGGGGAAAAGTATGTTACGGCGAAGAGTGGGGGTGTGCTCAAAGCGCGTATATTTTACAATATTCTCATTATTATTACGCGCCTCGCGCCCCCCCCCTCCCCCCTCCCCTTAAGAGCCTAACCTAATTTTGCCATCCGAAGACAGTGACTACGTATATCACGCACGTTCAAAGCGCCATGGTTGAAATCGTCTTGGTTCCAGCCAATTGCAGACTGTGATAATGCGTTGAATTTTCCTCAAAGCGCTTCCGTTTAACTCGCTTTTAGAATCGACTTGGAGGGAACCAATTCGCCTTGAGCTTACGTGGTATACACTTCAAAGCGACTTCGTGCGGGTTCGTGCTGCTTCGCGATATCTTCGTTTTGTAAAAACTTAAAAGCCACTGCCACCGTCTAAACTCTATGCCGTGAAAGTCAATGCCGTCTAGAGTCTGCACTCTGCAACCGACTTAGAAGAACGCGCTTTGTAGTGGCGTGATATGGGTGGATCCCAAATCGAATTCGTTGAAGGCGATTTCAACCAAGGCACTTTGGAGTGCGTGATATACGTAGTCATTGTTGAAAAGTTGGCCAGTCCCAACGATAAAAGTAGGCCGAGGGGCCTAGGCTAGGCCCACCTCATTTACAATGGGTAATGAATGAAGGCGGTGAGTTTGTGCGAGTTTTTTAAATGTATTTTTTGATCTTAAAATAAATAACATATTTTGATTTCTATGTGGTTTGTGGATCAAATGTTTGGAACATAAGTTGAAGAATTGTATGTGGAGGTATGTCAATCATTATCTAAAGTTTCTTTTAATAAATGAGTTGAAAATGAGTGAATTAAAAAAGTATTGAGGGGTTTTTAGATCAATATTGGAAATAAAAAACAAAACACCTCAGACAAGGTGTCAAGAATTTTGAAGATTTGAGGTCTTCTCATTTCTCATTTCTATTTTCACTGTTTTTAATTTACTGTCTTCTTGTTTCAACTGTGTAAATCTTTTTTTATGGCAAAAAACAAGAAACAAAAATCGCCCCTGGCATCCACAAGTCGAACGTCAACAAAGATGACTGAGGTAAACAAGCCCTCATCTGAGTTAGGCATAGGCCTAGAAAAGAAAAAATTAAGAGTAAAAAAGTCAAAAGAAATGGATAAAGACAAGTGCAAATGTGTTATATGCAATAATAATGAAGATACAAATACTCAAGGTGACAAGGAAGTGGCGTGGATTTTGTGTGACCAGCCCATGTGTGAAATTTGGGTTCACGCAAAATGTGCAAAAATTCAAGACGATCTTTTCCAAATACTACAGACGCAGATGGAGCCAAAATAAAATGGTTCTGTGACAAATGTGATGAAGGATTAAAAAGTGCATTCAATAGTAGTCAAGATGTAAAACTATTAAAAAAAGAAAATACCAATCTAAGAGAAGAAGCAAGTAAGCTAAAAAAGACTATAACACAGTTAAAAAGAGAGCAGGCTTTACTACAGGCTGAAATAATTGAAAAATCAAACGAAACGGAGGTTTTCAAAACTTATCTTGAAAAGGACATAGATAAACATGTTAATCTCAACAATGAGCAAGCTAATGATGAAGGTGAAGGAGAGATAGACTTAGACATGGATCAAAGCCAAACACCCTGTCTTTCGCATGTTGAACCGAAAAGCTATGCGCAAACTGTGAAAAGTTTTATCAAAACTAAAAAACATGCTAAGTCAATTGACCTTGAAAGCATAAGTGATGTGTCTTTCCAAGAAAGTGAACATATGAACACCGAAGAGATAGCTCCTGCTATCCTGATCAAATCTAAATCTCAGGATAAGCAACATAAATTACTGCCAATGATAAAGAATGCTATAAATCCCAAGGATTTAAGGATCCAAGTTCAGTCTGTTAAAGAGGACAAAAATGGAAATGTGTTTGTAAGGTGTGAGGACATCAAATCAATGAACATCTTGAAACAAGAAATCAACAAGCTCAGTGAGGAGGTTACACAGAGTGATGTGACGAATAAAGCAAGGCTCGAATTCTTCGTACGTAAAGACTCGGAAATTACACCACTTCCTAAAAATGATCCTGAATTATGGGCCAATTATTACAGCAAAAGAAACATTTCTCTATCACTCATTAGGGAGAAGAAGAAAATGTTTTACACTAATAAGATACATGAGTATAAAGAAAATCCAAAAAAGCTATGGGGTGTCCTGAAATTATTATATAGGCTAAAGGCAAACAGGACAATGAGGGTATAATATACTTTAAAAATATTAGGGCTAAGGGAGACGAAGATGCAGCAGTTAAATTTAATGAATATTTTACTTCAGCCGTGGAGGAAATCTATAACCAAATTACCAGTGTGTATACGATGGAAGAAGTTTTAAACTCTGTACCAATTATAACAGATGTTGAGCTATCGGATTTTAAATTAGTAAATATAGAAACAGTATCAAAAATAATAACAAGACTTAAGATAACGGGACCAGGTGAAGATGGCATTAATGATATAGGCCTAGTGCTAAAAATATCTAAACCCATAGTCTTAGGTTAGGCCTATATAACAAATATAATTAATTTATCTTTGAAGAATGGAATAGTACCAAGTGCGCTTAAAATTGCTACTATTGTACGAGTACCAAAAGTTCCCAAAGCAATTGATGGTGAACAATTCCGTCCAATAAACATACTACACATAATTGATAAACAATTTGGTTTCCGAAGACACCGATCAACAGAAACTGCGTTGCAGTGGATTTTCTCTCAATGGAGAAATGCACTTAATGATAAGAAATTTGTTGTAGCCGTATCATTGGACCTACAACGTGCTTTTGAGACAGTATCAAGGCCAATCCTTATACAAAAACTCAAGCACTATGGAGTTACGGGAGATGCTCTGAAGTGGCTTGAAAACTATATGCAAGACAGAACACAAGTTGTAAATATTGATGGTGAATTATCAGACCCTATACAAAATAATATTGGTGTTCAGCAGGGTTCAGTACTAGCAGCCTTGCTCTATATAATTTATATAAATGATATAGGAAATTTCGTCACTAACATAGTGGTGATGTATGCCGATGATACCCTTGTGTATATCATCTCTGACAAACTAAACGAAGCAATACAAATGTTAAATTATGATCTGCAAATCATCATGACATTTTTTAAAGCTAATAAATTGAAATGTCACCCAGATAAAACAAATTGCATACTGATAACTAGCTCAGCTGTAATGAGAGACCAACTACTGAAAAATAATATCAGCAAAGTAAACATCGAAGGAAAAAATTTTGTTTTTCAAGACCATTTTAAGTACTTAGGAGTCATGGTAGACTATTTACTTAATTTCAAAGAACATATCAGTTACATCTCCAAGAAACTTGCTACAAAAATTGGGTTTATGCGAAGAAATTGTTGGAAATTGTCAAAGTGGGTACGTCGACTAGTTTATAATACCATTGTAGCTCCACATTTCCACTATTGTCCTACCATTCTTATGGACATAAATAAAGGTGACCTTGATATTCTCCAAAAGCTTCAAAACAAAGTCATGAGGGCAACTCTTCAATGTCACAGACTAAAGCGGCTGTCATACCATCCTTGTCACACGACAGACAATGAAGGTAACAATAACGCCATCTATTGGTGTTCACTGGTCACGTGTTATGGTAGTGGGTTCTGATTGGCTCTCGCTACCTCGACTCGCTAGGAAGTTGAACAAGCTGGACATTTTTCGTAGCGAGCGCGAGCTCGCGCTCGCTGGCTCACCGTCTGACGGGGAGGCGGTGAGTTCCATGTAAACAAGTGTAGGCCTACTCACAGAGAGTTACTCGGCGATTTTCTCAATCGTGTGACAGCCGCTTTACACACAGAATGGACATGCTCGAGCAACTTCAGTGGCTTAGTGTTGAACAATTAATCAACTACAAAGTTTTATGTTTCATTCATGAAGTGATGTGCAACCAAGAGAAGCTACTCATACTTCTCAGAATTCTACAAACACAATAATGATTTGCATGATTATCATACTAGATCTGCTCAAGATTTTTACATGTCTAATCAAAATAAGTGCTGTGGGCAAAAATCCCTGTTTGTAAATGGATTAAAAAAATTCAATGAGTTACCTAAGAATCTAAAAATGTTGGTGGGTAAAAAAACAAACTTCAAAAGTGCTAGGGCTATACAACAATGGGTGCAAATTAAGTTTCCACTTGTCTAAAGAAGAAATATCAAGTTATGTACAACCAGAAAAAAATAGCAGAGTCTAGCTGCTAAAAAGAAGATTATACTACAAGGGAAAGTAGTACCTATAGTCCGTGGAACAAGCTGCTAAAACTATAGGAACATTTCAAATCCGGAAACCAGCACCAAAATTTAGGAGCAGGTAAAAGACATATTTTAGAATGTTATTTTCACGGGGGGCACGCATGGTAGCAAATAAGTCACCTGTCATGGCGTCCACAAGATGGCCGCCAAAATAATTCTTAAAATTGCTGTAACTCAAGAAGTAATCATCAGATTTGGATAAACTAAGTTTTTGTTTTATTCGATTTTTAATGCTCTACAAAAATGTCATTAGAAATTTTGCCGTAAATACAATAGTTTTAATTATATTTATATATTATTACAATGTATTGCAATTATAGCACTTTTTGGTATATATCTAATTATTTATACGTAGAATTCGCTAGATTGTCATAAAATTTTCAGACTATGCTAAAATAACGCCAATAAATCCAAATTTTTAAAGTCCCGAAACGAAGTTCTTGTAACTTTTTGATAAATTAATTAATTAAATTAAGCATTAATTAAATTCCAATTAAAAGTTTCTTATTCACGTACCAAAGTCACGTCGTGTATCACACAAGAACAACATGACCACAATGACAAAAACATATTAGTTCCAAAAATTAATTCCAATCACTTTCCTATTAATTCAATTAATTTAAAAAAATGACAATAATCTCAATAAATTTTGTAAAATTAACACAATGTAGTCGACCTTGGAATCATTTTAAAGCTAGTTTTAAAGGCGAATAAATGTAATGAAAAAATTAATTAATTAAATTAATTAATCACCGAATTAATTACAATTTAGTTAAATAATCCCACTTTTGACATATGTATTGTTATGTATACCAAAAAACTCGATCGATCGTCAGATAAAAAATACTACTTTACTGACATAATGCCAATGAATCCGAATTGTCATGTCCCGAAACAAAATTCCTATAACTTACCGATTAATTAAGAAATTAAATGAAGAATTACTTATATCTCAATAATTGTTATTGTCACTCAATTAACACATACAAAATGCCAACAGAAGTATCAAATATAAACAATGCGAGTATAATTTTAAAAATTTATAGTCCCAAATTAAGTTCATGCAACTTTCCCGTTAATTGAATTAATGAATGAATAAAATTAATTGATTTAATCACCATTTGTTGTGTAAAATTAACACAGCCAAACTGGGAACCATTTGCAAGCTTATTTTACAGGAAAATAATTTTGTGGGAAATTCAATTAACAGAAAAGTAGCATGAACTTTATTTTGGGACTATTAATTTTTAAAATTATACTTGCATTGATTATATTTGATACTTCTGTTGGCATTTTGTATGTGTTAATTGAGTGACAACAAAAAATTATTGAGATATAAGTAAGTCTTCACTTAATTTCTTAATTAATCGGTAAGTTATAGGAATTTTGTTTCGGGACATGACAATTCGGATTCATTGGCATTATGTCAGTAAAGTAGTATATTTTTATGACGATCGATCGAGTTTAAGGTATATATAACAATACATATGCAAAAGTGGGATTATTTAACTATATTGTAATTAAATCGGTGATTAATTAATTAAATTAATTAATTTTTTCATTACATTTATTCGCCTTAAAACTAGCTTTAAAATGATTCCAAGGTCGACTACATTGTGCTAAATTTTACAAAATTTATTGAGATTATTGTCATTTTTTAAAAATTATTTGAATTAATTGAATTAATAGGAAAGTGATAAGTATTAATTTTTGGAACTAATATTTTTTTGGTTCATTGTGGTCATATTGTTCTTGTGTGATACACTACGTGACTTTGGTATGTGTATAAAAACTTTTAATTGGGATTTAATTAATGCTTAATTTAATTAATAATTATCAAAAAGTTACAAGAATTTCGTTCGGGACTTTAAATTTTGGATTATTGGCGTTATTTTAGTATAGTCTGAAAATTTTATGACAATCTAGCGAATTCTACGTATAAATAATTAGATATATACCAAAAAGTGCTATAATTGCAATACATTGTAATAATATATAAATATAATTAAAACTATTGTATTTACGGTAAAATTTCTAATGACATTTTTGTAGAACATTAAAAACCGAATAAAACAAAACTTAGTTTGTCCAAATCTGATGATTACTTCTTGAGTTACAGCAATTTTAAGAATTATTTGGCGGCCATCTTGTGGACGCCATAGCCGCTTTCGTTTACCTCGCCAGAGCAACCTGTTAGTTCGGAAAGTAAACCCGGTCAGTAGCAGGTTACTCAGGTTCGTTCGGCAACTATGCCAGAGTAACCCGGTTTTACAACCCGATCACCAAAAAAGTGACCTGCCTCGGGAGCAGGGTTAGTTCAGGTTATGGCGGAAAATACGAAACGATGTGAATTCGATAGGTGGTGTTTATAAGTTGCTATGGGCGATACGTGGATATTTTGGCGCAAAAAATTGTTATTGAGTAGGCCTAGGCCTTGTGCTGCCATTTTAACAATCAACATTAACATGGCAAACTTTAATAACGTTGTTTATATATTTACGTTTAACTCTTGCTGTCACGGCATCCATTTGCAAACAAACCCCACCTCCGAGTCGCTTTCGTTTACTTGGGTTGAAAATGCTAACCTGGTGACGTAAAATCACGTGACATAACTGACCGGACGGGTTACTCTGGCGAGGTAAACGAAAGCGGCTCATGACAGGTGACTTATTTGCTACCATGCGTGTCCCCCTGAAAATAACATTCTAAAAATATGTCTTTTACCTGCTCCTAAATTTTGGGTGCTGGTTCCGGATTTGAAATGTTTTTACGCTTGTTCCACGGACTACTAGGACAAGGGGAGAAAGATTTAACCGAGGCGTATCTTGATTACGAATGGGTATCAGGGAAATTGAACTAAACTAGGGCCTAGACCCTAGCCAAGGGATATATTTTATTCCACTCCGATATTTATTACACAAATGCCAAGTCGAACGAGCCGACGGTAGGGCCTAGGGTATCTTACCTGATTTCAAAGGACTTCGGTAAATGGGCACTGACTCCAAGGAAAGCTTATAACCATTGAATTTAGCATCCAACAGCTCCCTATTTGGCCGTAACTCGATCAAATTAGACATTCTTTTAGTTTGTTTAGAACAAAAACGTAGGCCTACTGTCAACAAACACGTCCATGCACGATACACCACGCTTCGCTTCGCTTGACGCGTATCAGGTTCACCAACTCAAGATCTTGAAACAGACTTTTCAACATTGTCTTGGAAATCACACACGAATAAATGATTGAATACAATGTGTAAATAAAAGACTTTACAATAATATTACAAACTTTCGTATCAGATATGTGAAATTTAGGTAAAGCGAAGGCTTTATTTACTACTGTACCACATTTTAAGTTTGGCTACAGTGTAGGTATGACGGCTTGAATTTTGCAAACGACTAATCGATTCACAACTGACCAGAATTTTCGTAAAAGAGAGGTTAGGTAGGTTACATTTTACCTGCACTTACGCAAGGTAATATAATTATAAATTATAATGTAAATTCAACTGCTAGAATAGGCATATATCATTATGTGGTGTATTTAAATTCAAAGCTCTTCTGGGTACATTGCGTATGCAACAGTCTAAATCTTAGTCCTAGTTCCAACTAAAAATTGTGTAGGGAAGTAGGGCCAAGCATCACAACTTGTGTTCAATACAGTCACACACAATGAGGTTAACACCCAGTTTATGTAGGCAACATATTGGACGAATGTTCAAGAAGCACTGGAAAATCCAAGGGCAGGTAGTCGCTAGTGAAACAGGAGCAGTGAAGGAACTTGTGAGTAGGGGAATACCTATTTTCACCACTAAAGAAATTATCGAAGAGAAGCGGGAATTTCAAAAAGTGGACGTTGTTGGATTGAAACCTTTACCGATTATCTACGACGAAAATCACCCACTCTACAAAGATAGAGAGTGTCATATGTATAGAGATCATAACGTGTTGCTAGAGGGATTGGATCAAGCTAAAATTATCACTAAAACGGTAGAAATTCATGCAGGCCTACCAGATAGCTTGATTGAAACAAAGAAAATTCAGACTAACCAAGACGAACTCGTACAGAGATTTGTTTTGTCATCTCACGTATTTGATGCAACTCAAACTAAACTCCCACCACTTCACGATCCTGAACGACCAGCATGGAGGTTTCCAAGGGTCTTGGGAATCCCGGACTACCGACGTAATCAACTACTGACTTCCAAGCTGCTTCAGTTGTGTGAATCCGTGATTGGCGGGGGTAACGGATGTTTCTTGGTCCGTAATGGTGTGGTTTCTGTTCCAATTGAGAAGGACATGGATCTTCTTCAATTTGAATTAACAGCAGACTTGTTGTTGATGTCTCCATATGCGTTGCCAACCACATCGGAAAGTACACAACTGATCGATTTGCCCGACCTATCTCCTATCAAACATACAATTACGCTAGAGAAAGAGCACATCTATGAAACGAGAAACATCTATCCCATCGTCGGTAATAAATCCCTTCAAGCTCACACTGCAATCTTTCATTATAATCCTACACAAGTAATGAATTTATTTGAAACACCTGTCACCGAGGCCCAGATATCTGGAAGAACATTGATGAAGAGTTTTGCCGTCGCGGCTGCCCAAGCTCGGCAGATGTTCGGTGCCGAAGTTAAAGATCTTCCCAAGCCAATTCTTCTGCAGAGTATTCACACGGACGGACAACGATTTCAATTTGCCGTGTTTCAGCTAAATACACTGGATCTTGATGGCTGCGAAGGAAACAAGAATATTATTTGGATGTCACCAAGGATTGAGATGTTTTCATCGTGCAAGTATGATGAGGGAAAACCAAGTTTATTGGGGTACAATCCAGACGTTTTCAACATGATGTTTGCATTTTACTGTAATGGTTTGAAATAAACCTGTACTAACTAGAGCCTGAAGTTTAGCAGTCATAAAATAAAAATAAAAATTAAAAAATCCTAACAAACCAAATTTTAGTGTTATCCTAACAAGAAGTGTCTCCAGATCCTCCCAATCATGCATACAATTAGTGGTGGTGTGATAGAAGACAGGAAGAGAATTATGTTCAATAGATCTCTAAACAAAGCAAAGTTTGATATGTTGCACAAAACTAATTTTTTATTGCAAATAACAAAAAGTTCCTTTCCTATACCCAACACTGTTTAGTGTTTTGAGCCTAAAAATTACCTAGGCCTACCTACTTTACAAACATATTTTTACTCCGAGAAAATAGTGGGAAATCGAAATACAAACAGGGCCTACCGTTTCAAGAGGAACTTATTTTCAAAGCCGATTATTTTGCTGTTCCAAATAATATGCACTTTAGTGATATATTCTAATCTAAATTTCATTCATCGGGGAACACTCCCGTAGGTGTAATTCATTATATGGAAATCGATAAAAAAATTACAAAATACATCTCAGCTGGGTATCAAACCCGTCTAGTATTCAGATCTAAAAAGGTAAAGCACCCGACTGGCTATAGGGAACCTAAGTTTTGACGGCGGGAAGGAAATTGGTTCTCTCTGGTCTCGGCGCCCATAAGAATTAGCATGGTACGAAAATGTAACTCGCCGTATCTTTTGACTCGCGCAAAAGAAATCCAAACCAATAACATCACAAGATGCATAATTTTGTGATGTATGTGTGTATGATGTGAGTATGGTTGCTAAATGTACTTCGCATTCAAGATTTTGTTGGCACATTAAAAGATATTTTATTAGTAATGTATAATCTAGTACAACCCAGTGACCTCACAGTAGCCACAAAGCAAGTCGGATACCAAATGTTATGCTGATGCCACGGACAAAATGTTTTTACGTGCTTTTTCATGAGCAGTTTGGAAGGTTTTGGCAACAGTGTAGGTAAATGTAGAGTTCACTTCAACTCAAAACAAATGTCATTAATATTTGTGATAGAGCAGAGTTATGTACTATATCCACGCAAAGAGGAAAGATTATAGTTTCTTACAGTATGAATATAATTCTGGTCCGTGGTCGGGTTCTCGCGCTATCGCTTACGAAACATTTAGCACGGGTTAATCGCCTATACCACGCTGACCGGAGAGAACCGGACAACGCCCACTTAGGTTCCCTATTGGGAGACCCGGCCCGGCCGAGACAGATTTTTTTAATTCCTGGATTGATTTTGATGTATAATAATAATAATAATAAAAAAAAATGCGAAATGATTTACCATCATAATATCTACATTTTACTTTGCCTACTTGCTAAAATACTGTAGCCCTATTATGCAAAATAAGCTTACTGGGTATTGTGCTATACTAAAGATACAGTTGAGATGGACATAAGTTAACCACTTGCCATACTACCCTACCACGTCTGCCAGACGGGCGTCAAGGGGTGTTGCTTTGTCAATAGTGGATGGCATGTGAAACAATGACTTTTGAGGAAAAACTTACAAAAAAGCTCATCCATCAACGCGGCGGGACTTAAGCGTTTTCCTAGTTAACTTAACTTGGAGCTGGATATAAGCTATATGGGTGTGATAACAAAATATGTTTATAAACAAGCACAACTCTTTCTAGACAAATTAGTTGTTGAAATGTTTGTTTTTAATTTTATTGTTTCTCTAAGTTTATTTAAAAAAAAATATTGTTAAAATTTTGTTATCAAGATTTAAACATAGGAATGAAGATTCGCGTTTGGTGGTTTCTTGCGCGAAAGTTTGATTACTCCCTGATTTTTGGCAAACCTCATAATTGTTTGAGTGGGATCGTCTAATCATGGAGTACGACAGTAGGCCTACCATGGAGTTTAAATAGGACAGTACTATTTAAACTCCATGGTCTAATGGAGTTTCTAATATGGTCTAATCACCATGCATCTAATAAATCAGTTTTTCTCTTCATTTTTTTTTCTTTCTCTTTGTTTTTTTGTTTCATTCCCATCCCTTTTTATTTAGTTAATTAATTAATTAATTGAATTTAATATCCTGTTTGAATTTGTAACCAAAATCATTGTGTTTTAATACATTGTTATTTTACTATTAGTATTTCAAATATTTACTTAACTGTTAACTCATTGCTGTATCTTCATCTATGTAAGTACAATTATTTAGTTGTCCTCCTTTGTAAATCAGTTTTTTAACTGAATAGCATAGACGTTAAATAAATATTAAAAAATACATTGAGCGCGTTCCGTTACCTGCTAGATATACTGAACCAGTAAGCCATCACGTATACCAAGCTTTCCCTAAATTGCTGGCCCCGCATTGCGTTAGCTATGCATTGTAGGTCTACTAGCGCACGGGTGCCTACTGCGCCAAGTAGAAACAGCAGGCAACAGAATGTGCCCAATGAACTGTATAAAATAAAACCATTCACAAATGATTCTTTCAATTCAAAGTGCATTTTCTAATATTTTTTACCTTTATTTTTTTATTATTATTTTATTTTACCCCATTGAAAATCAATTATATGACTGAGTGGGTAAATAAATAAATAAATAAATTGTATGAACAGTCCTCTCACTCAGTTCTACTGATTTTCAGTGGGACTCTAAAAAGACTCTAAATACGTTTTTAAAACAAAAAATTCCTTTTTTTAAATAGGTACCTATTGTGTTTTAGGTTTAACAGAATATTAATATATTGTAAGGACGTTTGCACAATTGACCCCCTGGTAATATGTTGGGACCATAGATATTAAACACCTATTGTAGGCTAGATTAGCAGTGTCCAATACCTTCGCACAGGCGCGAGCGTAGCAAATTGAAGCGTCGAAAAAAAAGCCAATTCAAAATGGCGATTTGGCATTTTAATTTATGCTTTTTAATGCAATAAAGTATTTTACTGGATTGTTTGATATGGTTTTGGCTTGTGCAGCATGGGATTGAACAAACAGAAACAATAAGAAGTTATTGCATAAGGGAATTTAGTATTCATAAGGGAATTTAGTAATCATTGCTCAGCTGTCAAACTGATGGCATCTTTAAAAATAATCGGTCTACAAATCGCTTCCATTTAATTAACATGCAAACTGGGATTTCAAAATGGCTTCGAAGTGTCACGGAAGTGGACCAATGACTGCTAATCTAGCCTACTGGTTGGGACAGACTAAACTGAACATTATCTTAAGAGTTGCATACGTATCTGCAGGTCTAGCTTACACATACATAAGGTGAGTGAGGTGTCGGTCTTCTACCAATCTTCCAAGAACATCCTGGAACATTTTAACTGTACACTTGCAGTCATATAAAATGAGGTACCATAGCTTGCATTGTATTTTTAAAGTCAGTGTCCACTTAATGAAAGGTAACTAGGTGATACATGACTAGTATTTTGTTCTGCTGAACAAATTAAATAAATCAGTTACATAAGTTATATAACTGATTATTCAGTTCCCAGTAAATACAATTCTCATTTAATGTGTTTGTAAGTGTACGTATTAGGTTGGGATAAAAGATGGCTAAAAAAATTACGCAACATTTTAATGTGATATTTAATGTTTGTAACAATTTCATTTAGTAAACTATTTAATAAGTCTTTTCCGTTCAAATGTTTTGTCTATTTCGAGTCGAGGCGCATTCACATTGCACAATCTTTACAATAATTCCTCATCATCCTTGGCAAACCCACGTGATGTACACACAACACACTAGCAAGCTCGCAGCACAAACCAAACCACTGCATTGGTACCAGATTATTTGCTAGCAAAATAGGCTTCTAATATCCGGTTGAAAGACACACCAAAACTGTCAGGATTTTGTCACTTATAAGAATTTTGAAAAAGACCGGTTAAAAAAAGGTTGATTTATTTCTACCGGTACATGCTGTGAACTATTCTATGTAAATAACTGACGTCCATAAACATAACCATTAACAATTAAAGGTAATAAAATAACTAATAATAATAATATAATAATACAGTATTTAAACATTATTTAGGTATAATATTTTATATATATTGTAAAAATTGAAAGATGGAACACAAATTAACACATTCCAGTGAGGGGAAATGCATAAAAGAGCGACAGCTTACCTTAAAATCTTATCTAAGTTGGGCATGTGTGCAACCTATAAGGGGTGTCGGTTTTGATAGGTAGGCCTACCAACAGAAGTGGAAAGAGTAGAGAATGACTGCCAACTTTGTGACAATTAACACGTACCTAAAAATAAACACCCTAATAATTGACAATGTTATTAATTATGAATTATAATATCTCACGAATTCTTGGCTAAAGTCACAAACTATGTTATTGCCGTCAAAGAGTAAAAGCAAATGGGTAATCAATTTGTTTAAAAATTAATAAGTTGATTATTGAAATCTTGTTGGTAGGCCCTGTTGTTCATTTCAAATTTACCGCACAACTGCTGCCAACCTTGTTGCCAGTGTTTGGATCATCGATTCGTAAAATCTTCCCGTTAGTCAAAATCTTGACTTACAATAAGTTGTTTTCTATTTTCAGAAGGAGTTTCAAGGCCGAATATTGTTGGTTCTAGAGAGTTGTCATGTGCTATTATTTCGTAACCAGTTGCCGCAGTGCCGGGATCTCTCGGACGTGAAAGTTAAAAGAATGCATAACGTGATGAAAATTGCCAAGGTAAAACGAAACAATGAGCATTTGATGATAGGTAGGGCTAACGATCAAATTGACATAAATTGAGTCAAAACCCCTTTAAACACAAACATGTAGCAGAAGAGTAGAGTACTACATTTTTCACGTTGCGCAAGTATAGCATCTACATTTTGAAGGCAAATAGATTTTGTGACAAGTACGCCCTAGCATTAACGATAGCATGCTATACCCAAAGACTGATCATTCTATTCCATTGCCCTCACCAGAACAAGTTAATTTGTGTATGCCTACCTAGTTTCAATTATCCTAGCCATTTAAGCCTCATCTATATCCATGAAAACTATATAATATATTTTAATATATTTATATCTTAACTTCAATTATGGCAACAAATCAATAGTAAATAAAACTTTGATAAAAACGCATTATATTTTTCAATCTAATAATATGAAATACAGTTTGAGTGTTGAATTCACCAAGCAGACAGTTTAATTAGCCAATCTTTAACAAATATTACACGCCATATCACAGGGGTTGAATAATGAATACATAATACTAGGAGCCAGGTCGCAGGTAGACATCAATTGTAAACCAATTAGTATCATAAAACACAAAATAACCAACTTTAAAAGCTAGGTAATTAATTAATTACTACTACTCAATATGAGTTATTTATATATTACATTGTAACCTCGATGATTCCTCGTAATCCGACCTTCATCAGCAAGTGGCAATAACCATTGTGGTAATGTATGTATGCATTCGAGTAATAGATTCGAGTTCAACCAGGAATTCAACTGGCTTGCATGTTTGCTGTTATGTAGTATTAGTAACCGTTTTCACTTTTGCTTCATATTCTGTATGGCCTAATGATTGGTACCAATTTATATGTCGGCACGCTCTGCCAACACTATTACCACCTTAAATTCCAAACCAAGTCCATGGCCCTATTTTCCAGCAAGCACGTCAAACAAATGCAAAGACATCTGAAACAGCCTCTTCAATTTTTAAACTGCAATACAGTTTAAACCAAAATTTCATTCCCTTGGCTCCTAGACTTTGAAATATTTCTCAACCCCTACCATAACACACTCTGTAGTAGGCAGTAACAATTAAAACCACTTGAACCATTATCTCAAAATACATCTAGGCATTACCTTACAACCATTCAAGAGATAAGAGTATTAAGTATAGATATAATAACTAATCTATTTTGTAAATACAGTATAATACAGTCCTGAACAAGAAATTAAACAATATTAATTAATATTACGTATCATAAATGAACATTGTAGAATAGTGGTAGGACCCTACCTACCTACTAAATACATAACGTAGCTCTTCATTCGATGAACATTAGGCTTATTCTTAACAAAGGTTCGAAACTGTAAGCGTTTATATTTCCTATAACTTATTTGTTGTGGGCTTAAGTCTAGTGATTTGGTTGTCGTCAGCTGTAGAAAGAGAATATCGCCGTGGTGTTTTGAACCACTACTCTGCGCACCCCAGGCCACATCCAATGGACGGCTCTTTGCATTTTCAACCACAACCAGTAGGGCAGAGAGCATGGATCGGCGCGGTACAGCACCCCGCAGTAGTGCTTCATATAATCAGTAAGCACGAGTTAAGGAAGAGACGGTATGTAGGGCACGTTTTCATATCACATACAATGAATAATATTGCACAAGGGCATAAGAGAATTTGGGTCACTTATCACTCACACCATAGGAATTGCTGGTGAGAAGAGTCCTGCAGAAAGCCCAACAAGTGTAAGCTGTGGTGCATGGGTCCTCCCCTTGCGACCCTATGCACAAGCCTGTCAGGACCTTCACTGCCCACCTCATCAGCAAGACCCAGGGGCGCCGATTATGTGGGTGCTCGGGGCTGAAGCACCCCTCCAAAAATCCTGACTAAAATAAAAGTTAGGCCTATAACTAAGTTTTGAGGTATTTAAAAAAAAAAGTTTCTATTTTTCACTTGGAAGCAATCAAAGTGATTAAAACTATGTTTTTGCATTTTGAAATATTTTTGCAACTTTAATGGTAATCACAATTGAAGTAACGAAACAATATCCACTGTAACCCAATCTATCATCAACTGATTTTAGTTATTTATAAGTTGTAAGCCTAGCTAATTTACTAATAACTAGTGATGACATCGGGTAGTAAATATTGGAGTCGACTCCGGAGCCTTGGGAACCGGGTAGGAGTCGACTCCCCAATCCACAATTAATTTTTTTTTTTTAAATTTTTTTATGCAAAAGTTATTTTTAGCCCACTACTCTAGTAAAATAAATAATAAATAAATTGTATGAGTCTACCCACTCAGTTATATAACTGATTTTCAGTGGAGTTGCACAACGCTGTCCGGCCATTCCCCCCCTCCACCCGCTACGTATCACTAGCTTGCTTGTCTCTTGGCCCGGCCAAGACTCTCGCTGATTTGTTATGTTTACGTTTTGAGATAAGATAACGACTAACAAGACAACAAGTGCAATCTCATACAATTTATCATAAAAAAAAATAAAAATAAAAAAAATTTACCCGAGTCGACTCCAACAGGAGTCGGTTAGGAGTTGGGTACCCGAGTACCCGATGTCATCCCTACTAATAACGTTATATTATTAAACAAGTATGGTTAATCGCATTGTGATTGTTTGTGCTTATGAGTACACATGCCCTTCTCCACTTCCATATGCTCGAACCGGAATCCCCCCCAAAAGAGTGGCCATGCTCGACACTCGACAGAGCTAGTCAAACGTCAAACTCACTTGAGTCATGCAGGAAGGCTCATGATTGTTGGACCGATCGCGAACGTAATGATATGCATATTCGATGGTTGGAACATGGTCTATCTCGCACTTCCATATTTTTTTGTTGCGGTTTTCTAGTTTTTACTGTAAAAAATTGCATTATTTTGGTAACATGATGATCTATCTCGTTAGTGTTCCAATTCTCTTGTTGGTAGTTTTCTGATTTCGGTATTGCATCCAGCCCCCTATTTTTGTCTTAAACGCACTAAATGCACTCTAAAAACGTGATTTTCAAAAATTTCGCCTGCACCGCTAATGTTGGGGGGCTCTGCACCCCAAACCCTCCGTGCGTGGTCCCTTCTCCACGAAGTTGAGCACCCCTCGGAATTTTCAAAATCCGGCGCCCCTGGCAAGACCTACCAGATACATAACAACAACACCTGTTGTACCAGCAACGAATTTACCAACTTACCGTATTGTGCCGAATATAGGCCGACCCTGAATATAAGCCGACCCCCTAACTTTTCTTGTTGAAATATTAAAAAACATAGGCTATGCAATTAGCTATCAAGGGACTTTGAGACTTAAAATAATGAAAAAAGGGTATGCTTATATTCAGGACAATACGGTAAATGCACACGATGCCCTGCCGAATATATTGGGTTGACTACTAGGCACTAACACTCTAAGCACTAGGATGAATGGGCACATGCAGGACGTGAGAGAAGAGAATTTGGTTAGGTACTTACCACTCACACCGGTTGTATCAAATACTACTTCTAGTAGAATGAGGAAATGCCTGGGAATGTTGTACTATTTTAATACCTAAATAGTAAATACTAACAACAAAATTATCGCTGATGCTGCAAGACGCCATTAGGTGGCAACTTACCAGACTATATGCATCACTTATCCGCCAGTCTGTCTGCGTTGTGTTTATTTATTTAATGTCTATCCTACTTGGTTACAAACTGATAGTTACAAAGGCTCACACTAAAAACCAAGCACAATGTACGATTGACATTCATGTTAGTTTACTTTCTTGCCATTGCCCTTCAACAAGGATAATACAGAATGTTTTTGTTGACTCTGGGAATAAAGGGGGGTAGCTAGCCAGAAAGTTTGAAAGTTCATGTAGGCTACCCAGAAACTCCCCCATTCATTTATTAATGAATGCGAGGAAAAGTTGCTATTTTTAATCCCTCTTTATACCTGGCACCTCCACCAACAACAAAATTTTAACGGTGTAAAGAAAGATTGAAGAAGGGTTGACAGGTTGGGAAAGCAAAGAGAACATAAATCCCAGCCTGAAGGGCAAGGGGCGACAAAACTTTTCACCTGCTGATGACAACTGCAGCTAATTTAAAGTTGTTACCTTAATCCACAACGCATTTTGTCCTTCTGGGACTCATCAGGCAGATGGTGGCCACTAAAAATCAGCTAACTACATGCAAACAAAACTCACAACACATAACCAAACCTGTGGTAGGGCCATGCAAGAAGCAAATTCTGCATGCATGTTGTCATCATCAGCAAGGTTACTTCAAAAACCATTCATACTGAGCCACACCGTCAGCACAACCAGTATGGGGGCTTCTCTCCCAACTCTAGTGCACGGGAAACAAAACATTCATGACTCACCCTGGATTTGAACCAGGACCCTTGGCAACAAGAGAAAAGCTGCCCCTTCTGTTGTTGCTTGGCCAGGGTGCCTCTTCATTCATACTTAGAGAAAGGGTTAGAGATAGAAAGGGTGGATACACTGCACAACCAGTGAGAGGGCTTCCCTCCTAGACTCTGGTGCTTGGGCGACAAAACAACCATGTCTTAACCTGGATTTGAACCAAGACCCGTGGCAACGAGAGAGGCTGCCCTACTAATTGTGACTGGGATCAGAAAACGAAAGGAAAAAACACTACAAGTTGCAAGCTCTTGGCTATGCCACGGACACATGTGCTATACTAGCTCTTGGCTGCAGGTGAAGAGGTTGAAGGAAAAGAAGAGAAGGGTCTAACAGGTTCATCACCTGCTAGGGCCCCCTAGCAGGACAAATAGTCAACCTTGTAAGGAACAAGGAAACACGGACGCACCAGAGGTGTAAATAAAGATATCATAATCTTTGAATTCTTAACAATTATGATGGCAATACTGCTTATTGGAATGCTATATTATGCTATAGGTACTGCTGATGTATTCTTTGAGTTGAGCACATTGGATTGGATTGGAAGACACATTGGATAATAAAAGGAACATGTGTAAGCGTAAGTCTATCATGCAGTGTGGTATTAAAAGGATATTATAAGCCCCACGGCGGGTGTCCTCCGTTGATGTAGAGAACATACGTAAAACCATCCTTGCACTTTCCCTTGATAGAGTAATAATACGGCAGGAAGGAATGTAATCTGCAAAGGCAAACAATACAAAATATGTCACTTGGTTATATCCATTGTTGAATGGATGGTCAAGTTTAACATCTGTGTTTAATATTTGGGGGACTTTTGTTTTCTCGATTTGGTTAGTCGGGAAACACTCCCGTAGGTGTAATTGTTTTAATTTACTTCAATTCTGGAATGCGGGAGATCCGTGGTTTGATTCCCGGTTGGGGCAGACTTTTTTTAATTTTTGGGGGACTCATTTGATAACCTACTAATACCAAACCAAGTACCACCAACCTGAAACATTGATGTTCATAAAACTTAATAGCTGCCGAGTTCGTTGTCAAGACATGTAGAAACAGCGCTTTGCAATCTGCACGCTCTATTGTAGTCAAATGTGATATTAGGTTGTCGAGAAGAAGTGAGGCGATGCCATTTCGTCGATGGTCTTTGCTCACGCCCAGACTCAATATGTAGCCAACTTCAGATTGCTGACTAAATGTCTGTGATAAAATACCACGATCTTCTTTGTTAAGTTTTACGTAGGATTTTATTTCCGCAACAATGAGTCCAATAATAACGCCTTCATATATTGCCGCCAATGAGTAAAAACGAGTATTAGAGGTGATATCTTCATACCAAGAGTATGGATAGTCGATTGGAAACCAATCTTGGCAGAGAAAGCGAACCTGTGAAAGAAAGCAATAAAAGTTTGAGAGGATACAGGTAGGCCCTACCTACAATGTTGATAGGCTTGGTGTTAACATTAGTTGGTGTTTGCTTACTAGTTTGTTTATTTTAAATAATACCATAGGTATAACCAGAAGAAAATTTAGCATTCGGGCCATGTGCCTTGAAGTACAGTAGCCTCCGTGTGGCCAGGTTGTAGATCATTCCGTAGACAGTCCGAACATGAGTGTGACCGGGATGGAATGGTTGGTGGTGAAAGCTGGAGGATAGAAGGGACTGGGTAAAATGTACAGGGTCACCAGGAACAACGAGGGATGGAGTGAGTTGAAAAAATGTATGAAGAGGGCAAATTATAGTGCTAGGGCCAGGGGAGACAATTCATGGAAGTAGGTAAGAAAGAGGATGGAGAGTGGAGACCAGATGTAGGGAAGTTGACCTTTCTAGCCAGGACGGTAGTTAAGTGGAACGGGCTAACGGAAGCATAGGTTGGGGGGGGAGGCGCGAAGCGCGTATGATTTAATAATAATAATAATATATATATATCACTACACTTTGTTCCAACATCGTTTAGTTTGGGGTGTTTCCACCTAAATCTTGGGCATCACCGAATCAGCACCGGCCTGCCAAGCTCGGCACCTCAACTTCTTCCTCATTCTCTTGTCGTAACACCAACTCTCTCCACTTTTTCCTGTCCTCCCACCATCTTTCTCTCTCTTCAACCACTTCCCACTCCTCTCCTCTCTCCTCCACATCTGTCTGTACTTGATCTTGCCACCTATCTCGAGGTCTTCCCACTCTTCTCATATCATTCTTTAGTTCAAATGCTTGTCTTGGGATTCTATTCTTCTCCATTCTTCTCATATGTCCATACCATCGTAGTCGCTCCTTTCCCATCTTGAACTTTAGGCTCTCTACTCCTACTTTCTTCCTTATCATACTACTTCGTATCTTGTCCAACTTTGTCACCCCTGCCACACTGCGTATGAACTTCATCTCAGCTGCCTGTATAGCACTTTCTCTCCAGCCCATTGGCCACGTTACAGCACCATATGTTAAAATGGGTAGATAGTACATCTTATATAGGAGCATTTTGCATTTTTTAGGGAAATGCTCATTCCAAATTAACTTTCTGACTTTTTGGTAAAACTTTTCTGCCAACCCCACTCTCCGCTTAACTTCATTCCCTACTTTTGCTTCATTAGTCACAATACTTCCTAGGTATTGGAATTCATCTTTTTCCTCCAGTTCTACTCCCCTCAGTGTGATCCTATCTTTATATCTTTGAGACTTTTTGACTCTTTGCATCACTAAAACCTCACTCTTCTTGATGCTAATCTTCATTCCAAATTCTTCTGTCACCTCGTTCCATTTATCCACCTTCTGTTGTACTTCTTCACCATTGTCTCCAAATTCCACGATATCGTCTGCATATATCATTGTTCTGGTATCTTGATCTTTTACCTCTTCTTCTGTTACCTCTCTTGGGTGTACCCTAAGCAACATTTCATCCATTACAACGTCGAATAGTATGGGTGATAGTACTATAATAATACTAATAATAATAATGAATATAAGGTTTTTAAGCATAAGCCCGCTTTGAGGACATTATTAGTCAATGATAGCAGTTGTAATAAAAGTATGCCCCTACAATCTGTAGGCGACAATCAAGTATTACGACTGCTATCATTGACTAATAATGTCCTCAAAGTGGGCTTATGCTTAAAAACCTTATATTCATATTCCCAACTCATGGGAGATGAGAATTGATTGATTGATTGATTGGATATTGCTTAACGTTTCATCCAATCAATCAATCAATTCTCATCTCCCATGAGTTGGGTAGTATGGGAGATGAGGATTGGATTTTTCCATGTGTTCTTTCAGTAATGACAGCTACATTGCAGCCTTCTGTTTGATTACTACCATGGACGTCAACAGTCACAACAAATAGCAGTTTAATGAAGGTGTGTCTTATGTCTCGGTAGCTCATTTGGCAGAGCTATGGCGTTAAGCCAGAGGTTCTGGGTTCGTTCCCCAGTCGGGGCATACTTTTATTACAACTGCTATCATTGACTAAAAATAATAATAATAATAATACCCTAATAATGTAAAACATACCTACTTGCTTTTCCCAGTTGACTGACCCCAACCAAAAGAGTACCCAGAAGGGGTAGGTACTGGTAAGGTAGCATCTGCCAAAGAGTGATCCTGTCCACAAGGAAGAAGAAGAGGCCGAGCAGTAACGGTGAGTGAAAGAGGAAGAAAAGAATTTAAGGAGAGAAAGAAGAACCTGCTACCAACCAATCATTTGGTTAACCATGGGAAGCAATAAACAGAACAGAAACTGCATTGGCTTAGCTGACCTGACCCTAGGCTTAGTTATACGTAATACTGTGGCATTTGTTTTGCGAAGTGTCTATACGTCCGACAGGTCGGACGGGCAAGCAACCATAGGCTGTACGCCCGCTGAGCTTGTGGACGTAATTAAGTTCTCTGTGTACTTCCGTTAGGTTAGTCAACTTTCCGCCTAGTTGTAGTACGGCGCGCTAGTTCTAGGATATAATCGATAAGAGCGCACCCGAAATCCTTAAGTTATGCGCTCCTTGGCCGTCCGCCGTCGGACGGGCAAGCTACCACAGGCTGTACGCCCGCCATCTCGGCGGACGTACAGACATGGCCTTTGTTTTGGCCGTAGAACTGCGGTAGTGGCTATTTAACCGTAGGCTACGGACAAATTAACAATAACAAATCGTCCGTAGCAGTACGATACCACCTAACTAGGCCAATAGCTGCAAATATCACAGTGCATTGTAGCAGAGTGGTAGCGCGTCCGAATTCTAGGCGAAAGGTCGGCGGTTCAAATTTTCGTTTGGTCGTTTTTTTTTACCATTCTAGGTATTTGGGTCCATGTTTTTTCTGCAAATGATTTCACTACATTCGGCCCCGTCGCAAACACAATTCTAGATGATAAAAGCGTATAAAAAGTGCTAGGCCTAGGTAGGCAACCGAAAAAGGACTCTCGTTTAAAATAGCGATGTTAAAGGTCTTGATGTTTTTTTGTTGTTACCTACTAAAACAGCAAAAAAAGGATGACGACAACCGAAAAAGGACTTTCGTTTAAAATAGCAACGTTAAAGGTCTTGGAAGATGTTTTTGTTACCGTAGTACAGTCTACGGTTAAATTGTATAACGTAATTTTTCCGTAGCTACGGTTAAATAGCCACAGCCTAGTAGAACTGCCACACTCAGCATTAAGTAAATGACGTAACCTTGAAGACTAAAGGCCGATGCACAATTGCCCGGTAACGAAAACGGAGAACAGAACGGGAAGAAAGTTGAATCACAGGTTAACTTACGACACGATGCACAATAAAGCTTCCCGTTGCCGGTCGTTCCCGTATCCCGGCAACGACAACGGGAACATCACCAAGTTTTAACTTTCCGTAACGTTTCCCGTTCCGTACGTTACCGGAACCAATGGAATCAAGATGTGCACGTCTTAAAACTATTTTATCAGCTGATTGATGGTTTATACGCGAGTAATATGCGAAATAAATTAAATAAACATGAGCGGAATAACAAAATACAAAATATAATTAACACACTTGTTATTTGATTTGTTCCCGTCGGTTTGCTTCACGGGCTGTTGTGCATCGAAGCTCTTAACGTTAGCGTCTTCCCGTTCTCGTTCTCGTTCCCGTTTTCGTTCCCGGGCAATTGTGCATCGGCCTTTAATCTACTGGTCTAGGCCTACTGTATACACAGAAAGGCTTGGTTCGTGGCCCACGTACCTCTTCCAAATCAGCAGGGCACAAAAACCTTAATTGAAGGTTTGTTAAGCCACATAGAGGCACTGGCTTAGTCATACAGGACGACTTTGTAGGCCGATTTATCTGGTATCCAGCATACCTAAAAACACAATGAAGGTCTAGGTGTAAGATTTACGATTATGGCAACATAAATAACTCAACAAAGAAGGGAAGCCTCTACGCTAGATCGTAAGGGGCCTAGGCTAGGCCTAGGCCTAGGCCTAGCCCCGATTTCTTACCAATTAAATGCAGCCATGAAATGCCCAGCTTACACCAGGCCTACATTTTAAGATTTGCTAAGGTTCACTTTGACAACAGAACACACTTTTGATGACATTTTGTTAAAACACTTGCACTGAAGGGAAAAGGCTCAATAGTTTAGTAGAAGTAGCCCTAATCTTTTATAATCAACAATAAGTTCACTAGAAAAATAATCACTTGACATGTTTGTTGCCATTGCAGAACCGATATTGGTAGTTCAGGTTGGCAACTGAAAACAATTAAATAATTTTTGCTTCGTGACCATATTTTGAGATGTAACGTTGGTGTGAGTGTCAAACACATGTGAAAAGAAAGATGGCGGATGACACCGTGCCAACCACCGTGCAGGGTTTTAAAGGTAATAAATACATTTGGTAGTTTCCGATGTTAATATTTACTAACGATTCAAATGCTGAAGCGAAAAATTACAATGGCTAGATTAATTTAAGGTCTTATTACACAGGGCATCCGCCATAGACATCGCATCCGCTTCATAACCTCACTTATAGGCCTAGGCCTTGTTGTAGTAAAACTACAAGCTTTGGGTACGTTCCGAATGATGCTAAAGCGGCTGTCAGACGATTGAGAAAATCGCGCGAGTAACTCTCTGGGAGTAGGCCTGCACTTATTTACATGGAACTCACCGCCTCCCTGTCAGACGGTAAGCCAGCTCGCGCTCGCCACGAAAAATGTCCAGCTTGTTCAACTTCCTAGCGAGTCGAGGTAGCGAGAGCCAATCAGAACCCACCACCATAACACGTGACCAATGAACACCAATAGATGGCGTTATTGTTACCTTCGTTGTCTGTCGTGTGACAAGGATGGTAATAAACTCGCGCGATTTTCTCAATCGTGTGACAGCCGCTTAACTTGCAGTCTTGGGCGTGCCCAAAGCATTCCGTAAACACCGCCGCCATCACAACGCCCGTAACGCCCAATGTTAAACCTCGGGCATCTTGGGCATGTCTGGGTGTTGTGGGCGCGTGGGAGCATCATTCGGAATATGGCCATTGTGTAGGCCTAATCTTTGGTAAAAGTGTGTAGCTGAGCCTAAAGACAAAGCACAAGTTTTTTTTTGTACAGCATTGCTCTGTTGTAGTGAATGAAAAATTAGAATGCCAATATTAACCTGCTAACTGGATAGCCCTACCTATTTTTCCATAAGTCTTCCTTCTTGTTCCCCATGTCATTCTTCTTTCTTTTTAGTTTTAAAATTCAAGTTCCAAGCGTCGAGTACAGTTCTACGCGACGTGTTCTGCAAAAGACACGCAGTTCGTGAAGCAATACCAGAAAAACCAGCAGATCGAACGTTGTTCCTTGTGAACATCCCCCCTTACTGCGACGAGGTAAGGTCACTTAAAAAATATGCATCAGTCACCCTACATGCTTGGCCAATATGTATCATCTGTAGACGACATTCTTCTTGTTTACAGGAATGTTTAAAACGTGTATTTGGTAAATGCGGTCTTGTCAAATCGGTTTACTTTCACAAGAAACCAACATCCGGATTGCCGCCAACAGAAGATTCCTCTTTTTTCCCAAGACATGAACCTGTGACGGTAATTTGTATAAATTGAACCACTATATTTTGTATTATTGTACATGTATTGTCATCTATTTGAGTGTACAGTATTTGTTTGTTGGATTTTATTGTGTGCATGTATTATAACATTATGCATTGGACTGGTAAAGCTGCTCCATCAAAAATTTGTAGTTTGTGACGTCACCAGTGGGCTAGTTCTAGCCAATCAGCAGACAGTATAAAGTACAAAAAATAAGTATAAAGTATAAAATACAGTCATACAGTCAAACTCTAATCGCGTTGATGGAAGACCTTCTTAGGTTTACTATTCCAAAAAGTCTCTTTTACTAGCTAATCTTGATTTTATCATATTTTCCAGGGATACAAGGTGGCTTATGTTGTGTTTGAAAACGCTAGTGGTCTCGAAAAAGCCTTGAAACTGAACACATCAAAACCTTTGATTCTGTCTACTAAGGAGCATCCTATCATAACTGGAGTTCAAAGTAAGTTATGGTTCTTAACTCGTACTTGACTCTATTACAGGCCGTCATCGAGAAATTTCCGCACCGCTATTTGCACATGTGACGGCTACACAAGTTCGTACTTAGGCACTTGTTATTCACTGATAACATTGTATTGTTATAGAATGGTCTCAGGAATATAATGCCAAGATACCGAACAAAGATGCCTTGCAAACTGAAATCAATACTTACATGATGGAGTTTGAGAAAGCCGCGAAAGAAAGTGCTAGCCGAGAGAAGGCGGAGCAAGAAGCCGCCGATGGATGGGTCACCGTCACGAAGGGGTACGACATTTCCGAGACCAGTAGTTTCAACTTTCAACACTGAGCTAGATCAATCAACATAACACCAACATAGGCATAGACCTTCATATGTAGGCCTGTAGTAGTTTATGGATGGTACATTCACAAATAGTAATTTCTGTTATACTACACTTACATAATGTTTATAAGCCTACATAGTATAGGCCTACATATTGATACCTAATGTCCAAAACAGCATTACCGGTACTTGAATTGTATTGATAATAATTCTTCTTTACTTTTAAATACCTATGTAGAAACAAATAGGCCTAGTCTATGTATTAAAAATCATTATGTCTACCATAATCACGATCATGAGAATTTAGGACCGTAGTAAGACTTGTTACTTGTTGTTGCAGAGGACGAACAAAAAGCTTCTCCCGAAAGGAAAGCGTGTCGAAGAAAATCATGGCCAATGAGGAGAAAAAGCGTGCAAAGAAAGAACTACAAAACTTTTACACATTCCAAATTCGAGAGTCTAAAATGAAAAGTATGTATACATTGACACTCGCACACGTCACCAACATTCAATCCTTCATTTGTTCATCTACCCTAATTATGTGTATATTATTTTCAGATCTAGCCACCCTGAGAGAAAAGTTTGAAGAAGATAAAAAGAAGATAAGTACATTGAAGAAGTCTCGCCGATTCAAACCTTTTTAAAGACAACTGCGTAGGCCTAATACAAAACTTTTGAACTGCGTAAGGAGATGGATTGTAAGTTGTAACTACTATGTATGTATGTATGTATTATTCATCATTCAATTACTCTGACAAAGAATAAAGTGTGACCATTTTTTTAAAAGGATTTTAATGAAGGGATTTTTCTCTACCTACTGCTGTACCTACTCTTTAATTAAACCAAACCACTCTACTTCCAATAAAGAACTACAGTAGGCATGCAGATGCAGATGCACACGATAATCGATTTTGGATAAAATCTCGATAATTGATAATGAAAATACATTATCGATATTCGATAATCAAAATATCAATAATTTGTTGAAAAAGGCCCGAAAAACGTAATTAGTATTTCCTGCTTGGGCAGACAGAGAGAGAGGTCACAAGGTGAGAGATTTATATTGATATTTATTTATATTATTTTAGACAGGACAAGGCAGTGAGTGGCATGAGATTGTATTGTTTTGAATTTCATTTGTTAACCACCACATTTGAGATTCCATCTGTCGGAACGGCCTTGAATTTTGTATTGGTAATATCGATTTATGGAGTAGAATGACATAGGACCTACCCATTTCGATAATCAATAATGAAAAAAGTATCGATGTGCATCCCTTACAGTATGATTTAAATGTTATTACCCTGAATCACTAGTCTGGAAGAGAGGCATGCAATAGAGCGACTATAGAAGTGCAAGTAGAGGCCAGGCCACTGTGAGAGTCAGGATAGCAGCAATTGGTGGATATGTTTACAGTTGGACCGGGGTTCGATACTCTGCAGAGATGGATTTTCTAATTTCTAAATTGATTTCCATATTATTGATTTGAATGATTTTATTACCGCTCACCAGTTCATTTTTCTTGGAAAGAAAGTGTTGATACGCGGACTTGAGACCCTACGAGGGGGTGTGCCGCAGCCAGGGAAGGGAAATTTGAGGGTAATCCCACTGCATTTATAATTTTATATATAGGCTACATTATTTGTTGACCTAACACACACTTTAAGATGATATTATATCACAAATAACTTTTTGATATAGATAAAAGTTGCACTGAAAAGTACAAATTTAGAACTGAATAAAGTTGATTTGCAATGTTGTATATTAGTTAATACGTATTTGAAAAGGGTGCCAGTACTGTGCTCCTCGAGCAGTGGAATTGAACTGGCAGAAAATAACACCCTCAAGTTGTTACCGGTACCTGTGTTTGACAGAGTTATATACTCCCAGAGCGACAAAATACAAAATAGTAATACTATATGCAGAATCTGAGGGATTGAAATTCAAATGGAACCTTCATTTAGCATATTTTGGCTTGAAACCACCAATCAACAATTAAACTGAGTACCTATGTAGTACAAATATCCCAAAATACTTGATTATTAACTTGCAACAAAATGTTGAAACTTGTTCCATGAATGGAAATTAAAAAATCAATACAAATTATGTATGTACCAACTACCAACAGCAGCAGGCCGTGCTAGAGAACAACCTAAGAAGAATAATAAGAAGAACCTGATTCGGCAAGAGGTAAGATTGACGATATTAATCAGAACATAATATAATATGGCTGTTAGTGATCGCAGATGGCAAATTTCTAGGGCGAGGCTTAGTCGAAGAAGACGGAAATGGCAAGAAAGGTTTCGTGCTTTTGGTGGCTTGTTTACATTGTTTCTTTTCTGACATTTAGAATGATCAATTATGGATGCAATTGCAATTGGTGACACGACTTAATCCAACTAAATGTAGACAGGTCTATGGCATCCCTTTGGAAAGTGAATTGGTTTCAATAAGATGCTGGGTTTCCTCCGGAAGTCTGTGTGGAAGTATTTTTTAAGAAAAATAAGACCGGTTGCATTGACTAGATGTTTGGGACGTCGTAAACAACGGACAAGAAGGCGACGAACTAGCACAATGGCCAAGAGTATTTGACTTCACATTTGGCAGCATTTTCCTGTTGCTTATTGCTCTTTCTGGGGATGTGGAGCTAAACCCCGGTCCTTTGCAGTGTGTTCAACTGATGATCATTCGCTTGCCAGTGACTCATGCAGACCACCTGTATCGCACATGGATATCATTTACCTCCTTCTTGCTTTGTGTGGAGATGTAGAAGTAAATCCTGGTCCAGTCAACGGGCAGAACAAGCGTTGCCATCATTGTAAAACTGAGGGGCGTAAAAACCAACTTTTTACATTGTGCTCTGAATGTACGAGACCGTTCCACAATACATGCGTCAAAATACTGCCATCCTTGCACAGGCGCGTAGTAAATGGTACACACGACTTGGACGTGCTGGGAGTGCACAGTGCCACAGTTTAATGATTCATTTTTCATTGCTGGAGATGCGCTTCAACTTAACCAAAGCACCAATAGCGATTCTGGATCCAATAATTCTGGTATACAATTACTATCTTTTAAACGCTCGTAGTATTAAACATTCGAAACGCTCTCCCCATAATTCATACCTGGATTGAAGCGCTTACCCCATCAGTTATTTTTCGTCTGTGAAACGTGGCTTGATGCAAGTGTACGAGATTCGGAAATATTGCCCACGTCATATATGGTATTTAGGAAGGACCGAGATGCCCGATCAGGAGGTGGAGTTCTCATAGCAGCAAAAACCTGAGCTTAAGCCGGTGCACGTACCTGAACTATCTACACTTAATGCAGAGATCATCTGGTGGTAGATAACATGCGGAAATAAAAAACTTTTACTTGGGTCTGCTTACAGGCCGCCTAATTCGACTGCAGATTTAGACAAGGAACTAATCGAATCTTTAAGGTCGTGTTGATAAGTTAGTAACCAAGTATACCGCGATAGTTCTGTGTGGAGATTTTAATTTGAATATAACTTGGGATTCTGTAGCTCCTATTCCTAACGATGCTACTGCCAATCTTTATTTATCTGCGTTCCACGAGCTCTCTTTCACGCAAACAGTCACCGAAGCTACTCGAGTAACGGATACTTCGCGATCTATCATTGACCTATTGCTGTGCAATGACCCCAAATATTATTAAAGACACGAGTGTTTATTCCAGGTGTGAGTGACCATTTGGCAGTATGCGCTAATCTAAAATTCACTGTTCCTAGGACCAAATACATTAACAAATCTGTATGGAACTATAAAAGGGCTGATTGGCTGCTACTTAGAACTCTTTTCGTAGATCGCCTTACAATATTAACTCAGCAGCATGACGTTAATCTGATGTGGAAAGATTGGTGTTCGGTGTTTTGGAGTTGTGTTGAAGATGCAATTCCAAAAGTAATAATGAAGGGTCAACGCCGGGCACCATGGATTACTTCGGATCTTCTGAAATTGATTAAAAAGCGTGACAAACTCTTCTCAAATGTAAGAGGATACAGTCTGATGATTTATGGAGCTCATACAGAAAGTTTCGTAATCAAGTGAAAACAACAATACGAAATGCTCAGCAACAACATGTTTTGGAACTTAGGGAGCAATTCTAAAGGACTCTGGAAATTTATTCGTTCTAAGAGTGGCAGTGCAGCTCCTTCTCACTTCTCAGCAAATGGTAAAGTTTTAACTGATGCAAAGGAAATGCCAATGCATTTAACTCAAAGTTCCAAGAAAACTTTACTCCATTAACGCAAACTGTACGAAATTATTTCTAGGAAATCCATCAGTTCAAAAGCCTCTTACAAAACTCTCTTTCTCAGTCAACGAGGTGAGACAAGTACTTCTTAACACTCGTCCTGGTGCGGCTAGTGGTCCTGATGGAATCCCTACTACAATTCTTCACCAGTGTGCTTCTTCGCTTGCTCCATCCCTCAGCTGCACTGTTTAACTTGTCAAACGAGTCCGGAGTTGTTCCTAACGATTGGAAAGTAGCTAACGTTGTGCCTGTCTATAAATCGAAGAATAGGTCAGATGTATCTAACTACAGGCCAATATCACTTACCAGTACGGTTTGCAAGGTAATGGGCGTCTAGTTACTTCAGCCATTTATACGCACTTGGAAGTGAACAGTCTGATACCGCCTAACCAGCATGGGTTTTTTACCTCGTCGATCATGCACAACTATGCTGACTAAGGCTATTGATGACTGGCAGCATACGCTTGACCAAGGAAAGACAAGGCAAATTGACTGCATTGCATTGGACTGGAGTAAGGCATTTGACAGTGTGCCACACGAGAGACTTCTACATAAGCTACACAATTATGGAATTCAAAGTGAGCTTCTTAATTGGATTACATCATTTTTAAAGGGCAGGTCTCAACGTGTAGTGCATGATGGAGCCTCATCATCATTAGATTGACGTTTACTTCTGGAGTTCCGCAGGGATCTGTACTTGGTCCTTTGTTTTTTACTATATTTATGATAGACCTACCAGATGTTGTAACGTCAGTATTCTCCAATATGCTGACGATACAACTCTGTACAGAAATATATCTACTTCAGAAGACGCAAAGGCTCTACAAGATGACCTAAACAGTATCCAAGTTTGGTGTGAAAACAACCAAATGTCACTTAATGTTAGCAAGTCACAGTTACTTTTCGAATCACGCGATCAAGAACCGGGCACATAAACATCGTGTATAGCATAAATGGAGATATAATACCGTGTTGCCAAAAGGTCAAACTACTTGGACTAATTGTTACTTGTGATCTGCGGTGGAATCTACATTGTGAGTGTGTGCGTATAACAGAGCTTCTAAAACTTTAGGATTTGTATCGCGCTCTCTAAAGGGTGGCAAGCCAAGAACCCTTCGCACCGCATACTTAGCGCTGGTTAGGCCAATTATCACTCATGGCCTACCAGCGTGGCATCCAACAACAAAGGACAATATGTGCAAGTTGGAAAGAATTCAAAATCGTGCCACCAGACATATTATGGGTTACAAAGAGCCTAGTGCCTCTACACGTCGTAGTCAATGTCGCCTTATCACAATTGAACAACTCATGAAGCAAGTGGACGTTTTGTTCTTCAAAAGATGTTGACTGGCTGTGTGGACCTCGACCCATTCCATCGGGTGTCTTGGAACCTTCGGGATTCAAGACGTCACCAGGCCCAGTCCATCACGCCACCATTTGCCCGAACCAGCGCGTACATAAGTGGGTTCTACTGCCGAACTGCCAGAATTTGGAACTACTCCCTATCTGAATAAATACAAGGACTTGGCATGTCTCCTTTCAAGAGAGCTATTAAGTCTTCTACATTATGATTGCTTTTTTGATATTATGAATTCATTGAATTGTTATTGTTTTTTGTCTCTTCTATGTTTCTTTATGTTTTTGTTTATGTTGTTTATGTTTCTATATTCTATGTTTTTATAAGCTTGTTTATTATCACAATTTGTTGTGTAGAGGCTGGCGGACACCTTGTGCTTGGGCATACTGCCCTTTTCTGCCAACCTTCCTACTAAGCTTTAGTGGAAAATAAATAATAATAATAATAACACAAAGACTCATAGAGTCCCCACCATGTCTGGGATTCAAGGCAATTTGAAGGAAACAACACGTCAGTTTTTGTGTGGTATAAAACCATAAAACGATCATGTTCTGCGTACGGCTGCACAAATAGAACGTCAACAAATAATAAACACTTGGCACAGGTAAGTATCCTAATTACACTTTCCGCATTGCTTCACAAACACTTATGTAGTATTTTATTTTGTAGGCCTAGCAGATTTGCTTGCATGTAAGTTTAAACCGTAATATTTATCAGACTGGTGTGGACCTAGGGCCGAGGCCTAGTTTAATGTTATGTGTTTATGTTTAAGGTCTAGGCCTGTCTGTAATTTCTATGCGATAAATGTATGGATCAACGCCAGAATCAACAAATCTGATTCAGAACAACTTTGAATTTACTATGTGCCTTGTTGCTAGGACGGCTCCAAAGTCACTGTTTACAAATTCCTAAGCCAAGAACTAATGGATTTAAACCCTCATCAGAAGTTTAAAAACTTCTGCCTATAGCAGTAATCAAACCCTGGAACTTCTGCATTGGAATTAAAGTATTTCAAATTTACTATCTTTATGATCTTGGGGGAGGAAAGTTATTGTCACATAGTGTAATCTTTGGTACAGAGCCTATACAGTAATGACTAATGAATGAGTAATGACAATAAACAGCCCATTACAATCTTTTATTAAAAAATTATATGATTCAACATTAAAAAGATCAGTATCCAAGCCGATAGATATACTGTTTAGTACATAAAAACTATAACCAGTTTGAATTCCGTGCTGCTTGATGGCACACAAAGAAAACATCTTGGCTCGTTCAAACTGCCAATAATGGCCCATGCTCGGCAGACGGGAGTAGGGACTCTAGGTACTCACAGTATGGTATCTCTAAGCAAAGACTACATATTAACTAATAAAACGTTTTCGGTCCACGAGACCTTCCTCAGTGAGCGGAGAGAGAGACTGAGCTCCACCTTATAACTAGGCTAGCTGTTGGTCTAGCGGGTCAAGGTCGTATAATCTGCTACTCTCAACGGGATCTAGAAAGCTACCTTCAAAAGATATTCCAAGTTTTTGTTGCCAGAGGATACCCAGGATCAAGGCCACCAATGGCTGACTAGACCGACAACCACTGTATTCAAAAATTAATTGAACTTAACACTGTTCTTAGGTAGGAAATTTAGTTTTTATTTTGTTGCAATATTTTTGTAAATGTCTGCCTGTCGAAGAAAAGTGAAACTTTTTGAAATATTGCAACATAATAAAAACTTAATTTCCTACCTAAGAACAGTATTAAGTTCAATTATTTTCAAATATCATTTACCTGTTCTACTATTTAGTTTCTTTTGAAAAAAGACCACCACCGGTTCAGACTAAAACCAACACCATGTCGTTCCGCTAGTCACACGCTGGCACCCAGGTCTCCACCAACTGAATGCCATTGGGCCAGTCGTATATTGGCTGCATCAGCATTAACACGAGCTGGGTCAAAATCTCCCCAGGGTTGCCTTCACATGCTCCCCAAACTTAGGGGACCCACTGAAGGCCCAACAGATGGAAGCCGTCATACAGGGTTCCTCTCCTTGAGACCGACCTAGGTGCAGACCTGTCCCATGCATGAACCTGACAAAACCTTCACCGCTCACCTCACCAATAAAACATATACAATCCACAACAACGACTACAGAACATGCAACGTCATCTATCAACTGAAATGCACTCGCTGCCCAGCGGAGTACACCTGGTTGACTAGAATGTGCCAAAAGAGAGTCTGTGGGTGTGGCACGACATGCAAATGAACATGGCCTACCCTCCATGACCTGCTTCACAGACTATGTCGTAAGGACCGTCTCACCTACAATTCACGATGTCCATGGGGAATTAACAAGTTGGGAATACGGGGTGGTAACGAGCATAGCTGAGCGGGAACCTTGTTTACCAAGAAGTTGGATGATTCTCCCATAGAAAGCAGCACCATCGAAGCCACTGCAATGGTCATGTTTACCGCGAGAAGGCGGTGATAGGCATTTCCTTTTCCGGTTCTGGCTTCTGATTTACAACAGTCATCCTCAGCCTGCTGTCAGACTTTGCTATTTGTGGCGTTTCCCGGATTTCTAGTGCCAAAACACCTTGCCAAATCAAAGCTTTGAGTTGTTTAAGAGTTTATAAAACCACTCTTGCAGCGCCTAGTGCATTCGTAAATATATACTCGTTAGTTCAGAATAGAACGCGTGTACTGATTGAATAATTGGCTCTAGCAAGCAGGCTTAGGCCCGGTATTTCAATGTCCAGTTAAAGTGGCAAGTAAATTTAACTGACACATAACTTGTTTTCACTATGGCAACCACCAATCAGAAGCCTTGTAAATATTTACTGAGAGGACTAACTGGCAGATAAATTTTAACTAGACATTGAAATTCTGGACCTTAGTGGTGGTGTTTGCAATATCGGATACGGATATTGATGAACATTTATGTCCCATAGGTCTCCTACGTCCCAGAAGTCGTTGAAAGAAATAATAAAAGTGTGTGTGTCTTCACACACTTCTTACCACAGAAAAGCCCAGATAATCCTAGTAGTAGCCGCTAGGTTGTGCTATAGATAGTTGAATGATTCTCCCACAAGGTTCCCGCTATTTAATGTTGTGTTGCCGCTCTTCCCCGGTTATTTCTATATGGGTGGGAACTTGCCTACCAGTGGACCTGTAAATTTTGCCACAAACCATAATTCTTCTCCCCCTCTCCTCCCTGTCTCATCTATCCCACTTCATTTTCCCACTCTCTCATCTTTCACCCCTAGCCAACAGCTAGCCTCGCAATAAGTTGGTGCTCAGTCTCTCTCCGCTCACTGAGGAAGGTGTCTTGGACCAAAACGTTTTGTTCATATGTAGTTTCAGTGTTTCACTTTGTGTTATATCTAGGGCGACGGTCGTCGCCCGGCAGACAAGCGAAGAATGCGACTGCTTAGGCGACACCGAACTCCGGCCCTATACTATACAGCTACAAGAGTTGGGGGTTTTCAGCTATGTATCTGCACACGCCGCCCCGAAAGAGTTACAATCTTGAAACTCGGTATATGACCTGGTATGTGGTCCATGACATACCAAAAAAAAAATCAACCCGATCCGACAACTCGTTCTGTGTTAAAAAAGGCTCTCAACATCGTCAAATTCCTTTCGGCTGGCTGGCTGGCTAGGAGTTCTCCGCGGAGATTAATTTAGCCTACAGAGAAAACAGTAAATCTTAGAACTATGAAACTTGGACCACACTTAGATGTACTTCAGACGCAGTGACGTTTGCTTTCAAAACCAAAATCGGGTAACAGGGACCGGAGAAAATCAAAATTTGGATGATAATCAAAACGCGTAATTACCAAGGCGTGGTAATTTGTACAAACTTGAAATTAAACATGCTATTAACCATTATAAATATCTTGCGTCCAAAACACAAGGGGCTAAATTTGGGGATGACCATGGGCCCAAAAATGACAAAAAACATATCTGAACTTTAAGAAATGAATCATTCAAAGAAAACGCTACAACTGAGATGTTTCAAACGTGGAATACATTTTGATATCTCTCATTCTTTATCACTTTTGAATATGGAAAGCAAAATTGGGTAACGGGTACCGGAGAAAATCAAAATTATCAAAAGTAGGTAATTCCGTACTCTTATGAATAATACGCTATACTGAGAAAACGGTTCATCTTAGAACTTTGAAACTTGGGCCACACTCAGATGTACCTCATATAACAAAAACCGGGCAATTGGGACCGAGGAAAATAAAAATAAAAATCAAAACGCGTAATTACTCAAGCGTAGTAATTTGTACAAGCTTGAAATTAAACATGCTCTTAACAATTATAAATATCTAGTGCTTATGCTAGTGCGTTGGTCTTGTTGTTAGCGTATCTGCTTCCAACGCAGAAGGGCCAGGGTTCGATTCCCGCTAAAGTCAGAAGTTTTTTAACATCTGATTTGGACTTAAGTCTATCAGTTCTTGTCTTAGGAGTTTGTAAACGGTGACTTTGGAGCCGTCCTAGCAAAATCAAAACGCGTAATTTCTCAGGCGTAGTAATTTGTAAAAGCTTGAAATTAAACATGCTCTTAACCATTATAAATATCTAGTGCTTATGCTAGTGCGTTGGTCTTGTTGTTAGCGTATCTGCTTCCAATGCAGAAGGGCCAGGGTTCGATTCCCGCTAAAGTCAGAAGTTTTTTAACTTCTGATTTGGACTTAAGTCTATCAGTTCTTGTTTTAGGAGTTTGTAAACGGTGACTTTGGAGCCGTCCTAGCAACGAAGCACATAATAAATTTCAGAGTTGTTCTGAATCGGCCTTGTTGATTCTGGCGTTGATCCGCGGGTGTTCGCACTGTCCATACCACTGATTGGTATATTTCATATTAAAAATATCGATCTTTGGTTGGTTATCGCTCACTCGTCGATTGCGTTGGGGCCTGCAGGGTTGGCTTGGTCGCTTTGATTTAAAGTCCCCCACTAAAAATCAGTTATATAACTGAGTGGGTAGACTCTAAATAATTTTTTATTTTTTTTTTATTTAAGGGGTATCTTTGGGGGGACCGTGGGCCCAAAAATGTAAAAAAACAACTTTGAACTTAACAAATTTAATCATTCTAAGTCCATCATTCACACCTTGATAGCAAACGAACAACAAAAAGATGTAATATCCAACCAAATACAAAAATTTGTAAAAAGACGGCAGCCAAGCTCTCCTTCAAAAGTCTTCGGCTGTGAATGCTGTGAGATATAGAAGTTGAGCCAAGCTTTTTATTCTTTCTCCCTAGTTTCGCTTTGAAAATAAGTAAGATCATTTTGCCTGTTGACGAGCGCCATGCCAACGGTTTTTGTGGTAAAAAAGTAAAATTTTTAAACTCGAAATCATAAAAAAATGGCTTGGCCATTGAATTTGGTTCATGGCCAAGATTTTTTTTTTATGATTTCGAGTTTAAAAATTTTACTTTTTTACCACAAAAACCGTTGGCTTGGCGCTCGTCAACAGGCGAAATGATCTTACTTATTTTCAAAGCGAAACTAGGGAGAAAGAATAAAAAGCTTGGCTCAACTTCTATATCGCACAGCATTCACAGCCGAAGACTTTTGAAGGAGAGCTTGGCTGCCGTTTTTTTTTACAAATTTTTGTATTTGGTTGGATGTTATCTACTGCGGCCTGCCTACTCCACATCAGGTAACTTGTCCTATCACTCTTCTTATCCAGCCTTTTAGCATTCTTTGTACTTACAATTCAAAATATTGTAGTATGTGTACAATAACGTCAATTAGTAAATTACCTATTGCCAAAAGCAAAATTAGTATATAGGCAGTTTATATACCAATTTTAAACTAAATGGGCCGAGATTAATGGAGATAGGTAGTGGGCAGATACAAAAAAATGGGGAGGGAACTGTAAGAGAAGACAGAGGAGCAGAACAGGCAAATTATTAAAGAAGGCCATAGCTTCCCCTAAGTTACGGATCAAAAAAAATATATTAATTTCATTTTATAGAAATACTGCACATTTACAAAAACACTTTGGTATCGTGATGACATCGGGTCCAAAAAGTTCGAACTGGTTCCTCCACGCCGGAAGTGGTTTTTAAAGGTCAACTTTTGTTCAAATATCAGCCTTAGATGCATGTTTTTCGGAAGCGGCTGTACGGCCGGGAGTGAGCTGGCTTCGGCATCCGCGCTTTGTTATGTACAACTGCCAACAGTCAAGTCAAGTGTCATTGTAGGCTTGTAGCAGCATCGCGCGTCAAGGCCGTTTGAGTGCTTGATAATCAGCTGGCTACGTCATCACGGGCTCCGTGGAAATAAATTGCACAAGAAACGATGCGTAGAATTACCATTTTTGCGGGAAAACGGTGGGTAAACGTGTCCGTGAAGTTCGCTGTTGTATAGTAGAACTTTAAAAAATGGAACCGGTTTGAAAACATCGGAACCGGATCGCTATAGAACCGGTTTCCCGGTATGTACCCGATGTCATCACTACTTTGGTAAGATCTACATTTAATGCAGTATTACCAGCTGTGTCTTCTTTATTGCTTAAAATAACGGGGTCAAAATGGAGTTTTTGTTGTAAGCCACGATGGCTCGTGATTTTCATTTTCAACACACGATGTTTCACCTTAAAAACACCATTTGTACACATCACTACCCGAAATTGTCTGTAAACACTAAACAGCAATCTTCCAAAAAGTATCTAAACATTGCAGAGGGATAAAAATGTACCAAATTATAATTATAGGGACCTAAATAGTAAATATATATCAGTTAAAACTGGAAGATAATAAATGATGATTACAACGATTGATAAGGTAAGGTTTATGTCCTTCGATATCCGCCCGGCGGGGGAGGGTTCTGCGCTTGACTGAGGAAGGCCAGGTGACCCTTGGGACACTTGTTGGCGTAGTGGCCCTTGTTGCCGCACTTGAAGCACGTCACTTCCTCCAGAGGCTTCTGAGGGAGTTTCTGCATCGGAATGTGGATCATGTTCTCGTCCTTCCCGTGGTGGAGATGCACGTTCACGTTGTTGCCGTGCGTCATGTTCTAGAACACGGAGAACAAGGCAAGTTCACGTTCTTGTTGTTGCCGCTTGTTCAATTGTATACACAATTCTCTAGACCAGTGGTTTTCAAATGGTGGTACTTGTACTCCACATTCTAAAGGGGTACTTGGAAAAAATATTAATACTAAATTTTAAAAAAAAAATTGTCTGAACTTGTAATTACTTTAGTGTTGAAAATAATATATATATATATTACACATGATTTAAAAAACTAGGCCTAAATTTATATCCTAAGACATTGTTTCCTGAATGCACTATTATCCACCACCACATTGGCAAAGTGGGTCAATGCATAGTATTTAGTCTATTGAGAGGACATTCAACTGAGTCACCAGCCTGGCAATGCAGCGTGCTCTTTGTGGGAACGGGTTTGTGTCGGTTGGAAGCAGGTAGTCTGATGTCAGACAGCGGACAATTTGGTCTTTGGCGTTGACCTCGATGGAACTCTTATGTGTGCGTGATTGTATGCTATTGAACAAGTGGTGTTCGTGTGTGTAGTATTGTATTCCAGAGTCACTTCTGCCCTTTGCATCCACATATACTTATGCAAAGTGGCATTCTCAATATTGACGGTGGTAAAGACAAAACACAATAATGGCCGTAAGCATGTTGGAGTCCCGAATTTCCCTACTGATGTCGAGAAAATAGGCTCAACTTTCACATTGTAAATTAATGCGAGTTATTAATTTAACAGTGAAATTTCTAGTATAACAATTTGTCATTTGTGTACCTATATGAACCGGTATGTATGCATGTTCTTTATTTTGTATCAATGAAAGACTAATATAAATAAAACACAATGTAGGCCTACCGGAACAACAACATTAAACAAATTTACCAAAGTGTATACATATAATTGGTTTCACGATTATATAATATGTACGCCTTGCTGTTCTAAATATGACTGAAATACGTTTGATTAATCATAGCCTCATGTATCATAATAAAGAAAAATATGGAGGGGTACGTAATAATTTGCAATGCCTGTTAGGGGTAGCCTACTAGGCTGAAAAAGGTTGAGAACCACTGCCCTAGACAAAAAAATCATATAAATTCTACATGCCTAATTACTTGGAGGGGCTACATTGACTCAACTCTAAGTAGTACAGTGGAACCTCGGTCCAACGATTTTTAAGGGACTGAGTAAAAAAATCTTGCAGGCGGGAAATCGTTACAACGAGGAGCACACAAAAAATTGAATTTGGTGATTTACAGTACGCGGTCTATTTTATTGGTGTAGCGCCTATACCTGCGTCAGCTGGTAGCGATCAATACTGGTAAGTAGGTCTCTGCACAGGTCCCGAGCTCCGTGTGATGATGCAAGAAGCGACGCATCAGTCTATAGAGCTATCAATACAGGCTTGCTCTCACTCACTCACTCCACACCATCTGTGCAGTGTGCATGCGCCCCGCGTCGCATCAGTCTAGACGGAGACCGTGAGACAGCTATCAAGACAGGCTCGCCCCTCTCTCTCACTCCACGCCTGCGCCTTGGACTAGTGAGTCAGCTGGCTCGTGGGTCAAGGCGAGCCCGCCCGCCTTGCATTGGTCGATGCACTCGGGCGGGAGTCGCGTGCGTAATATTTTACGTATATGTTCCGTTTTTCTTTTTGTTTTTTCGAAAAGTCAGCAGAGTAATAACTAATGCAATTTTGATCAGGGGACTTACAAATTCATCGTTTGAGGCGGAAAATCGTTATCTTTGGCGCTTTAAAAAACTATTAACACGGGAAATTTTAACATTGGTTTACGATAAATGAGAGAAAGATGGGATTTAGTGAAATCGGCGTTGGGGACGGGAAATCGTTGCAAACGTGATAGTTGAACCGAAGTTCCACTGTACTATGTATAGCCTGCCACCGCCTACAAGGTCAATAATCAGAATGGAATTCACAACAACAATGCAATGATAGTTCTATGCCATTTACCTCTTGTCCTCTTGATTCTCCAGGCACTTTTGTACAGTACATTGCTTTGTGGCCGTTCTCCCCACATATGTGGCACGTGAGAATCAACTTCTTGGTTTCCTTCTGCAGCAGTTCTGTAGCCGGCAGCTCAAACCTGGGACTGAAACATAACATCAAAGTTGTTAGTAAGAGTCCACATTACACTAGATTTAAGTTAAGTAGGCTAACATAGTAAGTAGTAGTACATGGATACATCATCATTAGGTATTTCAAGATAATTGACAAATTTCAGATAGGACCTCCTGAATCTTTTTCACTGTAAATTTGATAAACCTGTTGAGTCTATGTTTTTGTCAGGAACAAATTTACAAAGATTTGAAATTTTGCATAGACAAAAATGCATGCTAATAATGAACAAAGTTAGCCTATCATATCAATCAGAGTTCTCGTGCAATAGGCCTACTAACAATGATGATTACCTACTATTATTGGGTGATAAAATACAATCATCCATTTTGTGTAATCCTGAACCCATAAGCCTGAACTTCCCAAACTGCTCACATTTATTTATTTAAAGTCTCCTATTCACTAGGTATAAAGCTAGCATTAAGGTTTAAAAAAAATGATTTATTCAGATTTAGATTCAGATTTTTATTTACCAACTAGACAGGTACATGGCACACTGTATGGATGGGCATCGTCAATAAATAATAAAGCCTGTAGTAACAATATGTCACATAAAACCAAAATTACAACAACAATTACATATATAAACAATGTATACACTAGGAAAACGCTTAAGTCCCGCCGCGTTGTTGGATGAGCGTAATTAGTGCATTGAGCTGCCATGTGTTAAGCGGATTTTCTGTGGTTCTGTAAAAAAATTATTACTAAGTTCAAGTTTTTTTTAAATTAAAATAAATTAAATAAAAAATAAACTTTTTTTTTAATAAATCATAATTTTAAAAAAGAAAAAAATCAAAAAATTGCGATTTTTAAAAGAAATAATTATTTGATTGCGCTCAAATTTCACACGAATATATAAATTCATAAAATTAAGGTTCTGTGAAAAAATCATTACAATAGGATAAAGCATGTAGGTGTTATAAGTCAAAAAATTGTTTTAAACTAGGAAAACGCTAAAGTCCCGCCGCGTTGATGGATGAGCGTTTTTGTAAGTTTTTTGTTTGCGTGGGACCACTTTTCCTTTGGCAAGTGCTTTGTGAATGCATTGTAGGTGATTGTTGTCGAGTTTCAAATGTTACTTGTTAATGGTTTATAAACCTCAAAAAACTCATATCTTAAACCTTTCTTCTATGGATTCTGGCTAACTTTTTTCAACTTTTTCTTTAAAAGGTACTACATCACCATAACCTTAATGTTCATGTGAAATATGAACGTTGTAGCCCCCCCGTTTTGGTCAGAATTAGCCTAGTTCCACGCGGTATGGGACTTCAATGTTAATCGTTGAAAGTGCGCCGATTTCGTGTTAAAAGCGGGCAACATGACTTTTCTTATAGGTAATTTTACGCTGAATTCGAAAACCAATGTTGCCCAACACTGACTTAAAAACTTCAACCCTTAAATCCCATTTCTTTGGTTAAATGTGTCGAATTTGTAGACGTTTAGGGGATCCTAGTTGGTGAACGTAATTTGAAGATAAAAATTATTTGAAAATTGATTTTTGTCACAAATTAAATGTCTGAGAGTATGGTTATCCAAATTTGAGCTTAACTGGTTAAACTGGTTTGAAATTAAGTTCAAACACAAAGAATAGCTGATACGTAGGGCATTTTATTACATTTAACACTGTACAACATAGCATTGATGAGATAGGCTGTTAATACTCGCTGAGCAGTTAACGTACACTCAGTCGAATAAGGTGCAAAAGGAAAATCGAAAATTCCTTAAAAAACTCTTCTTGTAGGAGAATTTTTAATACTAGTTGGTGATAGTTACTCTCGGACTCTCGCCGCTACTAGTCCGGGGACTATCCGCAAATTTGAGGCCGAACCTATAGGACAAATTGCAACAGAAGCGAATTCGGTATCATTGGATTTAAAAAAAAACACTTAATAACCCATAAAGAATCCCCTAAAATCCCCATGGTGAGTGGGTCTAATCATCCCCTAAATGAAAATGTAATAAAATTTAATTTAAAAAAATGTACTTTTAAAACTTAGTAAGCATGGTATGCAATCAAAGATTATTTAAGGGTCTTCTAAATAAAAAATATTTCAATTGTTCAAAATTAATTTTGTGGTCAGCAGAGGTCAATGAAGGTCAAACTTTGTATTTTTTCAGTATAATTTATTAAACGTTTTTCTATTGGCACAATAATGTTTGATGATTGTTTTATTGTTGTAAATATTTAGTAAATAGGCCATACTTGATAAGTTTTAAGTCAATCATTGCAGAAAAAGGTTATTATTTCAATCTTTAGGGCCATGAACCTTCAAACATGTTGTCAAAAATATGTTTACTTACGTTTAAGCGCACAACAATCATGTTTTGTAATAATATTATTCGCCGATAGGGGTTTCTCACGTAGTTCACATCGCAGATACAAATTGGTATATGTACCTTGATCAAAACCCACACATTAAAATGCTCACTGAAGGTTTTGTCATGGATTTCATATATTCGGCAAAATTTTAGATGAAGACTCAAAATATAGTCATTGGATTTGTTATTTCAACCAAATTCACACAATAAAGTAGTGGGTAATGAGGTTGTCTACTAGAAGATTTTAATTCACAAAACCTTTTACCTAAGTGCCAGCTATAGGTTGCTGTAAACTCAGGCACTCAGGTACCTCGGGAAAAAACACGATTTTGGCGTTTTTAAGGTGTTTCCAAGCCGCCATGAAACATGAAATGAACTTTAAATACGTCATAATAATCAGATCATAATCATAATCAAAGCTATTTAGGTACCTGACAACTCATACCAATTTTGGTTGGGATGAGAACATTCCTTCCGAATTAAAAATGGGATGCAAAATTATCAATATCACTTTCTGTAACTCCTCTGCTAGGCGACTCTGAAGGCCTACGGTGTAGCATAACAAAATCCATATCAATTGGCTTTCGATTAAACGTCGTGTTCCTCCATATTCTATTGTGAGAAGCTGTTTTGACAATGATAATACTTCAGCCTCTGAGCCGTGTAGTAAAGCCAAAACAGCTAAAAAGAAATGAGTAATCGAAGTTTGATGACGCAGCTTGTATGTTTTGGGCAAATTAATCCCAATGAAAGTTTAATCGAAGTTCAGACGTGCGGTATGAGCAGTAGAATATTAAATGATTCCAAAATGCAGCCTGTAATGAGCGTACGACTCTGTGGTTTCATAGACCTAATTAGTCTGGGTTGTTCACAAAATAAAACGGCAAAAAATAGTAGGAAGGTTTCACTTGGCAAAAATGTTCATAAGGTCAAAGAAAAGCGATACAGAAGGGGAGCCACGAAAAATGTCCCTTAGGATTCAAAATGGCGGCCATGAATAAATAGGCCTATTATTTACCTATTTTGAGTGAAAAAAGACGGTAAATAATGTTAGAAAGGTGCTACATGGCAAAAAATATTCTTAAGATGTTAAAAATGGTTTACAGTGGGGGGCCATAAAAAATGACCCTTAGGATTCAAATGGCCGGCATGTTTGAAAAATATGTATTCTTTTAATTTTGGAATATAAACATACTGAAAATAATGATAAAAAGGTGCCACTTAGCACAGGCTCTTCTTAAGATTATAGAAAAAGTTTACAGAGGGGGAGCCAAGAACAATACCTCTTACAATTCAAAATGGCGGCCATGAATGATAAGGTGTATCAAATTATCTTCTGATTTTTAATGTAAAAAGACGGCAAATAATGATAGGAAGGTGTCCATTGGCAAAACGTTTTTTTTTTAGATGTAAATGATGATTTACAGAGGGGGAGCCAAGCAAAACAGCCCTTACGATCCAAAATGGCCGCCACGAATTAGAATTGCGTACCTTATTATTACCCAAATTTTTCGAATGTTAACAAAAGGGGGTAAATAATGATAAAAAGGTCCCATTTTGGCAAAATTATTTGAAGATGTTGTTATGGTTTTTAGGGGGGAGCCAAGAAAAATTTCACTTACCTTTCCAAAAGGGTCCCCATGATTTTTTAAATGTTATTTTTTTCCTATTTCGAATGAAAACAGAGGGGAAAAAGGTAAAAATGGCCAGGGCCCCAAAACATTTTCAAGATGTTGTATACAGTTTACAAGGGGGGGGACCCAAAAAAAAATATCCCTTCAATTCAAAAGGGCCGCCCATGTTTAAAAAATGTATATTTTTTCCTATATTCCTATGATCACTTTTAAAATTAAAATTTTAAACGTACTTTTATTAAGTGAAAACAAAACATGTGGGGGCCTTTACATACATTTCTAATGACTGGACGTGGAGCACTTCTTTCCTTCCTTCTTCCCGTTACTTTTTTTAAATTTGATTTGTTAAAATAAATATGTCTTCATCCCCCGGAATACTAAATTTTAATGAGAAAAAAATTTTAAAAAGTGTTTGAATTAGCGGGTAACAAGATTAAAAACCCACCCAGAAAAAAAAAGGGGTTTTTTTATATTTACCCTTTAAAAACTTTTAAAAAAAGTCTTGAAAACTTTCTGGGCACTGGTTTACCGGGGTTTTGCAGCATTCAGCCCGGCAGTTGGAACATAACAATGCACGGGAAAACCCGGCATTTTTTGCATGAGATCGTGTGAGGGGTTCCTTTTTTAACACGAAGCCTTGACAAGCTCTTTTGCAAAAGCCCCTTTTCCCCTGCAGTCCAGCCCCTTTTTGGATGCCAAACTCCCCCATTCAAAACCTCCCCTTTTCTTTAGGTGTTTAAAAAAATTGGCTTTTAAAAGTATTAGCACCCCCCCCAAAGATGTCCTCCTTGATAAGCACAAAATGAATGTGAAGTGGATTTGCTTTCTTGAGAGGAGGAAGACTGTCAACATTTTGGTTTCTTCGATTTTTAAAAAAGGTTTTTTCCTTGTTTCCTTTGACTTTTTTCCTAATCCTTTTTGGCGTCGTACAAAAGAACAACAAATGTTCTAAAAAGGTCTTGAGGGGTTTTGGGAAAACTTCTGCAAGGGACGGGAAAATTTTCCCCATTCTTGTTTTTTATTTTTTTTGTTCTTGTTCTTAAACCTTTTTTTTTGGAAAATGGAACGACTTTCTTCACAATGCCACAAAAAAGAAAAGAGTTTATTCCTTTCCCTCGCAAATCAGCTGGTAAAAACAGTTTGTTTTTGGGCAGAAGTTGGGGCCCAAACGGGGTTTTCCCTTTTACGTACCCTCTAAAAAGGGGCTGAGGCCCCAAAGTTTGGTATTTCATGGATTTTTTTTGAAGAGGCTGAGGGCCGCATCATTGGTCACGTGATGGTTCACCGTATCCTCCTTCTCCCAAAAGGGAAAGGGAAAAATGCTTGGAAAATTTTTAAAATTTCTTTCGATAATGTCACACCCCCCTTTTTCAAAAAAATTTTCCCTTTCCCCGTTGGAACTTTTCCAAAACCACTCAAGACGTCTTGAAACGTTATTTTTTCTTTTGACGCGAAACACAAGGAAAATTTTTTTGTAGGAAAAGTAAATTAAAGGGAAGGGAAAAACCCTTTTTTCACATCGGGGGAAAAAAAAGTGTTGCCACCTTTTCCTCTAAACTCAAGACGCACTGCAGCTTCTCTTTCCCAGCGTGCGGGCCAAATCAAGGGGGAAAATTTTTGGGGGAAAGTGCTAAAAATTTTTACGCCAATTTTTTAAACACCAAAAGAATGGGGAGGGTTTTTGGGAAGGTGGATTTTGGCATCCAAAAGGGCTAGACCGCCGGAGATATGGGATTTTTCTGCAGAAGCTTTTCAGGGTGCTCGTGATAGAAAGGATGCATCACACGATGCTCATGCAAAAGGGTGCCGGTTTTCCCTGTACATTGCCCATGTTCCAAACCCGCCAACTGAACTCACATTTGGAATTAAAAAAAAAAAAAAAATCATAGGAATATAGGAAAAAATATACCTTTTTTTAATCAGGGGGCCCATTTGAATTGTAAGGGGTATTTTTCTTGGCCCCCCCCTGTAAAAATATATAACAATCTTTAAAATGTTTTGCCAAATGGCCCATTTTTTTTCATTTGCCCCCTTTTGTTTTACTTTGAAATAGGAAAAAAATACACATTTTTCCCAAACTGGGGGGAAAAAAAAATTTAAACGTTAATTTAGATTTTTTCCCTTTTTCCCCCACTGTAAACCATCACAATATCTTGAGAGTATTTTTTTCCAAGTGGACCTTCCTATTTAAATTTTTTACCGTCTGTAAAAATTCAAAATTTTGACTAAAAGGGACGGGAATTTGAATTCTGGGGGCCCTTTTTGGAAACGTAAGGGGTATTTTTCTTGGCTTCCCCCCCCTGGGGAAAACCTTTTTTGACATCCAAGAAATTTTTTTGCCAAAGGGGCCCCTTCCATCATTATTTTTGCCTTTTTTTCATTAAAAAACAGAAGATAATTGTTACCTTTGTCATTCTGGCCGCCATTTTGAATTGAAAGGTTTGTTTTGGCTCCCCCTCTGGGAAAAATTTTTCTATAATCTTAAGAAGGAAACCTGTGCTAAGTGGCATCTTTTTTATCATTTTTTTCAGTAGTTTATATTCCCAAAAAATAAATTTAATTTTCATTTTTTTCAAAACTGGGGCCATTTTGAATCAAAAGGGGGCATTTTTTTTGGCCCCCCATTGTATTACCATTTTTTTTCATCTTTAAAATAAATTTTTTTCCATGTTTGCACCCCCTTTTTAAAATTATTTACCGGGCTTTTTTACACTAAAAATAGGAAAATAGTAGGCCTATTCATTCAGGCCGCATTTTGAATCCTAATGGAAAATTTTCGGGCTCCCCTTCTGTATCGCTTTTCTTTGACCTTATGAACATTTTTGCCAAGTGAAACCTTCCTACTATTTTTTGCCGTTTTATTTGGGATTCATCGATGAACAGCCTGTACTAATTGGCAGACAAAGCAAAATACCACCTCAAATTATATGGAAATCAATCCGGAAATTAGCAAACCCCATCTCAGGTGTTGTTTCCAGGTAAAAAAAAATTTGAGAAAACCACCGGGATATGTTTATTTCTCTTTCGTCGCAAAGTACAGAAAAAACAATAAAATAATAAATATGGCGACAAGGGCAATGGCATGGCTGAAAGGGTGAAACTTACGATGCAAGATTCAACAATTTTTTGTCCCAGGATTTTGCTGGAAAGATACACTCAGTTCTTCAAAGAATAAGAAAAATCTTTGTATAAGAATCAAAACCGAGATAAAAAAATATTATTAATTTATTTGTACGTAACAAAATGGGACGATTGTGGTTGTGAAACGTATCTTATGCCAAAAAAAAACGAGTGGAGACAAAAATTAATGACCCGACGAGATCCCAACGAAAGGTCCATCATGCACTAGCATTTCAGTCGGGCCCGATAATGTCAATGGTCAAAGATAGGAGGCATGAGATGACTAAAAACTTCTAAACGCAGGTCACTTGAAATAAGTGAAAGAGCATTGAGTGCATTCCAAAATCAGTCAACACATGCATTCATTCACCTATTAGTGGGAGGATATATTTCAGAAAATGAGTCGATCGAAAATATTAACTCTGTGTCAAGATGTAGTGTTTGCTTTAACGTAAGGGTGAGTTTAGACACCTAGGCATGTGGGCTTGGGTTGTACCGGTATTCTCCACCAAGAAACACATTCTAAGCACCTTGTAATTAATTTTTTTTGCGAAGCAGGAAACATCATCATCTGTTACAAAGACATTATAGGAATTGACAATGAACTGGCAATATGCCCTTCAAGCAAAAAAATTTCAAGCTCAACATGTCGATGAAGCCACAGGGGCTTGGATGTCTAACATAAGGCAAATTCGTGTATTTCTCGGGATACAACAAAAGACTTCATTAGTAGTGGGGTAATGCACAAAAAAGGCTAAATGGCAACGGATGGGGTTCGTGTCACTTTGAGCCTTTGGATTACATAATGTAATCACATACATACGATGTAATCGGGAAAATTTTGGGGGGTATCGAGATTCCAATGTAAATTATTTATATTGAACACACTGAAAACAAAAGATCATGGGACTAAGTTAAAAAACAAACACTCACTAAAGTTAAGAAAATAACGTTAACAGTTTTTTTAAAGTTTCATGCAAATTTAGACATGCAATTTTTTGCGGGGATGTGTAGGCGGTGGAGGCAAAAGAGGAGGAAAAAATTGGATTTTGGTTTAGCACACCGAAGTTAGTGATCAACTTTAAAGTTGCAAATGTTTGTAAACTTAAAATTTTGTTGGGGTAAGGGGGCCGGGGGTAGGGGTAGTGGGGGGCTTAATTCTTCGAATGTCCGGGCAACATGTTTTTTTGTTTCAGCACACCAAAGTTAGTCAAATCGCATTTAAGTACGAAAAAAATGAATGTGTCGTCAAAATTGTTGTTGGAGGGGTGAGCGGTAAAGGGGGGGGGGGGGGTTTGAGCCATCGGACATCTGGGCAACATCCAAATTTTCGGAATTAGCACACCAAAGTTAGTCAAATCGCGTTCAAGTACAAACAAAATGGATGTCAAACTTTTGTTGTTGGGGGGGGGGGGGGGTTAGAGCCATCGGACGTTTGGGCAACATCGATTTTCGGTTTAGAAATCAAAGTTAGTTAAGTATCGCGTTCTAAATTACACAGTGGAATGAAAGTGTCAATTTTTTATTTTGGGGGAGTACATGGGGCGGCGGTGGGTAGAGGAACGGAGTCTGAGAAACATGGATGTTCGGTTTAAGCACACTAAAAGTAGTAAGATCGCGTCTAAGTGCGAGTAATGAATAAAATTGTAACCTTTGATTTTTTTTTTTGGGGGGGGATGGGGGGTTGAGCCATCGGACGTTTTTGGGCAAATGTTTTTCGGTTTTAGCACACCAAAAGTTAGTAAGATCACGTTCTAGTTTGCCTTTTAACACCCTTTCGGCCAAACCACATGTTTCGATAAAGGCGACTAAATCGGCACCCAATGTCACAGAAAACATATCGCACTAAAAATCGAAAAAAATCGTAAAAGTACGTTTATTTTATGGGTTCTGGTTACCTTTTTCAACTTTTTTTTTCACAAGGTACCACAGCACATAAACCTTAATGTCATTTAAAATATGAACTTTGTAGCCCCCCCGTGTGGTCAGAATCGCCACAATGTCACGCAAAATATCGCACTAAAAAAAAAATAATAATAGTAAACATTGCGATTTGAATGAGAATAATTTCGATTGCGCTCAAAAACGTGGCACCCAATTCTAAGTTCAGAGATTTCGAAGGCCTCCATAAAGTTTCATGGCAATTGGATTATTGGTTTAGCCGGAATGTGTTAACAAAAAAACAAAAAATACAAAAAAAAAAACATTCAGGATTTTTTTCTCCAGGTAGTGAAATGGAATCTTCGGCTTCGCTCGTTACGTATCCCAAAAATCCAAATTACTTAAAACAATAAAACGCTTCTAAAAACCAGGTGTAAAGGCTAGGTTTCAACTTCCATTAGAAACTTATCAACATCTAAAAAAATTCCCAGTTCTTGATCAACAATACAATCCCCAATCAGTATCACTAGGAAAACGTAAAGTCCCGCCGCGTTGTTGGATGAGCGTAATTGGGCATTGAGCTGCCTGATGTTACGGGGGTTTTCTGTTGTTCTGTGAAAAATCATTACTTAAGTCGAAGATTTTTTTTTTAATAAATTAACCTAGGAACAAACGCTTAAGTCCGCCCGCGTGTTGGATGAGCGTAATTGGTGCATTGAGCTGCCATGTGTTATGTGGATTTACTGTTGTTCTGCTGAAAAAATTTCAATACTAAATTGAAGATTTTTTAAAAATTAAAATTAAAAGAAAAAAAATAACTTATTTTTTTGTAAAAATTCATTGTAATTTTAAAAACAGGAAAAAATCGTAATATTGAAATGTTCATAAGAAATAATTATTCAGATTGCGCACAAATTTTACAAGAATATATTAATTTATAAAATTAAGGTTCTGTGAAAAAGTCATTACAAAGGATAAAGCATGTAGTGTCACCAAGTAAGAACTGAGGGGCAGAATCTAAATAAAATTATTATTTATTTATTTATTTTATTTAATTGCCAAAGAAATTTTTAAAATCGAAAAAAGTCGTAAAATTGCGATTTTCGTAGAAATAGGTTTTGATAACGCTCAAAATTTCACACATGAAGTTAATCATCATGAAATTAAGGTTCTGTGAAAAATCATTACAATCGGACAAAACGATGTAGGTGTTGTAAGTCGAAGAAGTTTAAAAAAATCAAAAAAAAAATCGTAAAATTGCGATTTCAATGAGAAATAATTTGCCGGATTGTGCCCTCAAAAACGGCAGTTCTAAGTTCGGAGATTTCGAAGACCTCCATAAAATTTCATCGCAATCGGAGTATCGGTTTGGCCGGAATCGTGTTAGCAAACAGACAAAAATACATAAAAAAAGCAGGAAAGAAAAAAAACATTCCCGATTTTTTTCTCCAGTGTAGTGAAATGGAATCTTCGCTTCGCTCGCTACGCTCATCCAATGAAGATTTTTTTAAACTAGGAAAACGCTTAAGTCCCGCCGCGTTGTTGGATGAGCGTAATTGGTGCATTGAGCTGCCATGTGTTATGTGAATTTTCTGTTCTGTGAAAAAATCATTACTAAGTTGCTGATTTTTTTACAAATCATTTAAATAAATAAAAAATAAACTTTAATTTTTAATTTTTTTAATTAATCGTAATTTTAAAAAAGAAAAAAAATCGTAAAATTTCGATTTCCATAAGAAATAATTATTTGATTGTGCTCAAATTTTACACGAATATATGAATTCATAAAATTAAGGTTCTGTGAAAAAATCATTACAATCGGATAAAGAATGTAGGTGTTATTTGTCAAAGAATTGTTTTAAAAAAGAAAAAACCCGTAAAATTGCGATTTTATGAGAAAAATTATTTGATTGCGCTTAAATTTTCCACGAATATATAAATTCATAAAATAAAAGGTTCTGTGAAAAAATCAATTACAATCGGACAAAGCTCGTAGGTATTATAAATCGAAGAAATTTTTTAAAAATCGAAAAAAAATCGTAAAATTGCGATTTTTATGGGAATTTTTTTTTCGATTGTGCTCAAAAAGGTGGCAGTTCTAAGTTCAGAGATTTCGAAGGCCTCCATAAAATTTCAATGCAATTGGAGTATCGGTTTAGCTGGAATCGTGTTAACAAACACACAAAAATACATACAGGAAAGAAAGAAAGAAAAAAAAAAACATTCCGGATTTTTTTTACAGTGTAGTGAAATGGAATCTTCGCTTCGCTCGCTACGCTCATCCAATTAAATAAAAAAATAACTTTAATTTTTTAATTTATTAATCGTAATTGTTAAAAAAAAAATCGTAAAATTGCGATTTCTATAAGAAATTATTATCTCGATTGCGCTCAAATTTTACACGAGTATATTAATTTATGAAATTAAGGTTCTGTGAAAAAATCATTACAATAGGATGAGGCATGTAGGTGTTATAAGTCAAGAATTTGATTTAAAAAAGAAAAAACCCGTAAAATTCGATTTTCATGAGAAATAATTTTTCGATTACGCTCAAATTTCACACGAATATCTTAATCATAAAATTAAGGTTCTGTGAAAAAATCATTACAATCGGATAAAGCATGTAGGTAGTCGGAGGTAGTCGAAGAAATCTTTTAAAATCGAAAAAATCGTAAAATTGCGTTTTTTATAAGAAATAAATTCCCGATTACGCTCAAAAACGTGGCAGTTCTAAGTTCAGAGATTTCGAAAGCCCTCCATAAAATTTCATCGCAATCGGAGTATCGTTTAGCCGGAATCGTGTTAACAAACACACAAAAATACAAAAAAAGAAAGAAAAAAAAAACAAAACATTCCGGATTTTTTTCTCCAGTGTAGTGAAAGGAATCTTCGTTTTCGCTCGAAAACCTCATCCAAAGATGAGTTACTAGGTCAACAACACACCTCCTTTTGGTCTAAAAATTGAGAAAAATTTTAAAGAAAATAGAAACTTTTACTACACAATGTGATTTTAGTTTTGTTTGAATGTTGCGGCTTTTTTTGATGTTCTTAATTTGTGCGGAAGGAAGTCATTGTATATATTGGACCATAGTGGGCTCTTTTGCTAGTGTTGTCTTTTTGTGGGGGAGGGCCCCACATGGAGACATTTTTTGGGGCGGGTAGGATAGCTTGTATCAGAGAGTTTTTTAAAAAAAAATTTTCTGATTTTTTATGCTAAAGAGGGGTTTGCATTTTAGTATAAAGGGGAGCATGTAAACTTTTAAAAAATTTTTTATTTTGGGGAAAAAACATTTTTTGCGGCATGATTGCCTAATTCTTCTTCTTCTTTTCATATCCCCCCCATTTTTTGGGTTTTACGGGGCCATCATGCATTTCCGGGTTTTTCCCCAGTAGAGACAGGTTTTTTTTCCCCCTCATATTCTCCCGACGGAAGGGAAAATAAATTTTTTCGTCTTTAAGACTTGAACATCCACCCAGAGGGCCTTCCTGTTCTTTTCCCTTCCCTTCCCCCCACATAGACCGCGGGTTTACTGTTTATAAATTGTTTCCCTTTCCGTGTAGGGTGCTTTGCAAGCAGATCTTTCCCCTGTTTAAAAGTTTTAAACGGGGCAGTAGCTGTCCCTCTATTTTCATGATGTTTGCCCTTTTCCCAGTAGTTATTTTTTCCCATGTTTTTTCTTTTCCCTTTATAAATCCCCCCTCTTTTTGCACTCCCCCTTTTGGGTTCTGGGTTTAAAAAAGGGCCCTTTTAAACCCGATGAATGGGGAAAATTTTCTTGACTATTTGGGGGGCATTTTGCTGCCTCTCTTTGCCGGTAATTTCCTTTCCCCTCATTACCATACACTTCAAAATGTGCTGGAATCCATTGCAGCAAAAGGATACCTGTCGGGGAAATCATAATAAAGCCTTAGCACGGGTACCTTGCATTTTTTCCCCCCCTCATTATCCACCCTTTTCTTTCATACAAGGGGGCCTAAATTTGGGCCTGTCTTTGAGTCCGACATTATCACTATTTTTTTTATCTTGATTTTCACTTATTTTCCCCAAATTTCCAATTTTTAGGGCCTTCAATTAAACCACCCGTAATTTCCCTTGCTTTTTTTTCCTTTGCTGCCAAGGGGTTGTTCAAACCCCCTTACAATACACCCAGCCCCAGCCCCCCCCCCCAGGTGAGGCAGACCCATCAGTGTATACATGCAAAAACCCTTCCCCTTCCGGGTATTGCTTACGAAAAGTTTCATTGTAAAAATCCCTTAAATCCTGTTTGTTGTACCACTCTTCTTTCCCCTCCAACCCTCCACTTCAAAACAATGTTTTTATCCCAAAGGGGCCCCTCTGATGTTTTGGGGTTTTTGGTAGTTCCCTTCTGGTAATCTTTTCATTGGGAAATTCAACCCTTGAAAAACCCCCCTCGCACCCCCTCGCACTTTGCGAGTGACAATTTTGGGCTCTGGCGAGTAACTTTTATGGACGTGCTTCAAAATATCGTTTTTGCGAGAATTCGAATCAAGCGCCCGGATCTAGTTACTGAATGGCGCCGCTAGGTGTGGGCTTCTGTACGATCATGCAGGCAACTGCAAGTCTGCTTGGTGATTCCCGTGAGTCGTAGGAGCCGCGGAGTGTGTGTTGAGCGTGACGAAGCTATTGTGATTGCGTGTGTTCGCCGCTCGTGCGTAGGCCTACGGTTTTCGTCGTGTTCGTGTAGGAACAAAGAACGCAATGTTTTTTCGATCGAGCCGTACGATGACTAAGCGTGAGATACAACGGGAGGAGACAGCAGCAGCACGGATAGTGTTCAGGCCTTCGTTTGCAAGGCTATTGCGCAAGCAACACTGTCAGTCTGTCACTCAAGGTTATTCTTGAAAATTGTTTCAAGAATCGAAAGACGTTGCAACATGAGACGTCGCGGAAACTTGAGTCGAGTAAACAGCCAGACACATTATTGTAAGACGCGATCGCGAACATAAGTCATTGGGCATTTTCTGATGCGGCGCATATGATTTGTACCATCAGTGTTCTTATCTTATCTTATCTGCAAGTGGTTTACGAGTTTTCACGGTATAAATACTGAAGTTTTTCAGTACTGAATTAAGCCCGCTAGGCTATTTTATCCTTAAACGCACCAAACGCTCTTTAATAAAAACCTGACCTCAAATTTTTCGACTGCGGCGCTATTGTTGGGGGGCAGAGCCCCCCCAAACCCCCCTTGCCTTCCCCCCGAAAGTACCTTCCCGCTCGGAGCGAGTACTCAAAAGACGAGTGGGAGTTGATTTGTTTCACAATTTTTAAGGGTTGTTGTAGTTCCTAGCAAATCTTTTTTAATCTCTTTTGCAGCTGTTATGAAAGTCTTTTGCGTTTTCAGCTTCTCGTATGGTACCCTCTTCCACGTCTCCTCATCCAACCTAAGCAACTTTTCTTGTAGACTGCCATCTGCCATACGTTGTATTAGTTAGTGCCTCCATTGCAGCAATAGGTGTTGATTTCACTGCTCCTGTAGCAATCCTCAGTGCCTGGTTCTGCACTCTATCCAAGGTCTCTTGTGCATTCTTAGGTGCTGTAGTGAGTAATGCACTTCCGTATTCAAGTACAGGTCTAATATATGTTTTGTACGTAGTGGGCAAGTACTTCTGTACGGGCACCCCAGTTCACCCCGGCGACTCTTTTCATTAATTTAAGTCTGCTTTTTGCCCCTTCACATATTTTCTCTATATGTTTAGCACCTGTCATCTTCTGGTCTATTGTCATACCCAGGTAGCATGGGTTCTCTTCCTTGTTGATGATCCCACTTCCATACTCTAACTTGAACTCGGGCACCGTTCTTCCAAAGGTGTGATAGTCGTACACCGTCTTTGTCATATTAACTTCCATCCCATTCATCTTTGACCATTCTTCTAGTGCCTTTAAAGCTAAATGTTCATTTCCCGTTCCATGTCCTCTTTGTTATTACCTGTATACCATAGTACCACATCATCTGCATACATTTTAAGCTTAACCTCACTTCTGTCTTGTATATACTTTGCTAAATCATCAATATATATGATAAATAAGGTTGGACTTAAAACAGCACCTTGTGGCACTCCTGTCTTAGTCTGTCTATAGCGAGACTTCTTGTTGTTATAACCTTAGGCCTACTCTGATAAAACGTTGGCTTAGAAACATTCTTGTCCATCTAGCTATGTTCTCTGGTACTTCAAGATTGTTCATTTTCTCTATGAGTTTATTGCGATCCACCAAGTCGAATGCCGACGTAAAGTCAATGTAAGTCACCAAAGTGGACATCTTCATGCTAAAACCTTCCTTTACATCTTGCTGTAAGTATGCTATTTGATCTATGGTACTTCTATTATTGCGGAAGCCCGCTTGATGTGGTGACAGTACATTATTTGCTTCTAGATAAGATTGTAGCCGGAAGTTCAAACATATGTTCCATTAGCTTGGCCACCATGCTTGTTAACGATATGGGTAGGTAGCTTTCCACTTTACTGCCATCTTTGCCTTTCTTCAATAGAGGTGTTACCTCGGCCTTTCTCCACCCATCGGCTATGTTACCCTGCCATGTTAAATTGCACAAGTTCAAAATTGCCATCTTGCCAGTTTGTCTAGGTTTTTCAGAAATTCAGGATGAATCATATCACCTCCTGGTGACTTCTTGTTCCTCAGCTTTTCATAGCTTGCTCCAATTCACTGAATAAGAAAGTTCCTTTGAGGGTCCAGCTCGTCTTCTATGTATGTTTTTCTGTCAATTTTATCATGTCCAAGAATCCTTCTGTAACTCTGATTAGCTATGTGCTTGCATATGGCCTCTGCTTCTCTACATCTTCTACTAACTGTTTATTTTTGTACACAATGGTTCATTATCATTTACCCGTTTTTCTTTGTTACACACAATTTAGAGAAGTATGCGTGGGCTCTACTTCCATCTTTCTATAGTCAATCTTTTCGCAAATTCTTCAAATGTTTTTCTCTTACTTTCCAGTATGCATCTTTCAATTTGGCTTGGGCTTTTCTAAGCTTGACCATGTCTTCCATTTGTTGTGTTGACTCAGCTTTCTTCCTAGCCTTATCTCTCTCCTCCTTCAGAGTTTGTAATTCCTCATTCCAAAATGGTTTATACTTTCTAACTTTACCTCTAGGTATCCATTTTTTTGCCGCATCCTGTAAATAACTACTTTTGTCCTTGTATTCTCTGTCCACATTTGTGCTTTCTACTCTTTCTTCAAAGTGCTTTTCTGTTTGGGCTCTATTTTCCTTCCATCGTCCTTTCTTAAAATTCCAGCTAGTTCTTTCATCCTTTTGTTCCCTTGGAACTCGTTTCTTTTTAATTAGGATTACTTTGTGACCTGCTCCTGTTGGAGACTCCAGATTGGTTTGTGTTAGATCGTCATACATACTTGAGTGGCAGAATACTAGACTGTCTGGTCTTGACTGACTCCCTTCGTACGCCAGAAATGTATATGGAGACGGTGTTCCCTCCACTCCTGAAATTATACGAATGGCCCATTTTTGTAGAATGAAAATGCAAAGTGCACTAGAGGACCCCCCCCCCAAAAAAAAAAGATTGCATATGTAAATGAGCATGGTACACTAATTTTAATACAGACAAGTCAACGAGTGGTTTCAGCCTACGAAGTAGATACCTAACAGCTACTTCTGATTTTGGTGCATAGTTGATCCACATGTGGCAACCAACTGAGAGTGTCTGTTTGGACTAACCCAAGGAACTTTACCATTGTGTTGTGTACCAAGGAGGACAACTGAACAAAACAGAAGTACATAATGCAGGTGCTCAGGAACGTTTTGAAAGTTAGGGGGGCAAAGCAATTAACTTGAATCAATTTGTATTAAAAGTTGAAACCAATGGATGAAAAGACAAACCCAAGTAAAAAAATTTCGGGGTACAGGTATCCTTAATATGAATCAGGCTGTACAAAACTCTGCAACATACCAATCAAAGCATGTTCATCTCCTGTTTTGTTGGTAGGGTAGGTACCAGCATGTTACGGTATGTTGTTAGCTGTGCACTGATAACAAGTCTCTACAGAGTGATTGAACTGTCCAAGGTTGGCAAAGTTGAGGCAAAGTTGCAGCTCTGAATGGGTAGCCTATGTAGACCTAGGTTATTGTTTGGCCGAGTGGTACAATGCCGTCCAAGGTCACACACTACGTATTCAGGAAAGGTCCGCACAAGAGGGGCGATGAAAGTTAAGTTGTTATGATGACTGGTATAACATATGCACAGCTCTGTAATTAACTTTTAGGCCCTATGTGTAGGGCCTAAGTATAAGATATTGAAATAAAAAAGGATGTGAAAATTAATAATGGCTGCATGATGTGGTAAAAGATGTATGAGTGGAGTACTAGTCAAGTCCTTTGTGTAATGTAATACCTACCTAGTTGAGTTGGTAACAGGATGGTAGTAGGCCTAAATAATAAATATCTAAAAATGATAACTGGGCGGCTGTACTACCTAATTTACGATAAAAGTGAATACATACTGCATGAATTTACAGTCGGGACCGTCCAAACACACTCCGGCGACATAGTTCATACACAGAACGCGCCGTACGTGACGGTGGCGGCAGAGTGGACCGTGCCGGCAGAACCCTCGGTCGTACCAGGGGCAGTCCTTGATCTTGCTCTCTGGATCAATGTGTAGGAAGGGGCATTCTTTGTTGTGGCACGCATCTGAGGGACAGAATAAAACATTGAACATTGTTAGAGTACGCCTAAAGAAGTTAGTCACAGGATGGGAAATAAATGGTTGAGATGGTTTGGACATATTGAAACCAATGGTGGAAGAGATCATGATGCCCAAGAGTAGGTTTGAAGAAGGAAGAAGAAGATGGGGGAGGCCAAGGAAGGAGCAGCAGGAGACACGAAGAGAGAGAGAGCTTGAAAGATGTGGAAGACACAATTGTGGGAGGATAGAAAGAAGTGGACAAATTTGGTTGCAAAACCCAAGCTGATCCTGCCAGAAGTGGTAAACTGTGATGGATAATGATGGGCGTTGCATAACTTACCGTAATAATAGGAAATGCACTAGGTCTGGAGGCTGGACATGTATAAGTTAGTGTAAATGTAGCCTAATGTGTTGGGGTCCAACATACAATAATTAAATAAGTAGATAGATCACAGATAATAACTTACTAAATCTTGAGTAGAAATAACACTCGGGCATCTTGCTCATGTCATATTCATGAAGAAATTCACATTGATCGCCTTTCTTGCACAGGCCTCGTAACCAATGTTTACACACAATCGTTCGATCACCTCGGACATGCCGAAAGGGGCAAGCAGCGCCTTTAACACAACTCCCTTTAGGATAGAACTCGCAGACAGCTGCAATTGATTCTGAAACAAAATTTAGAATGTAGGCTTGACCTAGAGATGGGGTGTGTGTGTGTGTGTTCAGGATTCTCCAGGCTAGATGGAAATGTTAGGTGTGGGCTAAGCTACATCTGTCAAGGGCCCCAGGTATAAAATGATCTACAAATACAGAACTTAAAACATAGGGCCTAGGCCTTAGGTCTAGATTTGAGACCATTTTATTGTTAGCCTATTTAATGAGTTGACAAAAACACCAAGAGTAGGGATAGTGATAGCCTGGTAGGGCCTACTAATTATGAACAATGTCAATTCCGTAGGCCCTATCATTGTCAAATTTAAAAAATAACTTTCAAAAAGGCTTTACTAAGCATCACTGGTCCTTGGAAATGTGTAACAAGTTGGAAAAACATTAGTGTCACCTGCAAGGCTGTAGGCCTATGGTGTGGGTTGGGCAGGGTGAGGTGATGGCGCACTGTAAAGTTTCAGCTTGACCTATAATTAATGCTATTTGTGTAATTACCAGTGGATTTTTTCTGGGAAAAAGTAGGTTGGACAGGGACAGATCAAATCTTTTTTTTTTGTACAAAATCTTTGAACAAATTTCTGCAGTTGGCTTTCTAGTCGGTGGCAGACTTAATCCTCTTTGCTACTATTCTTCTTACTCCATGCTCCCTCTTACCACAATCCTCATCTTCCATGCTTGCCTCCTGCTCCTCCCTTTGATTTCCTCTTTCCTCATCCATTCCAGGTATATCCATACGCAGTGATTTTGATTTTAATTTAATTTCAGCACAAAGCCCTTTATGTCCTTTTGCCCCACGACCCCCTCCGCCAGACCATTCCACTCGACTATCGTTCTAGGCAAGTAGGAAAACCTTCCCAAATCCGTGCCCCATATTCCCCTTTCAAACTTCCACCCATGGTCCCCTCTTGCAATGTAGTTTGCCTTCCTCAGGTCTCTGTGCAGTTCCTGCCATCCTTCATGCTCTCTGGATACCCTATACATTTTGCTTAGCCTATCCTGTCTTCTCCTATCTTCAAGTTTCTCCCATCCTAAATCCCTCACCATCCCTCCCACACTCTCATAGATCCTCCCTTTGTTACCATTTTCATCAGTCACTTCCCTCCATATCCTTCTCACTTTTAAGACTCTCCTGGCTGCTCTCCTCTGAACCGCTTCTATGCCCGCTATCTCACCAGCTTTGTACGGGTCCCATACCGCTGCTCCATACTCCATCGTGGGCCTAACTAGGGTTTTATACGCCTGACCCCTGAGTTCTTTCCCTGCCCCTTTGAGAGTCCTCATTACGAAATTTAAACACCTGAATCCCTTTTTTATCACTGTATTAATATGGTCATTCCATTTGAGCTGACAATGGAACAATGGAATGGTTAGGGGGTTTGGGGGGATGGCGTGAAGCGCCGTGGCGAGGTTAGTCCTACACCAATTTTATAGCAACGTTAAATCGGCTAGGCCTATGATAAAGAATTGTTCATAATAACCGCAATAGACTCTATGCCATTTAAGATAAAAGCAGATAAAAGCAATTAAGAGGACTTGGAACCTGATTGTAGCTAGGCTACCTGCCACCGACCAAGTGGTCACCCTTGGGGAAAGAACAACAACTACAACAACCATATAATTTGGAAATTGAATATGGTAGGGCTAGGCTAGGATCAAAATTATAATTGAGCCTAAGCACCCCTATTATTGGTGCCTGAACGAGTCTAGGCCTAGCCTACCGACTGATAGGGTACACACACCTACGTCACAAATCGAGGGGAATGAGGGGTATTCTCCGTTTTGAGTCCAACTGGTGGACAAGCAACCATCGGTTCGCAAGTGGACGCCTGCTGAACGTTGCACACATTATCACGCTCTAACTTTTATCCTATTCATTATTGGGGAAAAACTTAAGAGGAATAATATTTAGCAAATATATCATTCCTTCTAATAGCGATTACTTTGAATTTTTACACGGCCGTTAACTTGTTATTTCGATGTACATATTAAAATAAAATTTAAGACCTTTACTTGTTTTTTTATGAAATGTAATAAAACAACTTCAATTGACAAAAATCTAGTGATCGGATTTTGACAAGACCGCTTTCAAAAAATTCATCGGACTGTTTAGACAAGTGATAAATAAACTTTCTAGATAGAAAGTGCACAGAACGAAAATTTATAGCATAGGGTAAAACGCATGGCATGTGTTTTCATCTAAAATACGCGCTTTTGACGTGCGGATGAGCCGTGAAAAACTGCACGCTATGCTGTAAAATTTCGTTCTGTGCTTTTTCTATCGAGAAAGTTTATTTATTTCTTGTCTAATTAGTTAGATGCATATTTAGAGAGAATCCTTTTTGAAATCCGATCAGTAGTTTTGTGTCAATTGAAGTTGAAAAGACTTAAAGATGTTGATAATTTTGTCATTTATAATGCGTACATTGTTATAACAAGCTAACGGTTCTCAAAAAAATCGAAATAATCGCTATTAGAAGAAATGATATGTTTGCTAAATTTTATTCCTCTTAAGTTTTGTCCAAATAATGAATAGTATAAAAAGTTAGAGCGTGATATTTGTTAAGCCGTTCATCAGGCGTCAACTTGCGAAAAGAGGATGCTTGTCCATCAGTAAGATTCGCGCCGAGCTGTGACGTCACGTGTGTGTTCCTATAGCCTAGGCCTAGGGCCTAGATGCCAATAAAGCTGAAAATCTATTGACGTCTGCAATATAACATGCCTAGAAAAAAATGGTAAGTGTTGGTCTATAGTCTATACAAGTTATTCAACCTGGATAAATCGAAAGGCAGGGGCCTTTTACATAAAATACCGGGCTGGGCCTACGCCTAGGTTTACAGTTTACATAGAAGTGAGGTTAGAAATCTTACTGTCCATTCCTGAAAATGGTAGTGGTAGCGCTCCATGTTGTTGTTCCAATGCAATTTCTATATCGAATTTCATATTATCAACACTTGCAACTAGAAACTCCATAATGTAAGTTTATTTTCAAAGTAATTACTAGGAACTGAAGGACAATCAATGTGCGAGACGCTATCAAGACACAAACACAAGACCGGCCATTTTAACCACTGCCTTCCAAGCATGCAAAAAATGTTTTAAAAAAATTGTTGGCAGAGTTGAGGTATAATCGCGGCAGTGGAAAATTGCCGCAAAATTTGTCTCAGCCAATCACAGCACAGCATCACTCTCGCGCGCTGCTCGCAAGTGAATAACAAAGTTTTGAGGTTATTGTTTGAACAACAAACACAAATTTGTAATTAATATAGGAAAATAACCGATTATAAATGATTTTGGACGATAAAGTGAAGCAGGATCCTTCTGCTGGAAAGCTTTTGTCATCACCGAGTCGTAATAACCTTTGTGAAAATGTCTTGCAACGTTCGGAATGTACTTACAGAAATTTGTCTGGACGTTTCAACTGTGTGTCAAAAGACTTCACAAAGCAATTTTCACATATTTATGCTGCTCGCCTTTCGAAAATGTGTACTATGTTATTGAAAAACATACCTGAAAATTGGAAAGGAATTCCAATCTTGAAACTACAGGAGTTGAAAGAGGATGATCATGAAAAGTGTATCATTATGGGCACAATATTCAAGCAACAAGAGCTAAAACCAAGCATCCTCAAAGAAATCAGTGAAGAGGTAAGTGTGTTTATGCTAGATGCAGATTTAGACGCACGAGTGCTCATTTGGGTATGTCTATTAGGCTGACATTGACCTTGCACTGAACCGATCGTTACGGCACGAACGCTAACCCCTAGGCTAGCTAGGTATCTGGTGTGGGAGTTGAATCGTTTATAGAAATTTGGACTTGGTATGGACATTCTGGTGAGGCAATGTGACATCTGCTTAGTCTCCTCCTCCCATGTGGCCACCCTTCTCTTATAGGCTACAGCCTCGTTTGGAACTACTCGGGTGGCCCACCGCGGCTTTATATTTGACCTTCTTTCACAAGTAGAAGAACCTGAGCACTTGTTCAACTTTCATATTTCTAAATTGGTAATTTACTAATTTTACCTATCACATTATGTTTACACAAACATACCGGTAGGGCTACCTAGGTAGTCACTAGTCCTCTGTTCTAGGTTACCAGCATGCCTTTACAGACATTTTGATTAGGGATGCACATCGATACTTTTTTCATTATCGATTATCAAAATAGTAATGTCATTATCGAATCGATATTATCGATAATATCAATATCACCAACAAAGCCTGTTCTGACCTAGGGCCTATAAGTGATGGAAACTCAAGTTTGGCAAGGTGTCATGTGTTTAGCTTCCGTTATGGACTGATAGCATATAAATCTCGAGTGTGACACCATCAGCTCAGCCAGTGCATGGCACAACGTGAGATAATCTCCGTCTTTAGAGTTTGGTTCGTGCCACTATTGACCAATTATTTGATATTTCGATAATCGATAATGAATTTTGGTTATCGATTATCGAAATTATATCCATTATTGATTATCGATCGATAATATCGATTATCGTGTGCATCCCTAATTTTGATCCATGCAAATTTTTATTTCAGCACCAGCTTATTCCACAACCACCACGAACCTTTTATGTGGACGAAAGCGATTCTCTTATATTAGAAGACGAGCTCCAACGGATAAGACTGATTGGGAATCTCGATGTTCACTCTGTTGTGACCGGCGTGGTCTGCGCCGTCCTCGGCCGAGAAGAGTCCGGGGACAAGTTCTTCGTTGAAGACGTCTGCTGGGCTGGATTTGAACAGAAAGTTGATCGCCCCCTCCCCCCAACAGAAGACAGGTGGGCTCACACCGTTAATCATCCTTAGCTTGCAGATCTCATATTGAAATAAATTTCATTGAAAGTTAGGTCTAGACCTCTAGCACATACATTTTTATGCTAGAAAAATGCCAAATGTCATTGATAAACGAGCAATTAAGCCATAGGCCTACTTTGTAAAAATTGTAGCATTTGACTAAGGTGATGTTTAAAATTGGCCATCTCACAACTTCTAAATTAAAACAACTTTGTTATAACCTCGGTAGAAGACCAATCTAATAGATTGGCTTCCTTAGCCTTAAAAGCTTATCACAATATTTTCCCTTCTAGGTTAATCGTTCTGTTGAGTGGTTTGGACTTGACTAACAGCGGAGACACACTGATGCCCCTTCAACTGTTTACGGATTGGATCGGCGGTTTCCTTGGCGATCAAGGGGAACAGGAACGTCAAGCGAAAGTGGTTCGAGTGATTATTGCCGGAAACTCTGTCCGAGGCTGCGCTGAACACAAAGTACAGACGTTTCAAAACACGCATACCATCAACGATACGACCGCCTTAGACACTGTTAAACTACTGGATGATTTTCTTGTGCAACTCACCGTAAGTACCATTAGGCCTACTCTTTTACTCAAGGCGTCTAGGCACAGACTGCATTTCCTGAATAGCACTAGCCTGTCTATGGAAAAATTTCCTTTTTAGAATTTAGATTAGATTAGATTAACTTTATTAAGTTCAGTTTTGAGTTCATCAACTCGGTTACCAAACATTTACAACAATAACCACATATTCTGCACAAATGCAGGGCACTGACATTATTATGATTATTATTTTTATTATGGAGAACACAAAAATGACACTAATTTATTCTTTTGTAGGCCTAGACCTTTTACAGTAAACCATTCAATAAGTTTTGTATGGTTCTATGAGCTTTGTGGTTAAGTAGGGCCTAGGTTCTTATTTCACGTTTTGTTTTTGGATCAATAAAAAGCCCATGAAAGGCATTAAATCCACAGTGCAACAACATATGTTTTAATTTAGGCCTATGGTAAAGAAGATCATGTTTTCTTTATGTTTGCAGCGGTGTATTGAAGTGGATTTGATGGCTGGGGAATTTGATCCGGCAAACCATATGATGCCTCAACAGCCACTACACTTCCTTATGTTCCCAGAAGTAAGTAGGCCTAATGTCTTGGTTTGTTGGTCTTGGTAGAACCTTCGTAATACTGTCGACAAGTTGCATTGTTTTGACTAATTTATGTGAAAAGTTTAGTTATTTTATGCATTTACCTTTTATTTCCCTAATCCTTTCATTTAAAGTTGAAAGTAAATTTTATTTTTACTTGCTTTTCTTTTGTACTCATCCCATAAAAGATCCCACAGTTTTCTGTACGACTGGGCAGGTTAACATCTTCCACATGTAATCATCATCATTATCCATCACTGTTTCCTTCTTCTGGCAGGGTCAGCTTGGGTTTTGCAACCAAATTTGTCCACTTCTTTCTATCTATCCTCACACAATTGTATCTCCTCCACATCTTTCCAGTTATCTCATCTCATGTAATGATAAGGGTACGGGGTATGAACCAATCTGACAAAATTAAATCCTGGAAAAATAACCATTGTACTCGGACTGTGTTGTTGTTGTTGTGTGTGTTAAGTTGTGAGATTGCGTCCGTAGCCTATCGTTTCAAACACCCACCTTGCTAATCAAATTATATTTGCCACAACTCTTGGCTTTGACTGACCATCTTATCAATGACTTTGGCGTTTCCGTAATTATATTTTTGCACTTCATTAGCTCTACAGAATGTATTATAGCCTACTCCAACTAGTTTTGCCTATAGTATGAACTAGGCCTATGAAATGAATACATCTTTCCTGTCTCTAGAACCTATGAGAGTGAGTGAATAACTTGTGAAGCTATTTTGGTCTTGATGAAAGCTTGAATTGAACGTAAATTCTATTTCCAATTTCCATCGTGATCAATCTATGTTTGTATCGCCCCGAGTTTCCTAGTTTTGTGCCCGTGTTTCAGGCGGCTTCGTTCCAGTCGATGAAAGGGGTCACAAACCCGTACGAGTGTGAAGTGGGGAGCATCCGGATATTGGGAACGTCTGGGCAGCCGGTCAACGACATCGCGCACGTCAGCAAACTCGTTGACCCTCTGGAGATTCTGGAGAATACGCTTAAGTGGGGTCACCTGTGTCCAACGTGCCCAGACTCGATAAGTGAGTGGGACGCTTTATCTACTGTATCCATGTTTCATTCTGATGATATTTAAGCTAGAGCTTCCTCAATGCAAGTAATGTGCATTCAAGATAAATCTTTTCCTATCTTTTATCATATAAAGTCTTGTTAGCAATCTTTAGTTAAAGGTTTATTATTGTCCTAATACAATGGTCCAATTAAGTAAATGATAGATTAGTTTTTTGTTTCATTAAATACAATGTTAGGGTGAAGGACCCAAAAATCCCGATTTTGAAAAGCAAAATAAATTCTCACATTATACCTTTGCTTAGCCCTTAGTAGCTACAGCATAGGTACCCAAACCCATAGGCCTACTTTATAAACGAATCTACATACAAAACTACTTTGCAATAATATACACAAAAATAAGGTACCCATAGTACCTTCTAAACATACCTAGTAGGCCCTATACAAAACTACTTTGCAATAATATACACAAGGTATCCATAGTAGGGATGAGACGTGTACACGTGTGTACACGTGTACATTATTTAAAAAAAAAATACACGTCGACTTTCATTGACATTGTTCAGTCGTCGAGATTTCAGATTTCAATAATTCTATTTTGAAATACGAGCTCTTTCAGTCAACCGCCGCCGCCGCCTTCCCGCAAAACGGTAAGTTGGTTGCGATCCCTTGTCACAGTGGCCTTGCCTTCCCCCTCCCCCCCCCCCCACCCCCTGACCGGCCGACACGTTCCAGATGGTTCCAGACCGCTCGCAGTCGCTCGCCGCCCGCCGCCCGCTTAGTTGTTTACGCGTGTTGAGATTTGAGTCAGTGACGCATGACTGTTTATTGTTTAGAATATCTCTTGAGTGGAAGTTCTTTGATAAGATAGACGCGGGAAAGAAGGTTAAATGCCGACTGTGCGCGAAGGAGTTGCTGCACAATTCAAGTATCACGGGAACTATGGTAAATCACAAGCCTTATCTCTCCCCCCCCCCTCCCCCCCGCCCTCTTCATCACGCAAACCTCAACCATACCATCACCCTTTTAACTTTCCAAGGCCAATGAAACATCAGCCACGTCATTTACTGACTGATAAACTGAACTGAACGCCGTCGCCGTGTTTACTGTTCAGAATGCAATAAAAATATACAGTAATAAATAAACATGTACAACTTTTTTTCATATATCTTAAAATATACATAGTACACGCGTGTACACGAACAGACAGACAGCGTGTAGGCCTACACGAGTAGTAAGATACACGCTTTTGCCCATCCCTAATCCATAGTACCTTCTAAACATACAAACATACAACATAATTTTGAATTAGGCCTTTGAACCTTGTTTAAAAATAAGAGGACACATACTACTAGTTATTATAATCACTGCCTGTTGTGTTGTCCCCTCTAACGGAATGTTCTGTGTTTGATGCAGCCTGTTACCCGTTCTACAAGGAAGATCCCTTCATCATTGAGGAATGTCCAGACATTTACTTCGCCGGCAACCAGCCGGAGTTCCAGACCAAGATCCACACAGGTAAACAAACAAGACGGTAGCTTGCGTAAAGTGGAGGTCGTTTCTCTACATTCCTTGCGTTCAGCAGGAACTCTTGTGAACAGTCTACACTTGACTTTGCATTCAGTACTTTTACTTTGCCGGCAAATTGCAGGATCCAGACAAGATCAACATGGAAAAAATAGACGGTATGCTGGCGTAAATGAGGTCGTCTCTGTACACTCATGCTACAGTTGAGATTCACACAGTTAAACACCCTTGCGAAAATGGGTCACGTTATCAACTTTCGCACACACCAAATCACAAAAACAAAAAGCACGTGAAGCTGCCTAAGTTGGAGGTCTGTTTCTTAATTTTGTTGAGGAATGATCCAACAGTAACCATAGACGTGTAAGGCTGCCAAAGTGTTTGTCTACATTTTGTAGCGACTCGTACTTGGACATTATTGACTTGAATGTCAACTTACTTTGCCGGCACCAGCCGGAGTTCCAACCAAGATCACACAGGTAAAAAAAAGAGGTAAGCTTGCGTAAAGTGGAGGTCGTTTCTCTACATTCCTTGCGTTCAGCAGGAACTCTTGTGAACAGTCTACACTTGACCTTGAGGAATGTCAGACATTTACTTTGCCGGCAACCAGCCGGAGTTCCAGACCAAGATCCACACAGGTAAACAAACAAGACGGTAGCTTGCGTAAAGTGGAGGTCGTTTCTCTACATTCCTTGCGTTCAGCAGGAACTCACCAAGATCCACACAGGTAAACAAACAAGACGGTAGCTTGCGTAAAGTGGAGGCCGTTTCTCTACATTCCTTGCTTTCAGCAGGAACTCTTGTGAACAGTCTACACTTGCCCTTTCATTCTAAGTTTGACTTTGTACGTAGTAGGTATCCTTTTTATTCAAATTGCAAGGAATCATAGAAAGAGAAACATGAATAAACAGAGGTTGTGGGGGGTGAGAGAATGACACGGCTGTACACTCAGTGTACAGTTGAATTCAACCAAGTTTGAACAACCTTCAAAATGGTCGAGTGATCAACTCCGCACAACCAATGCAGAAAAACTAAAAATGCTATCATGCAATGGCCGCCTGATTTTGGAGTATTGTGTTGTGTTTTGGAATGATCCAACAGTACCTTATAGAAGTGTTAGAGGCTGCCAAATTTGTTATGTAAAAAGTAACATGAAATAATTATGTAGCCTACCGTACTTGGTACATACTTTTTCATATTACGTTTTATGTAACTAATTTGGCAGCCACCCGCACTTTTTGAAGGTAAGCTGTTGGATCATCCTAACACTCAAGAATAAAGAGATATTTAACAATTAAACCCTATAGTCAAAACTTCTGTGGGTACCTTCATCACTTGTTTGAACTACTAATAACTGAGTTTGAAGTAACTAGGGTTTACTGTACATAAATTAGAAGTATGTATAGTAATTGTTCCTGTTCTTGTGACTGTTTTACAGGTAAGGACGGCCATCGAGTAAGACTCGTCTGCGTTCCAGCGTTCTCCAAGTCTCATTCGTGTGTCGTCGTCAATCTTTCGAACCTTGACTGCTACACGGTCGCTTTCGACGTATCAGACGTTCCCCAAGCTTTGGACGTTTCTGACCAGTCCGATACTCCGGACAAGTGATCCAACACTGGCAAGTTCACCGGTTCTTCATACACTACTGCTTTAAAATGTTTTACTTTTGTCATTATTGAAATCAATTAGGTAAATCAAATTTATACGTTTAGTTCAATTTAAATAATTATGATTTTCCTTTATTTAGCCTATCAGGAATGAAATATGAAGACTTGTTGAATTATAATTTTAAACTTATGGTTCTGTCTTCTTCACAAGTCATTGAACACCTACGCATTTTTTTTAAAATTTGATATAGGCGCTATATTTAAAATTTTAATATTTCGCACTTGTAAATGGGAATAATTTTTTAAATAATAAATATTTTGTTTAAAAATGATGAATTATGTCATGTTGTATCTCTAGCCTATCTGCAACCAAGAATCCTTTATAAATCCCTCTTTAAAATTCATAGATTGAACGAGTAGCCCGAGGATGTTGCGAGCTGGGCAGTTTAATCTGAACACAACAAATGAAAACCTCAACACATAAATCTCACAGCTGTTTATCATATCAGGGCCCGTGAAATTAGCTTTCATTTACCCCAAAATTAACATTAATTCACAAATGGTCATAAAAAACACTAATTTTGGTAGATTTGCTATAATAAACACAGCATTTTACAGTTTTTAGTTCAAAATATTAGCCAAAATTCCTGAAATTTGTGGGGGAGATGCTAAATTGGAGAATCGTTATCTAACATAAAAAAACAAAATAAAAAGCAAATAGGCATTATATGCTAAATTTTAGTAGGCCTATCAACTGGACCAAAAATAAAATTGGTGTCGTAAATAAATTCTTAGACCAATTTGGCCATATTTTGCATTTTTAGTTTAATTAAACTAATTTCACTGGGCTCTAATCATAATGTGCACCATTTTATTACAAATACTAATTAAATATATTGGAGTAATGCATGGAAGTCTATAATAACAAAATTATTACTAATAAGAAGCAGTTTTGCTGAAGCTTGCACCATTTGGAGAAAAAGGAGAGTTAGCCATGGAGTCTTATTTACATAGTTATAGTGTAACATGGGGTTCTTTGGAGGCTCCTTAGGTGATCAGTATGTGGTACAGTATGTCTAGCTTGCACCGTTCCTACAAGAAAGTGTGTAACAAGAAACCAGTGGCCATCACCCTAGCCTAGGTAAGTTACAGACTACCTGACTCCAAGATGGAAGGCCTGGTTTATGGTACGTACTGTAATGTAAAAACAAACAGCCCCCAGCCAGCTTTATGTTCTCTATGCTTTCCCAACCCGTCAACCTTTCTCCAATCTTAACTAAACACCGAATAAGGGTGTGTACCCTTATATCATACCAGTCCAGCTCAATTAATTGTGACGATGCGCAGAGATAATTTAAAATCAGAATGGATTGAATATGTTGCTAATAGAGCCCGAGAAAGGTAACAAAAGGTATTACAATGTGCTGCACTGTTTCATTACGTATATCTTGTCATGAAAGCTTGGTCTTGTGCTGTAAGCAGTGGGCTTTCAGACTCTCCTTGTCTTTCATCTTATTGTTACCTTGATCTCGGATCTTCCTAAGAAACTGTTCGTACGCCTCCAATTCTCTATTCCCACTTGTAGAAGATGCTCATCACTTAATCTTGAAGATTGGATTTGGTCTTTCAAAGATGGAGTATAATTCCTATTTCCTAGTGTACTTATATTGTTGTTTATTAGTACTGTATTTCCAAATTCATTACCTCCCACATCAGTCCCCACACAAACATGAAACATTTTGTCTGTAGATTTCATGCAGGACTCGGTAACTACAAAACAGACACGTCAAGGAAGCACCTTTTCATTTATTCACACTAAGCTAATTTTGTTCTTTATAATATAATCAGTATTCACATTTACATCACAATTAATTAATATGTATTATATATTCCAAAAATAGACATTTAGTTATGTATTTTATCACACAATTTTACATCAAATCGACGAGATTATTTACCCAGTGAGAAAGGTTACGTTTGGGTCTTTAGTATACAGAAATAGTCAATAGTAGAATACATTAGGTGAACTAATTGTCTTTAGACCAGACATGTGTGGACCTTTTAGTTGTAAAAGATAAATTCACATAAAATATATATCCATAAAGTTGAAGTTTTGTCAAAGATTATATTTTCAGCCTTGAGAAGAAATCAACTGCTTTAGACAATAATTTTCCAAAAGAAAATACGAAGGATAGTACATCGATAAAATAGCGTATTTATAGCAGCATTTTGTCCTACTTGTTTCTTGCTAAACATTGCGTACCCTAATAAATATATATATATTATCTTTGATAACATCGCATAAATAATTCTTTATTTGGAGGGAAACAGACTTCGTGAGTTAACCAGCTGATTCTGTCTGCAATGGCCCTAACTTCAGCAACGCAGAATCATTCATAGTCTAGATGATTCTGTATACGTAGGCCTTCATTTAATTTAGGACAAATCGAGGCTAAATGCCCGGTTCCGTGTACACAGTACATACAAAGAAATTATATTAGATGGTCGAGTCGACTATAATCGACTTGGTTCCATGTACGAAGCACATACTTCGTTCGATACAGAACCGTGTACAATTTAAGTGATTCCGTGCCTACGTAGCCCGCACCGGATAACTTCATTCAATACAGAATCGTCCTCGCGTGAACGCCTAGCATCATTTGACTGGTAGATAGGCCCCATTTCATTCAGTACTTGAGTCCTAGAGACTGGGACATGAGGGGTCCACAACAACCACTAAACATCAGAGAGACAACGAGAAGTTACAACGAGACAAGACGAGACTATACTAAACAGTAAACATTCATGTAATAGTTAAACTTCAAATAGACTGCACAAACATCCGCTTTTAAAGTCAAGTAAGAAACCGTTCATGTTAGGCCAATTCTAAGCAAACAGATTTAAACTAGGGCCGGGCTATATCATACATGGTATTGAAATCGATATAGAAGTGTTGTTTGTGCAAAATTATATTAATGTATTTCTAAATAGATTTGATAAGATACCGTATATCGCCAAAAAATCATGGAGACGTATTCATTCTCACCCTTGCATTGAGTGACCAGGCATCTCCACCATTATTAATTAAGAACAACAAAAATAATTGCTACACATACATTTTATGAATTGAGGCCAAAAAAGGGGGGTTTGACCAATCCGTCCCAAAAATTTCATACCCTCATTTCAGGTAGAACTTAAAATACAAAATACAAAAATCAAAATTCAAAATAAGTATTTATTTGATGTAGGTAGGTCTAAGGTGAAAATATGTCTGCCCAGCCCTAGTCTAGACCAGTTGTGTACTGTACACCTCCGAGCCCTAAACTAAACCCGTTATTCTCTGTCCGCAAGGAGTAACTTTCACTTCAGTACAGTGTTAATTCACACACAGCCTATTCGTCTACGGGTTTTCATTGGAATACTTCCGACTCTGTCTTCTCCCCGCTCTATACGCTATGTTTCATTGTAGATTTCAAAGCCCGCATAAACATCCACCCTGTGTCCAAGAGCATTAAGCATTTAACACAATATTTAACCAAATCCATGTAGATATATACTTGAAATAAAAATTGTAAATAATTAAATTAAAAATTACCTGATTGTTGGAATTTCCAGAGGTTACACTAAAGCAAAATAATGACCAAAAATTAGCAATGAATAACTCATTGGGTCATTATAAATCTAACTTAACACTGTGATTTTTTTTTATATTATTTACTGAAGTTTTTAATGAAGAAAAGTCTAGTGTTATTGTAATTCAATGTGTCAACCAAGGTAGGCTAATGCAGTTATTGTAGCTTACCAAAAATGTTGGCAAAATGTGGGTGATCATATTATTTCCCTAATGCACCAACAGTGTCAGTTTTTGCAAATAATTTACTCCAAATCATTTTTTGTTTTATCTAAAATGAAGTGCCATCATCAATATGATCCAATGAAAAAAAATTGTTTGTTATAAATATAATTTATAATTAAATATATAATAATAATTATTTCCAGATTTGTTTGGTTGGAAACAGTTATGTAGGGGCAACCCATAAATTTTTATACAATCCAGAAATTAACATATCCAGCCTTACCGGTCTTTGAACCCGCTCGGTGGCTAATGCGCACCTCGCACACGCGGTGCATGCTCTGTGAATGAAGGGCCAGAGTGATTTCATCTAACACAACTAACAACCGGACAACGATACCCACTCAGTAGAATTACATCACAAAAGCGGAAGTATAATATATTATTTAGTTGTAAGACACACGAAGATAATTCAAATTTTCAAATTCACAGTTTCTATTTTTGGAATGAATGTGAAATACACTACACCTACTATGCACTATGTACAACACATTTCAGGCCTTACTGATAAAACGTTTTCTAGTCAAAATACACTGATGTAAACGTGTTTCAGAGCAATCACGTAGTTGAGCTTGCGCGGCCAAATAATTACGCAGATGTTTAGAGTTAGCGGCTGGGCCAAGATTCCAACATAGTTATCATTTGACCGTGCAAATCTAAATGGTTACTTTGACACCACCTTGTTCATTTACATCAACAATGAGATACAATTGACTAGAGTTGATTGGTTATTATAGACTCTGTGTCTAATCTACATAATATACATTATATTGATTTTTATTTCAAATAGATATATAGATATATTTATACGACAACCCATGATACGTACGTCATACAAATTGACACACTCGTAGGCAGACTTGTTGCAAACATCACGAACGCGTAGAGCAAGGCGCACTATTTGAACATTTTTTTACGATGGTGCAGTAATTTCGGGTTTTGTTTCAGTATACGTAACCGTTGACTGGGTGTTGATTTTGGTGTGATGACAAGTTTTTCAATTCTCTCTTCAGACATCAACATTTTTTACTTTATACTAAGATAATTTTGTAATTAATATTCCCTTCAAATTGTACTTAACTCTCATCCTGGAATGGTTTAGAATCTGATCTCATGGTTATTCGAAATGAGTTCACAAAACTGCAATTTGGCACTTTTTGTTTTTGAACACTGTTCTAAGGTGAATGAACTAGCGAGTTGCTGGGCGCGTCGCTTCGCTCACTATGAGTGAGCACAACCACCATCAACACACACAAACACGCACACTCGAAGAATGTTTGCGGATCCTAGATTCATAGGTCCATTCACAATCGTTTTTAGCAATCAAACAATCAATCAATAAATAAATGTATTTTCTCGAATCGAACTTCCGGTTACGACGTATGTTATTTTATTTGAAAGTCACTAGTCACCACTTTGTTTATCATTGTTGTTTGTTTATTGTGAAGGTCGTGTAGTTTGTCCTCGCAGACAACGTAAACTGGGGCGATGTTACACAAAGCATGGTGGGTGCAGGATTATCTGAACGAGGAGCCTAAGCCAGAGAGTCGGGAGAAAACAACACAATAAGTTTATGAATATTCTTCTCGGTGAAGGAGATAATTAAAAGAAAGAAAAGAGAGTTGTGGTAGAAAAATTAGCATTTAGATTTGAAACGCAAGCAAGTTTGGGATGAGGTAGATGCATGAAAAGTGTATATACCCTACATAAAGTGTGGTCGACGAAAGACCCAGATGACGACGGTTGAGGGGGGGGGGGCGGGGGGGAGAGATCACGTGGCTTTGATTTTTTGTACTTCAATGCATGGTGGTTAGCATCAATAACCACCTTTCTACAGAAAATACAGACTTCCCTTTATACCGGTACTACAGTTTTTTCCCCAAACTTATGCAGTTCCTGACAGAGATTTTATGGACAACACAAAATGGCAAAGCGTAAAAAATGAAAAAAACGGTCAGTTTTTTTAATGTCCGGAACTTTGGTTAATTCATAACTTGAGATAGAGTTGTGACAAAATTGAAAAACAAAATGTAACCAAATGATTAAAAAAATCAGATTTAAAAAAAATTTACTTCAAAAATTTGTCATTGCTAATTTTGAATTCACAACCATTCTAAAAATTACGAACAAATTCCAAAATTTTGACCACAACCAAAAAATCTAAATTTAAATTATTTTTGAAAAACAGGAATTTTATGAAATGATAAATTTTGAGAAAAAATTAAAAATTAAATTCCATGCCTGAAAGAGAATTAAGACAAGGAACGTCGGATACAACTCCAGCTGAGAGAGACAACTTTTGCAACATCATCGGAACGATGACGATGACTTCATGACGACACTAGCAAGACAACACCTCTGCTTGGGAGTTGGGACATTAGAAGAACCGCGAGAAGAGGTGAAAGATTTGACCAAGACAACTCGGAAATAATTAGCATCTCATGACACATCAAAACAACAAACGCATAGCTCTTCGTGAAACCACAACATTTAAGATCATGTAGATACCGTTGTGTAGGTACTCGGTGGTTACTACAACTCTAGACTGATGCAGTCTTCAAAGCTAAGTCTTCGTGACCGTGGCCTCAGTTCGAGCAACAAGTTCTGATGAACCATGCACTAGTTACCAAGCAATATTCTGTACTATGTGATTTGACATCATCTCAATGTCAAATATAAATCCGATCCTTACAATCTGGGTAGCTGAGAGTGAGCTATACATACCAAAACAATTCTAAAGTTCCATTTAATCCCCACATCTTAAAATCTGTAACCTGAAATTGGTTAATTCTGTCACCAGAAGTACTATCCATGACCGTAACATTTTGTGCTTCTCTTCACAATCACATGTCCTGCGGTATCCTAATAGTTCATTTTCATAAACATATGTTTAAGAAATGTGCCCTCTAATAACTTGTCAAACATGGAAGTCAATCAAGATTCTGAAATAAACTGTGATAACACTCACACGTAGACTGCCCAGAACAGCTGGAAATATTGTGGATGTTGGCTGGGTGAGAGTTGTGGTGAGAGGGGTTAAAGGGGAGGTGTGGGGGTGGGGGTGGGAGAGAGACTTGGAGGACACAAAGACGAAATGTTGCTCAGTCCAAGTAGATGGAGACAGACGGTAAGAATAGGAGGATTGTAGAAGAGGAGGAAGAAGATACCAGAAAACACATCCTGTCCACTGTTCCATAGAAGATTGACAAACAGGTTTCATCCAGCATTATAGAGCAAGAAAGTAATAACAGAGCAAAACCACTATCTAAAAGGTCCTCCAACTACAAAAGATATACCACTAAGCCCACAAACTAGATCAGGATACCTACCACCAAACTAGAGATGCCCATGCCAACAGATCTAACAACGAATTGACACCCTCAAGTCCTCACCCGCCACAAACTCAAATCTACGAATAATTCAGTTGGCAGACCTGTAAGTCGCAGTGAACTCCGCTGAGGTGGCAACCCTGGATCGGTTGCTAAGGTAACCACCAGTAAATCCATGACGTCATTGGCCTCCATGTTCCAACTTCCAAGAGAGTCTTCAGAGGTTTCCACGACACCATGATTGTGTCTGTCAATTGTCACCACTAAACCACAATTATTAAGTGAATACGCGGGAAAATTCAAACTACCAATGTCTTTGTCCTATCACAAACAAACTCGTAACAATCTTCACTGCTCTGTCAAAAAGTCTCAATTTCAGAAATGTATAATTGATACATGTTCCAGGTAGTCTATCTCTTCAGGACTGTCCTTGTTGCTAGTGCGTCAAGGGTGGTGGTAGATTTTAAGAAGGGGAGGAGATGGGTTCTACTTCAGTGCGGAGATGGTGTCGGGGAAGTCGTTAACCCACAAGAGCTGCCGTCCGGTCTGCTCTCTTGCTCTTGGATGGGTGGCTTTCAGTTCTCGTGCAGTTACAAGTTATCTTCCTCGCCGGACATGTCTAGTCCTTGTGCTCCAGCGTGGTGTCCTCGTAGAAGCTCTTATCGTGCTCGTCGAAGGCTCGGTCGGAGAGGGTGTTGGGGTCTGGCGGGACCCCGACGGGGGAGGGCTCGCCGCTCCTGACCGGACCGTCCTCGGTCTCGCCCTTCATCTCGGCGTCCATGCCGGCGAGGGCGGCCGCGTACGGGGACTCCTCCCCTCTCATCTCGCAGATCACGTTGGTCAAGGCCATCACGTAGTTCTTGGCCAAGGTCAGGGTCTCTATCTTGGACAGGCGGCGTTCCTTCTTGATGTGAGGAATCACCTCTCGCAGGGACTGGAAACAAAATATCTTTTAGTGTTACCAAGGTCTCCGAATCCCCTGACGAAGTTTCATCAAAACACCAATAGGAGATTTAATGGACCTCGGTTTTAGCCGTTGTTGCAAAACTTGTAACCAAGGGACTGAGTGGATTTCCTCATGAAGAAAGAAACAAAAGGCCTCAGACAAAAACCCTGATAAAAGTCCATGGTCCTACCCAAGGATACTATAACACACTTTGTTTAGGTTTGCGATCCTACTGTCTTTTATCTATGATCCTACTATCTGCAGCCGAACGTGTTTTTCCCCTGAAGACTTTGTACTAAACAGAAGTATGAAATTAATGAAAATGGAGTTTTAAAGGTGTTTTTGAAAGGGGAGATCGTCTTTTGAATAAAGTCAGAACACGACTAGCCATGCAATGAACCAGATACAGCTACGTACCTGGAATGCATCATTGAGGCTGTGCATGCGCATGCGCTCTCGCTCGTTGCTCTCTAGTCTTCTCATGTTGCGGTCTCGCGCATTCATCGTTGGTTTCCTACGTCGCTGAGCCGCTGCCACCAAACTCGTTGAGCCACCGCTGAAGCGCCTGGTGACGCGCATACTGGATACCATGTCATCGCTAACCTGCAACACGAGCATACAGTGTGCAGTGACATACACTGTTGCGGTCTCGCGCATTCATCGTTGGTTTCCTACGTCGCTGAGCCGCTGCTGAACAGGGGCAGTTCTAGACCCAAAAAATTGTGCGGGCCCGAAAAAAATCATTTTTTAAGATTGTGTTTGGTGCGTTATAGAAAATAATAAGTTGGCTGAATGCAATACCAAGTTGTTTTTTTGTACATTAAAATTTGGAAAACTATACAAAAATATTACATTTTTTATTAGTAGACCTATAGATATTCTTAATCGGTAGTTGCCACTGTGGGGATTTTCGGCGTGATTGAATTTCTAGCATTCTGAAGTGGTGGGGTCACGGCAAAAAGTGGGGGGGGGATTCCAACCATTGCCTTTATTTGTACCATGTATGTACCATGTAAAAAATAAATAAAATACTACCTACCGATGATGAGTCTGTGGTCTCTAGGTCCGGCGTGAGCACCGGTGCCGGTCTGTTCTGTCTACAGGAGCGACTCCGTCTCCCCGTGTCCTCGGCCGCTCGGTAGTTCTCGTCGGGACTCGTGTCCTGGTGCCAGGTGCCCGGCAGGTCAGTCTCGGGGGCGTCCTTGGCCGGCTCCGACCGCATGGCGGCTCACAACCACCTGTGGACAGGAGAGACACACTGTAGGTAGGGCATGTTCCTCTGGGCTCAGAAGCTACAAGAACCTGACGGCCATCTAGACTTGGTTACACTTTGTCTCCAGGTTTACCAACACATGTGGTTGGCGAACCTCAAGGCCAAAACATCGCCAGAAGCTACAGCTGATGTTCTTGCAGGTGGTTCCATCAAGACGACCTTAATTTAGCTCATAATCTCCTGTTAGCCACCCGCCTTGATTTATCCCAGATCTCCACTAGAAGATTCGGAGGACCTTAAGGATGGTGCCTCCTGTCCTACAGAACCTTGCTTTAAGCTAGAGTAACTAATGCTTAAGTTCATCGAATCCCGGATAGCTTCAGAGAGCGATGTTCAATAGTTTTCTCAACTGAAATTTGTTTTAAATGGATTAGGGTTTAGGGGTAGGCCTACTCATGTGGCAGCAGCGAAACTCGACTTAGGAAAGTCGTCGGTTCGCTACTCGCCATCTTCGTTGTAAGTTGACGTAACATATAAGGGTGGGGTAAGCTCAACGTTAGATTGAATCGTACTGCACGGTATTATATGTATGTTCTGAGATAAGTCGTGGGTAGTAGGCCTACTGGTCTAGACCAATTTCAAGGTTGGCATGGCAATACTTAACCCGTTGAGCCGACGACGAATTTCGACGAATTTGTAAGTAAATTGGAGCATCAACCGTCTTTAATATCTTCAAATACCAACGACAAGTTAGAATAACATCAAGTTTAGGTCGAGAATGTTAGGGATGCTCGCCTATCATGCGAGGGGAGGACATTTCACTCTCCTCGTGGTGGCACCCGACTGTTGTGATGAGCCTAGGGAAACTAGCAGCCGCTAATTGAACTCGAGTGCTTCGCGCTACCCCCACTCCAGGAGTGCGTGTGTTTAAAAGCGTGCGGTAAAAGCAAATTACGGTTGTCAACAATAATAGTGTACAGGTGTAAATATGGTCGTTAACTTCTCAACTGGGCTTAGCCACAGATCATACGTGCAATAGTATAATATTAATACAACATATACTATTCTACAAATATAATACAGCGTGGATAGATTATAAGGGTTTTCAAATCCGACCGTAATCCCCAGATAGGAGTGTCGTCTCGATAACACTCATGCATGGGTTATGGTTGGAAGCGCACGCACCAAGAGATGGCCCCAGTATAACAGCGCTTCATGGTGGAGGTGCCGGGTACAATAAGCTGGACACGACTATTAGCTCTGTAGCTTGGAGTACGTTACAAGTACATGTTGGTCCAGGGGTGAGAGTCCCTGCCTTTTAATGTAGAGGGGCCCGGGTTCGATTCCAAAAGTAAAACAAGTTCTGAGATTAATTTTAATCCAAGTTGTAACTTATAAATGGTGAGACGTTCTAGTAACGAAGCATAACAGCACTTTTCGATTGTGGGTGAATTGTGGTCAACCAGAGGTCCGTATGTCAAATACTGATCTCTGGTTGGTCATTATACGCTCATCGTCGGCGTCGGCTCAGGGTGGGTTCGGTGAAGGTTGAATGAGATGAATGAGACTAATGTTGCATGCACGGTTGCATTGGAGTCATTAGAGTGAGGTGTAATCTAGCTGGCCCGGCCTCACAATGGAGGTGTATGATCACTTGCTCCTTGCTCCACACACACACTTCATAACACCCGCGACAAGTTAGTATGTCGAACCGTCCTGGTGGCAGCTATGTTGCATGCACGGTTGCATTGGAGTCATGAGTGAGTTTCTAGCTGGCCGCTCAAGAGGTGTATGATCACTGCCTTTGCCCGCACACACACTCATACACCGCGACAGTTAGTTGCCATGGCAACACACGTCTCTCCAAGGCTGTTTATCCCGATGATCGATCCACGTCTATGGCTGAGCGATAGTACGCAACAGTCGGTACGAGATGCCGAGGATTCCTCAGTCATATAGTGGATCCACGTGCATGGCTGAGCGATAGTACGCAACAGTCGGTACGAGATGCCGAGGATTCCTCAGTCATAAAGAGGACGCATTATGTTTAATTCCATAGTTGCAGCCAGATTGGAGTCTGGTCTGACGGAACACACACACACACACACACACACACACACACACACACACACACACACACACACACACGCGCACACACACACGGATATATACGAGTACATCAATGGAGGACGACATGCCAGCTACTCATTTAAGATTTTACGCAATTATCTTGTTATACAATAAACTGTTCTACGAAAGTGAGCTATAGTTTTTTTAAAACAATCCAGATATAACAATATTAAATAAATGTCCAGGGATCGAACACGGGTCTCCCGCATGCCGGCTGGCCGGTGATCTTTCCAGCTTAGGATAAGACACCTCTTTTATCAGAGTAGGGAGGAAATTGTTTGCATTGTATAAATCCTGGATCACTGACCATTAGTCTGTTATTAACATTGATGAGCAACAGTTTAGATTTGTTGGTTACTTCGATGGAATAAAAAAAAAACTCTTCATTGTATCACGTCGGCAAAATAGATTTCAACGAATGTCCAGCTTCCAGAAGATTCCCAGAAATGTTCCGATCATTAAATAACACAAATTTAAAATGCCATCAATCGCACATCAAACACACGAAAACATCAATCAACAGGCTCAACACATTAGCCTATCTATCTATGCTCGACACGAACGGTGAAACTTCTTTGTTCTGTTACAGTTCTCGTAATTTCGAAACTAGAAAGCTAATTTTGTTCCCTCTCCACTTTCTCGTGAAAGCCGAGCACAGAATGAAAAGCCCTCGTTTTCCAGGAATTTAATCTTGCTTTGATTGAAATGATCGTGTGCAGAAATGTGGGCGAGTAATTAATTGTAACTGCATATTGAAACCTGGTTTAGGGTGCAATGTGCATCTCTTAGGTATGTTGCGGACATGACAATTGTGAACGGATGTCCGTGGGCTGTTTAAGAGGACTCAATCCTCAAACCTCGGAAATCTACCTTCATGCAGTTAGGATTGCCAGTCCCGACGGGATTTGAACCCGAGACCTCTCGAATCAGAGTCAAGCGCTTAGCGCTCAAGCTAACACGGTCATTAGTTTTTCATCATTAGGTTAAGGTTAATAGACTGACATTGTGTAAGCATTAGTAGTTTTTAGTTGTCTTTAGCATTAAATCCTAATAATTGTATTATGTACCTTGCAAATATTGACCCAGATTATTCGAAAAACTCTTATATTTTCTCTATTTTTAAAATTTTGTCCAATCACTTGGTAAAAATTCGCAGCATTAATATTTGATAACGGTATAGTTATAGTTTCTGTTTTTGATTGTGTATTATTATTTGATATTGTACTTTTAGTATATTATAGTTCATGTGAGTAAAATAGTTTCTAGTTATATCAAGGGCATCAAACATTTTACATGTAAACTGCACAATATTATTATTTTATAATTGTAATGCTTTAATGAAACCCATAAATAAATTTTAATAAAGATTTTAAAAAAAATAAAAAAGTAAGGCTGCCTTAGTAAAAGCCGAGAAAAGTGGCAAGTCCATATCGCAAACATCAGTTAGTATGACTCCCCGAAACGAGAGGCGAGCTCTGGCAGTGGTCCGGGGTCTCATGACCCACTTCAGTTAGAAGGTGCTCGTTTGAACGTGGCCTGGCTTTGATCATCGCCCACACTGCCTCACTGTCTTCTCCGTCTCCTCCCCCACAGAAGCCAAACAAGTTTCAACCCACTCTGTCTTGTTGTTGTTCACCTAGCATAACAGTATTGTTGTTGTTTTGTCATTACATTCAACAAGGAGGGAAGTTGAAAGTAATTTGACGAGAAGAGAAACGTCGTTGACGCTAGCAAACATTTTGCTAAAACACTGCATGTGCCCTGTGGTGTTTCGGTTAGGGTATGTAAGCCAAACTTTTTTCGAAAAGAGTTGTCATGGGGTGTTAAAGTTGCACTGATACTAAACACTTTGCCCCCGAGTTTCAACGACGCCATTGCGATAATATTTTTACGATCCGGTCAGAAGAGGCTCGTAAACCTCCCTCAGCCTCGTCCCTGAAGCGCGGCAGAGAGCGTGTGCCTCACCGTGTTTACTACGAGCCATAACCAGCGCATGCATAATTCCATAACCGCCCCAGTATATACAGTAAGTGGGTTCGGCACTTTGTTAGGCGATCAAACCAGAGTGAGTGATTGTCTTTATGGCAGAGGGCTGAGAGAAAGGTGTTGACGAGATTGCTGTATTCATAGGGGATGATCTGAAAACATCGCCTAGGTTAGAGTGGCCACTTGCCGCTATACTTTCCCGGGACCCACCCACCCACTGGAAGGAATTATCTACGTGAATCCCTCCCTGTCTACAGTCTGTTCAGATCTAGGTGAACACCTATAGTACAGTCTGTTCAGATCTAGGTGAACACCTAGTCTGTTCGGATGTAGGTAAACACCTAGTCTGTTCGGATGCAGGTAAATACCCAATGTATAGTACGTTCACTTCTAGGTGCATCCCAGTGTATGTTCAGATCTAGGTGAACACCTATAGTACACTCTGTTCAGATCTAGGTAAATACCAAGTGTACAGTCTGTTCAAACGAATGAACCCCCAGTGTACAGTTCGTTCATTCTAGGTGCATCCCTGTCTACAGTCTGTTCAGATCTAGGTAAGTCCCAGAGTTCATTGCGTTTAGTTAACTTAAGTTTCATCTCCGCCTACAGTTGCAAGTAGTCGATGTCCGACTAAAACTGTCGCCGACATCGGACTCTCAACGCAACAGGTTAACCAGGTTCTACTTTGCATGGGATGGAACACAGAGTGTACGGTCGGTCATTAGACCTCAGCCCTTACATTACATCGCCGGGAGTTTCAACTGAGCCGTGGGGATAATTTGCATGATCTAGTTAATACTGTAGTTTGTATGCAGACTTAGCCGACCCCTGAGCGACTGGACTGGACTGGACGCAGTGGCCACCTGCAGCCACTGATTGCTAGGTCAACTAAATGAAGGCATTCACGGCAACCTTGAACTATTAGGGTGTACAATTTACATTACTTATAGTAATGTTTTTTTATAAGCTTATTCACTTAATTCATTACAGATAATATAAATAGAGAAGAATATCTATGAAAAGGTAGAGTTTTGATTACTACAAGTTAAATTGATGAACATATATTTTGGAAATGTAAGAGACTAAGATCGAGAAAAGCATTATATTTTTACATTATTTGTAGAACAAATGATGTAGAAATGATGTAGTTATGCAATCATTTTCCCTTAGGAGAGCAAGAAACCGACAAAACTTAGAGATTTGGTCGATATAAAAAATGCCACGAAATGCAAAATTTGCTTTGAATAAAAAACATATAAAAAAACATATTCATGCTAAATGCCTTGAAAGCGATGTTAGGCAACAGGCGCGAGTAAGTGTGACCTGATACAGTGTAGCTGCGTTGCGTTCACACACTCAGCCTGATGACGTGCTCGTATGCGCGCGCTAAGTTAATATAACACCCAGGCGAAGTGCTTCGTGATTTGAAGTCACACTCGTGTAATGGGATGTGACGCCTGATGACGCGGGCACAGGTAGGTGACAGAGGGAGGAGGGTAGGTACCGGCCGAGCCACGGGTAGCCAAGTACGCACACCATAAAACATACTTCGTACAGGCTAACATTTACAGAGTAAGAAATTATATAAACTTACTTGCGCGTGTGAGGTTCAGAGCTGCAGAGTCGATAAAGAAGTTTCACCGTCTTCATCGACTCTGGTATACGTGATTGGTTGATTTAGCCCGCTTTGAATTACAGTCTCCACTGAAAATAAGTTTTGTGGCTGAGTGCGTCGACTAAAAGCACGAATCTTATTTATTTAATAATTATTTATTTCATCATGATTGTGACGTCGGTTGTTTTAGTCAACATGAGGAGGTTCCCTGACTAGTTCGACTCCTTGATGCGACACTTAGCATTCAGCATGGCAGAGCATAATGTTACTAGATCCTAACTAGCGATGGTTTATTCAGTTTGAAGTAAGCACTTGGCTAGGTTACCGGGAATAAGACGACTACATTCGAAGAGAAATCTACATAAACGTGTCACAGAACGTGCATTGAAATAATGCACGTAACAATGTATATTGTATAGTACGATGCTAGTTCACGAAGTTTGCTACAAATAAGACAACGAAATTACTGCACAGTTTTGGACTGTGACATTAATTTTATAAGCTGTGTGCTAGAAAGCTTAAGTGGCAGCTCACAATAGTTATACTCGTGCCCAGCTTTATTATGATACAGCGCTCGAGTCGAGATAGAAATATTTCAAGCCTTTCATTAACTGTGAACGAGAAAAGCTTAAAACTCTACATAAAAGTAGCTTGCCCAACAAGTTCCGACTTGTTTTGTTAATTAAAACTGCTGGTCGAGTTGTTCTGCTTGCTACTGGAGCATGCGCACTAGATGATAATGAGAGAGGATCAACACGAGTACACTTGAAACACATTGCACGGGGAGAAAATGTTAGCAATGCAGCTCTAGGGAAGTGTTCTAGAATTTTAGAATAATTTACATTTTTATTTCTCTTATAAAGCAAGAAAAATTGAAGAGATAATTCTAAGAATTAAAAAGAAAGAAGCCATGAAAACCAAGACGAACAGAAGGATATAACTTCCTTCTATTTTTACAGCAGAACAACATTAAGCAATTAAAAAGTATGATGTTCAAATTAAAAATGTAAATTTCCTCCAATGACGGTAAAAGTAATCAAGAAGTTGATATCTGCGTGACAGACAGACAGACAGACAGACAGACAGACAGACAGACAGACAGACAGACAGACAGACAGACAGACAGACAGACAGACAGACAGACAGACAGAGATGAGTACCTCTAATCCACGCAAGTTTCATCTCAGTAAAACAATAAAACAAATCCCTCCTGACACAGTTTCTAAAGCCCCACAGCAGCGGTGCGGGGATACACTTTGAGTACTCAACTTATGTAATGTACGTCGTATTTAGTTTAATAAAGTCACTTTCAAAGAATGCCAATAACGCAGCTTCTATCGTACATAATCCATTATAGTAAAGTAACATTAAACAATATTTGAATTAATGACAAAAATAATTACTTAAAATACACCACTAATATATAAATTTATTTTATACACATTTTATTTATCTGTTTTAAAATATCAGATTCAATTTAATTGAAATTGAATTTAAAGAAATAATGAAAAATACAAATTACAGAACATGTGAACACAAACAATTAAAAAAGAGAATGATCTAAGTATTAACACAAACAAGGTCGGAAAAGGAAACTAAAAATGGGTGAAAGACTTGACAGTGTAGATGATATACACTAACACAATCACTCCTGTCACCCCTATAATAGGGGTAGTCATGTCTTGAACATGTTCCACCCTACGGCACGCCACTGGCAGTCCCACTCTATCTAGACTTGATTTAAATCCAGCCGTGGACTACGTTGTGGACTAACAGACTGGGAAGGGACATTCTGTTGCCTCGGGGAAAACAATGCGCCTAATTTGATTGTCAAATATTTGAATAAGCCATGTTTTGCGCCTCCCTCTCATAGTGACGTCAGAGTGTTGACGCAGCGGATCAAGATCCAGGCTAACTTGTTGATAGTTGGACTATACTTGTTGACTCTTGCAGCTTGTCATTCCAAGCCAGCATTCCAAGCCGCCAGACTAACTTGTTGACTCTAGCCTCATTCCAAGCCAGTCACAGGTCGAGTGTTACTCCATGATACGCATTCCAAGATGACCAGTCCAAGCCATCTTAATTAACACGACATAGGACCTACATGGAATGATTCGATGCTCCACTGCTTACAAGATATCACTCCTACAGATCCTCAAGAGGGCTGGGTAGAGATCACTATATATTTTACGCAAGGTCCATTCGAGCGAGGAGAGTGGTGATGTATAGTGGACCTTGTTTCTAGTTGAAGTTGAAGTTTATTAGGTTCAAGGGCGCGTAAACCGTTAGGTCATATTGCGCCTCATGTGTCTTGTGTTTTAGGAAGAGACTATCTCGAGCCAAGAGTAATATCTAGAAGGCAGTGGAATTAACGTCGACGGGATGTGGTGTGCAGTGAACATAGCTGCGTACAGGTGAGGTCGAATAGGTAGGCGTCCGACAAGCTGCACACATAACTAATACTTGACTGAGTTTTAGACTGTGTACTACCACGATTGAAATAAACTTTTAACTTTTTAGTTTTCCTACAACCGATCGTTTCTCAGATACACAATTTAATCAGCAATGCAAACATTCTCCCCCCCCTCTCTCTCTCTCTCTTGCTGAGATTATAGAGTCCGCAAAATTGAAAACTCTTGCATACTTCATATTTTCAACTTTTCAAATTGTTTCCTCGGAAGTACACATAGAATCCATCTTTCAACCCACAGGGTACGTTTGATTACGAGAGTTAGGCGTCGTCGGGGACCTCTCCCCCTTCCCTTGACGATCTTGACCTTGACCTTGAGAACCACCCCTGTCCTCCCCTTAGCCTTGCCTGATTCTGACCAATAAGGGATTTTCCTCCCTATATCCCCTAGGCTAGAGTGGTGCATTATGACCGAACGGTTAACATTCATGGTTGCAGCAACAATATCAATGAAACAAGTTCAAACAAGTGAATTTAAATAAATAAATAGCCACAGGTTGTCCAAGTCGTATAGGCATAGTCACGGAATGTAATTAACAGTTTAAAATTTGCCAGTCTCACTGTTGAATCGTTGAGTAGATTCCATGCTTGTCGTTTGGTAGAAATTGGTTCTCTCTGGTCTCAGCGCCCATAAGAGTTAGCATGGTACGAAAATGTAACTCGCCGTATCTTTTGACTCGCGCCAAAGAAATCTAAACCAATAACATCAAAAGATGCATAATTTTGTGAAGAAGATGATGGCATTCTAATTTGCTCGATGACGCTTCCTAAATTCAAACTATTATGAGTGAAATGGACCCATGTTTGCGCGCTGTCGCATATGTATGACAGAGCGGCAACCTATAAGCGAGACGCAGCAACGTTGTATACAGCTGTGGCATCCTCGCATACCACGCGCCTGTCCATGGTTGCTACATGTACTTCGCATTCAAGATTTTGTTGGCACATGGATGATATTTTATAAGTAATGTATAATCTAGCACAACCCAGTGACCTCATAGTAGCCACAAAGCAAGTCGTCTGCCAAATGTTGTGCTGATGCCACGGACAAAATGTTTTTACGTGCTTTTTCATTAGCAGTTTGGAAGGTTTGGCAACAGTGTAAATGTAGAGTTCACTTCAACTCAAAACAAATGTCATTAATATTTGTGATAGAGCAGAGTTCTGTATATCCACGCAAAGAGGAAAGATTATAGTTTCTTACAGTATGAATATAATTCCGGTCCGTGGTCGGGTTCACGCGCTATCGCTTACGAAACATTTAGCACGGGTTAATCGCCTATACCACGCTGACCGGAGAGAACCGGACAACGCCCACTTAGGTTCCCTATAGTGCCTACTCTACTCTGACCTTATCTTGCCTCACCACCTCTCCATAGCTCTTATAATCACCATCTCATGTGTCGCGAGCCTGTCTTTTGAACGGAACAACCTCAGTCACGTGAGATTGTTCTAAAGTTTTGCGCGCGACGCAACGTAAGAGCTTGGCAAGAAATCACATCCGTTCAACGGATTAAACGGAAGCTCGAGAGGAATTAGGGTTCACTAATTAGTAATAAAGAACATACGGAAGTTAACTAACTTGTAATCTTAGCCTATTTATGCTTGGCTTAATCTAGTTATTGTTTCTGGAGTACTCCATTAGCTCCAGGTCTCTCGTCATCTGTATAGCTAGCTCGGTTGTGCTTGCTGTGGGTGTAATCACACAATAGCGACGAAACAATGCTAGAATATTAATTGCGCTAAGACTGTCTTTGTATGTCAAGAAGTAATAAAGCAGAGGCAATTCATTATAATATACGAATAGCTGGATGGAAAACAAATGAACTAGCACATGTCTGAACGCAATCAAAGGGATTAAAAACATAACTTATTGTTCTTGTATGAAATAGAAAAAGGTGAGTTATAATCGTTATTGTGCTTGTTATTAAAATCTGTAAATTTTCCCATCTATTATATTTAATATTTTATCTATTCTCTCAATTTTAGTTTATACTAATTGTTGATAAACACCCCACTATAAATAAGAATGTATTTATATTTATTTGTGGGTCACCCTGGATTATTCTACAGAGTTTGATGGGCCAGGGCGAGAAAGTATTCGTACTAGTTGGTTTTATTATGAGTTTGGTGGAGGTGCCGGTCCAGGCGGGGTCGGTTAGTGTGAATTGAATTAGATGAATAGACAATTAGTCGCTTGTGTAGTGATAATGAGTATTTTCATTGCATTACTTATAAAAAGAACGTCATTAAAACTTGAATAAGTTAAAATAAAGAAAATTGTGGTCGAGAGTTTGTGGAGAGAGGGAAGAAGAATACACAAGAGCAAGTGGAAGAAAGAGAGGAAATGCATGATACGAGTGACATGGCTTCGATATATGCGAGTGTCACGACGTACGAGTGACATGTTCTCTTTCTTGGAATCAGATCTGTCTTGGAATAGGTGATACATCATTATAGGTGATGTTTAAGACAACTTCAACATGATTATATTGTAAAGAATGTTAGTGTATCGCGCATTATTTTCATGTTCCGGTTGTTCTGTTACGGAGGTTATTTGTTATGTATATTAAAATGTATGAAACAAAACAACATTGCGACAGAATCGAACAATAAAAAATAATGATTATATTGTATTGTGATTGGTGGAGGTGCCGGGTCCATGTTACTACAGTTACTATTATTGTAGTTTTTTTCATTTTATTTCAGTTGTAATTGCTGTGAAATTGAATTATTTTAGACAACGTTTTACAATCTTCATTATTTAATTATATTCAGAGAATGGTGGAGGTGCCGGGTTATTGTTGTCTTTCATGATGTTGGTTGTTGTAAGTGCTGTAAAATAGTAGAATAAACAAATAAACGGCAAGTTAGTCTCTTCTGGTTTCTGCCCCGGCCCTCTGTATCACTCTCACGTGCGTGGCGTCCCCGCTTCTTCCCGCTTCTCCTGCAGGAACCCAGGCCCACAAGTCACGCGTGGGGATAACGAAGCAGAGTTACTAGCAAGATGCCAATTACGCCCGGAGGCCTCGCTGTCATTGGCTCTCGGGTTTCTATGCTCGGCCGGCGTGACGTCACACTCGGACTCGACACTTGGCAAGGAATAGAAGGACTAGGACGAATAGCGAGGATGTTGAATTTACAATATGAAACACGCAAAGAACACACTTGACAATATCGTAGTTTTGTACTGACTAAGTTTAAGTAGCTCGTGCGATAGAGTTATCTGTCAATCATTGATGTCCAGAATAGTAAGGACTTGCTTTGAGTATACGTATTGTCGGGGTGTTTACATAGCACAGCCTCTTCGCCCGGTGAGGGCTACGTGCCACGCCACGTGTTAGTGTCGCCCACTAGCGGCGTAATGTCGCACCGAGGTCTGACGTCACTCGTTGCTATGGAGATGTGCGGAGAAGTTGTCGCAAACTTCCCCGATTGTTTTGTACAGTCGTTTAACTCGGAACAGCCTCCAGTTATGTTGATTAATAGATGGCTTCTCTTCAACGTTTTCATGGGAAAGTTTTAAGATCACTCAAAACTTAATTTCGAAACTAACTTTTTACGTAGCATAATTAATACCCCATTCAGACGTTTATGAGATTGGTAATTTCAGAGGATGAAGAGTTGGCTCAAGTTGGTCGATATCGTGTTGATCGTATGAAACGAGGTCAATAGAGACGAGTGCACTCGAGCACAGAATGTAGGGGAGGGAGAACAGCTTTAGCCGGTAGCACACAGGGTTTAACAGACGGGTTAAGCACACGAACAATTTAACTCGCTCTGAACTATATTCAATACAACAGCCTCAGCGACCACTTTAAATGTATACGCCAAGAATAAGTGCTATTTGCATTGTGATATTTATAGTTTATCTAGGTGCCCGTTAGGGCGCCGCAGCCAAGCCGCGGTGCGCTACACACTCAAGCACCTTATACACCAAGCAGAGTTGGGGTGATTTCGAGGTGTTACCCAGCCGTCATGTAACGTGATGTGAACTTGAAAACTATCACAATCGAGGGGATTTAGGTACCTGACAACACATGCCAAATTTTATTGGGGTACGACCATTCCTTCTTGGTGAAAAAATGTCTTCAAACATGCTCAAAATCACTTTAAGGATGTTAGCTACTGCCTACTACTGCCTACTACTGCCTACTACTGCCTACTACTGCTAACATCTAATACGTCGGCCCGCGATTCTGACCAGACGGGTGGGGCTACAATGTTCATATTTTACATGGACATTAAGGTTATAGAAATATAGTCTCTTTTGAAAAAAAAAGTTGAAAAAGTTTGTTGGAAGGCTTCCAAAAAAAGGCTCATTCATAACCAACTTAGGCCTCTAACTTAAGCAAAACTTAGCCTCTAATTTAGGTTGCTTTTTCATAAATAGATATTTAGGCCCTAACTTAAAGCCACTCCCCCTTTAGATGTTGCTCGGGGAAAGTGCTTTTACCCATACCGCGCCTCTAACTTTGGTGGCTGTGCTGATAAGTTTTTAAAACCAATCACAACACAGTTTTTCAGTGTTTACTTTTATCGCGCAATGCTTGACAAAAATACTTGCTTCAGTAAGAGGCCTAGCCTAGCTCTATTAGGTGCTTATAGAATTTATTGACTAAGACTTACATTTTTTTTTAACAAAAATTGATGGAAAAAAATAATAAACTATTTATTTAAGAAACGTGACGTAACCCTTAATACCTCACTGGTTTAGCCCTAGCGGGGGGGCAGGCCTGTACCGAAATAACTTAAATAATAGAGGGTCAGTTGACTTTTTCTGCCCCAATCGATAGAAAAATGTTTTCTTTTATATTCTTATTTTTGTATAAAGACGAAGATTTTACATATACAGGGGCCCTTTTTCATAAATTCGTTAAATAGCTTTTCATCGAAAAATAGTGATGTTTCTTGGGATCCATTTTTGCGTTTTTTTTTTACGTTTAAATGGGGATATGACCGAATTGCGGCTCGAGTCTCTCTCTGATTGGTTAAAAGCTTTAAAGTTAATTACTGCTAAATAAAACCCTTTGGGGTTTGCAAATTGGTTTTTCTGATAAAAGTAAGTTAAAGCTAAGTTTGGTCATAAGACTGTTGTTTTTCCATAAACAAAACCCTTTAATTAAGGCTAAATTAACTATAAGTTGGTTGTGAATGGGCCCTTTTGGTTTTAAAAATAAGCCTTAAAACTTGGCATATAAACAAAAAAGTAACCAATTTTACTGACACTTGTTGACGGTATAAGCAAGTTTTTTGGGGGGAAAGTTCGATACGTAAAAAGGCGACATTTTAAAATTTTTTTTCTTTGTGTGGAACGGAAAAGGTGGCATTATACTCTATAAAACAAACAGAAACCGTCCCTGGCCTAGGCCCCCGATGTAGAAATTATTTATAACAACAGGGAGGTCAAAGTTCCATTAGGCTATAGGCTAGATAAATAAATATTAAATACTGTTTGACAAGCCCTAGGCCTTTCTTAGCCAACCCTGGCAGCACAACCCTTTTTTTGAACTTCCCCCACAAAAATTTTTTGATTATACAACCCAATGCAGATAAACAATGGTAATATCCTAGGGTATTCCAAAAATTTTCGGCAAAATAACTTCTTCTTTATTTTAAAACAAATCACGAATTTCCCTTTTACTTTAAAAAAAAGTAAAAAAAAATGGGGAAAATTTTCAAAATTCTTTGTTATCTGTGATTTACTGGCTGTGGGTCAAAGGGCCGTCTAATATATCCTTCCCTCGTGTGGGTGCAGTGAAATGGGAAAAAATTAGTTGTGCGTTTTTGTTACATGGGGAAATTTTAATAGGATGTGAGTTGCCTAACTTTTAAACCAGTCCTTATCCGTCGTTATACCCTGGTTATACCACCTTACCCCGGGGTGTACATGAACCGGGCCCAGATTATTTTACATCCTATTGTTATTGCTAATACCATAAAAAATTAAAACAAAATTTTATAAAAATATTATATTTTAACAATAATTTTGTAATGGAACTTTAAAAAGATAAATCACCACATAAAAAAAACTTGTAGAAATAAGCCAAACCCTTACACCCAAAAGGATGAGATCTAAAAAAAAAAAGGGCCAAACTCATCTACCCTTCCACTTTGCGCATTTTTAATTCATAAAAAGACAGTGTCCCATAAACAGCATCCTCGAAAAGCTTGGCAAAATAGAATTTGCATGTTTACGTTTAAATTAATTACAAAAAAAGAACTTGGATAAACTACTACGTTAAATTAATAATCGCAAATTCTATTTTGCCAAGCTTTTCGAGGATGCTGTTATGGGACACTGTACGTTTATGAATTAAGAATGCGCAAATGTGGAAGGGTAGATGAGCTTGGCCCTTTTTTTAGATCTCATTCCTTTGAGTGTGTAAGGTTTGGCTGTATTTCTACAAGTTTTTGTGATGTGTGTAATTATTACTGCACAATTATTGCCGTGTTAGTTTCTCACCAGTCTCTTTCCCTCTAAGTAAATCCTACACTTGCGAATCCTAGATTTTAACCTTATGTTATGGACTTGAATCCGTCAACTCTTGAGGTGGGAATGTGTAAATGATGACTTACAATCAACGTTCTCTACTGAAAGCTAGTTGCGTCTGAGTGAGTACGAATGTTTGTATATTGACTCGCGTTTCACTCCCGCGACAGGTGTATTCTACGGGAAACGTCCACCTCAAAGCGCTCGAATATATCCAGCAACCAATGTGTTTGACGGCGTGTTTTGTTTTCCCGACACCCCGAGTTCAACTCTGTGTGTTTAGCCAGTAATTGACTCGCGAAACCAGAACACCGTTAACATGCAAAATGGGGACACAAACAAACAAACAAACAATTAATTCAAACACTGCCACCCTCCACTTTGTTTGCACCACACTATTCCTAAACGTCCTCATTATCGTATTCTACTTCGGGCTCTTGATCATCACCTCATACAAGACCATCTTAATCAGTGTTGTGACTAGATAATTTATTTATTTTCTAGATAAAGATAAAGATAATTCTCCAAAAAATTATCTAGATAAGATAGAATATAAAGTGTAGATGATAATTAACTAGATTAAAAGATGAGAGATAAAAATAATTAAAAATTGCAGATAAATTTGTTTAGATAAAAGATAATAGCCTAATTAATTATTGAGATTGACGTTTTTTTAAATATTATTTTTTCCCCAACAACAGTTTTCTTGTCAATCGTAATATTTGTCAGACTTGACAAGTTGACATTATCCGGGTACGCACATTACAACTAATAAAAGTACTTTTCATTTAAAAGTAAATAATTATTTTACTTTTGTCTATATTATTGTTTATTATTTTATCAAAAAAATGTTATCTTACTTAAAGCTTAAAAAGCTTAGATAAGATAAACATTATTTTATCTAGATATTTCAAAAGATAGCAACAAAACACTTTTCTATATAAGATAAAAGACAACAAAATTTATCTAGATAGATAAGTCCCAACACTGATCTTAATGCGATGACGATGTCAAATTTAACCTCCAATCGGGGTTGGAATGTTTTACACCCAATTAAAATATAATAACAGACTTTTATTGGTCTCTGGAGCCAAAGCTGTTGTTTCATGATACAGGATATCATTCAATAGATTAATAAATTAACTAGTAAAATATTTTTAAATGTTATTTAATCATGGCTTGATTTGATGTTGACGATGACTTTCTGAAGATATAATAACGAAACCCTATAAATATTATGCGCCATGTTGTGTGTCCCTAATACAGAAAATAATATATTCAATATACAGGTTTCAAATTAATCCTTCCGATTTAAAATTTACTACCATGCATTTTATGCCTTATCAACACTTAAAGGGGCTATAACCCCAAAAATTACTTTTTACAACATAATCTATAGCAAAATATACTACTAAAATGATCGAATAATTTTTTTTATCTAGTAACTGTGACTTTACATTTTTTTTAAATCCAGAAATTTCCGAAAATCGGCGTTTTGGGAAATTTCTTAAATTGGCTTTAATCTGCCTACTTTTTGTTCCTACTAGCTAACTAGCTAGCCGAATTTAATATATTTTTTGAGTTTAGCGAGTGAATACCCCTTTAACGATCGCCACTAGGTATAGGCATCATAAGTGCAGTAAAGTGACATACTAAACACAAAGATAATGAGATTCAATGTTTATTTCTACCGTTTCAAAAGATAAGGTCTCTCCTAGGCAGAGGATTAAAACTTATGTTGGCCGGTGAGAGTTTGTATTATATAACTTGATGAACAGAGCATGGCTTTAGCAATCAACTTAGCGAAATAAATAAAGTTTTAAACAAAAAGTGTTGTTTTTAACCAGCATGGTTCCCAACACACCCAACTCTATAATCTCATCAGCTCTCCCGGTCGGCCGCGTTATGGCTGAAGTTGGCAACAACTATAGTGCAACGTTTTAATTCAGTTAGTGTGTACTATGCATGTAACATGGGCCGATGAGCGTCTCCCGACAAGACACAACGCTATGTGGCAGTAATTAAACACTGTACACAACCAGGGTGTACACTCGCGAGCACAAGGGTGTACACCAGCCTCTAGGGTGTACACTCGCGAGCACAAGGGTGTACACCAGCCTCTAGGGTGTACACTCGCGAGCACAAGGGTGTACACCAGCCTCTAGGGTGTACACTCGCGAGCACAAGGGTGTACACCAGCCTCTATAGGGTGTATATGTCCGAAGCAGACGAGATAACTAGGATGTTATAGGATTTCTTACAACCTATTGAAATACACCAATCTAAACAGCATTGTCTATGAGCGGACGAAATATGAAGTCGCAATCAGTTTCAACTGATGACGCCACGAATCTAATGTACTTTTCAAACTACGTCTACCTCTTCCTGCGATAAAGATGACCATCTTTGTGTGTGATTTTGATTTATGTTTGTCGCGTTTGGTCGCACGAAATATTATGTACACTGACCAAACCGATCATTTTAAAATAGAATTTGAGGACTCTCGGGGTAAAAACGATGAAGCAGTGGAATGAAAATCATGCTACGTAGGATACAATTATAATTAAAGAAAATACGATGAAATTATGTTGAAAACAGAACCAATTCTAAGAGTACAAGGCGTTCCCTCGAGAGGCTATACGATAGCACCCAAGCTTCTTAGGATGTCCTCCTTTGTAAATCAGTTTTATAATACTGAATAAAACAGATGTTAAATATATAAATAGGTGAATCGAGAAAGCTGCTGGAATATAGTTAATCCCCAGCCTAAAAGAATATAGTGTTTTGTAGTTTTTAGCCTAATTACGTCCCTCTTTTAATCAGTGAGTACAGATGTATTCAGCGTTAAGTCTACAGCTCGAGGCTCACTTTCAGTTTCAACAGTTGTACACTGTACTGAAGAGTAATTACACCATCCCATTAGGAATACAGTGAACATTATCTAAAACCCAGCGTTCAAACATGTGGTGTTCTTCGTTCAAAATAACACACATAATTTCACATTATTTTGAAGTCCTCCACTGAGAATCAGTTGTGTGACTGTGGTTAACTCTAAAATCGACTGAGGCACAACTAGTCAACTACACATATTTTCATCACCTTTTGGTTCAAATAACTTATCGATCCCTACGGCCATGCAGAATGTGAATTCGATTCTTGAAAAGTTTCAATGAATTTATATAAAAAAATATTTTATATAGTTGATGATTTTATATTATTTATTATTAATTGACAACGGGACTCAGGTTCCACAAGTGCAACATAATATACATAGTAATACAATAACTAAACTTGAACTTAAAGTAGACTTAAACTAGACTTGCACCAAGCCTGTGTTTGTGTGTGTAAATGTTTATGTGTGAGTTGATGTATCAGTGTCAACTTAGGTGTTTACTTATAGGGGTTTAGCGGTACGCAAAATAATACTGCACTTTTTGAACACGGTTTGCCACTTTGCACAGTTGTAGGTGGGACCAAAAGTAATTTTTAAGGATGTGGAGGCACTCAAAATTTCCCTTAGAATTCAAAATGGCGGCCATTTTTCAAAACGATGTTTTCAGATACAAAAATTCTTTTGATGTGTCTAATAAATCATGTTTGGTATCGTTTTCGTATATTTCCGACTCGAATAGCACAAAAATAATGTAAATATAAAAATCCAGGTGAAATTCTAGAAGTTTAACATATATTTAGTAGTATTTTCAAGAAAATCTTCATAGATTGGGTCCGACATAGAAACTCTTTACCCTACCCTTGTAAATGCTTCTAACATAAAATTATTATGATTTAAATGTTTAATTTAAAACCGAAATTCATTTTTTTACTTTTTGGCCAGTCATTGCTGCGGCAACCAGAGGTGCTCAACAGGTGGTTAATGATTATTGTGCTGATTAATATGCTCCCCTTTTTTAACGCGGTTTGGCACTTGGCTCAGTTGAAGTTGGTATCCAAAAGATTTTTTTAAGATGTGGAGGCATTTAAAATTCCCTTCGAATCCAAGATGGCGGCAATTTTTGGAAATGACCTTTGAACTCAAAATTTTGCTCAAAACGACTAATAATATCATGTTTGGTGTCAAGTCCATATGAATTTGAGCCAGAGAACACGAATTTGACCTCAAAATATTAATGATACGTACAGTTTACAAATTCACTACGGCTATTATCACAAATCGACTAATTGATAGGTATTTAGTAAAGAATATAGGTATTTAAGATTTTCTGTTTAAGCAATTTATTACTTCTATGCCGCGTTCTTCACTAAGTTCACACATTGCTCTCTTGGCAGACCGCGCTTGCCTTTGAAATTAAAAGCAGACACTGTTTACAATCAGTGAATGTGTGAAAATCTCTGAGTCCTAATGGTCAGTTTGCCTTTGTTACCTATGCGCAGCTCACCATTTGCTGAAATCGAAGGGGGACAAGCCTGATTTTCGTGCGGAAAAAAGTCATCTAATTCAATTTCCCTGTGCTGACTTGCAATGAATAGTTTAGAGAAAAGCTGCTCATCAGTCATCACACTTCTTATTCTTGTTGCCTGCAGACGTAATTTTTAGTTTAGCCGTGAAGATCTTTTTGTTCACGTGTTTAAGGGTTGAAAAGTAGTTATTAAGCTATCAACTATATGGTACCTCCTTTACAACCTTATACAGATTGATGCCATCATCTACAAGAGAGTTTAATGTGTCAAACCTTCCCTGCTCACTAACACCCGGCTGTCAATTACTATAAGATCTTCGTTTAATTTCCTAGAACGTATTACCAAGTTCTAGAAAACTGTCTTTGAGTCGACACCTGCTATGAATCAATAATAATAATATTGTTAAAATGTAACACTAAGCATCCACTTTATAAATATATGTACCTCGCTTACATAATACCCACTGTAGTGGTTTCGTTTGTATAGATTTTATACATTATATACTTTATTTATACACATACATTTATATACTTTGTTTGAATACTACATAATAGGTATACATACCAAGATTAAAACGTCATCTGCCATCTAAACCTGAATTGCCACAAAATATTATGCGCCCACACACAAAGCCTCTCTCATGTGGGCATTCACCTTCATATTATGTAATCAATGTTTGTTTTCTATGTTATATATTATCTGTATCAATGAAGTTGAATAAAAGCGTGCTAAATCTGAATCTGAAATCTGAAATCTGAGCGCAAGTGTCTTCCCTAAACATAGTCTGGTATGCTGAGTATTGCTCATGTTGTCGAAGAATACTTGGGGTTTCATCTTGTGCGGGAATAAATTCACTGTGTAACCTGCAGACTTTAGGACCTGCAACTGACCACCTCCAAAGAGCCACTGGATCTTCTGTTAGGCCCTCTACACCACGGTCGGTCACCCTTAATAAGAGCATTATTTTGTTCGTGTGCGTTATCTAAGGCAAGGGCAGAGAATGGTCTGGGAGTCTTGTAGATTATATAGTTTCTACTACAGAACTCACGGTGAACGCTGAGAGCTGTGTTTGAGAGCTCTTCAAGGTCTTTTAAATGAATTGTCAATCAGTGAGAGTAATGTGTGTGATCAAAACAAGAAACCAAGGAACTATGCATTTGAGAGATTCTTTGAACAGGTTACAGCTACCATTTTTAAGTTGCCATTGGCCTAAACTTTGCTGCGCTTGCATGGCCCCAACTCCAATGCGCGCACTCAGGTGTTCATAGGCGCCAGCTCCGTGGGTGCAGGAGAGCCAAAGCACCCACGAGATAGCTTTATGTAGGAGCTGTGCACCCACACAAATCATCACAAATCCTCCATCACAAACGGCGGTTCTTCTGCGCATCCACACACATGCGGGATTGATTGGTATATATGCAAGATTATTTTTTTCAATGTAACAATTGTAGTAGGGCTGATTCGAAACTACCGCAAAGCCCCAGTGCCAACACTAGCGGGGATGTAATATAATCTATCACCTCAGTGACTCACTTCTATTTGGTGGGTTTCCAGTTTTGACTGCACAAAAACTACATTATTTTGGTATTGCATTCAGCCCACAACTTTTTTCTAAAACGCACCAAACGCACTCTAAAAACCTGATTTTCACAATTTTCGACTATTGTTGGGGGGCTTCGCCCCCCGAACCCCCCGTGTAGTCCCCATATACTACCTCCGGGATATTAATTTCACCTCACCAGTAAAACTACTCCAGAATCGCCACTGCTCTACCCCATAGTTTGTCTATGTTTTGAGCACCCACAGTCGTTCTGAAAAGTTGGCGCCCCTGCAGGTGTTGATGATTTATGCTGAACGGTTGGTAATACATTACCAAATTTTGCATGCATGTTAATGAAGTACTTTTATGTAGATATCCACACTTGGTTGCAAGTAATGAGCCAAAAAGGTCAATTGCGAGACATAAGTCCAAAACGCGAAAAAAATGGGAAATCCAAAACATGGATTTCAATTCTAGAAATTATCACCAAACCGTTTATATTACGATGAAACCAAATTAACCTGCTAGTTCACATTGATTTAATCGTTGATATCCAGTATTCAAATATGCGTTAAAATAATCTGTACACTTGTAATAAATTCCCAAAGTTCACCAAAATTGAGTAAATTACGGAGATTTTACGATTTGTGAATTCAAAATTAATGAATTAATTTAGGAGTACGCGTAATGGATCTCATAGATGGATTCTTTATAAAAGTTCGTGTGAAATATTATACCGACGTTATTAACCGTAAAACCCCGTACCCCAAAGAAAGAAAAACATAAAACTGAGTTCTGAGACTCGTCTCCGAGCCAGCCTCAGCGACTCCTCTTAACAACGTCACAAAGTAAACACAGGCCAAGTAAACTCCAGTATTGAGTTTAAATTCTACAAAATATTCAGTTTCTCAATTTTTTGTTATTTTACTTTAATATTGAAGTAATATTTGTTATTCTGAGTCACTTACATACGAAAATGACTCCCAAACACAGATGAATTTGAAAAAACTGCAAGAATTTTGTTACTAAGGTCAACATTCCAAAAACCGACGCCATCTTGGATTCGAAAGGAATTTTATTGCCTCCACATCTTTAAAAATAAACTTTTGGGTACCAGCTTCAACTGAGCCAAGTGCCAAACCGAGTTAAAAAAGAGCAGCATATTAATCAGCACAATAATCATTAACCACCTGTTGAACACCTCTGGTTGCCGCAGCAATGACTGGCCAATAAGTAAAAAAATGCATTTCGGTTTTAAATTAATCATTATTATCATAATAATTTAATGCTGGAAGCAATTACAGGGGTAGGGTAAAAGGGGTTTCTACGTCGTACCCAATCTAAGAAGATTTCCTTGAAAATACTACTAAATACATGTTAAACTTCTAGAATTTCACCCAGATTTTTATTTTGACATTATTTTCGAGTTATTCGAGTCGGAAATATACGAAAACGATACCAAAACATGATTTATTAGACACATCAAAAGAGTTTTTGTATCTGAGGACATCGTTTTGAAAAATGGCCGCCATTTTTAATTCTACGGGAAATGGTGAGTGCCTCCACATCCGTAAATATGAATTTTGGTCCCACCTACAACACTGTGCAAAGCGGCAAACCGTGTTCAAAAAGTGCAGTATTGTCGTTTTTCATGTCGTGTACCGCTACCACTGTTTTGGATAGTGCAAGGTTTAACGCCAGTTAACTTATATTTGTAGCGCTATAGATTGATTATTTCATGAGAGATTACAATATGGCAGGAATAGGAAACCACTTAAATGAAGAAAACTAGCAAGATCGGTGTTATACATTTTGCATCGCTTTTCGAATGAACAGGCGTGTGCGAGTGTGTGAGAGAAAATGAGAGAGGGAGAGAGAGTGGGGGGGGGCAGAGAGGGAAGAGAGGGGTTGTATTACGTCCCACTGAACGGCACAACTTTGTGATTGCTGTATGCACTGCACAATGGAAGCCGTGACCTGTGAATGGGCGAGCGCGGGCCAATTGTGATTCTAAACCAATATTCGCATCGCTGGACCGAATCTCATTGGAAACCGCTGAATACACAGCTGACTGAAGACGAGGCCAATTACCGTGGCAGCGAGACTGTGTATCTTTAGCGGATATTAGATGTTAATTAAACTTTACAATCGGAGCAATCGCGCTTGAACGAAGATTCCGTCTTTAACTTTCCATTCTGGTTACGCCATAAAACAAACTTTGCTGCAGGGTTTCCTCCTGCAGGACCTCGGCTACTTTTATCTGGAGTGACTAGGTTATCAGGGTATTGTGTGAAGGGAACAAATATATGAACACGTTAGAATATTTTCCGTCAGGATTGCCGGTGGTGGAAATTGATGCTGTGACCTTCCGAATCTCACGGTTTACGCATAATTGCTACTCAACGTATTCAAGTTTATTGACTATTGCGATACATAGAAACTACATAAATGATATAAGCTGTAATAAATTTTAAAAAATAATAATATCAGTGAATTTGGCAAGTGAGTATAAAGAAACTCTCAATAACCATGATATTTTCAATAATATGGTCAAATATAGCTGATGAACTAACACCATGAATATACTCTTGTCTGTTTTAGGGATTGCCTCTCTCCTGTTTCAGTGCCTGGTACAATCACCTCTAACTAACGTCTAACGTTGATTACTTATTATTTCCAGTGATGGTTTCACTGCCTCCTAGATGCTCGTCGTGGCTCCTCGTCACGACGAGCATCTAGGAGGCAGTGGATGGTTCAATCGGACCTGGCACTTCCACCAAATGCAACTATTATAATCGTATGAGCTTCACAAACTACTCATTGCATGCGCTCTGGGATTACCTGTGCTGTATAATATGGTGTGTTATGTACATGTATTGTAAAGTTTGGAATTTGTTGAACGAATATAATAATAAATTTAATAATAATAATAATAATAATAATAATAATAATAATAATAATAATAATAATAATAATAATAATTTAATAATAAAAATAATAATAATAATACACTATAGTTACTTGCACAGTATAACTCTTTGCTTTCTTTGGGTGTACAAGCTCTAGGAACAAAAGCTTATAATATGCATTATTTGTTTATTGTTTATTTACTCATTTTTCGTTTTACTTATTTATCGTACTAGTTATAAACACTGATTTACAAAGGAGCACAATAGGTTTGTTTGGTTTGCTACACGAACTTACACTTTACACTAGTGTAGGCTCAAAAAGTCTAAAAGGCGTTTTCGTATTAAGTGTAGTGTAAAGTGTAGCCGTTTGGTTTGACTTCGTGTATAGTGTAAAGTGTAGAATTTCGTAGTAAGAATCATTGCAAAAAAGTTTGCACCTGCAAACATCATACTTTGAGGATTTGGTGCAAAGAAATTTGTAAAGTGTAGAGTGTAGGTGTAGAAATTTAGGCGCAACATTTGAAGAGAAACAGCTTAAAACATGATGAATGACACATTCTTTCATTGACAATCCAATATAACTCATAAAATCAATTAATAGTAGATTATTACGCATTATAGAAACTGATTCGGAGTCTTTTATTTATGTGGCACTATATTTTGTGATGAGGGCAAATGCTAAGGGTACTCTAACCTCAATTAGGATAAACACTATTGAAGTTTATATTCTAAATAGCTTTTCATCGTTCTGATAGCACATATACTATCATTTTGACTCATTTAGGGCCTTCAACAGTACTGTTTGTTGTTTTATTATGTTTTAGTAGTTTGACAGTTCGATGTGAGCGAATCTAGTGCAGAGTGTAGATTAAAAAACGTTTGGTTATCCTGGGTAAAGTGTAGTGTAATTTGGTTTCAATGCCTACACCTACACTACACAAGTCTACACTACACTAGGTAAACCAAACAAACCTAATAACGACAACGAAGATGACATTACAAACACAACATATTAAACAGTAATTCATTAATTTCAAAATAAGAGCGTATCGAAGACTTCCAATATATATATTCCGTGAGAAAAACATCGTCAGTCTGTCTGTCCTATTATTAACCTTGCCGGCAACGATATGCTGTAGAAACCTGTTTTCCAAACAAACTATTGAAGCGCGTTTTGATGAGTACTAAGTTAGTCCTAAACAAACAATCTTTTAATCGGGGTATGGTAATCTGGTGTCTTCATAGCTCAGTTGGTAAGAGCAGGGCCAAGGTCCTGGGTTCACTCCCCGGTGGAGGCACTTTTTAAATTTCTGTCTATAATACCATCATCGTCGCCTACTAAAAAACCGAAGATTAAACAAAAGAACACAAATGTTTTGGTGGAGGTGCCGGGCCAGCAGTGACGCGGTAGGTAGAGGTTACACTGAGTCTAGTTTGAGAGGTCGCCGGTTCCCCTTCCCACCACCGGCAATCCGTTGAAGATGTTCATCATCTGTGCAAAGAAGAAAGCTGGGATTGCTTCACAAACTAACCAGAACAAAAAATGTAAAGTTATGGGTAGCCTCCTATAAAGATGTGCCATGTACGATTGGACATAAAAAGTGACTATTTCTAACAGTTTAACGTCAAAACTTTGATAGAATCTGCCGCTAAACTAGTCGGAGCATGTTTTATCAAGAGGAGGAACAGAAGCAACATTCAGACTTTCTGAAAATACTCGATAACATGGGAATAAGTAAGTGCAACGCAGTGAACACTTAAATAAATGAATCTATGATGTTAACGTTTAACGTTTTTTAGTACTTCTAGGTTGTTTCAGCCCGTTTCAACCGGCTTCATACTCTTGCCTTGGACTGTACTGACTGAAACATTCTAGCCAAAGGAAGAGGGGGAGGGGGTATTACACCAATGATTGGACTTTGTGTAAACGGAACCCGATTTTTATTTTTTATTAAAAATTGATTACAGCTTGAATGAGATGGCGTAAGCTACTGGGATTTCAGCTCTGGGCTAAACACAGCGGGAAACCGACTTTCTATGACGAATAGCCTTTGAAATTGGGTTTTCGTCCACGCACACAAAGTGTATCAGTCGGCTGACGCGTCAATACATCCACCGCGATGAAAGGTCCGCGCTCACTCGTGCAAGTGCATGTGTGTGGTTATACATTACACGTACACACACTCACCTACACGCGCGCGCACACACGCACACACACACACGTAGACCAAAACGACTGGATGAAACGGTTGAAACCAGACCAGTCAATAGATAAATAAGTGAAAATGTTACAGTCGCGTAGAGAAACTGAAAGGTTGGAGCCGTCTCACAGTGCCGCTTCCCGTAAGGTCATCAACATTTTTTTCCCCTAATGCCATCATTACTACCTGTCGATAAAGACCATGTTACACTTGTTGGCCTAAGGGGAATTATTTATTCCCCTTAGGCCAACACCCTGCATTTCATTATTGAAAATACAAAGAAGGTTTATTTCTCAATTTGTTTAGTCGGGAAACACTCCCGTAGGTGTAATTGTTATTATTTACTACAATTCAGAAATTAAAATAGTCCGCCCCAACCGGGAATCGAACCACGGATCTTCCACATTCCAGGTGAACGTCTTAACCACTAGACCATCAGGACGGGTAAATTTTAAGCTCTGAATTGTAGTTGCATTATCCATTCAGATGTATAATGCAACTACAATTCAGAGCTTAAAATGTACCCGTCCTGATGGTGGTTAAGACGCTCACCTGGAATGTGGGAGATCCGTGGTTCGATTCCCGGTTGGGACGGACTTTTTTAATTTCTGAATTGTAGTAAATAATAACAAAGTAGGTTTGTTGGCCTTGGGGTAATTGATTTATTCCCTAAGGCCATTTCCCTAAGTGGCTCGTTGGTCTTGTGGTTAGCGTATCTGCTTCCAATGCAGAAGGTCCAGGGTTCGATTCCCGCTAAAGTCAGAAGTTTTTTAACTTCTGATTTGGACTTCAGTCCATCAGTTCTTGTCTTAGGAGTTTGTAAACGGTGACTTTGGAGCCGTCCTAGCAACGAAGCACATAATAAATTTCAGAGTTGTTCTGAATCGGCCTTGTTGATTCTGGCGTTGATTCGCGGGTGTTCGCACTGTCCATACCACTGATTGCTATATTTCCTATTAAAAATATCGATCTTTGGTTGGTTATCGCTCACTCGTCGATTGCGTTGGGGCCTGCAGGGTTGGCTTGGTCACTTTGATTTAAAGTCCCCCACTGAAAATCAGTTATATAACTGAGTGGGCAGACTCTAAATAAAATTTATTTATTTTTTTTATTTATTTATTATATGTATCATTTAAGGTAAGGAGCGGGCGTTGTTGGGCTCGGGTGAATTCATTTACTCCCCTTACGTCTACACCCTGCATTTCATTATTAAATAATGCAAACAAGGTTTTTCGGCCTAAGGGGAATTTGCTCATTCCCCTTAGGCCAACAGCCTTATTCCTCCATCAACGCCCCGCTCCTTACCTTAAATAATTCATATACGCTGTTCGCCTTAGGGGAATAAATCAATAACCCCAAGGCCAACAACCTTCTTTGTATTTTCAATAATGAAATGCAGGGTGTTGGCCTAAGGGGAATAAATCAATTCCCCTTAGGCCAACAACGGTTCCTGTAACATGGTCTTTATCAACAGGTAGAAATGATGGCATGGGGGGGGGGGAAGGTTGACGACCTTACGGGAAGCGGAACTGAGGGAATACAACGAAAGGTTTGGGGCTCGTCTCACTTTCCCGTGGTGACTGGGGCGGGCACTACACTCTGTAACCTCCTAGTGAAAGAGGTGTTCCAGGTTCCTTCTGTTTGGATTGTGTTTCGAAACTAAATTAATTCTTATTTAGAGCCTACTCGTGCAGTCACAGAGCGGATCTGGGTGGGGGCTTTAGTTTCAAGCGGGCCAAGCAAGCTCATCGGAAGAGAACAGGCACCATCAGCAACAAGTGGAAGGTGTCATGGTACGTAGGGCACAACTGAAAGCAGAGCTGTCTGCGGGTGGAATCGTGTCCAGCTTGATTGATCGGTGATTCCTACTTAAATATACCGATCATTGTTCGCTCGTCGACAGTGTCGGCGCCTACAGGATTGGCATTGTCTGCTTTAAAAATGTAATGTCCCTCACTGATAATCAGTTATGTGACTGAGGGAGCAGACTCTAAATACGAATATATTTATTCATAGGAAAGCAGAAATCAATCAACAGATGTGTGTGTTGTGCCAGGATAGGAGACTCTTGCAATGTGACCACACTGGGAGGTTGCTGAGGTAGGGAACCAACTTGATTCTAATGAGCCAAGTAAACGTAGTACTGCACACAGGGTACTTGACAAGTCGTGAGTGTGAAGCTCCGCCCAGGCGCACAAAGATGAGTCTACTCAAACGAATGTTATCACTAGCGGACGATTCTTCGACATCACAAAACAAATTCAATTTTTTAGATGTTTTTAAAATTACTTCTTTTCTTATAACGAAGGTTTTTAAAGATGAGCCACTTGTTAATCTCAAGATCCCTGTCAGTAGTCACCCTTCAAGTGGGCCCCCTACTTCTGGGGGGGGGGGGGAGACGAGTCGTCCTAATTGTCAATACCGATCTCGTCGTGCGAGAGAGAGAGAGAGAGAGAGTCGCTCAACCGCCTCCACTAACTAACAGAACCAATCAATAAGCTGCTAATACCCATCGACTCACCACACTCACACTCACACTCACACACGTCTCAATCCACACGCCACCATGTGGAATAACGTAGTTAATACATCCAGAGTATCTGATGTAAACCACCACCACCTACAACAACAACAACAACAACACTGCGGGATTGCCACATCGCCTCTAGCTCTAAAGCCACACATTGAAGAAACGTTCTCGTAGGGATGCTTGCTGCCAGGGAGCCTGGTATGATAATCCTGGTAATCAAACATGGTTTGTCATTTGAGTCGATGAGTAGTAGTTGATAGATGAAGAACAACCCCGCGCTTTCTACGAGATTCGAAGCCACGTCCTGTGTATGGATGGAACGACCTGCCGCCCGCCCTCAAAGACTGCCCAGTAAGTCATTTCCCTTCCATGTGTAAGGAGCACTTATGGGAGAACCAACTACATGTGCCGTGTAAGTTTCACGTGCTTTAGCAAGGCTCTTCGCGGCACGAGATTTCTACAAAGATATCAAGTGTTTTAGCAAAATATTTGCTAGCGTCGACGCCTTTTCTTGTTGTTAAAACATGTAATAACAACAAGGATAAAAAAAAAGTAGAGGGAGAGTTGTTTAACTGTGTAGGACTTCCCTAGATGCTGAAGTTCAGTCAGGATTGCTATAATGGCATTCACGCCGACAATTCAGTGGAGAAATCTAGGGCCACACTTGACATTGGTCTTTTTCAAGACCCCTAATGTTGCCAATCATAGCTGAAAGGTTGACGAAGGTTTCTATAGAATATTGGTTGTCAGCCACTCAGCCCGTCCCAACTCGAGAAAAGGTACGAAAACAACCATGCATATGCCATTGCATTATAACAAGCGTTATTTTAACGTTTTCATAATTATAACGTATGTTAATCAATTCCTTGTCAAAAAATGGTTCTGTGGGTGTTTTTAATTTTAATTTTAGCCAAATATTAAGATTTGTTCGCAAAATAACTTGGCAATGTTTTTACTTATTTTACGTCTATCCTATGCAGTTATAAAAACTGATTTAAAAAGGACAACTAAATTAAATTATTATATGCCTACACATGGATAACGGTGTGAACAAGAGTGAAAGAACATCCTGGATTCGAACGTGGAACGCAGGGACAACAGTAATATGAAATCAACACATGGGTTCTGCAGTGGTTTATAAACTATTGAAGGGTACTTAGTCATTCATGTAGCATACCGCTTCTCCTCTAGCCAAGTTAATAATTAGTTATTATTCTGTTATTCTGTTAATTCGTCGAATATTCAATACACACTTTTGAATGAAACTGATGCTAAAATCGCCTTTCAAAAACTCAAATAACCGGAAAAAGGCAGGCTACAGTGTGTGTAGTATAATTTTTACTCGATTCATCAATAATTAAATGATAAGATTAGTTACATTACTGGTCAGTGATTGAGTTTTACACAATACATTAATTTATACAGTCTGCAAACCTTTTACAAATGCCAAAAAAACAACCCTTTCGAAAAGAATTTGTTGAAGTTGAAAGGATGGAGAGGCGCATGACGAATATAATAGAGGTATTTTACAACCATTTACCCAATCAAGATGAAATAGGATGACAGTGTGGGGTCTCTTGTATAAGTAATAGTTCAATCGTGTCATTTTTTCATTTACTGATTATATATATAGTTTATTCAATTCATCAAGTCCAAACAAGGCCTAAAATGTTTTTAAAATCAAAATTGTAGCTCAATTCTAAGCGGAATTGCAAAACAAATAACAAAAACTTTTGACAGCGGATATTTCCTTAAAATCGAAGATAAACACTTCTCCAAAAAACGAAAATGCTTAGAAAAATGTAAATAAGACACTGAATTTATTAAAGTAGAGATAAGGCTTATCAACTACACTTTCAGTTTAGAGATGGTATTTGTCTTTTGCACAATGGGGTTCACTTTGCTACCAAGAACTCCGAAGCATTGTTCACTTGGAACCCTTTCTAAGGGTTGTACAAAATGCGAATTTGTTGCCCCACTGAACAGTCGATGTGAACTCCATTATAGGGCAGTGGATGAACCAGAGCCTCCTGGATCCAAGTCTCACGCGTAGTTACCTCAGGTAGTGGTTGAGTGAAGCTGGGACCTGTCCCTCAGCCAGGTTTCCCGGGACATTGTGAGTAATTCATTAAACTATTAAACTTTACGCCTATGTGAGATTAAATCTCCGTTACTTCCTATGTAGCAGCTTGTAATCGCTTCTAGTAGAGAGTAAAACATCTGAACTGCTCCTCCCTAGACGTCAGCTAACAAGTGTTCATCAGACGTTTAGTGAGGGGGTCCGCGCTAAAGCTCAATGTTGCAGAAAAACGCTCGACTGACAAAATGCGATTCTTGTCTCGTCCAAGAACTACTTCACAGACGGCGACATAGAAGAAAGATGATGCGATCTTGCAGTTGAGATCCAGGAAATGTGGGAAACAGAACAAGGTAAATAAAATATTATCAAATTCATTTTATCGGCGAGCGGCATAATACCGAGAAAGCCATTATGCAGCATTAAACAACTTGATTTCAACCGAATGTACATCGAGACACAAAAGGCGGTAATTCTCAACACATGTAGAATAGTTCGTAAGTTTCTGAACTAAGAATGACACTACGAGATTCCGAGACAGCGTCCATCTGAGGGGGCGAATAGCAATTGGCGACGAGAAATCGACCACGACCGTATACAGCAGAAAGAGAAAAAAACGCAGTTTTAGATACAATATTCTAAATGACTTATTTTAGCTAGAGTAAAGACAGATTAATAATTGGTGAACAAAGCGAAGACATCAACTTCACTGACCCCCCAAAAAAAGCTCCGGTGTTTTTGTTGTTGTGCTTCTTTTGGTCTGTTTGAGCATAATATGCGATCTTGAAGAAAACTGAAGGGGACCTTCGAAAACTCTAAACTTGATGCTTATTTATATAAAAAATAACCTAATTTAACAAACAAAATTGCTTTGGAACCTGAAAAAGTAATGAGATCCCACGCATACAAAAAACTTAGTAATCATTGGACAGAAAATGTCAACCAAAAAAGCTCATCCATCAACGCGACTGGAAAAAGCGTTCGCGAAGCGACCAAGTGTAAAAACATGGAAGTACTTGACATTATGTCTGTACAACATGCTAGCTCCGGGTATGACCGTGTTTGTATAAAGTTCATCCAATAATATGATCACTGTTCTGTCCGTCTATGCGCGTGTCACTACTCACGATATAAATAACCAAACACCTCATTTGTAAACTTTGTTCCTCAACAAGGATTACACAGAATGTTTTGGTAACTCTGAGGGCGAGGCTAGGCTAGACTCACATACTAGACCTACTACCGCCACCAACCAAGAGATTTCAATGTTGGAAAGAAACGTAGTATAATATTTGTCTATCACTGATTCGTTGAATAAGTAGCTTCGTCTTTTTGTTTGTATTTTATGTAATGAGACTAGTGTGCTAGAGAAGAGAAGCGTGCACCGGTCACCACGTGCAACAACAACGTCAGACGTGAGACTTAGACATCTCAGCTTAGCGTGTGGGAAGTTGCGGGTTCTGATAAACACTCGGTAATAATGATTGTATAAATATTAATTATAAACTTTGCATTTCGAAGCTACTCAACAATGTAGCTTTGGAGCTAAACAGCCACTCGAGATAATTGAGTAGACTCCGTTTGAAAGAAGCGAGCGCGGGTAATTGGGCTCGGCTGAGAGAGAGAGAGAGAGAGAGAGAGAGGGCAACAGGAAGAGAGTCACCTGTGTTACTCATCAGCCTAACAAGCACGCGAACTAAGTTCCTATAGTATGAGATGTTCACTCGAGGGGAGCCTTCCTACTTAGTAAGTCTAGAAAACCTTCCTTACCTAGAACGTCTAGAAAGTCTTCCTACCTAGAAAGTCTAGACAGTAAAGTCTCATTACCTAGAAAGTCTAGAATGTCCCCTACCTAGAAAGGCTAGAAAGTCCCCTACCTAGAAAGGCTAGAAAGGCTAGAATGCCTTCCCATCTAGAACGTCTAGAAAGTCTCCCTACCTAGAAAGTCAAGAAAGTCTAGAGAGTCTTCCTTCCTAGAGGGTCTAGAGAGTCTTCCTACCTAGAGAGTCTAGAAGTCTTTCTACTTAGAGAGTCTAGAGAGTCTTCCTACCTAAGACCTAGAAAGTCTTCCTACCTAGAGAGTCTAGAGAGTTTCTACTTAGAGAGTCTTCCTACCTAGAGAGTCTAGAGCTTTCTACTTAGAGAGTCTAGAGAGTCTTCCTACCTAGAGAGTCTAGAGAGTCTTCCTACCTAGAGAGTCTAGAGAGTCTTTCTACTTAGAAAGTCTTCCTACCTAGAGAGTATAATGGACATGTTCGTAATCAAGAGACCCAAGCAAAACAAAGCAAACAAAGCAGCCCAGGGATCTGAATACTTGTACAAATTGAAATACTAGAGCGGAGAAACTCCAAACAAGAAACCGTGGTCTGCGATCAACCGCCTGGGGACTCTGAAGCAATTCTGAATTATTGATTTCTTACAGAGGAGTTTTTAAAACTCTTTTTACTCTTTAGTCCCTTTGACAAAACGCCGATAATTCTTGCAAAGCGAATCGTACCAGATAAACAAGTTATTAATTGTATTACATTTCTGAATAATTTTATTTCGAAAATAATAATTTAAAGCAAAAATACCCCTTTAACAAATTTCTTGGTCAAAGTATTTTCTTGAGAGGAAAAGAGGAAATGAGTTTCTCAATAATATTTCATCTCTTAGTTTCTAAAAGGAAACTCGGCGCTTTCCTATGAATGAATACCTTTGAAGTTATTTTTACCCATTCTCTTTAAATACTGACAGAATATTGAATGGAAAAGAGTGCGGTGTAATACCATTATCTTCCGAGATAAGAGTTGCTTGGAATAGAATTATTCAAACGGTTGTTCTGTGTTTCTGTGACTTCGCTTTGACCAGGGTTGGCCAAACCGTCGGGGGGAAATAGAAAATTATTGAAAAAATGTGAATGTTCTAACAAAAAAACATCCAAACGACAATTTAAGTTTTTTTAAATCTAATGAAATATATCGAAATTAAACTTGAATTCCAGCACTTAAGATTCACGAAATCTCGTTTTAGCATAATTAACGAATTCATTTTGCAATGCCTGCGCTAATAGCCTACACTGTAGGGATTCAAAACTCAGTTGGTACAGAAAACCAATACAAACATCACATACTGGGTGACGTAGGCAATCACATTAAATAAAATAGTCATGAAATATATATTTTATAAAATCTCTATTGGACACTTCTGTGCCCGTGCTTCTTGAATGAATCTGTGAACTATCTCCTGGCGGAGTTTCGGCGAAGCTCACTTGCAAACCAACTAAAAATAGATGGGTGGGCGTTGTTGTAGTCAACTCATCCAGCTGTTCAAATATGCTCAGTCTGTCGCCAGCTTTGTTCTGAGTAAGTACACTTTACAACTTGCATAAGCCAAGTCTAAGAGGGAATTCCTGCAGACTCACAACTTTGTGTGATTAAAATATACCTCCCAGTATTGTTTTAGATATTACATTCAGGTTTTAAGCGTCGAGTTAATACAGATCTTTGCGGAGATGCAGGTTTCAATAACATTGTACTAACTAACAAGTGTTTGTAATGAGCTTCTCTCCTCGTATACGTGGTCCCGTTAGTGGTAGACTCATCTCGAGACATTCACTGACTACTTGTCATCGTTAGAAGAAAATTCATCTCGAGACATTCACTGACTACTTGTCATCGTTAGAGGTAGACTCATCTCGAGAGGTTCACTGACTACTTGTCATCGATAGAGGTAAACTCATCTCGAGACATTCACTGACTTCTTGTCATCGATAGAGGTAGACTCATCTCGAGACATTCACTACTACTTGTCATCGTTAGAGGTAGACTCATCTCAAGGCATTCACTGACTACTTGTCATCGATAGAGGTAGACTCATCTCGAGACATTCACTGACTACTTGTCATCGTTAGAGGTAGACTCATCTCGAGACATTCACTGACTACTTGTCATCGATAGAGGTAGACTCATCTCAAGACATTCCTGACTACTTGTCATCGTTAGAGGTAGACTCATCTCGAGACATTCACTGACTCCCTTGTCATCGTTAGAGGTAGACTCATCTCGAGCATTCACTGACTACTTGTCATCGTTAGTGGTAGACTCATCTCGAGACATTCACTGTCATCGTAAAAGGGGCTATTAACTCAAAAATGTTTTTTTACCACATGATCTTTTATAGCACAAAAACTACACTAAAATGACAGTTTAAAAAATTATATCTTGTAACTGGGGATTTAACACCCAATTTATCAAATTTTTTGGATCCAGAAAATTTGCGAAAATTTGTGTTTTAGGAAATTTCTTAAATCCCGGGTTTAACCTCCTTCTTTTTTTAGTCCCCCAAAAGATAAATAGAGCATAGTTACCAACCTAAAATGCCCATTTTTTACATCGTGTCTTGAAACAGTGCCCAAATATTACCCTCAAAACGAAAAAATGCATCCAAAATCACACCCCATCTTCGTAATAAGCCTATTTTGACCGAAAAAACTTGCCCAAATTACACAACAAAATAAAAAAGAATTTACAGAAAAGGCTGTAGAAGTACCCCAAAATGCCAAATATTTTTTGGAAACAAAATCCTCCAAGGTCACGGGCCATAAAGATCGTCCCCCCAATTATGCTATGGGAGATTTTGCCGGGGACCTACTCGAAAAATGTCAATGTTTGACCATTTTGGGAGTCATGGACAGGGGCCCCAATAAGTTCTGTGATTCTAAATTCATTACTAGTTAGCCTAAATGAAATATATTTTTTGATTTAGCGTTTAAATACCCCCTTTAAGAGGGGTAGACTTAATAAAAACGTAACTTAAAAACTTATGACCGAGGCCCACTACTTACTTAAAAAACGAATTTTCGGGTGAAACTTCTCACCCATCATTCAGGGTTTATACCGACTCGAGTCGGTATCAACCTGATGATGGGTTCGTTTTTAAGTAAGTAGTGGCCTCGGTCATAAGTTTTTAAGTTACGTTTTTTATTGTTCCGGGCCAATAAGCTCTTTTTTTTAGAATACTAACATTTTAAGAGGTAGACTCAACTTGCATGTCAGGATTGCAATGTGCTACACCCAATGACATTTAACACCTATAAAAGGCTAGATCCCCAGTCTCCAATACGTCCGCACAGGCGCGAGCGAACCAAATTGAAGCGTCAATCTGACCTATTCAAAATGGCGATTTGGCGTTTCAATTTATGCTTTAGATGCGATTAAGTATTTTTCTGGATTGTTTGATGTGGTTTTAGCTTGTGCAGCATGGGAATGCACAAACAGAAACAATAAGAAGTTATTGCATATGGGAATTTAGTAATCATTTGGTGTTAATGGCTAGTATGCTCACCTGTCAACCTGACAGCCATCTTGAAAAATATTTGGGCTACAAATCGCTATACAACCTCCTTTAACATACAAACTGACCTATTCAAGATGGCTTCTAATTGACACGGCAGTGGACCAATGACTGGGGATCTAGCCTACTATAGATGTTAAATATCATTGGCTACACCTTGCTAGTGGTGAAGACATGACGGTGATGATGATTAAAAACTCTTCTGGGATAAAATAAAGTCACGTGAAAAATATGCACTATCTATGTATAAAGAACGGTAGCATATATACATGTAGTTGAAGCTCACAAAATAGGGAGTGAAGCTTCCTAGTAAACATATTTCCGAAGAAGGTTACATGAGTAACAGTATCTTCTACATTTGAAGCCCTGGTGAGGTGCCGTAGTGATTGACTTTGCCTTCTTGATGGCGATACCCAAAAACATTCTGTACTGTTCTTGTAAAGGGCAGTGTCAACCTAAACCAATGCAATCGGATGTCAATGTAACGTTCGGTTTTAATCGTAAGACGTGACTCACGCACAGACGGACGGACATAGTACATATAAATGTGTGCTCAGAGGAGCATCGCCAACGTCAAAATATTGCAATTTGTTACATTATATATTGTTACGAACGGATGTACCTATAACGTTTTGTTATTTCTATGTTGGCCTACATAAAAATTGAAATTGATATACAAAAAATTGATACGTAACAGACAATAATTGTCGCATCCTCTCCAATTAGTCATGCTTGAATTCTACATCCCCCCCACCGACACAAGATCCCACGTCGCTATCAAATGATCGCGGTGAAATGGCAGCCACGGGTTGTATGGGAGGCTCTAGAGCTGCAACATGAAACCATTGAGGGCTCTTCATTATTATATGTGAATAACAGAGAAGGCGAAGAAAAGAAAATAGGTCATGTTATTAAAGAGAACAAATAAAATGTTGATGTTTGCTTTTCGAAAATATCTTACAATTCTGACAGAAACTTTTACTGTGTAGTTTGGGAATATAGTGATCTATGGAAGCCACAATAATATTATATTTTTCACTTCCTATATTTATAGCAAGTGAACAAACCAGCAGACGTATTTTAATAAAAAGCATTTTTAAACCCACATTTTACGTTGATTATCAAATTTTGAAGCATGATAAATTCCTGTTCTCATCTTCAAAAACCCTATGAATAAGTTAGGTAATTTTCTTGCGCCTGAGTAGGATGGATTAGGCCTACAGTTTGAATTAAAACCAATTAAGAATTGTTATGCTATAAAATTAAGTGAAAATATATGTTTTAATTAGACTTCGCTAATGGTGGAGGAGCCACTTTCTCGTGGAACCAGAGAAAATATATTGTTGTACATTGAAATCCTGAATCCTGAAAATCAGTTGGATCAATTATTTAGATAGACTAAATTCGAATGTATTTATTTATATTTGGTGGAGGCGCCGAGTTGGGGAAACAGCCCTTTTTAAAATGCTATCCCGCAAAGTTCGCGACCATGAACACAACCCAAAAGTTCAAAATTAAAACATGCAAATTAATCTGCTGTGTAGAATCCCTGGCTAACTACGACTTTTCGTTTGCTACGTCCTAGACAACCTGTGGCTTGTCCTATGTTTGTTTTATTGTGCAGTCGTGTGTCTCTCTTCAGAGAACAAAGGTTTTGATTGCACATCATTAGTTGTGTAACGAGGAATCTAGGATGATGTGAGGGGGTGGGGGGGGGGGGGTAGAGCACTCAGGGCAGGAGAGAAGTGCACGGTGCTTGCAGAGAGTGATCACGTGACGTGGTCTCTGTCCAGTCATCTTGCTAAAGAGCAGTTCAACGAAACTCCGCTAGGAGACACACTCTCGTTCGTTTTTACTTCACATTGAACATACAGTTTTGATCACGTTCACTTTCAGCCAACAACAATAATACACAAAACATAGAGTGTAGTCCTGGATTTGTATTATGTACCTCTAAATTATTTCATTATCTTGATTACAAAACACTGATATCAGTAAGGTACCAGTATGTGACTTCCGTCCATCCATCTGCATCTTCTCAAACACAATAAAATAGTGTCATTAAGTTAGTAATAAAGGTGTTCATAGAGCACCTCTCGTCTTTAATTTCTCAATTTCCGTGAGATCGGTCTCCATTATCACGATTGTATTTAGTTCTCTCAATAAGCCACGAGGGAGGGAAAATGTCGCCCCACGGCTTAGTAACACAGGCGTCTCGTTGTTTACCAAGCGTTAATAACACGAGTGAGAGAAGCTGCAAACCTGGTAATGATGTAGTTAACTGTGCGTATAACAATACGAGACATTTACCCCACTCTTTGTGACTAGTGAGGCTTGTTCACACCGCGCAGTAGGAGAAACACTGCCCAGAGACTCGTTCACACCCACCACAGTGATGCATGAGACGCTGCAAACCTGGTAATGATGTAGTTAACTGTGCGTATAACACACTTTTTGGGCACCTTTGTACGCCGCATCCACCACCCGCCAACTGGCCAACAAGTGTATTTCTACACCAAAAGAACCACCCTAACATAATATATAAGTTTTAAGCAAAACGGTCAATTTAAGGCCATTTTGACTTCTTTTTTGAAAAAGTAAAAAAATGTTATTTCTGGGACATACTAGAAAATAAAAATATGTATAACATTCTATTTTCAATTCCTCACACGAATCTAAAGCCCAAAATAGATTTTGTTCAACGATTTGGCAATAAAAAAATAAAAACGGTTACAAAACAGCACAGTTGACCCTTTGGGCACCCAAGTATCCCGCACTCACCACTGGCCAACAAGTGGATTTCTACTCCAAAACAACCACCCTAACAAAATATATGGGTCTCCATTTCTCCGCAGGGGTGGGGGGGGAGTCACTAATGGTAGGTCCCGGTCTATGTTGGCTATCATACAGTCATCCGAATAATACTGGGTCGCTTCGCAAACGCTTCTTGTACTCGCTTTTATGTAATAGAATAATGTTTATACCATATCTCGCTGAATTACTTCAGTTTAAAATCGTAATTGTGCGCTTTTAATGCACAAAACTTCTTTGATTGTACCCAGAAACGTGGGAGTTCTAAGTGTAGAGATTTCAAAAGTCCCCTGAACATTATATCAAGATCGGAGCAAAGAGACACAAAACAAAAAAAACACGAGCTATTTTTATCAGGGTAGTCAAATTGAAAGCTTCGCTACGCTCATCCAATTAAATGTCATTATAGTGGGCTGTGTTACTTCGATTGTTGGATGAGCGTAGCGAGTGAAGCGAAGACTTCAATTTCACTGACCCCCAAAAAATTTAGCTCGGATGTTTTTTTTTGTTGTTTGTTTTTTGTTTGTTTTTCTGTCTGTTCGTTTACTCTCTACCAGGCAAACGGCATATCCGATCTTGGTGAAAATTGGAGGGGACCTTCTAAATTTCTGAACTTAGAGGTGTATTGTTTTTGGGTACAATCTAAGAAATATTTCTCATGAATATCGTACTTTTACGATTTTTTTCGATTTTTAGTGCGATATTTTCGTGACATTTGGGCCGATTCTGACCAAACGGGTGAGGCTCCAACGTTCATATTTTACATGTACATTAAGGTAATGGTTATGTATTGCTTTTTGAAAGAAAAAGTTGAAAAAGTTAGCCAGAATTTATAGAATAAAGGTTTTAATATGAGTTTTTTTAGGCTTATAATAACAATTAACAAGTAACAATAGAAACTTGACAATAATCACCTACAATGCACTCACAAAGCACTTGCAAAGGAAAAGTGGTCCCACGCAAACTAAAAACTTACAAAAAAGCTCATCCATCAACGCGGCGGGACTTTAGCGTTTTCCTAGTATTATATTGATCAAACGTTAAAGACACGTCAATGAGTTATTCTACGTACGTACACCAGCGACCTTAAGTAAATCAAGGAGTCTAGTTGTATCTACAATACCCAGCCCTTGATTCACTCATGGTCAAGGGTGTACCACTTAAACAATTTCATTTAAAAAAATTTAAGAGCATATAAAGTAGACTGTTGGAAGTGTTACTTTAAGTAATGTAGTAGTCTACATAGTTGTCTGGTTGATAGTGAACCGAGTCCTCAGTTATTTCACGCGTGCAAAACACATCAGTGGGCCTAGGGGATAAGTCTTGTTGGATACAGCCATGCAGATAGTGTTTAGATCAGAGATGCTGTAAGAGCGTTACTGGCCGTTTAATTAACTGCAAATTAATTAAAACGGAACCAGCTGAAAGCAAAGTTGTTTGTAGTTTTGATCCCGCTCTATGCGAACCCTCCATTAAAGTACAGTATATTATATACTTTATTGCAGGATGTATAAGTTGTTAATAAACATTGACGTTCAGTAACTCAAACATTTTAGATAATTAACAGCGTCGCTTTATGTTCATATCAGAGAATATATTACAAACTTAGAAGTGAAGAACATTGTACACAATATATTAATTTTAGAAAAACTGATTCCGCTTGTTTTGTTAATTATTATTTATGATGCTGAGCCCACTAGGACTTTTGAAGTTGGTTATGATATTAAACGAACATCTGTTTGAATTAAAGCTGCATTTCCCCCTAAACCCAATGATATATTTCATCCAGGCTAACTTAGTTTTGAATTTACGGAGCCAAGGAAAAATATTGGGGTAACCATAATCGACCCATAAAAACAAGGTCAAATTTGACAACTTTTCAGGTGAGTACCATCATAAGATAAAACACTGCGACTATCTCTAGACTTTAGGCTTTCCAGTAGATAGTACCCTCCAAATACAAAAATTTGTAAAAAAAAAAAAAAAAGGCAGCCAAGCTCTCCTTCAAAAGTCTTCGGCTGTGAATGCTGTGAGATATAGAAGTTGCGCTTGGTGATTTGTCAACCCTCGTCTTTCTATTGTGTTATTCAAGTGTGAACTGGCGCGTTTGTTTGCCCTGCATTGACTGGTGGCGCTCGAGTCAATACAGAGCAACAATTAATCACCATTAAACGCCAGCCAGACACCCTCGCCAGGCTAATTGATCTAAATTGATCTGCTCACTCACTCGGGGGCTGGGACACCAAACGCTCGGTGCTACACAGTACGCACTGGGGTCCGTAATACGAGTGTGATAAGAAACATTCCTGCGATAACTGAACACTTGGCAGTTCTAAGAAAAGAGATCTCGAAGGTCCTATGTAAATTTCATTTAGATAGGAATAGTAGTTTGTATGGTAGAGAGCAAACAAACAGGCATAACACATTTACAAAAGTTAAAAAAAAAAACATCCGAGCTATTTTTATTATGGTAGTCGAATAGAATTCTTCGCTATGCTCATCCAGCAACGTCGCTGAGACATCCCCCAGTTACTGAGCACCTTGCAGCCTTAGCCAACAAGGCGAGGGTTGTAAGTAAGGGGAGGGGGGGGGGGGCTTAGCCACTGAGGGTTGATTGCAAAGACGTGTAAGATATTAAAAATGTATTTTATTTAATAAAGCCGCCTTTTGAGAAGCCTCCACTTCAACTTTTTTTTAATTTCCTTGTTTTCATCAAGAGTTAAGCCTCGTCTGGATTGACATCGCTTCAAGAGGGATGGTATGGGGGGGGGGGCATTTCAAAGTGAAAAAAAGCAGGCAACTAGTACCTTAAAACACAAAAAGGACGTAAAAATCGGAAAAAGTACCTATCAAAATTCTTTTTTTCCTTTTATGTACATTTAATAAAGGATGATGTTTTTTTTTGGGGGGGGGGGGAATTCCCGGTCGCAGTTTTGAGAAGTACACCAGAGGTTGAGGGAGAGGGAGAAAGTGAGACTGGCAAAAAATATTTGCATGATATGCTCAGCTCGATATTGTATCAATTACATTTCCCCCATATTTGCAGTTGGCACTGCTCGACATTGCGCTCAAACTCGAGCGATCTGTATCATTTGTACCAGAACATATCAAAATAGTACAATAGTACCATTAAAAGGCCAAAAATGACCCAATTGATAAAAAGTATTAAAATATGTATGTTCAGGCAAAATTTAAAATCTATTTTTTTCATCAGTAAGACTTAAAACACACTTAAAACTATTTTTGAGACATGTATTTACCAATAGAAAACATGAGATGTCAGGAACATCCTAGCCCTCCTACCAACAAACTGTTCTCGATAGACTACGTTCTGCCCCTTTCTTCCTCGTCGGCCGCACGAGACGCTGAACTGGGTCACGTTCGTAAAAGCAAATGAGTTTCAAACGAGTTTATATGAAATTGGAATTTCAGTTTAGTAGCATTATCTTTTTAATCGTGCGTTTAATTGGCAATAGAGAACGAATCCGAACAAAGTGGATGGGGGAACAGTGACAGAACCCTTGAGCGCCCATAAGCCCGCGCTACGCGCATGCGCAAGACTATACCGTACGACGAACTAGATGCCGAGACGAGGTGGCGTAGACATGTCATCATCTTTAATATACACATGAGATAAACCTTGAGCCTTAATTTAAATTCATAAGAGCTAAAATACATTAAAACATCAAAGAAAATTATGATTTTGTACTCTAGTTAACCCAAATAAGAGTTTTTAAGGATTCAAATCACGTTCTGATACGATTTTAAACACTATCATTAACTATAAAGCAATGCGCATTTATCGGAATAAAAAAGTATGGTAATTTTGAAAACGTAGTATAGTTTCTATGTCCTGGAATTATTCATTTGAGATTGCAATGTTTTAGTTTGTTAATGTCCTACAGACAACCTGTAGCTTCCTGTGTATGCCCTTCAGTTCAATTTCATCTGTTTCATTGTTGTTTATAACTTAGTGGATCAAATCCTTGACGGAACGTCGTTAAGAGCGCGCATCGTAGCGTAACCCGACATTGGGTTATTATTACGCGTCTCATGATCCGCGAGCCGCCATTGTTGTGTTTCATATTACGTCTTTGTTACGACGCAGCTCGCTCGTATATTATCTGTGGCCGAGGTCCCTCAATCCCAGGTTTGCTAGGAGAAGAACAGGGCTTTCCAACGAGGCACCAGTAGGAACTACTAGCTGTATTCTAAACTATAAACTACAAAAGTAGATAATATCCAATGTCAAAAATTAAAATTACAATTTTCATAATCATGAGCGTCATCTACATTGCACTGTGTGTGCATTGCATTGTGGGAGGGGGCGTTCTGACAGTGCAAAGATTCATTACTACCTCCAGATCTCAATATTTGTATTTATTCTTCAGAGAAGTCATGTGTAACAACTAGAATACATCTTCCAATGGCGAACACGACACCACAATATTAGTCCCACATACATACAGCCCACACGAATGCCCCCCCCCCCTCACCCCTCGTACCTGCAAGGGTTATCTTACGCAGACGGGCGCACAATAGACTCGCTGTTGACAAGAGGACAGGACAAGACCGTAGCGAAACAACATTCTCTCAGCTAAAAGGTTTCCACGATGTTTAATTGCTTTTTTTAAATTTCAATCCGAGCCACGAGAGTATAAAAGCCACGCGATCCCTTACAGAACAAGAGGCAGCCATTCTAATCCCCCCCTTGTTTTCATCTCGGTTGCATGAGACACGTCCTCGCCACACTTCCATTAGTACACGTGCACTGAAAGCTAGTTGCACACACTCGAGGAATTACTACCACCTAGTATAACAACAACAACAACAACAACAGTTGTCGCATCGTGACCTTCCTCTATCAACATACATGTATCAATCCGTTCATACAAGCTCAGTGTTCACATTTCACTACTTTCGTTCAATCTCTGTTCATTATGGCAACCACAGCAACAGTATAAACACCAATCTCAATTATGTGTTTAGAATGAGGGCTCTCAATCTTAAAAGAAAGTAGTCACATCTCATAATGCCCATAAGATTTCATTGTACATAGCAATTTAAAAACACATACATCCGTAATTAATTAATTAAATTAAAATGTGTGATTACGACTCCAGCCCAGTATGAGATGTTTGGAAACGTTACGATAGAATCCGTCTGTTACTTGTGGGTGAGTGTACATAACGTCACGTTCTCAGAGCAAACAGGACGGGAGACGAATTCACTTGTTCTCATTACTCCCTCGTTATCCCTATACTTGTTCCGAGCCGTGAGGCGGAGTAAGCTTCAATGTGAGTTACCTCCCACGATCAGAGTTCCCCGGCTTATGTAGGCTACTCTATCCACTGGTGTAATACGAGTCTCATGCGGCTAGACTTGACCGAGGTATCACTGACTTCCTTTATCAAACCCTCTCTAAACACATACGCGAAGCAAAGAGGGTTAATTTCAACCGTGGTACTTGTACAATAAAAACATTACGTGTTTAGTTAGAGTCCACCCACTCAGTCAAATAGCACATTTTCAGTGTGGACTTTAATACAACACAAAACAAAACAAGCCAATCCTGTCCAACCAGAGCTCGGTATCTAATTAAGAAAACGCGGCCTAGTGCTATACCAGAATTCATATACTTGGTGGCAAGTTAACTTGTCCTTACATCAAACGAACTCCAGTCGAAGAAACTCCCATTGATTGGCCAACCTCACCGGTCTGGTTGTGACGTGATCACGGACTTGGCAAATGTCGAATCCTTAATTTGTAGTCAACAGCAAATTGTTGGAACCCGACACTTATAGGTCATGAATTTATTCACGTCATTATTAATCGATAGATATTTGCAAATTATTTGAACTCACTTCTTTAAATCGATAGACATTTATTTCATTCATCTGTTAATTTTGTCTGCACCATGCCCGCTGTACGTTAGACAACTAACTATAAATGATATTATTTCTTCTGTCTACTGTAGATATTAAAGTGTAAGAATGTAACGCAGATGACACCTGATTCACACTGTGACGTAAGAGAAACGCGTTCATAAATAAATTCTCGTGTTTGGTGGAGGTGCCGGGTCTGTCTGTAATGTTAATGTTACTCGCGCAAACACCTTCTGCGCATTATTAAAATAAGGTGTTGTACAGGCAGAATACTTTATGAAAACAATTAAATTAAATGAAGTGGGAGCGACAGGTATGGCCTGGTTTGATACCAGCAACAGGTAATAGTGAAAGAAGTTTCCACGAAAGTTCCCACGAAGGCTTTCCCGAGTTAAAAAGTAAAATAATTTTATTTTATTGATATTGAGTATTATAAAATGCCACCTGGACATTTTTACACCAACTATCCTAATGCTAATCCCGCTATTTGTTTAACTAGATTTTTTGGATGAGCGTAGCGAGCGAAGCGAAGATTCCATTTCACTACACTGGAGAAAAAAATCCGGAATGTTTTTTTTTTTTTTTTTCTGTATTTTTGTCTGTTTGTCCACACGATTCCGGCTAAACCGATAATCCGATTGCGATGAAATTTTATGGAGACCTTCGAAATCTCTGAACTTAGAACTGCCAAGTTTTTGAGCGCAATCGGAAAAATTTTTCTCATGAAAATCGCAATTTTACGATTTTTTTCGATTTTTTAAAAATTTCTTCGACTTATAACACCTACATGCTTTATTCGATTTTAATGATTTTTGCACAGAACCTTTATTTTATGAATTAAGATACTCGTGTGAAATTTGAGCGCAATTGAAAAAATATTTATCATAAAAATCGAAATTTTACAGGTTTTTTCTTTTTTTAAACAATTCTTTGACTTATAACACCTACATGTTTTATCCGATTGTAATGATTTTTTCACAGAACCCTTATTTTATGAATTAATAGATAAGTGTTAAATTTGAGCGCAATCGAGAAGTTATTTCTTATAAAAATCGCAATTTTACGCTTTTTTTCTTTTTTTTAACAATTTCAATTAATTTTTAAAAAATTAAAAAATTAAAGTTAATTTTTAATTTAATTTAATTTAATTTAAAAAATTTCAATTATGTAATGATTTTGCCACAGAACAACAAAAAATTCGCATAACACATGGCTGCTCAATGCACCAATTACGCTCATCCAACAACGCGGCGGGACTTAAGCGTTTCCTAGTTATTTATATATAAGCTAGTTAGTCAGCAGTGAAATGTCATCCCTGGACCGGTTTGATACATTTTTAAAACTTTAAAGTGAATTTGGAGACAAGGTTGTATTCAGTGGAGTGTAATTTGCATTGCTAAACGAGATAGTTAATGCCATTATGTTTAGAACTTGATGAAATTGTTGCCCAAAGCCGGATAAACAAATATTCTTATATTTGGTGGAGGTGCCGGGTCATGAAATGTTGCACATGGCATTGAAGTCCTCCGCCAATAATCAGTTATGACTGGGTCTCATCTAAATACGAGAATATATTTTATATCACCTCGGGTGCCATGCACAAAAGACGCAGATAGCAGAGTACTTTGCGTATATACTGCAGCCTATAATACAACGAAGCCACTTCCGGCCGGACCGGACGCTCACAGTCAAGGGGTGGTTTACCTTTGACCAGAGTCCCGGTCCTACGGGACCCCGCCGAGCTTTGACAGGAGCATCAGGTAATTAGGTTCTACTTGGGAGCACGAGTCGTCGCGTTATTAAATGCACAGAGCTCGTTTTCCGCCTGAGAGATCAGTTAGTTTGGCGGGCGGTGCGTGGAGGACGTGTGGTCTGTGGGGGGCGGTGGACGAGGTCCTAACTTTCTGGTCCACGCCTCGTGTCACTTGGGCTCTGAGCGTCTCGCTCTATAGGCGGCTAGGAAGATTCTGCTGGGTCCTACTGTAGTGGTAGCTTGTGGCCCCTGCTATAGTCGAGCAGCCAGGCAGTGAGCGCTACTGTAAGAGGCGCCGCCTGGCAGATTATGTAAATGAGGTACAAGCGACGGACGCGGAAGCTGCGATTTGTTCACTATCCATCTGGATCAGGGAGTGACAACTCTCGCGCGTAGGAGGCGCCTCTAGCATCGTCCGACGCTCGTGTGGCTGCATTCGGCAGGGTCAGGTGAGAGAGAGAGAGAGAGAGAGAGAGAGAGAGGAGAGAGAGAGAGAGAGAGAGAGAGAGAGAGAGAAAGATTGATTTTAGTTTAGTTTAGTTTATTGTCAAGCCTCTTTTACATTCTTTGTTACATTTATATGATATACAGAATTATCAAGTTGTCATGTTAGTTTGGGTTTAGGTAGTAGGGCTTATAACCTATGTACAGGTATAGTCACATAAAAAATGAACTTGATTGATTATCGTCTTATTTGACGGGATTAAGGCCTGAAAGGCCTGAGAGGTCTTATCTTCCATCCAATCATTTTTAGGATACATAGTTACAACAATAATAATAATAATTTTGAAAAAAAAAGGGGAGGGGATGGAAGAAAGTGTGCTAAGATCGCATTTCAAGTGAAGTAGAAGCAAAAAGTTGTTAAATACGTACTAAACTAAACTAGACCCTTGTGATGCAGTTTAAACGCCAGCGCTGAATCGTCTTAAACTCCAGCAATAAAGTGTTAATTAGCATAGAATTTTTTATTCCTCTCGCATTTATTTTTAAAGGGCAGAGTTTGTCCACGTGTACGGAAGAGAGCGAGAGAGAGAGACCACTGCCAACTTGTTACGAGAGAGCCAGCGCTAAATTCAGGCGGCTGTGCATGGACCATGTTCGTAAGGTGAAAGGTGAAACTTGGAACGATCGTAGAAAGAGGAATTATAAAATGCTTTTTTTCCTGGAATGAGAAAATATTTAAATCGCAAAGTATCCATGTGAGATAAAACTTTTATTTCAAACACGAAATTCTGTTATAGACACACTTCCCCTGGGCAGAATTAAAAACGTTCAGATTTAACAAAATTGCCAAAATGAGTTAAAATCTAACATTAAATTTAAGTATATTCAAGTGACGCCCATAAATATAAGTCCATAAAAAATTCAACCTTTCAATGATAAAAAACTCGCTCAAAACCAACAATCCCTGTGTCGTGCAAAAGACTTGTATTGTTGGATGAGCGTAGCGAGCGTAGCGAGCGAAGCGAAGATTCCATTCTACTACACTGGAGAAAAAAATCCGGAATGTTTTTTTTTTCTTTTTTTCTTTCTTTTTGTATTTTTGTCTGTTTGTCCACACGATTCCGGCTAAACCGATATTCCGATTGCGATGAAATTTTATGGAGGCCTTCGAAATCTCTAATTTTAGAACTGCCTTGATTTTGAGCGCAATCAAAAAATTGTTTCTCATGAAAATCGCAATTTTTCGTTTTTTTTTCGATTTTTTAAAAATTTCTTCGACTTATAACACCTACATGCTTTATCCGATTTTAATGATTTTTGCACAGAACCTTTATTTTATGAATTAAGATATTCTTGTGAAATTTGAGCGCAATTGAAAAAATATTAATCATAAAAATCGAAATTTTACAGTTTTTTTCTTTTTTTAAACAATTCTTTGACTTATAACACCTACATGCTTTATCCGATTGTAATGATTTTTTCGCAGAACCTTAATTTTATGAATTAATATATTAGTGTTAAATTTGAGCGCAATCGAGAAATTATTTCTTATAAAAATCGCAATTTTACGATGTTTTAACAATTACGATTAATTTTTTTTTAAAAAAAGTTAATTTTTAATTTAATTTAATTTAATTTAAAAAAATTTCAACTGAGTAATGATTTTTCCACAGAACAACAGAAAATTCGCATAACACATGGCAGCTCAATGCACCAATTACGCTCATCCAACAACGCGGCGGGACTTAAGCGTATTCCTAGTATTAAGACAACTTTTCTCGGCGTGTTGTCATGGCAGGCTCTGTCAAGCTAGATAATACATCTCTCTCGCATGGTGCGCTCAGCTGGGATCATGTCAGTGCACTCAGTGTCTAGAATGCAAAGAACTCGACACGTGTTCACCTTCTCACAAATCCATGCTACCGACCATGCTATCGGCGTAGTGAAAACTGATAGGGGTGGCTGGCTATACCACAACCGGCAAACAATCCACCTTTTTCACAATTATATCATGAATTTTAGTTGTCATACATTTTCAATTATGTACTTATCAAAAAATGTAAAAATAAAAGCTAGTGTATTTTTTAATCTTTAACTATCTCGTGGGAAATGTACCCAGAGACAATTGCATGCCCCTCTTTAGGTTTCTAATTAATTTTGTATTTTGACTTGAGGTAGATATCGAGGGAATGTCAAGAGCTGTTTCAGATTACAATATCTCCAACTGATAAACCCTGGAGAAAACCTTTGGTCCGGATTGCCAGAGGCGAGAGTCGACCGACACCTCCCAAATCTGTCTCATATATATTAAGATTTTCACCCCATTCATTTTCTATTGTTATTAAACACTTTCCGGACCGGCACCTCCACCATCCTCTAAAGTATATTTTTTGTTACCTGAAAATCGAGTAACCGCTTTTTGACTCAACTGGCCCCAAAACCCAACCCAACCCAAAATTTCGAGTACCCGCACACCACTAGGATAAATAAATATCAAAAAGCAAAGTAGCACGGTCAATAAAATATTACTGACCGGTCTTCTACATAATTTAATTTCTGTAGTTGTTATTTGTCTGTAACAACTAACTCGCCCTCCGCGACTACTGATTGCTAATGTAGGTGACGGCGGCTACGGAGAGAGGGGGGGGTCGAGACAATGTACTCATAACCGCACACTTGTTATAGGGTTTAATTAACGTTGAGGAGGCCTCACCCCTGTCGGTTGAGCAACATGACCGTCCACACCCAGACAAGACCAATACACGATCTTCGGGTTGCGATTTATCTAGAGTTAATTAGTCTTTCTACGGCAGGGTGTTGACTTACCAGACACCGACCTAGGCTTCCACAGACCGGAGGCAGCCACACTGTCAACTGTAGTGGGGGGGGGGGGGTCATGTAAAGTTCTAGGCCCCCCAACTTCAAGCCCTTTAAGGAACAATTAAATAAATATTTCTCATAGAAATCGTACTTTTAGAGCAATGATAATAAACCATAAAAGCTCATCCATCAACGCGACTGGAAAAAGCGTTAGCTCATCGGCTTAGTTCATATATTTGCCTCTAATAACACGTACATCCACGCACAAGTGTCAGGTTACTAAATCTAATGCTCGGGTGGACTCGGTTAGTCCGATCTTCACATGACTGGGTCGAGTGTGGGTTATATTCCAGCCCCGGGGCTCGCTAATAAGGTCGGGGTCACGGAGGGGGGGGGGGGGGCTCTGACCCCCACACGCCCGCGCACAAGAGCGACACTAACGAGAAGACAAAAGCAATTTGAAATATCAATTAAAAAGATATCAAAAGATTAAAAAGTAAATAAAATGTGAAATGAGAGCGCGAAAGCTTTTAGTGAATGTATATTTTTGTTTTTCTGCCTCGATCTAGTAGACAAGACTGTGCAGGGTGTGCTGCCCGAGACTTGAGACGTGGGCAGCCCTGACCTCGGGTGCTTGCAAGGGAGCTGCCTCGTATATAAGCCAGGCATCACTGTGGCAGGAGGGGGGGGGGGGGGTGGGGACATTTCACACTCAGGGTTAGGCACATATCAAAAATATATTTTTTACCGCAGGAAATCTGTTTAAAAGGGTGCAATTTTTTTTTACCTTTTCAGGTGTTTTAACTAGGTATGTTGCGGATATATAGGACAAATGTGAACGGATCTCCGAGAACTGACTAAGAGTAGGCTACTTAGTCTTAATCCCTTGCATTGCATTGACTGTGGAAAACCTCGGGGAAACCTTCAGTCGGGATTGCCGGTCACGACGGGATTTGAACGCGTTACAAACAGAAATCTAGCGCCGAGTAAGTATTCATCAGACTGCTGCACTCGAAAGAACCTTTAGTGCCCTTGTTGTCACCAAACAAGTTGACCAATCAGAGTGCGCGCCTCTGCCCACGCGTGTACGGCGGGTGGCGTGGGGGTCGGGCGCCAGGAACTCAACTCCTAAAACATCTCAACTATAAACAGATTGAGATTGAAATACATATTGCTTTTGTTTTCCATTATACGTGGCGTATAGAACCCCCTCCCTAGCTCTCTCCCTAGGGAGGAGAGTGACTGGATGCTGTAGCCCTGCGCCTGACGACAGTGCACACAAACACGCAACATTCTAGTCAGGAGTCTACTTCAAACTTCACCGAGGACACAACTGTAACAGGATAGTGGTCTTACAACTAGACGGACGCCATTACATGATAACCACATTGGAGACTACTCGAACCCAAGAGTTAGTTTTATTTAGTAACTATATAACTGTGCGGATAGAGGTTTTGACAGTCGCGTCAGGTCCAGGTTCGGGTACCAAATTGTTGATTTTGGGTCTGGTATAGGGAAAATACAACCGTTATAATACTATATATAAAAGAGGATATTGAATTTTATTTGTGAAGGAATTTAAAGTATGATTTTCTCCCAATACATTTTCCATTGTCTGAATTTGTACTGAATGCCATTTTGGAGCAAGCTATAACTTTAAAATAGTCTGGACCGGCACCTCCTCCATCCCCCAAAATACATTTTCTTATTAACCGAAAATCGGGCACATTTTTTTACTCTAGGGTCGGCCCCCAAAAACCCTACTCGACTCGATATTTTGGATACCCGCACAAATCTATCTTCTTTCTTCTCATCGGAACGCTTTGTCCGTGAGTGGCAATGTAAATGCCGGCCTCTGATGGCCATAAATTACGGTTTGATGGGGGTGCCTGATGATGAGAACGCGGAGTCGTGGATTTTTCCAGACTGTATGATTGGGAAGGGGGGGGGGGGTTTAATTTGGGGAATAGCGGATCATCCGCCAGATAATTGTACAGTATGATGTGGGTGGGGGCAAAATAAGTTTACAGTAGGAACGGTTTTGTTATTCCCGTCTCTTCTTGGCGGGCGGTGGAAGACCTCCTTGGAACATCGGGGGCCGCTTTCGGTTGAGATGACGAGGTGGTATGGTGAGAGGTGTTCTGATTGCTGATATAGGTCTGATATATATGTCGTTTGGGCTCGGAAGGAACTGTGTCTGCGCCTGGATGGTCGGATTTCTTCTGTCTGGTAGGTCGTTGTAGAATGTTCGGGAGACATCACGGAGGTGCTCGGCTATTGATGCCATTTCTAGGTCTTCGTGGAGAAGGTGGATGGGAGTTCGCGCGGGGCTAAAGACACCATTCGCAATATTCTATGCTGTAGCCGTTGTAGTGAATCAAGATTGCTGAGTGTCACACCAGACCACACTGGGCATGCATAGGCGATGGCCGGTCGGAGAATCTGTTTGTAGATGGTCAGACGGTCAGATAAATCAATTTGCGGGGAAGTAAGTAGAGGACGTAGGGCTGCCGCTTTTCCAGTGACTTTGCGATGGATGTTTTGAATGTGGTTTAACCAGGTAAGGCGCGCATCCATCTCCGTACCAAGGTAGTTGGCAGATGCTGACCAAGGGATCTGTACTCCTGCTAGCTCCAGATAGGGCAGTAGCGGCTTCCGTCGCTTTGTGAAATAAACCGCTTTCGTTTTGGATGGGTTGATCGAAGTTCGCCACTTGGCATACCAGGCTGCCATCTTGTTGAGACCTGCCTGGAGTAAAGCTACGGTCAGTGTAGGAGATCTTGCAGTAGCTGCCAGGGCATCATCGTCCGCGAATAAATGGATATCCACATCAGGAGGAAGTTTAGGGAGGTCCGCTGAGTATATATTGAATAGGAGTGGACTTAACACAGATCCTTGTGGTACACCCGCTTTGATTGGTCGTGTAGTAGAGACTGCTCCGAGCCAAGAAACTTTGAACGATCGCTCTTTTAGGAATGATCTTATTAGGTGCTGTAGGTGCAGCGGAAATTTAAGTTGTTCCAGCTTGAACAGGAGGCCGGCGTGCCAGACTGTGTCAAAGGCTTTAGCCACATCAAGAAAGACAGCTGCCGTACCATGTCCGGAGTTAAACCCATGGGTAATTTTGTTGGATAATCTGAGCAGTTGGTGCACAGTTGATGCTTGCTTCACAAAGCCATATTGAGTGTCTGGTATGATAGAATTTTCGTCCACGTGGCTCTGGAGGCGAGTTCGAATGATCTTCTCGTAAACCTTGGCCCAGACATTGAGAAGACTAATAGGTCGGTAGCTTGCTGGATCTCTTGGCGGTTTTCCTGGTTTTGGTATGGCTACAACTCGTGCTGTTTTCCATGGATGTGGGAAGTAGCATTCTCGCAACGAGGCGTTTATTATGCTAAGTAGGCGGCAGTGAGCAACTGCAGGAAGTTGATGGATAACGGTTTTGTTAATTCCGTCTGGGCCCGGGGCTTTCCGCACATCAGTAGTAACTAGTGACTAATTAAGGAAGGCAAGTGTGTACTGTACTAGGAAAACGCTTAAGTCCCGCCGCGTTGTTGGATGAGCGTAATTGGTGCATTGAGCTGCCATGTGTTATGCGAATTTTCTGTTGTTCTGTGGAAAAATCATTACTAAGTTGAATTTTTTTTTAAATTAAATTAAATTAAATTAAATTAAAAATTAACTTTAATTTTTAATTTATTAATCGTAATTGTTAAAAAAAATCGTAAAATTGCGATTTTTATAAGAAATAATTTCTCGATTGCGCTCAAATTTAACACTAATATATTAATTCATAAAATTAAGGTTCTGCGAAAAAATCATTACAATCGGATAAAGCATGTAGGTGTAATAAATCAATGAATTGTTTAAAAAAAGAAGAAAAAAACGTAAAATTTCGATTTTTATGATAAATATTTTTTTAATTGCGCTCAAATTTCACAAAAATATCTTAATTCATAAAATTAAGGTTCTGTGCAAAAATCATTAAAATCGGATAAAGCATGTAGGTGTTATAAGTCAAAGAATTTTTTTTTAAATCGAAAAAAATCGTAAAATTGCGATTTTCATGAGAAATAATTTTTCGATTGCGCTCAAAAACGTGGCAGTTCTAAGTTCAAAGATTTCGAAGGCCTCCATAAAATTTCATCTCAATCGGAGTATCGGTTTAGCCGGAATCGTGCGGACAAACAGACAAAAAAAAGAAAAAAGAAAAAAAGAAAAAAAACATTCCTAATTTTTTTCTCCAGTGTAGTAGAATGGAACCTTCGCTTCGCTCGCTACGCTCATCCAATAACCCTGCAAACAACACATATTATATGCATATTTAAACAACTATGCAAACTTAAAATTACTCTGTAAAATATATTGATGGCTGATTATGTTTTATCAAATAAACTATAGTCAAACGAAACGTAGTTCTCTTTGGAAACACATGTTTTAAAAAAAGAGGTCAAGTATTAAAATAAAGAGTTGCAATTAAGTTAGTCAACAGTCAAGAACGTATCCATGAAATAAAATAAAACAACTCCACATAGTTTCCTTCGCGTGGATCGCAACTCTGGCTACTACAGACAGCTCCAGTCGACGACTCTATCAGCCTGACATCGGAGAAGACACTCGTGAACAAACAGCTACGTCGCGTGTGGGAAACAAACGCAGATGTTACCAACCTCTCACGTAAAAAAGTTAAATGCGATTTATTGCCAAAGTTAAATACTGGAAATAAAAGCACGGATTTATTTCCAGACTTTGTATAAACTAAAAGGCAAAACATAAAATACATTTGTGCCATGTCCTTTTTTATGATTTTGTTTTGTGCTTAAGGCGTCAATCCTAGCTCTAAAACTCTTTCATCGGATTGCCGGTGTCGGGATTCGAACCCCAGACCTCCCGAATCAGAGTCTCGCGCTTTATGCTTGAGCCAACACTGTCAGTGAGAAACTATATTTGGGATTGAGAATGTTCGTGATATCATCGAGGGACGGTTCTTAAGGGGGTTGGGTATTACACTGGGGTCACCGCCAAACGGTTATACAGTTTTTGGTTGGGTTTTGGGTCGAAGTTGGCTACAACTGCCTAGATAGAGAATTTTCTAAACTGCCAACTACAATTCCTGGTTGGATTTTGATCGTACTGAGCATGCGCACATTCGTTCTGCTATACCCCTGTAACTACATGCGATCTTAGCTGAATCTCCTATAGGGAGAACTCAGAGAATCCGAAGAGCGTCGCCTAAAACCCCACTCTAAGTCTTCCACTAAGGCCGCGTCTCGCGTGTAAGATGCGATACAGATACCTAATCCAATATACATCAGCTCATGCAGACCCCAGTGTGGTGTGATGTGAATACTGATCCGGATATTTACAAGTTAATGTACGAGGAACTGGAGCAGATGTATGAACTATTGGATGCAACCGTGTTTATCATGGTGATGTATGTAATGTAGGGTACTAACTCGTTACTGAGGCTGGCTCGGAGACGAGTTTAGGCGCTCAGCTTTCTGTGTTTTTTTTCTTCGGGTAAACGGTTTAAATACAACACCGTTATCAAATTTCACACCAACGTTAATAAAGAATTAATTTATGATATTCAGTACGTGTATTCCAAATTTAATTAAAATTTTGAATAAAATAAATCGTGAAATCACCGTAATTTACTCCATTTTGGTCAACTTCGGTAATTTATTCCAACTGTTCAGATTTTTGAACGCAAATTTGCACACTTGATATCAACGTTTAAATTAAAATGATCCATGTTTTGGATTTCCCATTTTTTTTCTTCACTTTTTGGACTCAATGTCTCGTGTATTATCTACATGTACAATATGTACATTATCTTTGTATTCATCCGCTAAACTCAAAAAATATATTTCATTCAGGCTAACTAGTTATGAATTTAGCAATGAACAGAAAAATTATTGGGTCCACCTTGGCCCGAAAAAAACAATCGAACTAGCTATTTTTCGAGCTAGGTCCCATCGGCAAAAATCTCCCATAAGAAATAACATATATCTATAACATCACGTATAGGAAGTAGAGCAAACACGATTGCTTTTCCGTCTACAAACTAGGGAAACGCCAAAGTCGTTGTTAGACGAGTGAGTGAGCCATGTGTTGAGTACCCGGTAACATTTCTTTTCTTCCCCTTACCTTAGGCCTCGCCCTAGCCTATCATATAGGCTACATTGGAGCATTTTGGCCTAAACTATGGCCTAAACATTTACACAACTTCCGGACCAACAATCTAACATTAAGCAAGACCCGGCAGTCACACGGAATATTCAGTTGAAGACTGCCAACAACAGCAACCTCCGGCACAGTGATTTCCACCAATACCCTATTATCTATACGAATATAATTATCAAACTTAAATGCAAATGTTCCCGGGTACTCACCACATGACTCGCTCACTCGTCTAACTACGACTTTGGCGTTTCCCTAGTCTAGTTGGCTAAAGCGCCCTTGTAGCCGAAATGTGGGAGACGTGGGTTCAATCCCCTGGTCGGGAAAGATTTTGTAATTTCTAGATTGCATTTCAAAAATAATTATAAACATGTTTTGAAATGCATATAACGCAGTGTAGTCCATCATCTGTGGCAATAGGGCCTACTATGGTTAACATAGCCAGTACGAAATACGTGAAAATATTGCAAGGTTTACTCAATCTACGTGCGGAATTTGGGGGTACCTTGACGTCCAACATTCGACTGACCTTGCATGGACACGGCATTTCACGGCCAGGCGAAAAACAAACAAAAAATATCTTTTCAAAATCTAAAACATTGTCGTTAAAATAATTTCTAAACATTGGAAGTCTATTTCTCAGTTTATTATTTCTTGTAGGTTTAAATCGCAATGAATCTTGCTGATTTTGTTAACAGTTCTCAATAAACTCGTACCGGATGTCCGTTTAAAATTTCAGCGCAATTTGTTCAGCGATTCGGCTGATTTTCAACGTACACACACACACACACACACGCACGCACGCAGAAAAACCGTAAGGGCCGTTTAAGTCGAATGGAAATCACTACGTTCGCTACGCTCACTCGTTCAATAACCCCGATCTTTATGCCCGTGAACTTAAGAGGATTTTGATCCAAAAAAATACTGGACATTATTGACGTACTCGACAGCCTTTTCTGTGAATCCTCAATATTTTGTTTTGTAATTTGGGCAAGTGGTTCGGTCAAAAATGCTGATTACCAAGAAGAATGCACGGTTTACCTATAATAAGATACGTGATTTTGAGTTGCATCCAATGTGATATTTATCTATTTATTTATTTCCTTTTTTTTTTATTAATTAATTTATTTATTTATTTAAGCCACGCTTACATTCTTTTTCATCACCTAAATTAATAGTGAGCAGAAACGAAGAAGTATTCGGGGGCATACCTCACATCAAGCACAGTACTAGAGTCGCCACGTGTACGGATATTCATGCACTAATCCTCACAGCGAACGAAAGGTGACAGCTTCATAATATGCTTGATTCAGATATATGCTAGAGTATCTATATTCTATACGAATACTTTAAGATTTAGCAAGCGGTTTAAGCCAGCGGTTCTCACGATGTCTCTGGCAAGAAGTTGATTGTCAGGATCTGCATCTTCAGGTGGACGTATAGGAAGTAGAGCAAACACGATTGCTTTTCCGTCTACAAACAAAAACATGGAACTATATGTTTGCTTTTTTATTTCTCCGTGATATCAGTCTTCTTGTTACGGTGGATGCATCAGCAATATCAGAGTGGGAGAGAGAGAGAGAGAGAGAGAGAGAAGGCTGCTTCCAATGAGATGTAAGGTCTACACATATATAGGCTGAGAGGGGGATATATAAGATAAGATATATTAAAAACTAAAAGTTGTCTCAGAAAAACAAGGAACCGGCCAAGTTCAATATAATGTTACGCGTTCTATAATCATCTTCAGAACGAGCATTGCAAATCAAAGGATGTATTAATTCAACACGTGTCTCCTACGGAGGTAGATGATTACCTTGCACTATTTCTCTTATCTTACTTGAAACATTTGAGATAGAAATTTGTAATAAGGTTTCTATAAAAGAGTGTTTGTGTTTTTAAATGTAATAACTTTAATACTAGGACACCACGTTCCACAGGTCAACCTGAATGCAAGTACTCTTGCTGATTACCTACTAGATCGGCATCAAGTAACAGACCAGTAACAACCCACGGTAATCACGCTCCTAATGAAAGACACGTCGTGTTTGGTGGAGGTGCCGGTCCCTGGATATAACACTGCCTCCTAGATGCTACTCGGTGGCTACGAGGAGCAACCAAGTAGCAACCCAGGGTCCACTAGATACCTAACAGCTGCTGTAAGGTGGGTCTTCGCTTGTACTTCCACAATGTATAAGCGCCATTTTATATCTTGAAGTCAAGGCCTACTTGATAATGTGTCTACTGAGTGCACGCACACATTATCCAACGGACCTCAAAGAGATTTTGTAAACAAACAGCAGACTGCAGCTGGACGTCAATTTCAGAAATCGGTTGCACATTATTTTTTTAATGCAATAAATATTACATAAATAGGCTACCATTTATATAATCTTTGATTCTTATATTTGCAGGTAACATTATGATGTAAATAATTTTTATATCTTTCAACTTCATATCTCAATTTTCATTTGCATACTAATTTGGATATTAGGGCCCGAGGCAAACTGTCCAGATACCGGTAGGCCTATGGCAATAAGGCCTATTAGCATTGATGTGTTTGGTAAGATAAAGATGAGCCCAAGCCTTGCACTTGTCCATACTTGCACCATGTATAAACCAATACCTAATGAGGATTAATTTTAATCAAACTTGAACTTGAATCTGAGCTAAGCCTAGGGCCTAGCCCTAAGAACGCGGGTAACCTCCAGACCTAAGTTCGACGTCGACTACTACAAGAAAGGTTTATTGGGTAAGGTCTAGGCCTTGGTCTATGAAAAATCCCACACACTAGGGCCTAGCCTAGGCTTATGCGCATAAAATCTTTTATCGTGGAGTTGTAACTTCATTCTAAACACAAAGTTGGTAATAATCCACAATGCCCAATGATCTGTCAAAACAAAACAAAAACATAGCACATTCTGCTACGGATAATATTACAGAGCGTGTTCGGAGCGCTCCAGATTATTTTTAAAACACACGCTAAGATATAAAATGGCGGTTTGTTTACATCAGGTGAGAAGACCCAGCTTACAGCAGCTTAGCATAAGTATCTAGTGGACCCTGGGAGCCACGAGTAGCATCTAGGAGGCAGTGAACACAATATTCAAACACTTTGCACTTGCACTAGCCAAGTACTCTTGCTGATTACCTACTAGATCGGCATCAAGTAACAGACCAGTAACAACCCACGGTAATCACGCTCCTAATGAAAGACACGTCGTGTTTGGTGGAGGTGCCGGTCCCTGGATATCACAATCACTGCCTCCTAGGAGCAACCGAGTAGCATCTAGGTGGCAGTGAACACAATATTCAAACACTTTGCACTTGCACTAGCCTAGTACTCTTGCTGATTATCTACTAGATCCGCATCAAGTAACAGACCAGTAACAACCCACGGTAATCACGCTCCTAATGAAATACACTCGTGTTTGGTGGAGGTGCCGGTCCCTGGATATAACACTGCCTCCTAGATGCTACTCGGTGGCTACGAGGAGCAACCGAGTAGCATCTAGGAGGCAGTGAACACAATATTCAAACACTTTGCACTTGCACTAGCCAAGTACTCTTGCTGATTACCTACTAGATCGGCATCAAGTAACAGACCAGTAACAACCCACGGTAATCACGCTCCTAATGAAATACACGTCGTGTTTGGTGGAGGTGCCGGTCCCTGGATATAACACTGCCTCCTAGATGCTACTCGGTGGCTACGAGGAGCAACCGAGTAGCATCTAGGAGGCAGTGAACACAATATTCAAACACTTTGCACTTGCACTAGCCAAGTACTCTTGCTGATTACCTACTAGATCGGCATCAAGTAACAGACCAGTAACAACCCACGGTAATCACGCTCCTAATGAAATACACTCGTGTTTGGTGGAGGTGCCGGTCCCTGGATATCACAATCACTGCCTCCTAGGAGCAACCGAGTAGCATCTAGGTGGCAGTGAACACAATATTCAAACACTTTGCACTTGCACTAGCCAAGTACTCTTGCTGATTACCTACTAGATCGGCATCAAGTAACAGACCAGTAACAACCCACGGTAATCACGCTCCTAATGAAATACACGTCGTGTTTGGTGGAGGTGCCGGTCCCTGGATATAACACTGCCTCCTAGATGCTACTCGGTGGCTACGAGGAGCAACCGAGTAGCATCTAGGTGGCAGTGAACACAATATTCAAACACTTTGCACTTGCACTAGCCAAGTACTCTTGCTGATTACCTACTAGATCGGCATCAAGTAACAGACCAGTAACAACCCACGGTAATCACGCTCCTAATGAAATACACGTCGTGTTTGGTGGAGGTGCCGGTCCCTGGATATCACAATCACTGCCTCCTAGGAGCAACCCAGGGTCCACTAGATACTTATGCTAAGCTGCTGTAAGCTGGGTCTTCTCACCTGATGTAAACAAACCGCCATTTTATATCTTAGCGTGTGTTTTAAAAATAATCTGGAGCGCTCCGAACACGCTCTGTAATATTATCCGTAGCAGAATGTGCTATGTTTTTGTTTTGTTTTGACAGATCATTGGGCATTGTGGATTATTACCAACTTTGTGTTTAGAATGAAGTTACAACTCCACGATAAAAGATTTTATGCGCATAAGCCTAGGCTAGGCCCTAGTGTGTGGGATTTTTCATAGACCAAGGCCTAGACCTTACCCAATAAACCTTTCTTGTAGAAGTCGACGTCGAACTTAGGTCTGGAGGTTACCCGCGTTCTTAGGGCTAGGCCCTAGGCTTAGCTCAGATTCAAGTTCAAGTTTGATTAAAATTAATCCTCATTAGGTATTGGTTTATACATGGTGCAAGTATGGACAAGTGCAAGGCTTGGGCTCATCTTTATCTTACCAAACACATCAATGCTAATAGGCCTTATTGCCATAGGCCTACCGGTATCTGGACAGTTTGCCTCGGGCCCTAATATCCAAATTAGTATGCAAATGAAAATTGAGATATGAAGTTGAAAGATATAAAAATTATTTACATCATAATGTTACCTGCAAATATAAGAATCAAAGATTATATAAATGGTAGCCTATTTATGTAATATTTATTGCATTAAAAAAATAATGTGCAACCGATTTCTGAAATTGACGTCCAGCTGCAGTCTGCTGTTTGTTTACAAAATCTCTTTGAGGTCCGTTGGATAATGTGTGCGTGCACTCAGTAGACACATTATCAAGTAGGCCTTGACTTCAAGATATAAAATGGCGCTTATACATTGTGGAAGTACAAGCGAAGACCCACCTTACAGCAGCTGTTAGGTATCTAGTGGACCCTGGGAGTTACCGAGTAGCATCGAGGAGGCAGTGGACACAATATTCAAACACTTTGCACTTGCACTAGCCAAGTACTCTTGCTGATTACCTACTAGATCGGCATCAAGTAACAGACCAGTAACAACCCACGGTAATCACACTCCTAATGAAAGACACGTCGTGTTTGGTGGAGGTGCCGGTCCCTGGATATCACAATCACTGCCTCCTAGGAGTAACCGAGTAGCATCTTGAGGCAGTGGACACAATATTCAAACACTTTGCACTTGCACTAGCCAAGTACTCTTGCTGATTACCTACTAGATCGGCATCAAGTAACAGACCAATAACAACCCCCGGTAATCACGCTCCTAATGAAAGACACGTCGTGTTTGGTGGAGGTGCCGGTCCCTGGATATCACAATCACTGCCTCCTAGGAGCAACCGAGTAGCATCTAGGAGGCAGTGAACACAAATTCAAACACTTCGCACTTGCACTAGCCAAGTACTCTTGCTGATTACCTACTAGATCGGCATCAAGTAACAGACCAGTAACAACCCACGGTAATCACGCTCCTAATGAAAGACACGTCGTGTTTGGTGGAGGTGCCGGTCCCTGGATATCACAATCACTGCCTCCTAGGAGCAACCGAGTAGCATCTTGGAGGCAGTGGACACAATATTCAAACACTTTGCACTTGCACTAGCCTAGTACTCTTGCTGATTATCTACTAGATCCGCATCAAGTAACAGACCAGTAACAACCCACGGTAATCACGCTCCTAATGAAATACACTCGTGTTTGGTGGAGGTGCCGGTCCCTGGATATCACAATCACTGCCTCCTAGGAGCAACTGAGTAGCATCTAGGAGGCAGTGAACACAATATTCAAACACTTTGCACTTGCACTAGCCTAGTACTCTTGCTGATTATCTACTAGATCGGCATCAAGTAACAGACCAGTAACAACCCACGGTAATCACGCTCCTAATGAAATACACTTCGTGTTTGGTGGAAGTGCCGGTCCCTGGATATCACAATCACTGCCTCCTAGGAGCAACCGAGTAGCATCTAGGAGGCAGTGAACACAATATTCAAACACTTTGCACTTGCACTAGCCAAGTACTCTTGCTGATTACCTACTAGATCGGCATCAAGTAACAGACCAGTAACAACCCACGGTAATCACGCTCCTAATGAAATACACGTCGTGTTTGGTGGAGGTGCCGGTCCCTGGATATAACATCACTGCCTCCTAGGAGCAACCGAGTAGCATCTAGGAGGCAGTGAACACAATATTCAAACACTTCGCACTTGCACTAGCCAAGTACTCTTGCTGATTACCTACTAGATCGGCATCAAGTAACAGACCAGTAACAACCCACGGTAATCACGCTCCTAATGAAAGACACGTCGTGTTTGGTGGAGGTGCCGGTCCCTGGATATCACAATCACTGCCTCCTAGGAGCAACCGAGTAGCATCTAGGTGGCAGTGAACACAATATTCAAACACTTTGCACTTGCACTAGCCAAGTACTCTTGCTGATTACCTACTACATCGGCATCAAGTAACAGACCAATAACAACCCCCGGTAATCACGCTCCTAATGAAATACACGTCGTGTTTGGTGGAGGTGCCGGTCCCTGGATATCACAATCACTGCCTCCGAGGAGCAACCAGTAGCATCTAGGTGGCAGTGAACACAATATTCAAACACTTTGCACTTGCACTAGCCAAGTACTCTTGCTGATTACCTACTAGATCGGCATCAAGTAACAGACCAGTAACAACCCACGGTAATCACGCTCCTAATGAAATACACGTCGTGTTTGGTGGAGGTGCCGGTCCCTGGATATCACAATCACTGCCTCCTACACTTTGTCTCACCATATCCTGAGCCCGGCGTTTTGTGGGTTCAAAGAGCGCAGGCTGTGGTGGTCGCATTGTAAACGTATCACAGTTTGACAGCAGAAGTGGACTTCGCAGAGCAGTAAAGTAAAGTCACGTCCAGTGCGACCTTGGCCCTATATCATGTATGGGGATGATATTGATGGAGCGAGTGTAATTGAAACGTTGATCTTGCGCGGCATCTATAGTAATGTAGGCGCAGCAAGAAGAGTAAACCACTAAACCCAGGCCTACATACAAGTGGTTTTCGATACTCGGGAGGTTGCAACCAACTTGCATCGGATGTGATTGTACTTTGTTATTACGGAGAGGCCCATCCTTCCCGTCAAATTCGGACGGGTTTACAACCTTTCATAATAGAGCAGGCGACATGCTTGTTTCTTTGAACCCTAAAACGCCGGGCTCAGGATATGGTGAGACAAAATATAGATGCTACTCGGTGGCTACGAGGAGCAACCAGTAGCATCTAGGAGGCAGTGAACACAATATTCAAACACTTCGCACTTGCACTAGTAAACGTTTCTTGCAATACTGTGAAAGTCACGTCTACTGGACTCGAACCCGGATCTCGCACGAGCCCGAGCTCGAGTCCCGGTCGGGTCGGGTTTTACTTTCCAACTTTCCTGAATTAAATTATTCAACTACATTTAGTATATTAGTGTATTGTCGAGTGCGTTATTACCACCAACTAAATCACGAACTAGCTTCCAACAGGACGCTAGCCTCCCCGCTGAGGTTGACTAGGACTAGGGGATTATCATTCAGGATCCGCTTAGAGGGATTTTATCCCGTATTTTTATCTCCTTGCGATAAAACTTGAAGCAACTTTCCCCAAACAACTTGAGGTAATAAGCGCGATATGACAGACCGGCCGGCCAATACTTTAGTTTTTAAATCCATCTTTAGTGATTCACTCCAAGTCGGTTTTGATTGGTCGCTGCTCGTGGAAAACTTCCCCCTAGTTGCGCAACTACCTAATTAGGAGAGATTAAGTTTACCAAAACCACAAATAAAGCCAAAGTTTAGCTTAATCCTCATAATCAAGATAACTTCAACAAGTTTTAAGCATCCGAGCTTCTTTAATGAGAAGATATGTTTGGTTGCGCTAAAAACACGTTTGGAACTGCATATTATTATCTTGATGTTAGGTGTATGCTGCGCCACCCAAAAAAACTGGGTATGCAATTTCTCGGTTTCTTAGTAGTAATGTTTCCATCATTTTTAAATTAATCCAACTAATAATGTTTTCAATTAAATTAACTACTAAAAATAATTCCCTAATTGTTATATTAATAGTATTTTGTTTTGTTTTGTTGAATATAACCGGTGTAGGGTGAGACTCATTTTTTCCGGTGTGTCCATCTTCCGGTCACTAGCTATATATAGGAAATCAGGGTGATTTAGTTGTGAAGGGGATGACTACGGCCTATGGTCAAAGTTTCAGTCACAATTGTTTGTAGCGGGTATCGAACATGCGACCTTTTGAATCGGAGTCCATTGAAATACGCACGAGCTACACGTGTCTGTCGCATACTAAAGTAAATATTGGTAGATTATTCTACTTCAGGAATAGAATCCGTTGCAGATATCTGCCAGAACAGGGATAACATTTTCAAACGCATCTTGTTAATTATTCTCTCGTTCGCATCTAATTAGATACCTTTTCTAACTTGAACACTAGAATCTGCTGTTTATATGTCGCTCTGCAAGAAGCTAACTGTTATAAGGATCGTTTCCTAACGGGACACAATTTGGCAGTCCTTTTCACCCTTCTAAGAAAAATGTGTCTGTTGGCCCAGAATTCAAACTAAACATATGAAGATCATATTGAGGGCAGATCTACAAGAGACGACTATCAGCTAGAGCATATTTTTCTTATCGGGCACACAAGTACAGCTAAGCCAATAACTTATGCAACACACAATATAATTCAACCCGGCACCTCAACCAAAGAACTAGAAAATGTTTTATCTTCCGTTCTCTCAAATTCTGATCGTTTTTATACAACTGAAATACTATTGCCATATTCGCAAGTAAACTCCATCTTTAGTGTGCAGGAAACTTGTGCAAATAAACTCGTGCAGCTCTGATTGAAAAATATATAATTCTAAATAACCAGGGATACATGTTGAGAAATACATAACTTGAAAGCGCCAACTTAATTATGTTTAGAGTGATGTTTTCTCCTTGATGTTGAGCAGATTATATAGGTCGGTGTTCATTAAAACACGTCAAAGTGGATCGCCTTGCCTTGTCGCGCAGTGTGGCGCTCGTCCCGCGCGTGGGGGCGCAGTTTGCCGCCTCCCCCGGGAGCTAACGAGGCTGAATTATGATCAAGCTCGTCATTTAAATCCGGTGACTTTTATCGCTCGAGTTAGCCCCTTGAAACCCGAGGAGGTGTTTCGTCGTTAGCTCGCGAGATGGCGCTGGCGTCGGAATCAGACTGCAAGCTATTCGTGACGACGATTGGTGATGTATGACGATGAAGGACAATTCCAAAATAACACGCATTATGCGGGATTCGATCCCACGATCTGGTAGAGCCATACGCTTCGGACCAGCGCCCTAATCGTGGGTGCCCCCGCAGAAGGGTTTAATGATTGCCAGTACCAAGCAATAACAAGGGGTAGGAAAACAATCAGTGAGAATTTAATTACGCTACGCGAGAAGTTGGCGCGGAGTCTTAAGGAAATAGCTATTGCAACCAGGTGGTGCATGTTTTGAACTGTTGGTAGCTCGCACAATACAGAATGTAGAAATACGAGGCAAACTTAGACGTGCCTAAAGTTTGATTGATTGCTGTCCACCCATGCGAAGCAGGTTTTATCATCTCTTATGCTAAGAGTGTTTATAATATCTCACACTAGGATTCCCCGAGCGTGTATACTAGTTGTCACCTCGCCGGCGCCAGACAACTATGTAATGCCGGGCTCGGGTTACCCTCCCTCATTATCATCCCCTGCGAGGCAGCCTAATAGTAAGAGCGCTACACACCACACCATGCACAGACATCTTCTCGGGTTCTATGAGAAGAAATATGCTTGAGAAGTTGGATTAAAATTCACGATTGTATAATATAAAGTCCGTGTCATGTCATAATTTAGAGAAGTCCGAGAATTTCTAGATGTCAATATTTTCTTTTTCAGTTGCCAATATTAGATTTATTTTTTATTGATATCGTTTTCTCCTTTTCTTTCCTTCAAAATGTGTCGAGTTGAAATTCTAGAGATATTTCGCGATTTGGATTTATCACCATTTTAGTGCTTACAGTTTCGACGTTGATAAGTAAATGATGGATCCATATTCGATTAGTGAGTCAAGTTAAATAAATGATTGAAACACCTTAAAGTAAAGTTTTTGTTCCGAAGTATTTTGTTGCGATTTTTAAGTTAAAATCGACGATGAAAGTTTTTTCTGCGAAGTTTCTCCAAACTTACGTTTTAAAGACTATCGCGCTTTTAATCGAGTCAACTCTAGCTCTGAAGCTACTTATGTGAAGTGTACTCACTCACGGCATCAGTGGGGTCAGTGGTTCATTCAGACCACTGGACGGGACGAGACGACAACTCACCTGGAAAGACGAGAACACGTGTTAATACAATCTATGCAGGTGATTCTAAGTAACATAGATGCACATTTTATACACACTGAGTACACGAATCACTTATAAAACACCGCACTTACTCTGCCAACGTCGCCAAATGTGAATGTGATCTTAGCACTTCCATTCTCGCAATGAAAGTAATGAAAGCGATAAATACTGATAAACTATGGCAAAACAATACACACCTAGATCGCACAAATGATCAAAATAATAAGAATTAGTGAAATAACGATTGTAAAATAATAAATGTCTGACCCGGCACCTCCACCAAAACACTGAAAAATTATAATATTTCGTGTTATCATGAGGTGTTCTAAAATAATTCAATATTTCCTTAACTTATGTTCAGATATAGAGTTTACTAAACGTGAACTTATTATTCTAGGAAATATTGGCCAAGGCTTGGTTTTAAAATAGTTGCGTTTTTATTCGAAAACAGTTTTAGAGAACGTAATTTTATTTATTTCTTGTCGACTCGGTGGCCACAGTGCGCGGGCTATAGTGCTGCGATCTCTCGGGGAGTGACAGATTACTGAGACCATCTGTAGTCAGTACAACGTGCATTGTTTATTTAACAATTAGGCATTGTTTTAAGATTTGATGTTCGGCGCGTTCCTTGTCCAGCAGCCATAAATCATTACATCTAATACAACTTGACATAATTGATAATGCATGGCATTCTCTACGCCCCTTTTATACCATATTTACAATATGTATCATAAATCAATCAGAAAATGCGCAGAACCTAAATTGTAGAAAATTTAATTAATTTTTTGTTTATTTAAAAATATGAATTAACGGAAAAGTGTATGATAGATTAGATGCCTCATATTTAATTCCCATACAATTATATAAAATTACAAATAGATTGGTAGAGAAATTTGAAAGCGCGTAAAAAACCAATGGGAACTTTATTATAAAGATGATTTATTGTGTCTGTATTCATCAAATTAGTTTTATTTAGTTGTCCTGCTTTGTAAATTAGTTTTTTTTTACTGAAATGGATAGACGTTAAATAAATAAATAAATAAATAAATAAATAAATAAATAAATAAAATAAGTGATGCAAAATATAGAAATGAATTAAATCGATATTATGCTTTTTTTGCTTTTGACCGTTGGACCAAATTACAAATGAAGTTACGATTCGAACCGGAAACAGCTCGTACGTTGGGTCCCTGGGAGCGCCCCCCCCCCCACTATCTCCACGTCTGACTGGGAGGGAAGATTGCTTCTATACCGAGCCCAGGTGCTCAGCGCAGGCCTCGCTGCTTATTTCCGATCTAATTGGACAATCCTCAGAACGAGAAAATCATTTCCGAAATCTTACGAAATCCAACGACAGAAGAAAAGTATTACTGTAAAAAGAGGCACAATTGTAAATCCAGTTGCGATTTATCATGTTTTGATGAGTCGCTCCACGAGTTCTAGCCGCGAATGACTGGGTTTCAAATGACCGGATTTTTCAATAAGGCTAAAAATATGGGTTTTCTTTGAAAGGAGATCTCGGATTTTGCGCGCGTGTGGGTGTGTGTGTGTGTGGGGGGGGGGGGGTAATCCCTAAGCCGCGAAGATGATGTGTCAAGGCGGTATACAAGCAACAAGGCGCTGGCAGGTTCGTATTGTTGGCAACAGTGGCGTAGCCGTGAAGCCCAGCCCGAGTAGTAACTAGAATTCTAGAAGTAATGACATGACATAGTTGCCTTCGTCGGTTTCTGAAGCGTGTCAAGCTGTCAACGTGAAATAATTATATAATACGCCCACGAGAATATTACCTAATAACTTAAGAGATTTCTTCATTGTTAGGTGAACAGATTTCAGGTATTATCATGTTGTCGTTTCTGTTACATCTATCTGGGGATAATATGACCCTATGAACAGTTATCAAGTGCTGAGATTGAAATTGAAGCTGATAAAGCTGATAAACCATAAACAATGACTAAACAATACACAACAGCTCGCATTAATGACGAAAATAATGATAAAAATAATAACAGTGGGAAAAATAATTTCAATGCTAAAATTTTCTCGGACCCGGCACCTCCACCAAAACACTGAAAAATTTTAATTTCGTATTCTCGTGATTTGTGATCAAATGCATTCAGTATTGCATTGACTTATTGGATGAGCGAAGCGAAGACTTCAATTTCACCGACCCCCCAAAAAATTTAGCTCCGTTGTTTTTTTTTTTTGTTTTTTTTTTGTTTTTTTTTGTTTTTCCGTCTGTTTGTTCGCTCTCTACCGGGCAAACGGCATATGCGATCTTGATGAAAATTTGACACGACCTTCGTTTTCTCTGAACTTAGACTTAGACTTAACTTAGTTTTGGGTACAATCGAAGAAATATTTCTCATGAATATCGTACTTTTACGATTTTTTTCGATTTTTAGTGCGATATTTTCGTGCCATTTGGGCCAATTCTGACCAAACGGGTGGGGCTACAACGTTCATATTTCACATGGACATTAAGGTAATGGTGATGTATTGCTTTCTGAAAGAAAAAATTGAAAAAGTTAACCAGAATCGAGAGAAATAAAGCTTTTAATATACGTTTTTTGACTTTTTGTGCGATATTTTCGTGCCATTTGTGCCAATTCTGACCAAACGGGTGGGGCTACAACGTTCATATTATACATGGACATTAAGGTTATGGTTATGTAGTACCTTTTGAAAGAAAAAGTGGAAAAATTTAGCCAGAATCCATAGAAATAAAGCTTTTAATACAAGTTTTTTACGGTAAATAATACCAATTGACAAGAAACAAAAGAAACTTGACAACATTCACCTACAATGCGTAGGCAGCAAAACAAAGCACTTGCAAAAGTAAAGATTTCCCACGCAAACTAAAACCTTTAAAAAGCTCATCCATCAACGCGGCGGGACTTTAGCGTTTTCCTAGTAATTAATAAATTCTTTTCTTTGAATGGGAGACGAACTTATTTCAGGAATTGATTGTCAAATTTATTATCATGTTGTCGTCTCTGTTACATTGAGCTTGGGATAATATGACCCTAAGAACAGTTATCAAGTGCTGAGATTGATTTGTAGCTGATAAAGCTGATAAACTATAAACAATGACTAAACAAAACACAACAGCTCGCAAAAATGAAGAAAATAAGTATAAAAATAATGGTGAGAAAAATAATTTCAATGCTAAAATTTTCTCGGACCCGGCACCTCCACCAAAACACTGAAAAATTATAATTTCGTGTTCTCGTGATTTGTGATCAAATACATTCAATATTGTATTGACTTATAATTAATAAATTGATTTCTTTGAATGGAAGACGTACTTATTTTTAGGAATTGACTGTAAATTTATTATCATTTTGTCGTCTCTGTTACATTTAGCTTGGGATAATATGACCCTAAGAACAGTTACCAAGTGCTGAGATTGATTGTAGCTGATAAACTATAACTATAAACAATGACTAAACAATACATAACATCTCTCATTAATGATGAAAACAATAATTATAAAATTAATGGTGAGAAAAATAATTTCAATGCTAAAATTTTCTCGGACCCGGCACCTCCACCAAAACACTGAAAAATTATTATTTCGTGTTCTCGTGATTTGTGATCAAATACATTCAATGTTGCAGTGACTTAATTATGATCAATAAATAGGTTTTTATTAATGAAAGACGCGCTACTTTCAGTTAATGATTGTACGATTATCATGTTGTCGTCTTGGTTACCTCTAGCTTGGGGTGACCCTAGGGAACAGTTTAGTTACCGAGTGTCGTGTTTGAAATGTAGCTTTGTTGAGTGCACACCCGTGTACAACTAACAACGCTGGCAGTATATTCTGAGGGCTGATGATATACTAGCCGACAACACACCCACCTACATGAAGTACTGGTACACCCGGCGTCAGAAGTAAATCAAGCGGTATCGTCCTTGATTTACTTCTGACGCCGGGTGTACAACGTGCCCATACCTGGGGCCTGGAAACTAAGCTACAGCATAGGCAAATTTGTTTATGAGGACGTTTATATCTGTTAACTTTAATCCGAGTTTCCCATCCCAAAGTCTGAATATAATACCTAAAATCCAATCACCGATTGAGTTTCATTAATAATTGCAAACACAGGTTTAGAAGTCGTAGCGTGAAAACATAAAGTAACTCTACACTTTAAAGTCACCACATTATTAGTTTGATATGTAAGCGAGAGATAAATGGATAAATACAGTAATCATTGGACACGCAGGAATAAGAACAGATAGACCTTATCTTCCAGCCAGCCCACTCTTACATTGTAACAATTGTTATTAGAAGGCACTTAACATTAGAGAAAAGAGAAAGTAGAGTTCACATTCATTTTACAAACTCATTCGTCTCATGCATGCTATACAAACTTTCCTGGCTGATTGTCTAAAACAATTAAACTGACGAAGTGACATGTTGAAGAGAGAGGGAAACCTGTTTCTACTCGTGAACTCTTCAGGACGTCAACCATGAAAACCTGCTGCTTCAGTTACCGCACTAGCTGATGTTCTGGCTCTTGTCACACAACCCTTACATCCCACAGATGATAAATACATCTGAGTGGTTGGAATATGAAGAGTTTCGGTCTAAGTGTCGGTCTAAGTGTTGTTAGCATTCACCCACCGCGACACTGAAAGAAGCTTTGATCTGGCTATACCTTCACATTGTCACGGCAGATGCACACTAGCGCCACTGTGCTTGTTCTGATCTAATAGTACACGCCGCTGCCGAGATGACGACACAGCGTCTCGGGCGCTGATCTCGGCTATACCTTCACATTGTCACGGCAGATGCACACTAGCGCCACTGTGCTTGTTCTAATCTAATAGTACACGCCGCTGCCGAGATGACGACACAGCGTCTCGGGCGCTGATCTCGGCTTCAAGGGGCTATTTTGAGCCCCCCCCCCCCTCCCCCCTACCTCGCCCACACAGCATTCCGTCTCGGAGGTATACACTCCAATGTAACGTTTAAAATGTGTATTTAGAGTGGTCCCACCCAGTTACATATTTATGCAGATTCTCAGAGAGAGTGAGACATTAATTCAAAGCGGCCAGGACCAGCCCTGTCGGCGCCGACATCACCGACACGGGACTAATGACCACCAAGCGATCTGAAACGCACACGCTTCGTAGATACATTTGCTAATGTTTCAAACTTGTCGCTTCGGTTGTGATCCGAAACTAATTCAATTATAGCTTCAAAAAATAAAAAAATATCACAAATTAAACAAATTGAAATCTCGTACAGTAAAACGATAAAACACAAGTTAAATCCGCTAACAAATAATTGTGTCTTCTTGTTGAGATAATTCCTCGTTGTGTGGTATCGGAACCCGATAGGTCGCTAAACGATTCAGCACTGATGGTTCGAGTAGATTGGATTTAGAAACAAGGCAATTAGGTGGGTCGTTCAGTGGGATAACAGACCACTGACCGAGTGGTTCTCGCACGGACGAGATAGTGTAGGGCCAGGACGCGTGCGCGGGGATAGGCTACGTGCCGTCTTGCCTTTAGTAGCAATACACGCAAGAAAGAAACTTATAAACTGAAACAATGCAATATAGTCCACGAAATAATAATAACCAACGGTGGAAAAATAATAACTATAATGATAAAATGTTCAAACGCGGACCCGGCACCTCCACCAAAACACTGAACAATTATATATTACGTGTTCTCGTGAGTTGTGACCATCAATCAAATCATCGAAATTTGTCACTATTATCATGATCATTATCATGATCATCAACCATCAAAATATCACTATCGCAATAACTTGATTGATTTATGAATTGAATATGATTATGATTGATTTATTATGAATATGATTATTGTTTGAATATGGTCAATAATTTGATTGTAGAGTTGACAAAATCTGTTATTTTTCATTTTAATGGTCTATTTTGTAAGCTGGTACATAAATGGTACTTAAATTATTTGTTTGTGTATACAACTACAAAGAAAGTTCGAAAAGAGACCAAGTCACAAAATGTCTTAATTACAGTTACAGATATACCACCTTAAACCACATTATATAATTTTAAAAAATGCTAACAAATTATCAAAATAGAAAGAAAAAAATGTATTGGTAAATGTTGTTCAAATGATGGTGAACAATTTTTATTTGGTGGAAGTGCGGAGCTTAAGAGGGTACGCTGAGCTTGGCCCAACTCAAATGCGCGCAAACAGGTGTTGATGATTTCTGCTGAACGGTTGGTAATATCATTACCAAATTTTGGATAGATATTAATAAAGTACTATTATTTAATATCCGCAATTGGTTGAAATATTAAGCCTTAATGATCCATTGCGAGACATAAGTCCAAAACGTGATAAAATGGGAAATCCAAAACATGGATTGCAAGTCTGGAAATTCCCACCAAACCGTTTATCTTACAATAAAACCAAAGTTGCTGCGCGTTCACATTGATTTAAACGTTGTTATCCGTTATGCAAATTTGAGTTAAAAAAATCTGTACACTTGGAATAAATTCCCGAAGTTGACCAAAATTTAGTAAATTTTGGTGATTTCACTAAATTTTAATTCAAAATCAATGAATTTATTTAGGAATACGCATAATGGATAACATAGATTTATTCTTTATAAATGTTAGTGTGAAATTTGATAATGGTGTTGTAAACCGTTTACTAGAAAAAAACAGAAAGCTGAGCGCTTAAACTCGCCTCCGTTCTAGCGTCAGCATACCCTCTTAAGTAAAATATGTTTTCACAAATAAATTTTTAAATGATTTCTAACAGCAACATAGAAATATCTGGAAATCTTCACATCGTTAAGCAGGAAGAGAGTTTTATAACGATGCAGAACGATAGTTTTGGCATGTTGAAGTAGAATCTACTCTTCGGCTGTGATTGCAGTGGTAATTGGTGCAGTGACTGGCGGTACTAATTGACTAGTTGCTCATTACGAGGGGACAAAGTGACGTCATCGCGCGAGTGTCGTTTGTAAAGTAGAACATGGACAAGTCCCAGGGGTCGAGGTGGATCACAGAGAGGCTGCGTCGTTGTAGTTGTTGTTGTGGCCTCACACCCGACTATCTCTGTCTCAACCTGAGCTAGGTGATGTTTGCCAGACTTCGTTACAACGAGAGAGAGAGAGACGAGTCAAATAAAGAGAGAGAGAGAGAGAGAGAGAGAGAGAACTGACGAGTCAAATAAATCGATGTTTTAATTAGGGTTTTGTTATTCTATTGAAAGAGTTCTAGAAACTTCTTTTACTCGTAATTGCCTCGTCTCTAAGAAAACATACGAACCGATCAAAGAGCAGAGGCTGCTGCTACAGGGTGTGCAATAATACAGGACCTCGTCTACAGGGTGTGTAAGAGAGAGAAAGAGAGAGAGAGAGAGAGAGGCATCAGTGGTATACTGCTACAGGGAGTGCATGTAATAAAGGACCTCATCTTTACAGGGTGTTAGACAGAGAGAGATTTATTGATTGATTGATTGATTGATTGATTGATTGATTGATTGATTGATTGATTGATTATCGGCTTTATTTAGCGGAATTAAGGCCTATGAGGTCAAGATATAAATAAAATAAAATATTATGGAGTAGAAAAGAATATGTGCATACGCATTACTCTTAAACATGTCATAGACCTACACTAGTAACATATATCAATTAATCTCAGATTAAGTAAACAAAAGCTTGAGTCAAAAAAGTAAGAGAAAGGTATTTTTGAAATAGAGAATGGGTGAGAGTGGCAGGTAGTGCTAAGCTTCAGTGAGTGCAAATCACAGGATCCCAGCTGCAGAGATAACTTACGACACAGACGGATACCACACTTTTCCCACCCCTGTCTGTAGCAGTGTGGTTGTTTGAATAAATCATTTGGTTAAGTGTTAAGTTGGTGTTCGATATTATCTGTGCTGCGATTACGTCCGTAAAGCCGGGTTTTAACTTGGACGCTCATGGGACATTTAAATCAGCTATTAGCTAAAGCTGATGGCATAAATACAACTCGCAATGTTCCGGCTAGAAACGCTCACAGTGGATAAGCTATAACCGACACGAGGAAGTATAATTAAAATATGTTTTATTAGTTTAAACTCTCGCAGGTACTGACAAGTAACTAAAAGCTACAAGTGTGATATCTATTACAAATGACCTTACTTCACTTTCACGGTTGCAAAGTTTTTGTCATTAAAACTGTAAAACTGTATATACATAATTATAATTTCAAATGAAGTCAAACATTACGAATACTATTTTATTAACGAATGACGGCTTACAACAAATAAGTAATTTCAATTACATATCAATAATATTGCGATAATAATAATAAGAAGAAGAAGGATTGAATGACAAATCCTGGTTCGACCCGGCACCTCCACCAAAACCTTACAAAATGTTTAACGTTGCAGTCTGTGAGTTCTGATCGTTTAATCATAGACTACAACCTTTTCTTAAGTTCATGGTTTAAAAGACAAGTGAAAAACAATAAAAAAAAAATACGTATTCACATTTCTAAGAACCACCAACACAACATTATTGAGAATCAGCATGAAGCAGCAAAATTATATGGTATTATGATAAAATTATGAAGAGCTACAATCATTAATTAATACTAGGAAAACGCTTAAGTCCTGTCGCGTTGATGGATGAGCTTTTTTTGTAAGTTTTTAGTTTGCGTAGGACCACTTTTCCTTTGCAAGTGCTTTTTGAATGCATTGTAGGTGATTGTTGTCAAGTTCATATTTTACTTGTTAATTGTTATTATAAACCTAAAAAAAATCATATTAAAACCTTAATTCTATGGATTCTGGCTAACATTTTTTTCAAAAAGCAATCATCACCATAACCTTAATGTCCATGTGAAATATGAACGTTGTAGCCCCACCCGTTTGGTCAGAATCGGCCCAAATGTCACGAAAATATAGTACTAAAAACCGAAAAAAAATCGTAAAAGTACGATATTCATGAAATATTTCTTCGATTGTACCCAAAAACGTGGCAAGTCTAAGTTCAGAGAAAACGAAGTTCCCCTCAAATTTTCATCAAGATCGCATATGCCGTTTGCCCGGTAAGAGCGAACAAACGAAAAAACAAACAAAAAACAAACAAAAAAAAACACCAAGCTAAATTTTTTGGGGTTCAGTGAAATTGAAGTCTTCGCTTCGCTCATCCAAAAACTGTGGCAAAGATGACAAAACATGATTATAAATATTAAAACTTGTTCACACGCGGCACATCCCTCAAATAACTACACAACGTTTATTAAACCCTGATGTGTTCGTGAATCCTGATCGTTTAAAAACAACTGAAATTCTCTTCAAATAATTGGATGAGCGTAGCGAGCGTAGCGAGCGAAGCGAAGATTCCATTTCACTACACTGGAGAAAAAAATCCGGAATGTTTTTTTTTTTTTTTTTTTTTTTTGTCTGTCTGTTAACACGATTCCGGCTAAACCGATACTCCGATTGCGATGAAATTTTATGGAGGCCTTCGAAATCTCTGAACTAAGAACTGCCACGTTTTTGAGCGCAATCGAAAAATTATTTCTCATGAAAATCGCAATTTTACGATTTTTTTCGATTTTTAAAAAATTTCTTCGACTTATAACTCCTACATGCTTTATCCGATTGTAATGATTTTTGCACAGAACCTTAATTTTACAAATTAATAATTGTGTAAAATTTGTGCGTAATCGAATAATTATTTCTTATGAAAATTTCAATATTACGATTTTTTCCTTTTTTTAAATTACGATTAATTAAAAAAAATAAGTTAATTTTTTATTTAATTTGATTTAATTTTAAAAAAATTTCAACAAAGTTCTGATTTTTTCACAGAACAACAGAAAATCCGCAAAACACATGGCAGCTCAATTCACCAATTACGCTCATCCAACAACGCGGCGGGACTTAAGCGTTTTCCTAGTCTTAAATATACACACATTTAAGACCACAAAAAATTATAATATTAATACACAAAACGGCGAAATGTTACGAGTATTGCATGAGCAGTGCCCGAGCAGTCATGCCACTACAGGGAAACTTACGATGCAATTATGGTGTTATGAAGAGTAAGTGTTACTAATAACAATACAATCAACTACAATATAGGTTTATTTCCATGGCACAACGATATTATTAATTTCCCTATAGAATATATAGAATACAAAGAAACAATTGGGGATAAATAGTTATGGGGAACAAATACTGTGTACACAGCAAAGCCATGTTCGGGATTAATAAGATTCTTTAGATAATTCTGACTTTATTTTGATTTTAATTTTCGGTTCAGTAAAATTAATCATTGTGTGGCAAATGTTTTTATCCTTCCTTATCATGTACGAAACTAATACGAGGACAAGTTTTAAATGTTGCGAGATGTTGATGGACCCGGCGCCTCCACCAAAGCCGAACAAATGTTTTATCTCGTCTATGTTCGCTAGTTCTGATTGTTTTAGTACAACCGTATTACTATTGCAACAGTCGCAAGTAAATTCAATCTCTATTGGACAACCAGGAGGGCCTGCGTACCAATCAGTATCGTTGTCAACATTGTTTTTACGAACCACATACAGTAAGTTATAACGAGAATTACTTTGTGACGTGTGTGTTATAGCGTTGCAGTTTCACCAACACACTGTTACCAACATACTGACACCAACACATTGATACCAACTCGCTGATACCAACACAACTGCGGTGTCTCCTAAAACCAACGCAGTACGAGGCGAGCCACGTGTTTTGCGGCCACGGTGAACGTAATTAATCAACTTTGGCTTTGTTTTTGTCGTGATTAATTTAGTCCGGCTTTGTCGCTCTGATAATGAATGTCGAGGACAGAAGCGCGTAGAGTGGAAACAGCGGTGGTTCACACAGGTAGCAGCCTCCATGGCTACAGCAGAGGGCGGACACACTGATAGAGATGGTCGAGCACCGAGGCAGGGCATATCTCACTTTAAAAAAAAGTAATTGAGTCTACCCACTCAGTTATATAACTGATTTCAGTGGGGACTTTAAATCAAAGGACAAGCAACCCTGTAGGCCGACGCAATCGACGAGTGAGCGATACCACAAAGATCGATATTTTAATAGGAACTATAGCATCCAGTATGGACACAAAGTGAAACACCCGCGATCAACCGCCAATCCAAACAGATCAAACTCTTAATTTATTATGTCCCTGTTGCTAGACGGCTCCAAGGACCGTTTATAAACTCGCTAGACATTTACTGATTGGATTAGTCCATTAGAAGTAAAAAATTCTGACTTTAGCGGGAACGAACTGAACCTTCTGCATTGGAAGCAGATACGTAACCACAAGACCAACGAGCCACACTTATTCAGGCTAAAACCAACAGCAGCAAATCTTTTTATTATAGCCACTAACTTTTCCCCGCAACTCGACTAATCACACTCACCCCCAACGACGATCAGTAGTGTTTTAATACCGTAAACATTAATTTATTATACCGTCCTACGCAGTATTTTACCAAATGAACAAAATGGAACTAGACACAAGAAAGTATTCAACGATATGCGTTACAATGATGGTAGCTTCACACAGTGCTTGACATCTCAAACAGGTAAGTACTTTAGTGTAGAGAGAGAGAGAGAGAGAGAGAGAGACCAGAAGTCGGTGTCTGGGAGATATGATTGACCTGGCAGAGGAGCTCTTATTCACTTATCAATACCTGGTTTGAGGCTAGCGCCTGCACAGTAGATGAAACTCTTCAGACGGGATCGTCTTTATTAACAATGAAAGTAAGAGGATTCCGATAGCATTCGGTGGGAAATACTAGAATCAACTCTCAATTGGCTTATTTTATTTTCTTGAATGGAGCCCTGAACTAAGCTGGCGTCCTCTGTGCAACCGATTCACAAAGATGAACAATATAACTAGAGATAGTTGTTCATCTGTTCTGCACCATTCATCTCCGATTGTTTTGTTTGTTTGTTTGTGTGGGTGTAGCTACATCTAATAATGGAGCCCTGAACTAAGCTGGCGTCCTCTGTGCAGTGTTCATCTGTTCTGCACCATCCAGCCCCGATTGTTTTGTTTGTTTGTTTGTTTGTTTGTGTGGGTGTAGCTACATCTTCACTCTACGACTGATTCAAGAGGCGCTCCATCTCACTCGAACATGTCCATTAAACGAAATGTTACTTAAGCCCTTGGGACACTGTATCGCAGTGTTAGTTTCTTGTATACATATGCTCGGGAGGAGAGTCAGTTCCGGAACAAGATTTATTTCACTATTTACTCTTGGTTAAGGAAAAACAAAGCGCAGAAATGGGTTTTTAATCTTGTTTGCAGAAGTGAATGTCAACAATAAAGCGTACACAAGAGTTTAAGGGCTGTAACAGTTGCTGGTCTGTGAAGTACAAGGGAGGGGGATAATAACAGAATCATTACCCGATTGGATTGAAGGGGTTGAGCACTGCGCACAACAGTCCTCCATTGTTTATTATTTAACAGGATAGACGGTAAATAAAAACACAGATAACCCTTGAGGCTGCTACGAGTGAATGTGCATTCAACTTCGTTCAGGTGACTAACTAGGCATAGGGTGAGAAGATATTTTTGACTGGAATATCTCATCTCGGATTATTTTATAGGACTCATTCATGAACTCGGCACTCAATTTTTGACAGTCAAAATCATTTGAGAACCCTTCAGTCCTAATTTTCGTTGGAGGGCATCGAACCAGTGACCTTCTGAATATAGTTTTGAGTTTATATGACGTGAGAAATACGTCTATTCGATACATCTTGTTAAGAATTTCAAAGTATTTTACGGTATTTATACAAAAATGTAAGTATTTTATTTAGTATTTTTATTTTTTTCGCATTCAATATTCTTCACAATAATTTTCAACACGACCAGCCAGTGTTTGAAAGGAATATCGAGAACCTAGCATAGTATGAGAATAGAGGACTTATAAATGCTGGTTAAAATAAAGCTTGATTACTGTTCAAACGTTACTATACTCCTGAGTGTGTCGTACTGACAAGGTCTCGCACATGCCAGGATATAGCCCCCGGACACTCGTTCCTTCCTGGCCTCCTGGGGGAAGCCGCGCGAGGTCCTACAGGTTATACCAGTATCCCGCGGGAGACCGGAGTTGATGTAGATTTACAAAACAAGGGCCAAGCTTGAAACCTCGTTGACAGCGAATATGCATATTTAAACGCCGCTTCCAATAATGTCTAATAATCTGACGGCGTGGTTATTTTCGCAACCTTCGCTCGGGTGAGGCCAGGCGTCAGTGATGTCGGGACGTTGATTGGTCTACGTCATCGAGGGTCTAGGCGACGTTGATGGACGAGCGAGAGACATTTGAAACACGTTGCATTTGACTTAGTTATTAACCTTGATTTTATCGACGCCATTTTGCGGCTCATTATAAAATGGCGGACTACAAATTAATGCGCAAATGAAGTTGCGCTTATTGTTTCGTGCGCCAATCGTTGAATGCGTCGGTAAACATTCGTCTCCTCTGGGCGTGACGCAAATGTCAACACTAAATAAAATGTTTAAAGTAAACAAAAATTTATTCGATAACATACAGCGAAGAATGTAAGAAATGCGAAAAGTGTAGTTCAAAATTGTAAAACATTTGTGAACTTGAAACCGCGTCCTACTCATGGACCTCTCCCTCGCTGCCCACTAGACCGGAGATTGTATTGTATGATGTGGTTCTTGACTGTTGCTGATGTAGTTATGGTATTTATTATATAGTTAACGACTAAGGAACTACTTCCTGTCAGGATTGCCTGTGTCGTACTGGTTATACTCATGCTATACCTCTATGTAAGACTCTCAATCTCTTCTCCTTGCATCACGTATAGTAGGCAATACATAGAGAGCCTATAGATAAGTCAGGCCTACCACCAGAGCCAGAGAGTGCAGTGAATACAGTGATACATAGGCCGCCATGTTTTTGCCAAACTACTTTAGCTGCACAACTACCGTTCATTAAACGAATGTGGCTTGAAACTGACTTGAAAAACAAATGTGGCCTACAACCGACTGCAAAGTAACTATACTAGGAAAACGCTTAAGTCCCGCCGCGTTGTTGGATGAGCGTAATTGGTGCATTGAGCTGCCATTGTGTTATGCGAATTTTCTGTTGTTCTGTGGAAAAATCATTACTAAGTTGGTATTTTTTAAAAATTAAATGAAATTAAATGAAATTAAAAAATAACTTAAATTTTTTAATTTATTAATTGTAATTGTTAAAAAAAAACGTAAAATTGCAATTTTTATAAGAAATAATTTCTCGATTGCGCTCAAATTTAACACTAATATATTAATTCATAAAATTAAGGTTCTGCGAAAAAATCATTACAATCGGATAAAGCATGTAGGTGTTATAAGTCAAAGAATTGTTTAAAAAAAGAAAAAACCCGTAAAATTTCGATTTTTATGATAAATATTTTTTCAATTGCGCTCAAATTTCACAAGAATATCTTAATTCATAAAATAAAGGTTCTATGCAAAAATCATTAAAATCGGATAAAGCATGTAGGTGTTATAAGTCAAAGAAATTTTTTAAAAAATCGAAAAAAAACAACGTAAAATTGCGATTTTCATGAGAAATAATTTTCCGATTGCGCTCAAAAACGTGGCAGTTCTAAGTTCAGAGATTTCGAAGGCCTCCATAAAATTTCATCTCAATCGGAGTATCGGTTTAGCCGGAATCGTGCGGACAAACAGACAAAAATACAAAAAAAAAAAAAAAGAAAAAAGAAAAAAAAAACATTCCGGATTTTTTTCTCCAGTGTAGTAGAATGGAATCTTCGCTTCGTTCGCTACGCTCATCCAACAAACTATACAATCTGTCCCCCACTAAAAATCAGTTATATAACTGAGTGGGTAGACTCTAAATGCAATTTATTTATTTTTATTTAATCATTTGTTTATATTACGACAGTAGACGAGAGTAAATCGTGTCGTCCGGAAGCACACACAACATGGCTGGTCTCTCTGGGCTGTACAGCGTCCCCGTGCGACGCCCGCTGCGCTCCGAGTGGCTTCTCGTGTCCCGGCCATGCGTGTGGTGACGTCACACGTGTCAGTGATAAAAACAACCGCCCGACCGAGAGGTTAAATTAGACGGCAAGTCAGAAATCATTGATTTTACCCCATCTCGTCCGACGTGTGTGAGTGTGTGTGTAAGTGTGGGTGCGTCGCTATGTACACAGATTACGCGCGTATACGTGTTATAGGCGTCAAGTGGGTGACGCGCGACCAGTGGCGAGACTGTAGCTCATCACTTAACCTGGTACCACCTACAACACACCACAAATAATTATCTGTGACCAACCTACAGAGAAACCTCCAGAGAAAGAGACCAACTACGAACCAAAAATAAGATAATCACTTCATCTCGTTGATATCTAAGACTAGGAAGCTTCGCAAACGCTTTTTTTAGTCGCGTTGATGGATGAGCTTTTTAATTTTAAAATGTTATAAAAACATATTAACACGGCTCATACAAAGCAATCATTAGGTCTGTTAGATCTTTGATTGTTTGTAACAAGGCTGTGAGTAAGGTATAAAATCTCCTGTGAAGTTTTCATACAAGGCTGTGATAAAGATCTAAAATCTATTTTTTCGTGCTATTTGGGCGGATTCTGACCAAACGGGTGGGGCTACAACGTTCATATTTCACATGGACATAAAGGTAAGGGTGATGTTACATCACCGTTACCTTAATGTGCATGTGAAATATGAACGTTGTATCCCCACCCGTTTGGTCAAAATCGGTCCTAATGTCACGAAATATCGCAACTAAAAATCGAAAAAAATCGTAAAAGTACGATATTCATGAGAAAATATTTCTTCGATTGTACCCAAAAACGTGGCAAGTCTAAGTTCAGAGAAAACGAAGGTCGTGTCAAATTTTCATCAAGATCGGATATGCCGTTTGCCCGGTAGAGAGCGAACAAACAGACGGAAAAACGAAAAAAAACAAAAAAACAAAAAAACACCCGAGCTACATTTTTTGGGGGTCGGTGAAATTGAAGTCTTCGCTTCGCTCATCCAATAATTTGTGTATTTAAATCTGTGCAACTTATCTTCATCGAGGTTCATAAATACTGGGTTGTTTTTTTGTATTTTTATTATGCAATTTAGCGTGTTCAGCAAACATAACGACTGACTGGCATTTTAATAATGCTTAATCACTATTCGAGACGATGAGTGGTGACAGTTGAGGGTGAAGGACAGTTACTAAACCCAGGCCTTATGCGGGACTCGAACCCACGTCCCCTTGGTGTTGTATCCATCGGACCTATACGCCCAAACCGAATACGCCACCGCGGACGACATTTAGTCAGTTTGAACAAGAACGATTGAACGATCTTCCTGTTATTGAACAGGTCATCGGGAGTCAACCTGTCACCGCTTATCCTGACTGAAGAGTTTCTTAGGTGGCTAGGATTAATTCAAATAGAGTCCTTGGACACTTTGCCTACATGATTATCGTGATGATATAAACATAACTAGGAAAACGCTTAAGTCCTGCCGCGTTGATGGATGAGCTTTTTTTAAGTTTTTAGTTTGCGTGAGATATCTTAACTTTTGCAAGTGCTTTGTTTTGCTGCCTACGCATTGCTGTGATTGTTGTCAAGTTTCTATAGAAACTTGTCAATTTGTTATTATTTACCGTAAAAAAACTTATATTAAAAGCTTTATTTCTATGGATTCTGGCTAACTTTTTCATTTTTTTCTTTCAAAAGGTACTTCATCACCATAACCTTAATGTCTATGTTTAATATGAACGTAGAAGCCCCACCCGTTTGGTCAGAATTGGCCCAAATGGCACGAAAATATCACACACAAAATCAAAAAACTTATATTAAAAGCTTTATTTCTATGGATCCTGGCTAACATTTTCAACTTTTTCTTTCAAAAGGTACTATATCTTCATAACCTTAATGTTCATGTATAATATGAACGTAGAAGCCCCACCCGTTTGGTCAGAAATGGCCCAAATGGCACGAAAATATCGCACAAAAAATCGAAAAAATCGTAAAAGTACGATATTCATGAAAAATATTTCTTCGATTGTACTCAAAAACAATACACCTCTAAGTTCAGAGATTTCAAAGGTCCCCTCAAATTTTCATCAAGATCGCATATGCCGTTTGCCCGGTAGAGAGCGAACAAACAGACAAAAAACCAAACAAAAACAAACAAACAAAAAAACACCGGACCTAAATTTTTTGGGGGTCAGTGAAATTGAAGTCTTCGCTTCGCTCATCCAAAAATGTTTTGAGCCGCCATTTTGTTTTTGGAGAGGGACAGACAATCTGTATGGACAACGCACCAGTGAAATGCAGCGTGTGTACCAGAGTCGATAAAGAAGTTTAACGGGGAAACTACTTCATCGACTCCGGTGTGCACAAGTATCTCGTGGACTGACAACAGGTTGTCGCTTGTCCCCCCCTAGAGGTGCCGTCCCGTCGCGTGCAGTGAGCCCGATGTGATAGCCAGCCTGCGTGCGTGCGTGCTATCAGTCCTTCCGGTCACCAAACACTGTAGGTACTCGACGAGGGTTCCATCATAGCTTACGTCTACCAAAACTACGCTGGGACCTTTTGTGTTTATTAGTGTTGATGTTTTATTAGCTGTTCGCGTCATTATCTATTATTGTCTGTATAGGCCTACTGATCTACGTTTGTACTCTGTGTATTATTTTGTTTACTTTTTATTATTTTGAAGTATGTACTTTATTATTTTTAGAGATATCGCACATAATATATTTGTATTTAAGGGCTGCTACTTGTGATATTTCTAATGATTATCTTAAAATAATACTTATGTATCATATCCATAGGACATTGATCATTGAATCATACATGTACAGCTTGGTGGACAATCGGCCACAGGCGTTGGTTGTGTGTCCAACTATTTATAACTCCATGGTCTATCTACACTATGTGCTCAATGCTCCTCCCTGTAATGTGAACAATGAGCGTTAACAAATCGCAAGGGAGCAAAACCTTTCATATCTAGGTTAATCATGGGATGATTGAGAAGCCCTCACTAAATCACCCGGATCAGACCTAATCACACATCAAAGAGCTGCTGGTAATTTCCAAGCACAACACTCAATACGGTCGAGCCAGTTGACAACGTATAGTGCACGTTTTAAGGAATTGTACCACCTCTGGCCGATAATTTGAAAGTTGAAGAAACATGGCTGAAAAGTTTTCTGAATGAAAGAGGGCCTTACTTAAAACAGGAAAAAAATGAAAAAAAAATTTTGGGCGGGACGTAACCTTACTTTTGGCCATTATGTGTTGTTTTTTTGACAATAGTGTAGCCAGCACAGTTATTGCAAAATTAATTTTTGAGAATCGGTTTTCTGGATACAGTTTCTTAACACCTTTAGCTACAACTTCAACTATAAGGACAAACAGATTTCTGAAAATACAGTTGGTTTACGATTTTTTTTGTCAAACGGTACAAATATGAATTTTTTTTATTTTTGTATCGTCTGGCAAAAAAATCGTAAACCTACTGATATTTCAGAAATCTATTTGTCCTTAAAGTTGAAGTTGTAGCTAAAGGTTTTAAAAAACTATATCCAGGAAACCGATTCACAAAATTTAATTTTGCACTATCTGTGCTGGCTACACTCTTGTCAAAAAAACGACATATAAAAGTCGATAGTGAGGTTATGACCCGACCAAAAAAAAAATGTTTCGCTGTTGTATTAAAGGTACTCTTTCATTCAGCCAACTTTCATGGACTTCTAAGGTTTTTACCCTACCCTGATTACAACAGCCTTTTAAAGGCTAAATTAATCGGTGAACATCGCGTTACTTGGCGACTTTGTGGCGAGCTGAGCCTGTTGCAAGTTAATTGCAATGACAATATTGATTAGGGCCGAATACCGGCACTTTAGGTTCATCTGCACGAGGGGAAATATATGCGCAGCTGAGTGAGTAGAGAGGAAGAAATATCAAGCTCAGTTGATCTGATAGAATCGCCACATGACACAGAATAAAAACAACATTAGAGTTTAAGTACATTGTAGAATATGAGGTTTAAATACATACACAAAAATAACAGTCGACGTATTTACATCCAGCTCCTGACTGGGATTCGAACCCGAGTGTTTTGCTCATGGTGATTCCTTGAAAGAGCAATTAAACCCTTTCAATACCACCATCAACAATCAGCATAAGTTTTTACCTATAAACAAGATCGACAAAAAACTTACTTCTATGGGAGCGAAATTGGACAAAAGGGAAATGACTCAGTTCGATGAAAATTTCACGATGAGGGCAAATAAAATAAGAAAATGAAATATGTACTCGAGAGGAAATGTAAACCTGCCCAGAACTAACTTGGTGCCCCGCACATCAAGAAACTACCTAGCATATTATTCGTGAGTGTCCAAGGGAAACTTAGGACTCAATCTTTGCATTATACTTTTATGGTTGAAGAAAACCTGGGGAAACTTTCAGTCAGGTTCATCGGTGGTGGGTTTTAATCAAACTCGAGTCCAGCACTTAGCCTCCTCTATCGGTGAGATCTGAGTGAGTCCAGCACTTAGCCACCTCTATCGGTAAGTGCGATCTGAGTGAGTCCAGCACTTAGCCACCTCTATCGGTAAGTGCGAACAGATCATTCACCGCATTCACCACGTGGTTCTGAAAGTGTTTGTTCTGTTACGAGCAACGTTGTATTGCAGCGAACCTGCAATCTCGAGCCCAGCCAAGAGTGCCAACTTGGAATAATATTTCCCTTCGATTTCAATTCCTGTCCTGTTTTCTTTTCATTCCCGATATCTCAACTCCCTCTATACTACCCCCCTCCCCCCACCACCAGTTGACCGTGGTAACGGTCCGTCCTCTACCTACTAAACTTCTTCCAACATGAAATAGTCACACATCTTCTCTCAACAGCGTCAACTCTCAAACCAATGCATTTCTAATGGGGTGTTCAGTGTGAAGCGAGCCTTACGAGACATTTTGTGAACTTATTTATGTTTTATCTAGTCTAAAATTCGATAATATATTAATTATTAATTCTGTTTTGACGTATCTTGCCAATAGTTATTTTAAAGATGAGATTAGATTACGTGCAGTTTTATTTCCATGGCACAATATAGTGTACATCTGTATTATATACGCGTATACAGTAACATTTCATTTTGCCTTGACCCTTGTGACAAAGTAGATAATACAAATAAAAATTAAAGCTGAAAAAATGATAAACAAATAACAACCACGATTGCATATACAGTTTTCCATGTACATTAGACAACGTACGTTGCGTACAGGTTGGCGAGTGGCATGCTGGGTAGGGACATCTGGAAGAGAGGAAGAAACTTCAGGGAATACAAACTCACCGCGGGCAGAACCTGGGGGGGGGGACAACTTCCATTTCAACTTTTTGATTAGGTCAAAACTTGCACAAGAATTTCTATCGTCGCCGCTTCCCACACGGTGTGGGTGTTCTGAGGGAGGGTGTGTGTGGGAGGGGGGGTCCTGTGAGGACACTGAGAGAGAGATTGGGGGGGGGGGGGTATGAAGAGGTTGCCAAGGTGCACATGAGCAGTGGTGGCCAAGAGGTAGTTTATGGTAATTCATGAAAAGGCTGATGTAAAAGATGGACGAAAAAACCGTTGTACATGTCTGATTTAAGGTTTTAAGGGGATCCCTCACTGGATGTGCCTAAGAACCCTTGGGTCCACCTGGAACACTAATGTGCACGCACTCCTGCAAGAAAGTGTTACAGTCCCCGCTTGCGTTAGTACAGGGCGTCGTAGTAAGAGTACGAGAGATCCTCAGTCAAGGCCGCGACCCTTGTTGACCTCACTGTATGGCTGAATTCCCTGATAACACGAGACCTTGGAAGGTCCCCTGTTCAGATGAGAGTAAATTGGTTTTGTAAATCGACTTTTTAAAAGTGTTTGAAAAGTGCGCTCGGGTTTTTATTAAAATGTCACAGGTCTTCCTCTCTGCAATATTTCTTGTAGTTAGCATAGGGAAATTACTCCGAGATTACATTGAGCGGGGCTCGGATCTGCTCGTAATAATGTCGGAGGCGTCTCAATATTTTCATAATAACTCTGCGGGCGGTGTTCAATCCAACTTCCCGACAAGTTTGCCACTTCCCCCGGGATGAACGAGATTCGATTATATCGCGAGCGAAATACTTGGTGAAAATATCAATCGGTGTTTTAATAAACGAGAGAAAATATTGTCAAGATTACATGCAGGGGGCGTGTACGAAAGTTCGCGTGTACTTGTACATTCTTGGTGCTAGCTCGTGTACTAAGAGTGGGGGCGTGTACGAAAGTTCACGTGTGCTCGTACATTCTTGTGTGCTAGCTCGTGTACTAAGAGTGGGGGCGTGTACGAAAGTTCACGTGTACTTGTACATTCTTGTGTGCTAGCTCGTGTACTAAGAGTGGGGGCGTGTACGAAAGTTCACGTATGCTCTGGTACATTCTTGGTTGCTAGCCCGTGAACTATTAGGATAGCGAAGCTCCTCTATATGTACATGCATCACTTGTCTGTCCGTCTGTGCGTGTGTCACGTCTCACGACAAAAAACGAACACAACCATGCGGTTTCTTTTGTTGCTATTACCCTTGAACAAGGGTTATACACAGGGTTATTTAGGTGACCAAGGGAGTCAGGGGGGCGGGGACTCCCGTCACCCAAACATCACACATAAGTACCCAGCCCTCCATCATAGACGATGAATTGCACAACAGATTTAGAAATATTCTTGTATCCCTCACTTGACTCGGCACGTCCAACAACGAAGAGTTTTGGACGATGGAAACAAAACGAAGTATTTCATTATTGTATTCATTCTTTAACCTATGCCGATCTGTTGATTAAGTAGCTTCGCTTCCTTTTCCGAGCGTGAGTACATAGGCCTTCACATCACTTGCTAGCTGATCTAAACAGGGCCCAGTCTGGCTTACGGGTTTATTTCACTGATGTGTGTGAACAGTTAATGAAATAACATAGGTTTTTTGTAATGACAGGAAACTGTTCAAGGTGAAATACTACCTGAAATGATGTAATCGAGAAAGTTTGTGAGAGCGCAGCAGATTCATTGAATGTTGGACTGCTAGCACGTAGCTCACAACAGTTGCTTAGCAGAACGTGTATAGTACATAAAACTAAGAATATTCAAATATCGGTTTTGGTGGAGGTGCCGAGTTTACGAGGATAACAAACTATGCACGTGTGTTCTGTTCATGCATTGTTTAATCTCATTGTAACAGGAGGAGCGTTTGATAAAATGTTAAGTTTGGGTTCCACTAACCCCGCCCATCTGACATCCAGGGTCACCCCAGCCCCAGCCGTGTTGAAGGCAATGACAACAAAAACAACCGACGTCACGTGACCTTGCACGGATAGACGGACGGACTGAACGGAAAGCTCCCTAATAACTGGACAGATGTGGCTGAAGCGTATAGCACGCGAGACTATGATTCAGGAGGACCTGTTGCCTGCAATCCTAGCTTAAAATACTTTCCGCCCTTATATTCCCACCACATCTGCCACAACTCCAACATACCTAGTAACACACTTCTAGTAGTGGTGTATAGGTGCAATCGCTTGCTTCTGATGTTTAACTAGGTATTTTGGAGTAAGAATATTGTAAAAGAAAATTGTCAAAGGGCTGTTTAAGGAGACTAAGGCTCGAATTCATAGTCATACCTTCGGAGCCCCTACGCCACCCCGCCCTTTAGGCACCCAAAGGGTCGACTATAAATTCAGGCCTCAATCAAATACGCATTACCTTTCAGTCAGGATTGCTGGTGTAGAGTATCGAACTCGAGACCTCTCAAATCAGGGTCTCACGCTTTACGCTTCAGCTACATCTGCGGATCACATAACTAGAATGTTGTTTAAAATTAATTCTGGCCAGTGCCCAGTAGCAGCGAAGGTACACCATAATCCGAACGTATCCTATAACACTATAAAAGTGATAATACGCCCTAGTGAGCGTTCATTACGCTCGCCAGCAGTGACAGCAACGCTCGCTGCGGGCAGGGGTTACACTACAACGCGGGTGTGAAGCTGGAGCAGGGCTTAGCACACCGTTCACGTACGCCCAGACGCAGGGGGCAGACCCGTGGCATAATAACAAGAAGGGGCACTAAACTAGGAATGGAAATTCAGAATCCCGGAAATGCCCCATTTCGGTGTCATGTTTGTGCAAAACTGTGCGAGTTTTCTAGACACGCATAAGATGAGGATAATTATTCTAAAGGGGGGATGCTCTTAGCCCTTCCACAATCCTTTCACCAATGGGATGAATTACTGGTGTTCGGGAACCCGGAATATCAGGTCGGTTTTTGAGGAACCGACCCTAGAGTAAAAAACAGATTCCCGATTTTCGAATAATAAAAAATATTTTGGAGGGATGGTGGAGGTGCCGGTCCAGACAATTAACAAATTAAAGCTTGAGTACAAAATGCCTTTCAATAAAAGACAGGCAATAGGAAATGCATGCATGCAGTATTATAATGGCTGTCTCTTCCCTATCCTGACAGAAAACCCGAAACAGTTTAGTACCTGAACCCGTCCCAACCGTGAGAACCTCTACCCCCACAGTCCTAGCATAAATATTAGGGGACGAAGACCAGGGTCCGTCCGTCGCTCCTGTCACGTCTCACGATACAAACCGAACACGACCTCCGCGGTTTATAAATGATGCAGGGTGACCCCTGACCCTGGAGTCAGGAAGGGGGCGATTTTGGCGAACCCGGCACCTTGTTCACTCCCCATGTTGGTACTGCCTACGCTTGCTCGTTGCCAGTCATTAGTAGATCGATAACTCGATAGCCTTATCTAATCAACAGATGCGATCTATAGTATTCACGTGTGTTACGAAGCATGTGTAATGTTCGCAGGACTAGTGCATGTGTTAGTTATGCGTATCTTGTAGAAAGAGATTAGCCCAGAGACAGAGCTATGAGTGTAGGGTGTGAAGAAAGTTATATGAGGGAATGTCCAGGGGCTGTTTATTTATCAGCACTCGCAGCCTTCAAGCTTCAAACAAGTATCTTTACTAAAGTCGCTCCACGCTAAGAAAGCAGATGCGCGCGCTTTCGACGGGCCAATCAGCGATCGTTATTTTAAATTGGGGCCTGCTGAATGGCTACAATTCACCCATTGAAAGCGCGCGCAACTGCTTTCTTGGCGTGGAGTATACCTAGTTCGCCTTGCTGGCGGGTGTGTACAAGGGAAGTGTAAGGGTCTTTGTACTGATGTCACTCCAGGCTTATCCGCCAGGTAGCGCCGAGAACGATCTCTCGTGACGTCACTCACAACACGTCGTCCTAGACGTGCACGTCGTGAGGGGTGGCGCGAGGACAGAACATAGCGACGAGTTGATAAGCAGGTGAACCGAGCTAAATACCATGCGCTCAGTTAGGTTGACTGTTGACACAGTTCCTTTCTACACAACACGTGAAACTCTGATTCGGGAGGTCGTCGGTTCGCGACCAGACGCCGGTAACCCTGGCATAGAGTTTTGTCAAGGTATCGTTACTGCGAATACAAGGGAATAAGTCCTCTGAGATAGCCCTTGGTCATTCCCTTCACAACCAACCTGGACGCTTCCTCCTGGAACAAGGCTTCCTAAGAAAGAAACACATTCAATACGTATACACTCTGAGTACATTTATATTTTCCTAAGAAAGAAACACATTCAATATGTATACGCTCTGAGTTCATTTGTATTTTTCTAAGAAAGAAACGCATTTAATACGTATACACTCCGAGTTCATTTGTATTTTCCTAAGAAAGAAACGCATTCAATACGTATACACTCTGAGTACATTTGTATTTTCCTAAGAAAGAAACGCATTCAATACGTGTACACTCTGAGTACATTTGTATTTTCCTAAGAAAGAAACGCATTCAATACGTATACACTCTGAGTACATTTGTATTTTCCTAAGAAAGAAACGCATTCAATACGTATACACTCTGAGTACATTTGTATTTTAGTGTTTTGTAACACACATAACAAAAACTTGTAGAAATACAGCCAAACCTTACACACTCAAAAGGAATGAGATCTAAAAAAAGGGCCAAGCTCATCTACCCTTCCACATAAACGTACAGTGTCCCATAACAGCATCCTCGAAAAGCTTGGCAAAATAGAATTTGCGATTTTTAATTTAACGTAATAGTTTATCCAAGTTCTTTTTTTCTAATTAATTTAAACGTAATAACATGCAAATTCTATTTTGCCAAGCTTTTCGAGGATGCTGTTATGGGACACTGTACGTTTATGTGGAAGGGTAGATGAGCTTGGCCCTTTTTTTAGATCTCATTCCTTTTGAGTGTGTAAGGTTTGGCTGTATTTCTACAAGTTTTTGTTATGTGTGTGATCTCATTACTTTTTCAAGTTCCATTACAAAATTATTTGCTAAAATATAATATTTTTATCAAAGTTGATTTAAATTCTATGGTATTAGCAGTAACAATATAGGATGTAAAATATCTAGACCCGGATTCATGTACATCCTGGGTATAGGTGGTATAACCATGGTATAACGACGGTATAAGGACTGGACCCCAATTCTTGAGTTCGTGGGAGATGAGTTGAAAACGCAATTTGAAAACGAAGTCGTTTTCGTTTTCGAAGGAATTGGTATTCTTGAACGGTATCGTGGAAAACGTCATGGGTTGTGAGTTGAAAGCATTGATATTAAACCCCTATAGTAGGATGTCTATGGTTGAAAGAGTATCACGAAATCCAAACACTTTAAAAAGATTTGCGTATAGCAAAGAGCTCGAAAAAGTTCTATATTTATTCTAGATGGCAGTGCCTTCATAAACGCGGGCCAATCGAAAGACAAGTTGTATGAAATGATTTGATTGTTGCAATTATGTAAACAAACAGTTGAGCAAGTTCATATCAGGGTCCACTAGATACTTATGCTAAGCTGCTGTTAGCTGGGTCTTCTCACCTGATGTAAATTAACCGCCATCTTAGTTCCCTGCGTGTGTTTTAAAAATAATCTGGAGCGCTCCGAACACGCTCTGTAATATTATCCGTAGCAGAATGTGATATGTTTTTGTTTTGTTTTGACAGATCATGGACAGCAAAGATAGGGCATTGTGGATTATTATCAATACTACCATTGATATTAGGCCTACCTTTGTGTTTAGAATGTAGTTACAACTCCCCGATTAAAGATTGTATTTGCATAAGCCTCGGCTAGGCCCTCGTCTTTGACTTTGTGTGGGTTTTTTTTCACAGACAAAGGCCTAGACCTTGTAGAAGTCGTCGTAGAGCTTAGGTCTCGCGTTCTTAGGCCTAGGGCTAGGCCCTAGAAAGATCAGGTTCAAGTTCAAGTTTGCCTCATGAGGTTTTGGTTTATAGGCCTACATGGTGCAATAGGCCTATGGCTTGGACTCATCTTTATCTTACCAACCACATCATCAATGCTAATAGGCCTTATGCCTACCGGTATCTGGACAGTTTGCCTCGGGTCCTAATATCCATTATGCAAATGAAAATTGACATATGAAGTTGAAAGATATGAAAATTATTTACATCATAATGTTACCTGCCAACATAAGAATCAAAGATTATATAGGTGGTAGCCTATTTATGTATTTATTGCATTCAAATGTACAACCGACATTTGAAATTGACGTCCAGCTGCAGTCTGCCATTTGTTTACAAAATCTCTGTAAGGTCCATTGGATAATGTGTTCGCGCACTCAGTAGACACATTATCAAGTAGGCCTTGACTTAGGGAACTAAGATGGCGCTTATACATTGTGGAAGTACAAGCGAAGACCCACCTTACAGCAGCTGTTAGGTATCTAGTGGACCCTGGTTCATATCAGTCCAATGTTGTGCTGGCATAGGGTTGGCTAGGCTTGTCAAACATGTAATGTAAGTATGAATTTTACTAGTCCTATAGCCAAATGGAACTTTAGACCTACACTTTTGCATTATAAATAATTTTCCACATCTGGGCCTAGGCCAGGGACGGTTTTCTGATTTGTTTTATGAGAGTATAATGACACCTTTTCTCGTTCCACACAAAGAAGAAAAATTTTAAATGTCCGCTATTTGTTTACGTATCGCACTTTCCCGCCTAACTCTGCTTATACCGTCAACAAGTGTCAAGTAACTATGGTTACTTGTTGATTGTATGCCAAGTGTTTAAGGCTTATTTTAAAACCTTTATTTGGAAGCCTTCCAACAAACTTTTTCACCTTTTTTTTTCAAAAGAGACTATATTTGTATAACCTTAATGTCCATGTAAAATATGAACATTGTAGTCCCACCCGTCTGGTCAGAATCGCGGGCCGACGTATTAGATGTTAGCAGTAGCAGTAGTAGGCAGTAGTAGGCAGTAGTAGGCAGTAGCAGTAGCTAACATCCTTAAAGTGATTTGAGCATGTTTCAAGCCATTTTTTCACCAAGAAGGAATAATCGTACCCCAATAAAATTTGGCATGTGTTGTCAGGTACCTAAATCCCCTCGATTGTGATAGTTTTCAAGTTCACATCACGTTACATGACGGCTGGGTAACACCTCGAAATCACCCCAACTCTGCTTGGTGTATAAGGTGCTGGAGTGTGTAGCGCACCGCGGCTTGGCTGCGGCGCCCTAACGGGCACCTAGATTTTCCTGAGAAAGAAACGCATTCAATACGTTTACACTCTGAGTACATTTGTAACACACATAACAAAAACTTGTAGAAATACAGCCAAACCTTACACACTCAAAAGGAATGAGATCTAAAAAAAAGGGCCAAGCTCATCTACCCTTCCACATTTGCGCATTCTTAATTCATAAACGTACAGTGTCCCATAACAGCATCCTCGAAAAGCTTGGCAAAATAGAATTTGCGATTATTAATTTAACGTAGTAGTTTATCCAAGTTCTTTTTTTGTAATTAATTTAAACGTAAACATGCAAATTCTATTTTGCCAAGCTTTTCGAGGATGCTGTTATGGGACACTGTACGTTTATGAATTAAGAATGCGCAAATGTGGAAGGGTAGATGAGCTTGGCCCTTTTTTTAGATCTCATTCCTTTTGAGTGTGTAAGGTTTGGCTGTATTTCTACAAGTTTTTGTTATGTGTGTGATCTTATTACTTTTTCAAGTTCCATTACAAAATTATTTGTTAAAATATAATATTTTTATCAAAGTTGATTTAATTTTTATGGTATTAGCAATAACAATAGGATGTAAAATATCTAGGCCCGGATTCATGTACATCCTGGGTATAGGTGGTATAACCATGGTATAACGACGGTATAAGGACTGGTTAAGTCTAGGCAACTCACATCCTATTAAAACTTTCCCATGTAACAACAAACGCACAACTAATGTAATTTTACACCTATTTCACTGCACCCACACGAGGGAAGCGATATATCTAGACGGCCTTGACCCACAGCCATGTAAATCATCAGATAATCAGAAGAATATTGAAAATTTTCACCATCTTTTGTTTTACATTTTTATTAAAAGTGACAGGAGATTGCGTGAGTTGATTAAAAGTAAAGAAGAAGCTTATTATTGCCGTAAATTTTGGAATAGCCTAGGACTATCATACCATTGCTTATCTGCATTAGGCTTGTAGTAATCAAAACTAGTTATTTGTGCGGGAAGTGTCAAAACAAGGTTGTGCTGGCCTAGGGTTGGCTAAGAAAGGCCTAGGGCTTGTCAAACATGTAGTGTAAGTATTTATTTATCTAGTCCTATAGCCTAATGGAACTTTAGACCTACACTGTTGTATTATAAATAATTTTCTACATCTGGGCCTAGGCCAGGGACGGTTTCTGATTTGTTTTATGAGAGTATAATGACACCTTTTCTCGTTCCACACAAAGAAGAAAAATTTTAAATGTCCGCCATTTGTTTACGTATCGTACTTTCCCGCCTAACTCTGCTTATACCGTCAACAAGTGTCAAGTAACTATGGTTACTTGTTGATTATATGCCAAGTGTTTAAGGCTTATTTTAAAACCTTTATTTGGAAGCCTTCCAACAAACTTTTTCAACTTTTTTTTCAAAAGAGACTATATTTCTATAACCTTAATGTCCATGTAAAATATGAACATTGTAGCCCCACCCGTCTGGTCAGAATCGCGGGCCGACGTATTAGATGTTAGCAGTAGTAGGCAGTAGTAGGCAGTAGTAGGCAGTAGTAGGCAGTAGCTAACATCCTTAAAGTGATTTTGAGCATGTTTGAAGACATTTTTTCACCAAGAAGGAATGGTCGTACCCCAATAAATTTGGCATGTGTTGTCAGGTACCTAAATCCCCTCGATTGTGATAGTTTTCAAGTTCACATCACGTTACATGACGGCTGGGTAACACCTCGAAATCACCCCAACTCTGCTTGGTGTATAAGGTGCTTGAGTGTGTAGCGCACCGCGGCTTGGCTGCGGCGCCCTAACGGGCACCTAGATTTTCCTATGACAGAAACACATTCAATACGTATACACTCCGAGTACATAAGTCTTAACCGAACGGTCGACACTATAGACTTGTATCGGTTAATCCAAGGCTAAAACACGATAAGAAATCACAACACTACGATAAAACACAAAGTAATAAGCCTAGTTAAAATTAATGATGATAATAAAATTAATACTCTTTCATAGATTAAACAACTTTCAGAGCTCACGTTTATGTGTATGTTTAGAGATATAATGGAGAATAACTCGTTTCATTTCATTAGTATCAATCCGGTAGAGGTCGCTTATGTATAACTCACTTCTGTTCGATACCTGTCTCTGGCAATCCTGACTCGAGGTATTTTACAGGAGTTTTCTCGCTCCCTTGCACACCGTAGTCATCTAGTTGGTCACTTAAAGAGAGAGATGAATTTCTGGGACAAGATCCTACAAAAATATTCAAATTAAAAAAAATTAATCGATGAAAATTTCTTAATTTATTACTTATATTTCCTCCGCTCTTCCCCGTTCTTCCCGGGATATGTGCTGCGTTATCCTGGTTATCTCCCGGCCATGCACGCACACATGTTGCCTCCCGCAGGTCAGGGTGTCGCGGCTTAGTTTGCAACTACCGCGCGATTAGATAGGCTACTAGGTTATTGCAAACTGCTCTAATCAATACACGTCGAACCGTGATTGTCGTTTAGCCGCGATCAACGTCCAGCGCCGCCAGACACATTGATTGATAACAAGTCTGGTTGCCGGGACCGAGTGTTAACTCTTTCAAGCACGGAATTTACTCGTTCATTTTTCTCAAAATCAATCATTTAATAAAATTCCTCGTTTTTTTTCAATAAATAATTTTAATGTTTTTATTTCGGTTTTAGTCAAAATTTTGGAAATTTTTACTAAATTTTGGTATGGGTTTTAAATTCGAAATAAGTAGTGACACATTAATTGAAATAAAAATGAAAAATCAGTTTTTCTCTCTTTTGGTTACATTTTGTTTTGTAATTTTGTCTCAACTCTATCTCTAGTTATAAATTAACCAAAGTTCCGGGACATTTAAAAAACTGCCCGTTTTTATCATTTTTTTTTTTTTTTTACACATTTTGCTATTTTGTACTGTCCGTAAAATATCTGTCATTCACTGCATAAGTTTTTTTGGGGAAAATGTAGTATTAAGGGAAGTCTGTATTTTCCATAGAAAGGTGGTTATTAATGCTAACCACCATGCATTAAAGTACAGAAAATCAGCTAGTTGGTGGTCAACATCACTAACCACTGTGCCGGGACCGGGACCGAGAGTTTAGTCACACAGCGTCTTGTGTTAATAGGCGCGGCGAATGAAGGTAACGACCGTCGCCAGGGAAAACTTAACCTACGCTGTTGTCTTTAAGAGACACAGGGGCCTTAAAATGTAAATTTCGTAGCTGAATTCATTCTTAAAATAAAAGTTCGTGTGTTAGTGAATAAAATTTTAGCCTATGCGTGTAAATGTGAATATTATATTCTCAAATGTGACTTGGTTCTTTACTCTTTGCTCTTGGACTAGATCATTTAAAAAACGCCGAAACAGACCCGAGCAGCTATTATTAAAATGTACTTTCCTATATCTCTACTCTAGCTGTTTACATCATATTATTATGTTGGTTCAGCGATAGCAGGATTCTTCTATGCATAAAACACTTCAACTAAAGCTACCAGAGGCGAGTATGGAACCCGGTCATCTGACGAAGATGTACGAGGACGTACGGAGATGAACGACTCTGGGGTGATCTAATGTAGGACACAGCTTTACATCAATGATCGTGTAACAGGAGAGAGATTCTCGACGATTTAATCTGCAGCGAATTAATCAAACACGTCACGTCTGGGGGTGGGGGGAGAGGGGGGTTGGAGAGGGGGGATGGGGGTGACGACGGTGTCGCACTTTGAAACAAAGGGAGGAAACTGTTCCACTTCGTGAGCCTCGTTTAGTGATATACACGTTATTTATTCTACCTGTTCTTAGTCTCCTTTTTTTAGTTTATTTATTTATTTATTTATTTATTTAAAGTCTATCCTATCCAGTAAAAAAAAATTAATGTCTGAATTGAATCGACTTTTGTCCATTCCGACTCTAAACTATAAACCCGAGCAACTCGACCTCCACGACGTACTCACCATCCAACAAACACAGCACATTTAACTCGGTCTTTAAAAGATTAAAATAAAACATTATCTATGTGTGGGCCTATGCTTTACGACAATCTCTCATCAAAAAATCCAAATTTATAATCATTTTAGTTTGAACTAAAAAAAATTCAAGAAAAATCCAGTAATTCCAATAATAACGTATTTATTATACTTATTTTTATGTATTTGCAATATTTGTTTTGTATTGTGAATGAATATTGTTTTGTAAATTATGATGGTATTTATTTATCATAATAATATTAGTGTCAATGACGTAAAAAATAACTAATTAATGTATAAATGTGACCCTGCAGATTTGTTTTACGGTGTTTAATTACTTTTTAAAATGAATATATACGACGTGAAGTAAATAAATATATAACAAAGATTGAGAAAATACAGTTTCCGAACTTACAACAAGTAATATATTGTTAAAGCCACCTTTCTCACGGCCTAGGCCTAGATGGTAGGCCTAGGCCTAGATGGTAGTAGACGTGTTAATACTGCGTGACATAATGAGGTGTTGCACAGTTTCAAGACGAGGTTAGTAAAACCTTTTCCCTCCGACACAAATAAACCCCACTCTGAGCTGAGCTCACCGCTGGAAACAGTTTGGCGCGGATTCGACCACTTCGTCTACGAAGTAGGTCAATAGAAGCTGCGTCCATCATCCAGCGCTCGCGTATTGTATTGTAAACTCACTTCCTCCGATGAAGGCTACAGTTTTTACACCTCGCAGCTCGATGACATTGCCTTTTTTCATTCATAAACAATATCACCAACGCGTTGTGGTCGACAAGGACTCACGACCACCATTCAGAACTTCCTTCCTCTAAATCTAGCTAACATATCATCCAAGTTTGTGCTGTTCATTACTAATCGTATGGCCCGCGGCTGGTTCTGACCAGTAGACGATGGAGGAAGCCAAGTGTTCAAACAAGGAGACATTATTGGTAGGAAGTTTTTTTTTAAGTTTTAAACACAGGCCTAAATACATCTGTGAAAACTGGAACGGAAAATCTTGTCCCGCCGTTTCTAACACCCAGGCTTCAAATCTCGAGGATGAAGTTTTCAAGTTCTGTATGTGTGACAAGTCCGTCGATATGATACTATATGTATAACGGTGACTTTGAAGTCGTCCTACTAGCGAACAACATGAAACACAATCCAGAAACAACTCAGACGGGGATCAAACCCGGGTCTCCAGCTTGCCGGCCGTTCAAGCACCGGTCGAGATGGGTTTTGTTATTTTAGATTGCTTTCCGATTTCCATATTCAATCCGGCCTCAGGTAGTATTTCGCAAGTAATTAAATTGTGGCACATTATTTAATAATGTGTAGCCGCATGAAATCAGTATACCCTGCTTGCAACTGAGTATGTAGCTAGTTGCAGTGCTAGAGCTATAAATACAGATACTGCAGAGCTCAAACTACTGAAATTACATCCACCGTTTAATTACTAGGTCTCTCTCTCTCTCTCTCTCTCTCTCTCTCTCTCTCTCTCTCTCTCTCTCTCTCTCTCTCTCTCTCTCTCTCTCTCTCTGCGAGGATTCGTGTCCTCATCGCTAGCACGCATCTGTTTTCTAGGTAGCCTATCAGAGAAGGGATGAGCTTCACGACAATACCCGGCACCTCCACCATAAAATCTTGCGGACTTCTTTCAAAGAGGTTTTCTTCAGTCGTTATGGCGAATGCAAGGGGTTGTTAAACTTTCCTCTGACTGAATCTGACATACCCTCTACACAACAGTCACTTAACACCTGACAGGGGCACTGATGTGAAACCTATAGAGTTTACGAAGAAGTTTAAGTTTGTAAGATACCATACACACTAGACTTGAGAGAACATGTCTACCGTAGAGTTATCATGGCACATCCCCGCAAGGACTTGTTATGCGGTCTTAGGGAGGTTAACTATTCCTAGATGTACCACCGCAAGATGGGGTATCGCATAGGCAACCCCTACAGTTCCATGGTGCTGGGCTACAGCTTCACGCCGCCATGACCGGCCCCAAGCCTCGTAGCTCACTTCACACGCACTCACAAGATAAGCGTGATCGATCACGGGTTATCTATCGCGCTACGCAAGATAAACAGAATATTCTGGACAGAATTACAAAGATTACACATTATAATATTCCGCTGCGCGTTATCTAACACTCTGACATAAGTCGCGAGCATGCCTAGCGTGAGCTTGTTGACTCGAGCGCTCACTTCCCGAACACACCCGCTCTTGATGATGACGAGCGCTGATGACTTCCCGAACACACCCGCTCTTGATGATGACGAGCGCTGATGACTTCCCGAACACACCCGCTCTTGATGATGCCCAGCGAGGGAAGGAACTTGAGCAAACGAGACCGGAGAATCTTTTTGGCGGGGATATTTATCTTGCGAGTTAAATGTTTAGTTAGGAGAAGCCACTCGCTTGTTATTTCTCATCGGGCGGTGGAAGACAAAGCTGTTACTCTAGCCACGAGCCCTACACCGTGCCTCATAGGGCCGTACCACCGTACCTCAAGGGCCGTACCACCGTACCACAACCTTGCAGTGAATACAGTGTATATATTTCGATAGTGTTAGTGTACGCGACTGATTCGGGAGGTCACCGCTACGATACCCGGCCCAGAAGTCCTGACTGAAGACTGTCTCCGAGGTTTCCCTCAGAGGGGAACGTTAGGGCGTGTGGCTCTACGAGGACGTGGGTTCGAATCGCGCGTAAGGCATGGGTTTTTGTAATCGAAAATTCATCGTCATCTATCACCAATCATCGACTTGAATAGCCTAAGAGCATTAATTTAAGGAAATATGCATCATAACAAAGAATACTCGAGTCTCTCAGGCACCTCACATCACAGACACCTCACATCACAGACACCTCACATCACAGACACCTCACATCACAGACACCTCACATCACAGACACCTCACATCACAGACACCTCACATCACAGACACCTCACATCAGAGACACCTCAGACACCTCACATCACAGACACCTCAGACACCTCACATCACAGACACCTCCCACATCACAGACACCTCAGACAGCCGCACGACCCCGACTACCCCGTCCGTCGTGCGAACCAGAGCGAAACTTTCATAGAGTTGTTCTAGTCACTCCGGTTATATTGGAGAGACTAACTAGTTATTACGTCCCCGAGACCCACGTTGAAATGTGAATTGTTGTTGAATTGTTGTTCTGAGCTCGGCTGCTTCTGTGCACGTAGCCCTGGGACTGAACAGCAGCACAGCACGTCCCAAAACCATAGTTTCTACACTAGGCTGAGTAAAGCCACAGACTCAGCCACGGCATTCACCCTGTGGCTGAGTAAAGCCACAGACTCAGCCACAGCATTCACCCTGTGGCTGAGTAGAGCATTGAACCACGTTATCTCGCGTTCTGAGCTCGGCTGCTTCTGTGCACGTTGCCCTAGGACTGGACAGCAGCACAGCACGTCCCATCAGGGTGCGAGAATGGACACGTCCTAAGGCCATAGTTTCTACACTAGGCTGAGTAAAGCCACAGACTCAGCCACTGCATTCATCCTGTGGCTGAGTAGAGCTTCTGGTATCGAGCTACCGTCCTGGGTGACGGCCGACCCAACTGTTGTTACTTGTTACTATACAGTCAACAGGTGGCAAGGACAAAGAGAGGCGCTGAACAGACCCACAATGTTCTTGGTGATCACACACACGGAGCATTCCGCACACAAGTGTAACGATACACGAAGTAAGAAGAAAACCCCCGTGGTAGACGAACTAAAATACTCACTATGAATATCATCGTTGAAGAAAACTCTGAATGAAAGGACAAAATAATATGCTTTAGTTGGATATATTGTGTAGATAATATTTCGTGGGAAGCCTGCCCAGGGTGTAATTAATGCCCCTCTTCAGGTGTCTTAACTAGGTATGTTGCGGATAGGACAATAGTGAAGGAATGTCCGAGAGCTGTTTAAGAGGACTCAATCCCTTCCCTTGCATTCACATTAACGACTGAGGAAAACCCCGGAAAAAACCATCAGTTAGGATTGCCGGTCTCGAATCCGGGACCTCCCGAATTAGAGTCATGCGAACTCTGTCGGTACATTTAGTACGAACTACGAAGGAATATTATTGTAGAAAGTGGAAGGAACTGCTACCGACCTGAAGGTGCACCAACCAAGTCGGCGTTGCGTGTGATAACATAATCGAGTAGTAGTATGTGATAACTGTATGCAGCGCTAAGAACACACGTTACAAGGAGGAAAGAATAGGGAACAGTTTCAAACCAAACGTAATTAAAATCACATTGAAATAAAGCTATTGTTAGAGTTTTATGGCTATACTTGGCGGATAAGAAAAGAATGTATGTAGGTAACAAATAATGATGTAATGTATTGAACAGAATACTCAAGAGAATTCCGAAAAGTTGTCGGTTGTTGGGCATTTTATTTTAATTCAGTTTGAATCAGTTTCTAGAAGGTTTGTGAAAGTGAATGCTCGGAACGTACTAGCAGGATGTTACACTGGACAACACAATACACCAACAACACGCTGCAAAACACTCGGATCCAGGGCCGGATCAGAACTGGTGAAAAACAAGGCGATTCACAGAGTAAAATAAAATATGCTGCTTGAAAAACTTTCAGCCTTGTGCACAGTGCGACCACAGCCTTGGTAAACAACTGGGGCATCTCGTTCTGGCTTCGATCTAGCTGTATAAACACAGGGATGTAGAGTCAATACGAACAAGTGGATCAACACGCGTCTCGGTGAAGCGGGCTTAGTAGTTAGTAGGACTGCAAACACTTTTATTAAGATTGAGTGGTTTACTCGTCTATTAGCAATGTATTAGCAACATAAGACTGATACTCGTTGGGTTCGAGTCCCGCCTCCCGCTGTGTTGTGTGTCCTCAGTCTCGCTCGCAACAAACAACAGGTGCAATAATAGAGACGCAAAGAACCAATCATAACCGACATCAAACAACGAACACATTTTTTGGAAGTTGTAGCCATTGTAGATTGGTAGCAAAGAAATACAACAACAACAACAAATCGGTAGCAAAGAAATACAACAACAACAACAACAACAACAACAACAACAACAACAAAACAAATTAATTGAAATAAAGGACAAGCAACAGGTTTTTATCAGGACATCAACAAAATCAAACGTTGTTAATTTAAAGGAATGAAAAGTCGCGACCATGAAAATTACATAACAGTTCAAATTTGCAAGTTTCACGCTTGAACTGTTAGGAAGTTGGTTGCAACATTTTAATTCGCAAACATTTGTTGATCTCCTAGACAACCAGAGTGGCTAAATCATTCACTTCATCATGCTGTAGTAGTGTGTTGCTATAGGTAGAACGAAGGATGAGCTAGTTGTAAAACGAGCTACCGTAAAAAATAAACGATCAAGTTTGTATTGTTTTCACTGAATGGTGCTTATTCTTATACGCGCAACGCACGGTGGCACAACACACCTTAACATCTCCTTAATGTCCTACTCAAGTCCGCAACATCGCATCGAACATCATGTTATTAAGAAGTGATCTGGGCCCAGGGAATACGCGCACATTTACTGCAGGGCATGAGCCCAGTACTGAAACTGCACAGAGTTTCTTGCGCATACTTCGTATATATTTGCTTACTATACAAGATCAAGGCAACTTAATAATGATAAATACAAACATATTTGAGTTTTGGTTCTACCTATCAATCGTTGTATCCCCCGTCTGGCCCCGGGGTAGAATTGGCCCAAGAGCATAGCTCTGCTAATCGTAAAAGGCGATTCAGAAAAAGTCCACCTCGCAAACATCAGCTAGTATAAAGGGTAGTATTTTAATCCCCGAAAAAAGAGGCGAGCTCTGGCAATCGTCGTCGGGGATCTTGCCCCCTTCCCTTGACGACCCCTCGACGACGATGACGAAGACAATGACGACCGCGACGTGAGAACCCCCTTTCCTCCCCTTACCCGTGGCTGGTTCTGACCAGCATGGACCTCTCCCCCCCCCCCCCCCCTAGGTTAGAGTGGTGCATTATGACCTAACGGTTGACGCGTCCTTAATCCAAATAAACCAAAGCAATCGTTGTATCTATCGTTATCCTCTCAGATTTAGCCTACATTTGGAAATAATATTATATTCGCTGTCCTTCTGTTTCAACAGTTCCATAAATGAATTGCATGCACGGAGATAATATTGTAAAACAACTGCAGAGGTGAATAATTAGCAGAGAGGGCAGCTTTGATCTCCACCCACCATGTCACAGAGGTAATCCCGTAGATAGATGAAGCTAAGCCTACTGAGAGGCCGCGGGCTCGAGCCCAGGCTCCGACACAGGCGCGGCATTCAGGAACTTGCGGAGATGCAGCAGTCCAACCCAGCCAATTCATGTAACTATAGGCATGTATGTTGCGGATAGGACAATTGTGAAGGGATGTCCGAGGACTGGTCAAGAGGACTCAATCCCTTCATTCACATTATAACGACGGAGGAAAACGAGGGAAAAACCTTCAGTCAGGATTGCCGGTCTCGACGGGATATGAACCTGGGATCTCCCGAATCAGAGTCAAGCGCTTAAAGCATCAAATAGCGAGACCGGTTATTTATATTCTATAGTAATTACTAGGAGGATGCAATGTAATACCTAGGTACTGGTTCTCCTAGTGTTGGATGCACACTACGTTGGACGCAGAACTGTGGACCGCACCGTAAGACCAATGGTCACAGGACAATCCCCACGTGTGTTCCCACATCAACCCCCAGTAGCCACTAACACAACTAGTGGTGAGCGGGGACCCTAGATGACGGCTCGGGTATTAGGGGGACGAATAAGTAAACTACTTGATTTTCGGGTACATAAAACATAAACGTAATAACATAAATAACATATTTGGGACGGTAATGGAGGTCGGTCCAGGATGAAAGTACGGTTTTGGTGGAGGTGCCGGTCCAGACAATTTTTAATTTACACCCTATAGCACAAATACAAAATGCCACTCAACAAAAGACATAGAATGACGAACATATGTAATATCTTCCAAGTAAATGAATATACTACTTTGCATGCATGTTTCCTCCCTACCGGCAAACAAAGCATGTACAGTACCGAACTTACCCGCACAGTTGCAAGGACCAACACATCATACTGTGTATCGAGGTTCGTTCGTTTCTAGGACGCCTGGAGCTGGAATCACCTGGTATTCACAGCGAAACTTTGCGTGGTTGTCGAGCCAGATGATAAGTATTAAAACTTTCACAGTGAGGACGCCTGCACTGAGGGAGGGCACACATCAGGTTTTACCCTCGTGAGACGCCTGCATTGAGGGAGGTCCATCAGTTTACCCTCTAGACGCCTGCACTGAGGAGGCACACATCAGTTACCTCGTGGACGCCTGCACTGGAGGGCACACATCAGGTTTACCCTCGTGAGGACGCCTGCACTGGAGGGCACACATCAGGTTTACCAGGTGATTACGGTATGTGGGTAATTGTGAAGGGAATGCCCGAGGACTCGATCCTGGTACCGAACAAAACCAAGGAAAACACCTTCAGTCAGGATTGCCGGTCTCGGCGGGATTCGATCACGTGACCTCCCGATTAAGAGTCACACGCGGTCACATTTCATCCACAATATCGTAAATAAGAGAGGGTTATCAAAATATACGTTATAGACTTTCTTATCAAATCCAGAATCAATTGATGTTGTGGTGTTTAATCATTTTAGATAACTTCATTTATAAATAGTTTGATTTGTATAACCTTCATTTAATATTTTGTCATTAATGCGCAAAGTGTCGACCGACACGTTGGGAAACTGAAATGCAAACTGATTTAAACGAATATTAATGTAGTTTTGGATATGATAGCTGACTCGCATAACATTACATTAATTTTCTTAATCTCATTCGTATAGCAATGCCGCTGTAGGACAGACGTTATAGGATTTGATTTTATATTGCTTAACGTCTCATATTTATGCAACTTGGCTAATCGAGACGAAGGGAGGGACGTAAGGGATGACGCGGGGGGACAAGGGGTGGACAGGCCTGTCACAAGCGTATGGGGGGTCCCTCACGTCGTGGTCGTAATCGTCTGTGTCATCATCCGTCCGTGTTGTCATTGTCGTCGCCGTTGGGGAGGTAGTCAAAGGGAAGGGGAAAGTTCCCCGACGACGACCCAGAGCTCGCCATTAGTTTCAGGGAGAAGAACTCCCCTAATCACGGGCCAAACCACGAGAAGGTTGCGAGTTGGAATTTGATGGCCCAGACGTTATAGGAACCCGTAATGATACTCTCTAATAGATGACAAACTTTTGGGTCAGGGAGTTCTCCAAGGGTTGTTATTAGAGCCTTAACAAACAGCATTGTAGTGTGACTGTGGAAAATCTAAATACTAATTCAGTCAGAGTTATTTCTGTCGACCTCCATTAGTACGACCGCGGCGAGCTATTCGTCCAATCAACGAGCAAGCTTCCGTAGCGCGTTGAACGTTAAGCGACCGACCAATCAGAGCTCTCGTATCCATCGCTCGGGTGAACGTCAGCCAATGAGATTAGTCTCGAGTAAAACGCTACCGAATATTTTGTCGTAGAACGAAAAACCCCCAGAAAACAGAGCCCACCTGATTAGCATATAGATAGATTTGTTACCTGTTGCCCGGAGGTCGTGTCAGCGCCGAGAGGAGCCGAGTGGAGCCGAGTGCGACCGCTCAGGTCACCAGCATCTTGGCGCGGTGGAAACAACTGCCATTACTACATCAATTAACACTTTGCCCGATAGCCGCTTCCCCTTCCTGTGTACGCGACCAACTAAGACGCTGATCTACCGCACACTCACAATCACCCAGCCTACAAGGAGCAGAGTTTATAAGTAGCACTCTTAATCTTTATTGACCTCCAAATTAGTTTTTGATAAAAGGTCTCAAGGTCGGGCTCGGCTACTTGTTTTTACTAATAAAATGACTCGAAGTTCAAATAACACGTCAACAGTTTTTTTTATTGGTGGTTATTTAAATTGTAAGTACTCTTGGTCTTTCTCGACGTATGAGAGAGTCTGACGACGCCGTGTCTGTCCCAACAAGGTTAGTGCAGGAACCGACGACGCCGGGTGAACCAAACAAGGTTACCCCAGGAACCTACGAGAGTCAATCACGCCGAATGAAGTCAGCGAGCGACGTCTCAGCTTCTCTTTTTCCAGCGTCGCTCAAATAATCCCCTCTGTTCCGAGATATTCAATAACGTCCTCCTCGCGTCACTTCGATCTCACTCACTTATAGAACGGGAGATTATCGGAGAATCCAGACAATGTTCAATACATCACACGTCGCAGTATTTCGATCACAAACACCCGAAATAAACACCGAGTTGGCGACTTTTCTTCACAATATCGTAAAGTGTTGACTTGTCGCTGTCTCCATGTCGCGCTTGACACTAGATGACGGGCCACGTGGCTTGACACGGTCCCATGGAGGCGCTAGACGGACGCACGCACGGAGAACCGCTCGGCAGGAGCGCGTCAGGCAAACTGTTGCGCTGAGCCACGCGCAATCTCTCGCTGCGAGCTCTTATCACCCTCTCTCTCTCTCTCTCTCTCACGCCCACGCGACACCTTTAGGCGCACGCCGGTCTTATCACTCCATTCATGTCCGGGGGGGGGAGGGGGGCAGACAGGTAGCCACATCACCTGGCAAGGCACCCCACACTCTCACAACTACAAAACGTGGGTTCTACAAGGTTTTAGAGAATGATAAACAAATACAATAAATAAAATCGTATATTTCGAGTCTACTCACTCAGTCACAACTGATTTTTAGCTGGGGGAGATTAAATTTGAAGCAGACCAAGCCAACCAAGCAGGCCAGGGAGTGAGCGTACTTTAAAAAGTGTTTTAACCATGGAGAAGCAATGCTTTGTGTAAACCACTACTACTAGACGAACCGTTCAACTGTAACTGTATACAACTGTACTACTACTACTACAATAATAAAACAGTGCATCCCCGACCGGGGATGGAAACCGTGTCCCTCGCGCTTGAGCCGTGCGGACGTGTTGACCTAGGCCTGGCAATGTGGTCACCTCACTGTGGAGGCTGCTGCATTACAACATCTGTAGTGCATATAGCCAGCCACAAGAAGGTGTGGGCACAAGATGTAAACTTTCTGTCACACTACGTAGAAACCAGCTGATGTCGAAAATTAAAGAAATTCATCACTTTAATGGCATTGAATATAATATAGACAGACACAAATGATCTGTCAATGGCTTGTTGAGATAGTTTTGCATAATTCCAAGGTTTAAAAAGTGATGCCATGAACGGTATGCGTCTTATTTAGCGACTGTAAGAGACGGTTCTTACGTGTTTTACACATGTGAAAACAAGCCACTAAATGTTTATGAATATATTGGAGCCGTAATGATGTAGTTCCGGGTACTTGACGAGCAATGTTCTGGTACAGCGCGCATGAGATACTTGTGGTAGTGAAGGGGGGGAGGGTCACGAGGTCACTGCTCAAACACAGTCTGTCATCCCCCCGGGTCACTCCTTCATTCCGTGCTGTGAACATAGGGAATGAAAGAACTTTCGAAACTTACTTAGGCCTACTTCTTCTCCCTCCCTCCTCGGTTAGGTGAACTTCCTGCACGAAACTTGTACAATTTGGCCCCATTATATAGAAATAACTTAAGACAACAACTTTAGCAAGAGGGAAGTGTACTTTTCGTAAAATACATCAGTTTTCTTGGACTTAGTGAGATCCAGTGCCAATACTACACACGCCATGCTAATGTAGTACTCTATCTTATTAGAAAATATGGTTGTTGAAACTATGAACTAGTAGTAGTAGAACATTGCAACAGGTTGTACTAGCACAGCAGAAAGATTCGTTATTTATGACCCGGCACCTCCACCAAAATATCAACGAACGGCGAAGTAGTTTAATTTCTTCGACGATCTGTTGATTAAGTAGCTTCGCTCCCTCTCTCGTACCCATGCCCGTGCTTGTTCATAAAAAATTGCTCTTTTCCTTCATTAAACATACAACTGATGTCAAAACAAGCACCATAAATTAAATGTGTGAAATAAATCATGTGCAATAATTTAAAGAGCCGCGGAGTGCACGTAGCAATGCAGACTCCACACATCATAGGTGTCGTGTGGTTCTAGGTCGGGACTAAGGCCTTGTTATTATGTTGCAGGTTCCTGATTGGTTGGTTGATTGATTGAGTCGACGCGTTACAAGCATAGATATTGAACCCCTATTGTAGGCTATAGATTAGCAGTCTCCTATCCCTCCGCACAGGCGCGAGCGTAACAAATTGAAGAGTCAATCCGCCCATTTCACGATGGCGATTTGGGCTGTTTTAATTATGCATGCGTTATGCAATAAGTATTACTGGGTTGGTTCGATAATGGTCTAACCTGATCACCTGGTATGATACAAAAGCAAAACAATACGAAGATATTGCATAGGGAATTTAGTAATAATTTGGTGTTAAAGGCCTATTAGTATGCTTAACCTGTCACCTGGCGGCAATCTTGAGAACTATTTAGCCTACAAATTGGCTCCCTTGATTAACATGTAAACCAGAATTTCAGATGGCTTCTAATGTCACGAGAGTGAGTGAGTACGCTCCGGGCTGCTGGTCCCATGCTACAATACGGGGTTCAATAGGTTGGTCAAGTCTGCAAACATCTCCTCCACTTCGTTAGAATACAAACAAATACACACTAGTCCTCTATATTTAGATATCACATCCAGCCAAGGTTTGTAAATTCTTATAAGGCCAGCCGGAGGGTATAGTCCCCAATGAGACCCGTCAGGAATTCAAGGGTATTGTGGGGTCAAAGATGTTGGAATAATAGTAAGGTGGGGGCAGTTAGGGAGGCAGTGGGGGTAATTATTTACAACATCCAGGAGGCAGTGCGCAATACAGTCGGCGGGGTCGATCAGGTCCATAAATACGCCCTAAACCTCCGTTAATCATCCCTCGAGTGCTAGCAGATGCGAACAACAACAACAACAACAACAACACACACATTATTGTTTAAATAGTTTCCTCACCACTTATGTCGTGATCCTTGTCCACACATCGGGTCGGCCATGCTCTGGGTTATCCTCGTTGCAAGGAGATGACGTCACAGTTTCCTTGCTCCACTCACTCGGATCTGAAACACAGAGAGCGAGTGGATTAGTAAGCGGCTCGGCGAGACTGTGCGGGGTCCTTGGTTCGACTCCCACACCAAGACATATGGGTGGTCCTCGGTAGATGGCTGAAGACCATCTCCATATCCACTATGTTGTCTGAACGTCGTACGAGATGTGCTAACTAACTAACTGTCCAGTATTAAACAGAGCTAGAAACTAAACTAGGGCCAACTTGTTAAATTAAGGAAACTGCCAGCGGGCGACATGGATGCCGCCAGGATTCGAACCTCGATCTCTGGGAGCGAGGGTAGATAAGTGTCCAACCACGTTGCAGGGCCTCAGTGACCACGTCCACGAAGACAGATCTCTACCCATTAATAAATAATTGGATGAACGAAGTGAATACTTCAATTTCACTGACCCCCAAACAAATTAGCTCGGGTCTTTTTTTCTTTTTCTTTTTGTTTGTTTGTTTTTTGTATGTTTGTTCGCTCTCTACCGGGCAAACGGCATATGCGATCTTGATGAAAATTGGAGGGGACCTTGAAATCTCTGAACTTAGACCTGCCACGTTTTTTGGTACAATCGAAGAAATATTTCTCATGAATATCGTACTTTTACGATTATTTTCGATTTTTAGTGAGATATTTTCGTGACATTTTGGACGATTCTGACCAAACGGGTGGGGCTACAACGTTCATATTTTACATGGACATTGGTTATGGTGATGTAGTACTTTTAAAAAAAAAGTTGGAAAAGTTAGCCACAATCCATAGAAATAAAGGTTTTAATATAAGTTTTTTGAAGTATATGATAACAATTAAAAAGCAACAATAGAAACTTCACAACAATCACCTGCAATGCGTTCAAAAAGCACTTGCAAAAGTAAAGAGATCCCAAGCAAACTAAAAACTTAAAAAAAGTTCATCCATCAACGCGACTAAAAAAAGCGTTTGCGAAGCGGCCTAGTTAATACAATTAATAATTGGTATTTAGAGTCTAACCAATGAGGCACTAAAGGTGGCATTATCATCTTATTTCCCACCAGCTCCGAGCAACGTCCCGGGTTCGAGTCCCGGTTTAGGTCGTACAGCCGCTTCCCAACTCCCTTCATCCCTGGCTACCTATACTGTACCACACCACACATCTCGGTCAGTAGACCACTAGAGTTTCACCTTGACACACTGGAACATGTTGGCTAGGTCTAGTTTTCGTTTTTGAAATCATAGGAAATGATTTTTGTACAGGAAGTCAGTTTTTTATTATTTATTAATCACACGTCAGATGAGCGTGTAGTTGTGATGGGGCTTGCTCAACCGTGCACTAGCCTGACATTGGTACGACACGGCCAGCGTTATAATAGCCAGGCTAGTGTCCGCTATAGTCAGTGCTGGTGCCTAGGAACACAGAACCTGAGAGATAACATGGTTATCTTCTTATCCGAAGTGTGTACTAAATTTGTGAGTCGCCTGTGGTCGGGGCCACAAGCATACCGGGGATTCCCCGTTGCCCCATCATTCGCTCTTCGCTCATCCTAGATGTACAGCCCAATATAAATCAATCAATCAATCTCCCCCTAGATTTCCCCCGGCTCAAAATGAAACTAAAGATAAGGCTGGCTCGGGAAGAAAGATTGCATACAAGCTAATCTTGTAAGTGTAACCTCGCGCCAGTGACCAGATAAGAACATTAAACACACAATGTATGTTTTCGTGGGTAAGTCCGGCGCTGTCTCCAGGTGACACAGGTCTATACGGAGGGTGGTGGGGTTATTGTGAAGGGGGTATCTATACGGAGCTGGTGGTGGGGTTGTTGTGTAGGGGGTGTCCTATACGGAGGGTGGTGGGGTTATTATATGTGAAGGGGGTGTTTAAGAGGACTCAATCCCAGCATTAACAACTGAAGAACACCTTGGAAAAGTTTTAGTGAGGATAGATGGTGGCGGGTGTCGAACCAGCGACCTCCCGCATAAGAGCCAACGTGAGCTACCTCGGTATAAGTATCAATCTCATTCTTCTGTTGGTCTCCACTTGACGAAGCCCTCAGCATGAACGAAACACCGGCCCTGGTGTCAACTCTGAACCGAGATCACAACACTCACGTATCTCCACTCGAGGATCCGCCTCCTCCCGAGGGAGCGAGAGTTGAATAAATCCTGGACTCCATTCAGGACGACGACTTACGTCACACGATCCGTCCACCCTCGGGGCTCAATCAATCGGCCAAACTCGGGGCGCCCGAACGAAATACGAGTCTGAAATCACAGGGATAAGTGTAGTCTGAATTCATATTCAAGCCCGGGCGTCGGGATCATCTTTCTGCCCCCTCGCCCCCCCCCGCAAGAAGCTCTGGGAGGGTAACAACTTAGACTGATTTATGTTTAGGGTCAAACGCAACGCACATAAGTGCAGATACTAATCAGTATAATCAGTAGGGATCGTGCGTACGTTCGAAATTCGAACTCGAACTGTATCTTTGTAGTTAGATTTATTTAGTTGTCCTCCTTTGTAAATCAGTTTTTTACGTTAAATAAATAAATAAAATAAAAATAAATTTAAAACTTAAAAAAGTTCGAGTTTAAAAAAAGTTCAAAACCAAACATTTGATGGTGGAGATGACGGCCTAGAAGAAACATACTTTCTTGGTGGAGGTGCCGGTCCAGACTTATCACTATAATACTTATTTGGATGAGCGAAGCGAAGACTTCAATTTCACTGACCCCTCAAAAAATTAAGCTCCAATGTTTTTTTGTTTTGTTTTGTTTGTTTTTGTTTTTTTTTTCTGCTTTTTGTCGCATTACGGGCAAACGGCAATTTTTGATAAAAATTAGAGGGGCCATTGAAATCTCGAACTAGACCGCCCCCGTTTTTGGGTACAATCGAAGAAATTTTCTCATGAAAAAGTACTTTTTACGATTTCTTTCGATTTTAGTCGAATTTCTGACATTTAGGCCCATCTGAGTAAAGGGGGGGGCTACAAGTTATATTTACGACATTCAGGTAATGGGGATGTATGCTTTTTTAAAAGAAAAGGGGTTGGGAAAAATTTAGCCAGAAAAACCACAGAATAAAGGTTTTAAAATGAGTTTTTATGTTTATAATAACAAATTTAAAAAGTAACAAAGAAACTGACAACAATCACCCAAATGATTCAAAAAGAATTGCAATGTAAAGTGGTCCCACGCAAACTAAAAACCTACAAAAAAGCTCATCCAAAACGCGACTAAAAAAAGCAATCGCGAAGGGGCCTAGTGTAACTGTTTGACATCCCTTTAAGATTGGTTCGAGTTCGAGTTCGATTCCATTCGAAATATTTGTAATGTTCGAAGTTCGTTTTTTTAACTGGGAAAGTTCGAGTAAAGTTCGAAAGTAAAAAAAGTGGGTTCGCACATCCCTACTAACCAGTGGTAAAAGAAAATATGGTTGCCGTCCAAACTTTGATTTACTTCCATCCGCTATAGTATATACGGTCCGCTAGTACAATAATAAGTTAGAGGGATTCGATTCCCGCTAGAAGCATGGGCGCTACAACTTCCCTAGCACGTCCGATGGCCAGGTCGTAATATTAAATTACATTGTGATATACACGGTGACCATAACGTGGTATCGGAACTGCGAGGTCTGATTGATATCTCATTAGAAGCAATACAACCACACAATGGAGTAGAGGGTGTAAAGTAATGGGGAGAGGCGATCACATAACTCAATTTTAATTAAAAACTCACGTCAACATTGTAGACATACACTTGTAAACAGCTGATTGTTGAGGATTTTGTTATAAGCAAACGTTGATGTAGCTCAAGAGTAAAACGCGAGCCTCTGATTCGGGAGGGCCCTGGTTCGATACCAGTCACTTCTGTAGAGTCGTTGAATGCAAGGGATTGCTCATTGACATCCTATCACAATTAAACAAACTCTAAATTACCTGAGAGGAGCCTTCCAATAATTACATCCCTAAATAGTTTTAGCACCCAAAAAATTCACTTTAAATATAACGGCAGATCTCAAATCGATTGTCAAGGTCTGTGAACGTATGTTCCCAGTACACATTCGGATTTTATTTAGCAAATATACTTATTTGTTCGAAAAGGAAAACCCGATGTAAAAAGAAAAGTAAAAAAACCGTCAAACAAGGATACACGAAGTACAATAATAGCATTGGAAAATTTTTAAACTATGTTAATCAGATTCAGCATGAAAAAAACAAGAAACTGAAGTTTTTTTTTTTTGGGGAAAAAAAAAATACATTAACGCAAAAACCATATTTTCTCATGTTTACCGTCAATCATTATTCGAACAGTGTATCTGGAGATCCCTTTATTTCCGTTCCTTGACAACAACTGTGCAAAGTTAATATTGTCTCATCCTGTGTAGTAGTTGTATAGTTGGATGAGGCCAGGCCAGCCCCCCGCGTTGTTGACTCTGCTCTGTCGGCCCCAGACCCTCGACTCTGTATTGTATAGGAAGGAAGTAGAGAGTTTTCCATGTGAACCGCGACAGAGTCTGGGGAAATCTCCTCCGACCAACAAGATAAGACAACAATCTACTGCGCCCTCCTGAGAGATTCAACGGATATTGCCACGTTCAGCCACGTTGATTGCAAACTAATATCATTACAATGTATGAAGTGATAAAGATATATGTATTCACCATTTAAGACACCACCAAACCACTTGTAAGGAGACTGCGTTTTTGTTAAAAAAGTTTACCGTTGCATTCATGATTGTACAGTTCTGTGAATCTTATGTCTAATTTTATCTGCTTATGTGCCTGGTGTTATTTTAGTTTTAATTTTAATCATGATGCTTGTCAATTTTTTTTGCTATGTAAATATCTTAAGGTAAATAAAGAAATAGATGAAGTGCTCTTCCACAATAAATTCAAGTTAAAGGTTCACATTTAGGTTTCAAAAGCAAACTTAAATTTGTTTTTACAAAAAGCTTTTTCTCAAAAGACTATTTTTTTTAAATGTAAATCACTATTCGTGTTGTATTTATCTGTATGCTTTTAATAATTAACATTTATCTTGTGTCTATTACTAGGAAAACGCTTAAGTACCGCCGCGTTGATGATGACGTAATTTTTTTTTTTTTAAAGAAAAAAAGCGAAAAAAGCGATTTATTTAATAGATGATTTTTTTTGATTACGCTTTAAATTTCACACGAAAATATAAATTATAAAATTTAAAATTCGTGAAAAAATATTTCAACGGATAAAGCATGTAGGTTTTATTCGTCGAAGAAAATATGTTAAAAATTGAAAAAAATCGTAAAATTGCGATTATCATGAGAAATAATTTTTCGATTGCGCTCAAATTTCACACGAATATATTAATTCATTAAATTAGGGTTCTGTGAAAAAATCATTACAATCGGATAAAGCATGTAGATATTATAAGTCGAAGAATTTTTTTAAAAATTAAAAAAAAATCGTAAAATTGCGATTTTCATGAGAAATAATTTTTCGATCAATTTTCCCCCCCCTCCTGCCGTTCTTCGTTCAGAGATTTCATAGACCTCCATAAAATTTCATCGCAATTGGAGTATTGGTTTAGCCGGAATCGTGTTCACAGACACACAAAAATACAAAAAAAAGAAAAAAAAACATTCCGGATTTTTTTCTCCAGTGTAGTGAAATGGAATCTTCGCTACGCTCATCCAATTATCTGTACCTTTTAGTACTGTTACTGTATTACTAGAAAAACGCTTAAGTCCCGCCTCGTTGATGGATGAGCGTAATTTTTTTAAACGAAAAAAGCGTAAAATTGCGATATTTTTAATAGATAATTTTTCGATTACACTCAAATTTCACACGAATATATAAATTCATAAAATTAAAGTTCTGTGAAAAAATCATTACAATCGGATAAAGCATGTAGGATTTATTCGTCGATGAAATGTTAAAAATTGAAAAAAATCGTAAAATTGCGATTATCATGAGAAAAGATTTTTCGATTGCGCTCAAATTTCACACGAATATATAAATTCATAAAATTTAGGTTCTGTGAAAAAATCATTACAATGGGATAAAGCATGTAGGTGTTATAAGTCAAAGAATGTTTTAAAATTTAAAAAATCGTAAAATTGCGATTTGCATAAGAAATAATTTTTCGATTGCGCTCAAATTTCAAACGAATATATTAATTCATAAAATTAAGGTTCTGTAAAAAAATCATTACAATCGGATAAAGCATGTAGATGTTATAAGTCGAAGAATTTTTTTAAAAATCGAAAAAAATCGTAAAATTGCGATTTTCATGAGAAATAATTTTTCGATCGATTTTTCCCTCCGTGCAGTTCTTCGTTCAGAGATTTCATAGACCTCCATAAAATTTCAACGCAATTGGAGTATTGGTTTAGCCGGAATCGTGTTCACAGACACACAAAAATACAAAAAAAAAGAAAGAAAGAAAGAAAAAGAAAAAGAAAAAGAAAAAGAAAAAGAAAAAGAAAAAGAAAAAGAAAAAAACAAAACATTCCGGATTTTTTTCTCCAGTGTAGTGAAATGGAATCTTCGCTTCGCTCGCTACGCTCATCCAATAATATGCTAATGCTACGTTTTATTTTGTTTCGCGAGTTACGCACAAGAGGTCGTCGGTTCGATACCTGCAACGGGCAATACTGAATCCCGAGTAAAAGATTGTTCAAGGATTTTGCCTTAGTCAAAATGCAAATTTGGAGAGAAGTTCGTACTATAAACTCAGACCAATAAACAGTTAAGTTTGAGTAAATTGAACGAAGGAAATAGAATGCTTGAACATTAATAAAAATGTATTTAAACTGGTATAACGAAAACCCATTTAAAACAACATACAATCAAGGAGAACAATAATACACAACTTGCAAACACTGTTGTCAGAAAGCTGGTAAGCACCTTGGGGTGTGAAGAAGGGAAGATCGTGGAGAACTTGGACTGTTTCGGGATGATAGTACCGAGAAAAAACAGGAGAGCCATTCACCAGGAATATAAGTAGTGTAGAAAATAGAGAAAATATATTTAAGTGCTGTAACTATAGCTACAAACCTAGTGAGTGAAGTACTGAATGCGTTTTAGTAATTGTCTAAATAATATAGTTAAAAGCTGGACGATCCTGACCCACATACATCGCATTCCCCACACTTGAAATACATCGATAACAGATGGTAACAATATGCAAATATATGCGCATTCCACCTTCATTATCTCCCCATTGTAGCGAGTTAGCAAGCTCGTATAATGTTCATTTGCTATTCTCTCCGTGTCCAGTATCAAAGGTAGCATCCCCTAATGTCCCCCCGAGGACCAGCCAGCGTGTTCCTGCTCAGACTGTACCCGCGTCGTCTGATTGGGTTATGTGCGGCTCGTCATTGCATTACCTCTGAAAGCCAGCCAGCTTCTAGCCCAGCTAGGCACAAAGCTGCAACTAGGTCACCCGAATAACCATCACCTATAAAGTTTTAATTACGGGCAATATATCATTAGGACGGCCTTTCAGCGGTTTCATTAGCGAGAGGGGGTGTATCATTATTGCCACAAGGGCGAAACAAACGGCTTTAGAAATATAAGAGGGGTGATTAATTTTTTTTAAACGAAGCGAATTTAAAGAATGAGGTATACAAACTGGAACCACATTTTGTCTAGAATATAGTTTTAGCAATCAGGCTCTATATGAGCGCATGAGAGGAGAATACAGTACTTTGGCAAGTAGTCTAGTCCTGACAGATGCATCGCCAAACAAAGAGTTTTATCACTGCTCTATAGAAAACACAAACTTTTTCTGTTTTATTCTGATATTTACCCTGCTTCATTGGATGAGCGTAGCGAGCGTAGCGAGCGAAGCGAAGATTCCATTTCACTACACTGGAGAAAAAAATCCGGAATGTTTTTTTTTTTTTTTTTTTTTTGTATTTTTGTCTGTTTGTTAGCACGATTCCGGCTAAACCGATACTCCGATTGCGATGAAATTTTATTGAGACCTTCGAAATCTCTGAACTTAGAACTGCCACGTTTTTAAGCACAATCGAAAAAAAAATCCCATAAAAATCGCAATTTTACGACTTTTCGATTTTTAAAAAAATTCTTCGATTTATAATACCTACACGCTTTGTCTGATTGTAATGATTTTTTCACAGAACCTTTATTTTATGAATTTATATATTCGTGGAAAATTTAAGCGCAATCAAATAAATATTCTCATAAAAATCGCAATTTTACGGGGTTTTTCTTTTTTAAAACAATTCTTTAATAGAGATACGTTTTTTTAGCATTTAAATTTAGATTATTTAGCATTAATTTTTCAAAAATTAGCATTTTGTAGCATCTATTTTTTTCCTTTCCCCTAACACCCTATATGAGGGGTGTTTCTTGCACTTCTAATGACTAATGATTGAATTATAGGAACATTGTCAATTCAATATAGCTACAACAAATGTTAGAATACATTGCCAAACTAGTTCTCTAAGGGTATGGAAAAACATTATTTTTAGTCAAATTAGCATTTTGTAGCATTATACCAAATATTTGTTCAACGATTTAGCATCAAAAACCTAAAACGCTAAAAATACGTATCTCTACAAATAACACCTACATTCTTTATCCGATTGTAATGATTTTTTCACAGAACCTTAATTTTATGAATTCATATATTCGTGTAAAATTTGAGCACAATCAAATAATTATTTCTTATGGAAATCGAAATTTTACGATTTTTTTCTTTTTTTAAATTACGATTAATTAAAAAAATTAAAAATTAAAGTTTATTTTTTATTTATTTTAAATTATTTAAAAAAAATCATCAACTTAGTAATGATTTTTTCACAGAACAGAAAATTCACATAACACATGGCAGCTCAATGCACCAATTACGCTCATCCAACAACGCGGCGGGACTTAAGCGTTTTTCTAGTGTACATGTCTTGTCCTACATAACGACCCACGGTTGGTTTGGGAAAGAATAGTGAAGATCTTATAACTGAAGGATTTGCTGATGGCTGGGATTGAGTTTCCCGACTAAAGAACGTGCCACCTCTCATATGTAGCCTACTTACAATCACATTTATTTCCAATGGGTTTAAAACTTAAGATAGATAATATATATTTGCGGTTATCTATTCTCTCAGGGCACTCAAGACTGTTTCTCCAAACATTGGCGACAGAAACAAATCAATTTATATGTAATTTTAAATGTCGTAGATTGGTTTCCGGCGCACCCAGCTCCGCTCTCATTATCTCGGCTTCACTCGCAGCGTCGCGACGCTCTGACGTCACAACTCATTACCGCGCTTCACGTCGCCTAGTTTTAATTACACTTTACGCGGGTAAATCCAGACTGCCGACTTACCGTGTAGGCATTACCTCATTACCTCTAGCAAGCTGTAGTCTGGAGCCTGGGTAACCAAGACAACGAGCCCGCATCTTGAGGCGGTTACACCAAGCGTTGTGCAAGTGAATGACAAGCGTCAGTATAGCCGCCTGTCAGTCATCTTTAACATACTCAAAATATTCAAGTTTCGGCAAACAATGATAGTACAGAGCGGCAACTGATACTGGGTCTCAAGCTGCACGCTATAGTCTCAATACGTGACCCTAGTCTAGACGGGGAGTATTATTACAAAACTAGAAGTAAAAGCGAGCTCTGACAGTCGTCGTCGGGGCACCTACCCCTGCCCTCTACGACGACAACGAGCGAAGAAAAATTAATGAACCTTAATTGACGAGCGAAGAAGGCTGTGCACATGTGATGGCAGTGTATGGTAACGACATGGCGGCACCATGACCTGACGGTTGACGCGCCCTACCCCGGGTATGTGTTGTTCGTCGGTGGAGGTGGGGATAGTTGTACCCCCTCCACCTCCCCCACCCCCGCCAAAAACGTCCCCCAAGTCCGAGCCGTGAAATCGCGATAAATCAAGTTGTAAACGCTGATGGTATTTTTAGATATTTAATATTTCATTTGTAGCGAGTGAGGCGGGGGCGGTCGTGTCGGGGGTGGGGGTGGCATCGATCGTGGTCTGTGACGCAAGGCGGGCCCGACGCTGAGGGGGTGGAGAGGTAAACACGATCTCAAGTAAATATTGCGGCGAGTGATCGAGTATAATTGATCCGGGGTTGATTCTGTTGCGTTTAACAGCTCCACAGATATACTGGGGGGAGAGAGAGAGAGAGAGAGAGAGAGAGAGAGAGAGAGAGAGAGAGAGAGAGAGAGAGAGAGAGAGAGAGAGAGAGCAAACTCTCGTCACAAGCTCCGGAGAATATTTACAAACTGTCAACCACAGCAACACAACATTAAAACTAAGTTACATAGGCATGCCCGCTGTAGGGTACGCGTCAGTGTGCGACCCTCTTCAGGCGACAAACCAGGAAATTAACCGACAACGATTGTATCTGCGATTCGGAAGGTACCGGGTTCGAATCTTGTCGAGACCGGCAATCCAGATTGAAGATTTCTTCAAAGATTTCCCTCAGTCGTTAATGCAAATGCAAGGAATTGAGTCTTCTTAAACAGCCTTCGTACATCCCTTCACATTCCTACCCTTATACCTATTTAGACACCTGAAGGGGGGCACCCTGGACAGGTTTCACACCACGCATTATTGCAGGTGGCTGGGGTCGAGCTGGCGATCACTTGGCTCGCGCGTAGGCGGTGTGCTATACACATATTGGTAACAGCAACACGATTACACGGATTAGCACCCCCTCGACACCCTGGCAACAGGTTGCGAGGGGGGGGGGACGCATGCGCCGTGACGTCGACCGCGGTTACACTGTTACACAAATCTGTTGAATGTCCCCATGGACATAAACTGCACTTCACTCTACTCTAATATTGAATACGCAGCAACTATGTTTCTGTTGAATGTCCCCATGGACATAAACTGTACTTCACTCTACTCTAATATTGAATACGCAGCAACTATGTTTCTGTTGAATGTCCCTATGGACATAATCTGTACTTTACTCTACTCTTATATTGAATAATCAGCAACTATGTTTCTGTTGAATGTCCCCATGGACATAAACTGTACTTCACTCTACTCTAATATTGAAAAAAGCAGCAACTATGTTTCTGTTGAATGTCCCCATGGACATAAACTGTACTTCACTCTACTCTAATATTGAATAAGCAGCAACTATGTTTCTGTTGAATGTCCCCATGGACATAAACTGTACTTCACTCTACTCTAATATTGAATAAGCAGCAACTATGTTTCTGTTGAATGTCCCCATGGACATAAACTGTACTTCACTCTATCTAATATTGAATAAGCAGCAACTATGTTTCTGTTGAATGTCCCCATGGACATAAACTGTACTTCACTCTAATCTAATATTGAATAAGCAGCAACTATGTTTCTGTTGAATGTCTCCATGGACATAAACTGAACTTCACTCTAATCTAATATTGAATACGCAGCAACTATGTTTCTGTTGAATGTCCCCATGGCATAAACTGACTTCACTCTATCTAATATTGAATACGCAGCAACTATGTATCTGTTGAATGTCCCCATGGACATAAAACTGTACTTCACTCGAATCTAATATTGAATAAGCAGCAACTATGTTTCTGTTGAATGTCCCCATGGACATAAACTGTACTTCACTCTACTCTAATATTGAATAAGCAGCAACTATGTTTCTGTTGAATGTCCCCATGGACATAAACTGTACTTCACTCTATCTAATATTGAATAAGCAGCAACTATGTTTCTGTTGAATGTCCCCATGGACATAAACTGTACTTCACTCTACTCTAATATTGAATAAGCAGCAACTATGTTTCTGTTGAATGTCCCCATGGACATAAACTGTACTTCACTCGAATCTAATATTGAATACGCAGCAACTATGTTTCTGTTGAATGTCCCCATGGACATAAACTGTACTTCACTCTATCTAATATTGAATACGCAGCAACTATGTTTCTGTTGAATGTCCCCATGGACATAAACTGTACTTCACTCTACTCTAATATTGAATAAGCAGCAACTATGTTTCTGTTGAATGTCCCCATGGACATAAACTGTACTTCACTCTACTCTTATATTGAATACGCAGCAACTATGTTTCTGTTGAATGTCCCCATGGACATAAACTGCACTTCACTCTAATCTAATATTGAATACGCAGCAACTATGTTTCTGTTGAATGTCCCCATGGACATAAACTGTACTTCACTCTAATCTAATATTGAATACGCAGCAACTATGTTTCTGTTGAATGTCCCCATGGACATAAACTGTACTTCACTCTACTCTAATATTGAATACGCAGCAACTATGTTTCTGTTGAATGTCCCCATGGACATAAACTGTACTTCACTCTACTCTAATATTGAATAAGCAGCAACTATGTTTCTGTTGAATGTCCCCATGGACATAAACTGCACTTCACTCTACTCTAATATTGAATACGCAGCAACTATGTTTCTGTTGAATGTCCCCATGGACATAAACTGTACTTCACTCGAATCTAATATTGAATAAGCAGCAACTATGTTTCTGTTGAATGTCCCCATGGACATAAACTGTACTTCACTCTATCTTATATTGAATAAGCAGCAACTATGTTTCTGTTGAATGTCCCCATGGTCATAAACTGTCCTTCACTCGAATCTAACATTGAATAAGCAGCAACTATGTTTCTGTTGAATGTCCCCATGGACATAAACTGTACTTCACTCTATCTAATATTGAATAAGCAGCAACTATGTTTCTGTTGAATGTCCCCATGGACATAAACTGTACTTTACTCGAATCTAACATTGAATAAGCAGCAACTATGTTTCTGTTGAATGTCCCCATGGACATAAACTGTACTTCACTCTACTCTAATATTGAATACGCAGCAACTATGTTTCTGTTGAATGTCTCCATGGACATAAACTGTACTTCACTCTACTCTAATATTGAATACGCAGCAACTATGTTTCTGTTGAATGTCCCCATGGACATAAACTGTACTTCACTCTACTCTAATATTGAATACGCAGCAACTATGTTTCTGTTGAATGTCCCCATGGACATAAACTGTACTTCACTCTACTCTAATATTGAATACGCAGCAACTATGTTTCTGTTGAATATCCCCATGGACATAAACTGTACTTCACTCTACTCTAATATTGAATAAGCAGCAACTATTTTTCTGTTGAATGCCCCCATGGACATAAACTGTACTTCACTCTAATCTAATATTGAATACGCAGCAACTATTTTTCTGTTGAATGTCCCCATGGACATAAACTGTACTTCACTCTACTCTAATATTGAATAAGCAGCAACTATGTTTCTGTTGAATGTCCCCATGGACATAAACTGTACTTCACTCTAATCTAATATTGAATAAGCAGCAACTATGTTTCTGTTGAATGTCCCCATGGACATAAACTGTACTTTACTCGAATCTATTATTGAATACGCAGCAACTATGTTTTTTTAACCGATGGAGGTGGCTCACAAAGTACTCTCATTCGGGAGGTCGTAAGTTCGATATCGGGCAATTCTGCAAGGTTGCTCTGACTGCACCTTGTCCGTAGATTTACCTAATACAGCTACAGCTTGGAAGCTGCAATTGAAACGTATGATTTAGCGCCTCGTAAACAGAAACGAAACGACTTCGGAGAATTATCTGTATGGAAATGTCCTTTAAATTCTCATTACACGATAATTAACTCGTTACGAGTTTCTCTATTTGAATTCCGTTTAAGACTGGAGATTGTCTCATCATCGCCCGTTCTAATTTGTTCCGCAATCCGCGTGATTGCCAGTCTGAGTCTGACGTACTAGAAGGCGTCTCATCTCGCTCTGTCTCGGGAAGACAGCTCCCTGACGTAAACACCCGACCGATGCAGCACCCGCTTCGATATCCGCCACCGGCAATCCTGACCAAACTCTTCGTCAAGGTTTTCTTCAGTCGTTATGTGAATATAGTCTTAAACTTCTGGCATTGTCTTCACAAACCCCAAACCACCTTGTTACGTACGCCTGAAGAGGGGCAAGCAGTGGTCCCTGCGCGTATAAAGCCTATAAGTATGAATGGCGCAGTTCTCAGTCTTTCTTTGTGATTCTCACAATGATATTTTATGTAACGCACTTCACGATATATTATAACCACGCCTACGCGTCATACGTCACTTCTAAGAAGCAAGCAGATTGAACAGTGAAGATTGTAGGTGATTGAAAGGTGACTATTCTCGTCTTCGGCGACACAAAGAAAGATTTCACGGGAGTCTTTATTCAAACCTTGACGTCTAGTTGTGTATATGATGACAGTCGATAAGACTCTAAACGAGGGGAGGGGTCTAACAGCGTCCACGTCCACCCTCCCTACAGCCAGCTCGCACTTAGATCGTAGCACGTAGCTCACCAAAGTACGGAACTCAAAGAGTTTACTAACTAGTTACTTGTCAAACAAAGCAGCGAAGTCGCGTTATCGTTCCTCTGCAGAAGTGAATCATAAATTCTTAGATACGAACGCTTAGATTTCCTTTAAAAGTTGACCGTCTATAAAAATTTTTGTAGAAAACAGCAAATCAAATCAAATCTAGATGAGAAACCTTATCTTTGAATTCTCGGAAAAAACGAGATTCTAAAACGCAGATCAATACTTTGATTTTTCAGGTATATTAAAATGTAAAAAATAGAGATGAAGTTAAGTTCGTAATTTTATTCTTTACTGCGGAATTCAGAGGGATTGCGACAGCGTTATGAGCTTTTCAAGGAACTCGCATTAGTTCAATTCCACAAAGTATTAACTTTCGCGTTGCAAGCTCTTTTGTAAGAAAGGGATGCGCATTCCATAAAAGTTTCTTCAAATGAACTAGTCCCCTGTAACGCGGTCCAAGGTCAAACCGCTAAGGGATTCACAACCTTGACTATACAGGGAGGGTTGGACAAGGGGCCGCATGAATAGGATGAATAACATACACACGTGAGAACGAGTGTCATATAAGCTGTGCGCGCACTAGAAAGGAACCATCACATGGAACCGACCCTCTGCCTCTAGGAATAGGTTCCCTTGTTCTTCTACACAAAATAAACTTGTTGCAAGATAGATCGTTCCTGCAGTTTTATGTGTATGCAGCTTTAGAAGATAGAACGTGACTTAAAAATATGTAATCAGAGAGAAAATCTGTCTTTTATTCATCACTTTCCTGTCCGTCCGTCCGTCTGCGCGTGTGTCACGTCTCACGATAAAAACCGAACATGATCTCCATGCGATTTTTGTTTGTTGTTTTTGGTGTCCCTGGTGGTCAGAGGGAGGGGCTACCCTCGCTCTAACAGTTGAGATTCCTAACCCGGCACCTCCACCGTTTACTTGATTTATTTCCAGTTGTTGAACGAAACACGAGTAACAAAGTGTACACCACACCTTTACGGGGGGGGGGGGGGGGGGTCCCCCCGACTTTGGTTGTCGGTAGAAGAGCGATGTCAAACAAATAATCCTACACTCAGACTAATTGCCTGCACTGGCCGAACTAAAAGGTGGGGAAACCTGAGCAGCTTTCAACAAGAAAGGGATGATGAGAGATTCTAGTTCGTGGTGTCTTTTAGCCGCAGGGTTGGCAATACTTCGAGACGAGAAAACAAAAAGAATGCCACGGCATAGAAGCACTATGTGTCAATGAGCGTACTTTCTATGGGAGGGAGGTTCTACAATATTATTTTAAACTAAAAACTATTATTATACTGTGGCCATGACACAATTTCATTTTGTTGATTTATATTGATATTAATAAGGGGCCCATGAAAGCATTGTAAAAATACAAAATGCAATATAAGAAACTCACCAAACACTCAGTCCCTGCAAGAATTAGGGTATATTTATCTAGTTTTTACTAGCACGACAGGAGACGATGACTCGGTCGGTTGAGATTTTTGCAAAAAGCGTTTAGTTTCCTAAACGTTTAACCCCTTGAAATTTTCGCGTTTAATCGTTTAAACATTTATAAGCAATATTTTCTTTTAAAAAAAAGTAGGCAGAGGCCTAGGTTTTACATCAAAAGTCGTAATTTTGTACTAATGACCGGCTGACGAATAATTAATATCGATTTTATTCTCACACTCGATACTTCCACCATGTGTAACAGACAAAATGCCTTAATACAGCCTGAGACCCGGCACCTCCACCAAATTAAGCACTTTTAGAAAATGATCGGCCTAACTTGGTAGCCTGTGTTCGTGTAGGCTCTGGAAGTGATGACATTTCTATTCTTTTCAAACACGTTTATACGTTTATATAAAACTCTAAACGATTAAACTCTATACATGCACGTTTAAACGACTCATTTCAACTTCCAGCAGCGTCTCAAGACTGTGTGGTTACTGGTTGGACATCGCTCACATAATGAGTCACGTGGAGGATTAGAGAAGTGATTTAGGTGAACACCCCCGCTAACTAGAAGTGGGCGGGGCTCTAGAGCGGGGGGGGGTAGAATCTCGTTATTGTTTCGTTTGTATAGGCAGCCTTGTGAAATCAAACAAGACAACACATCGTTAGAGTCGCTCATGTAGTCGGGTAAACTTCAGTGTAGGGGGGGGGGGGCGCCCCACGGCTGGAGGGGTTGGGGGGGAGGAGCTTTCAGCCCCAAGAACTGCCTGGAACTGGACGCATAGACCGGCTTATAGTTTAAGCTCCAACTTTTATTTGATGGACAGAAGACTTAGTACAACTGCTACAACTAGACAGAAGAGTGCGAGGCTTTTCTTCATTCTCTACTGAACTAACGGCTACTTCGTCATCAACGAAATTTTCAGGCAACCTTTGAAATCTTTGTACTTATGAAATAGATCAACGTTCATTCTTTTACCGTGCAACGATACAGTGGAATGCCCTACCAAACAATATCAAAACATTAAAATACAATAATTTTAAAAGTGCTCTTAAAACTCATTTGTTAAAATCCTAAGCTCACCTGGGCCATCTGACATTATGCATCATCACACGTGACAGCAACCATAGATCAATGTTACAACCAACTTTTCTTCACAATGACACCAAACTTCTTAGCTCACTTCACAATTATTGTTTGTTTGTTCTTTTCTTTTCTTGTTCTAATACCTATAACAACTCAGCAACGGACTATGGACATGTTTGGTAAATCGAATATTGTAAATATATATTTCTTGTAATTTTACTTTTACTTCAGGTACGCCTGTTATTCTTTACTCAATTATTTATTTTATTTCAATATATTAAAGTCAGTTTAGTTTAATTAATTTAACTAGGTTTACAGATAGGGTAATGTAATCTAATTTAGTATTTACGCTGGTGGTAGGCCCCATGTGGTATGGAGCTTGCTCTGTTGTCTACCTCCTTCAATATTCATATGTACTTGCTGTATCTGAATATTGTTAATTTAAGTAATATAATAATAATAATAATAATAATAATAATAATAATATAATAATAATAATAATAATAATAATAATAATTTTTTTTTTTAATACAAATTTTTTTTTTTTTTTATTGTCATAGAACATAGAACATACATGACTCATACACCATAGCAAAATTGTACAAATAAATAATTAATGTTACATATGCCTACAGAAATAAATCTAACAAGAATATAATCAATAGGTGATCACCATCACCCAATAAATTATTTAAGATGGTGACAATACAGAGAACGGAACATATAAACCAAAATAAACATGAAAAACATGTATGTATAAATACTTTGGTTGCATGACATATTCAGTTAATTTGTGAAATCCAAAAAATTACAGAAAAAGAACAAAGAGCTTAGAAAAATAAATAAATCGGAAAACATTGTCAAAAGGTGTCAGAAAGAAGATAAGATTTTAGTTCAGTTTTAATTTTTGAAATGTTAGACAAGGTTTTCAGTGAGGAGGGCATCAAGTTGAACGTAGAAGGAACCGAGTAAGAAGTGAACGTTGGCCATATTTGTTGTTAAAATTGGGAATTTTGAATGCCCCCGCCACTTTTAGCCTTGTATCCTTGCACGAGTCTAACAGAATCTTGAAATCTGATTTAAAATAGAAGTGTAATATAAATCTATATATAAACAATGAAGATATTGGCAGCACATTACAAAAAGAAAATATTTGTTTACGGGAGAGTTCAGAATCGGTTTTAAAGTCACACATTACCATTTTTAACATTTTTATTTGTAAATCTTCAACCCTTTGAATGTGACACCGCGAAGCATTGCCCCAAGCTAAAATGCCATACAAAATCAAAGATTCGGCTAAGGATTGATACACGGTTCTAAATAAGGAAAAAGGTAATACATATTTTAGAATATAAATAATAATAATAATAATAATAATAATAATAATAATAATATATATATATTTTTTTTTTTTTTTAATAATAAAGCATATCATTACACATCAAACATACTCCTATTGGATTCGATATCCCACAAAGCTTCATCAGAAGCTTGTCTTTGGGCTATTCATAATATACAAAATTACGGACAATGCAAGAGCATAAGAATCAATATCAAATTATGTCAGACACAGGACATTATACTAAATACTAAATAATATAATATAATCGATACAATATGTCAATAATCGTAAACATTACATTGAGCAGTTGCCAAATTATTATCAATTATGAATACATTCAGCCAGCACATTAAAATAGTAGATATAACAAAAAATAGATATAATAATAATAATAATAATAATAATAATAATAATTTTTATTTATTTTTTTCAATTCAATTCATTTTATTTCACAAAACACATATTACATTGTTTTATCTCAATGAAACCCACAAAGCCCATTATGCGGGCTCATCTGTGGAATAACAACATCAAATAAACTAAAACAAAAACAACCGTAGAGGAAGGAATCATTATGAAAAAAACATTAACAAATCACAATCATTAAATAAACAAATCGAAGTAGAATGACCGTTACTTAAAATAAAATGAAACACAACACAACGCCAAGGTTTTTAAGTTTCATAGGCATTTCAGAAACCTGACAGAAATATAGCTAAAAGATGATTACGAAAACAAGGTATGAGCAAAACAGATTTAATAATAATAATAATAATAATAATAATAATAATAATAATAATAATAATAATAATAATAATAATAATAATAATAATAATAATAAAAATAATAATAATAATAATAATAATAATAATAATAAAGTAATATTCACCAAGAAAATACTCAGGTTACTAACTCTTTAACTCGTATTTTAATGATCGGACCCAGTGTAATTAAAAACATTGAATAACATTAATTTTTTAATGTGGGAATTAAATGTTATCGGGTAAAAGGGTGCAATGTTTGCCCCTGTTCAAGTGACCTAGGTATATGTCGCGACGGGACTCGAACCCGGGACCTTCTGAATCAGAGTCTCGAGCCAACACAAGTGTTGTTTGCCTAGGCTGTGGCTGTGGGTCCATCTGTGTAAGTAACAGTAGGCCCTACTTCCGGGCGGTTAGGCAGTCACTGGCCTGGTATAAAAGTCAACAAGTACCATACGTTCTAGCTCCATGGCTGGGACATGTCTTGGGTCTAGCCGCCCACACATCTCGTGTGAAGGCGACCAGATACCTCACGTCTTGCAGGGTACGACAGGCACAGCTATCCTGTACCTATCTCCACCCTCCTAAACACACTCGGTTCCAGCAAACGTCTTCGTAAGGTTGCCCGCTGTAGGGTGCACATCATCAGCTACGTACGATACTAGCTGCTAGGATGTTGGGGCAAGAGTGAAGAAATGTCTCATAGCTGGTAACTGACCAACCCTCGGAGAAACTTTGTCAGCTTTGCAGGTGGCGGGTTTCGTACAGGCTGCGAACCCTGAGTACTTGAGTCGGTCTGATAACCATGAATCTGCTGAGTCTACCCACACCGTCACGTGATAGGGGGGCTTTACTTTTCATTCAGACAAAGCCAACAAACTGTCAGGGAGCTAAGCTCGCTCACTTTCTGTGCGTGTGTCACGTCTCCCGATGACACCCGAATACGACCTCCGATTGACGCGCGTTTTACTTTGTTCACATTGACCTTCAACAAGGAAGACAGGCCTACAGAATCTTGGGGACTGTTGGGGTCTCAAGGGTCTGGCCGAACCTTTTCGGAAATACGTAATTAATGTGAACTAGGCACATTCACAAAAACATTTAATTCTTGATAAGATTTTAAATATTTGTGTGTTCTTCTTCGACAATGCGCTTCCTATTTTGGCTACCCCGGTTCGTACTTCTTTGTTCATGCACCTTGTTGTTTAGATAAACGTCAGAACAAAGAAGAGGGGGGGGGGAGGGAAAGGGGGTCAAAGCAATGTTGAGATGACGTGAAACAGATTCAACGAATGCAAAGCTCAGAGCTCGTCAGATGCCTCTAGCGACATTAAATATTTACACGCCAAGCAGAAGAAACGGAGAAATTATTTAGCAATTTCTAGCTTTTTCTCAAAGAATTGAGATGAGTTGAGCGTAGGCAGCGTGCAGCTCACCGTCACCTGGTGGTAATTACTCGCTCTCGTCGTATTTAGAAGGCTGTGGTGCTGGTTTTAGAGCAATTAGCGACCGTGACGTCACGCTAGTGGCCCAGCAGTATAACCAACAAAATATCAAGGAAGAAAAATACATTTGTGACATTCTCTTAGACACCCTCCTTAGAATCTAACAGCCCTGATCGAGGCTATACAGGCTTGAGATTGATGCTGTCGATACAGCCCTGATCGAGGCTATACACTATACAGGCTTGAGATTGACGGTATCGAACTCAACAGCCAATCAAAACGAGCTGTCAGTCCTGACATGTAGTGGTGAGATAAACGATGACATGACAAATGTAAAACGATATTCAGAACATTTGTCGAGAAACGTGATTGATTTGTAAAATTGAAATCACCCAGTGTTTATGGGATTCCAAACAATTAGAAGGTTCGTTGTGATTGATCAGTTTATTTATGGCTGAATAGATATTGAACTTTTCTGCGGTGCTGTTTAACACAAGCGTGTTACATCCTGGCTTGCATATTACAATAACATACCGCGAACAACTTGAGTGGACACGAGCTAGGAGGTCGCAGGTTCGATTCCCACCTCCGACAACCCCGACTGAAAGGTGTTGATCAATCAATAAAGCCCAGCCGATATCTGCAGGTCCAATGCAACTTGTCTTTGGGTCCTTGTAAACTCTTATCAAACTAGTTACTATCACTAGTATGTTCTCATGCTATCCACACGTGGCTACGGCCGTCGCATCGCATGCAAGTCTGACGTTCACTTTGTTTAAAAGCAAAACGAATCCAATCTCTTTGTCCGAAGCGAATTAAACTCAGAAGCTCTTTGCTTTGTGGGCTCCGAAGTTGTTTTTATAGATCTCTGCTATTTGTGAGGGTGGGTCGATGATTTTCTTTGTACTTAGATTGAGAGAAAGTTTGATCAGATTTATCGAGAAATCGTTTAGAAATTCGCCCCAACTGGAGCTTCACAAGGCCTTACTCCACGCCCAGCCGGGCCTTAGCAAGGCCTTAGTCCAAGAGATGCCTTGGTAGTTGGAAGTTTGGCAGTTACAAGGATCTTATTTCCAGATCAGACTTTATGAATTGTGAAACACACCCAACATGTCAAAGTGGGTTTTTAGTCTACAAACAGTCGCAGATAACTAATACTAATGAATGACTCTTTGACCATATAATATTCTTGTAAATAAAATCCCCCCTCCCGCCCCACAAAAAGACGCATTGGAGTGAGCTCACTTATGTAGTCACGTGACTGTTTTTCTGCGGGGGATCGGCTCAGAGTGCGACCTCGAGTGAGTGGATTCTCTCACTCTACCGGGGTAATTTGCACGATGGGACCCCCCCCCCCCCCCCCTCCTACGGTAATTCGTTCACTCGCTTTAATTAAACAAAGTAGTGCGATGCTAAACCCGATGCCCAACCAGCGGCGACGTCGTCCGGCCGACCACAAAAACTGGGCCGGACTCGTTCGCTGGGAGTAAACACAGGGATTAGATGCTGGGACTGGGAGGACACTCTGGAAGAGAGAGAGAGAGAGAGAGAGAGAGAGAGAGAGAGAGAGAGAGAGAGATGGGCAATACAATTTATTAATTATCTCCGGGGATGAAATGTTGCGTTTTGCTCGACGATCTCATTTCTACCCGCGGTGTTAATCCGAGGTATTGAAGGAATTAATCGCACAATATACAGCCATCACAGAGAGAGAGAGAGAAAGTTGTAATCCTTCTCATCTCTGCTTTTATCTCTACCCGCGTCAAAGTGGAGAGCAAAGAGGCAACACCTAAAGCGATACTTTATAATTTATATCGTCGACTGACTTGACGCGCTCGGGGTCGAACCGAAGACCTCCATGCACATCTAGGGCACACAAATCACGTTCGTAATAATCAGGTTCATAATTCACATTCACAAATATTTTAACTTATCGTGGAAATTGCATTAACCTACTTTTCAAAAACCAATTATTAACAAGGAAAATTTAAAAAATCGTCGAAAAAGATGCAAAGAAGGTTTGGTATATTTGTTTTAAGGGCGTGTCAACCGTTAGGTCATGATGCGCCACCCTGGCCAAGGTAATAACCGTGCTGGACATAACTCTATTATTAAAATCAAAAGCAGATTCTCTCGTAAAGCAGGAACGTTATCCCACATAAAGCAGCACAAATGAAAATTACAATTTTCCTCTGCCTTCCTGGAAAACATTAATAATGTGGCTTTCATGGTGCAGAATTTAAAATGTTTTAATGTGTATTAGATTTTGTTTGGGGTTTGCGAAAGTGGATTTTACTTGATGTGTGTTTTAATATCAGTTTGCGTGGAGTTTATTTCGTTATTCGCTGTGCACCCCAAAAACATTCCCACCCTGGCCCATTAGTTCACAGGTGTCTATTTTATTGTAAATAACAACTAACAAGGATATATGTTTTCATGCGTAGTGATATATCGACATATTAGGCAACGCAATAAAGACAAAAGAGCCAAATAATAAAAGCAATTATCAATCCGTGCTGGAATAGAGCACTCGAGGAAGTGTGGAGATATCCTGTCATTTGACAGACAAGTACTTGGATTGATGACAGCCAGGGATGCGAACCATTCAAGTACTTATGGGTGATTTGAGTACAATCGAAGAAATGTTTCTAAAACGCACTGTGAGGATTTGTTTTCCAATTATGAATGCGGAGACGCTCATCCTTCAACACGAAAGAAAAGAAGCGTTTGCGAAGCAACCTAGTTTATTATCATTTTCACGCAATTAAGTAGTTCCTCCTCCCGGTGCCATCGTCCCGCTAAGCCTCGTGCCCTCTCCAACCCCTCCAGGTAGATAATTAGTTGCAATCCTCCTCGCCAGGGCGCCCGCTCGCCGAGTTTCATCGTCCCGCTAAGCCTCGTGCCCTCTCCAACCCCTCCAGGTAGATAATTAGTTGCAATCCTCCTCGCCAGGGCGCTCGCTCGCCGAGTTTCATCGTCCCGCTAAGCCTCGTGCCCTCTCCAACCCCTCCAGGTAGATAATTAGTTGCAATCCTCCTCGCCAGGGCGCCCGCTCGCAGAGTTTCACTAGAATCGAGATAATTAAGGATAATTACCGGTCCTGTATACATCTCGCCGGAGTTTTCACTTAATTACAGAGCGCGGGCCGGGGGCTGACAACTTTGTTGACGCTCCTTGTCACTGACAGGAGGAGATGTTCGGCTGCAAGATTGTATAAATATATATTATATCCGGCCGGGAGGTTTTACAAAGTTTTACACAAGCCTGAGTAATATGCTACCCTTCTTCCTGCACGTCGTGTAAGCAGGTCTTGCGTATGCTATACTGTAACCTTGAAGCCAACTAGGGCCTGATGGGGGCCGCCATCTTGGGTGTCCAATGTTATTTCTTATGGAGCGGCCATGTTGGAGGTCAAAACTTTACATATTTACGGCAAACATGCCTTTGTGCACTGCGTTGAAGTGCACAAAACGATTTGTCAATGCGAAAACCTAATCGAAACCCTAATCGTGTTGTTTATTTAGTCCTACAGTAAGAAAACCCGGTAAATTAGTCCAACTTCACTTCTCAACATCTTGCAGGAATAAGCATCCTCTATTCGCTAAGTATATTATAGCGATCAGTGGTGCAGGCGCGGCAAGCAGTAACAAACCCGCTGTAGGGTTCACATCAGTTTCCACCCGGAGTCACCACTAAAGAAACATAAGCCAGACAATACTTTGAGAGGCGGAAGGTTTGATATTGTACTATCCTTGGCAGCAAGGTTTACAACTTGTTGTGTCTGTGGAGTGATTCTGGGGGCATGGGAACGGGGCTAGCCCCCAGAGAGTTAGAATATCTATTCACTCGGCACTTCTTACAATATTGACGCTGGAACAAGCTCAGTACAATAACGGTTTGATTCCCTCCCTATGTTAGGTACCCGTACCCGTGCTTGTTTGGTTTGGCTACTGATGTGTTTTCAGGAATTCAATTGAGCCGTAATTACTTGTATATGTGAAGAAGCCGTCAGCGGTGGCCCATACGATTAGGGCGCTGGTCCGAAATGTAGGGTATAGCTCTACGAGGACGTAGGTTCGAATCCCTCATAAGGCATGTTTTTTGTAATCGTCCTTCATCTTGATCTTTCACCACTCATCGTCTCGAATAGCCTTATTGCATTCATCTTATACGTTGAGGAAGCATCCTTGGTGTATCGCACGTGCCACGTAGCTCCTCTAAATGTCAGACGTGCACGTGTCACTGAAGCAAGTCATTAGGAGGCTGCAGCTGACAGCCTCACAGCAGACACCGGAGAAGGGAATTAATTAACATCTCAGACGACGGGAAATGGGAAATAGCGAATGAAAAACTATTTAACGGAACAACATTTCTAGAAAACACGTGACTGATTAGAAAACTAGCTCACTGGTTCGAGGGCTGTGACTCGGTAACAAGTATACTAGGAAAACGCTAAAGTCCCGTCGCGTTGATGGATGAGCGTTTTTGTAAGTTTTTAGTTTGCGTGGGATCTCTTTACTTATCAAGTGCTTTTTGAACGCATTGTAGGTGATTGTTGTCAAGTTTCTATTGTTATTGTTATTAAATACCTCAAAAAACTTAATTTAAAACCTTTATTTATATGGTTTCTGGATAATGTTTTCAACTTTTTCTTTCAAAAAGCAATACATCACTATAACCTTAATGTCCATGTGAAATATGAACGTTCTAGCCCCACCCGTTTGGTCAGAATCGGCCAAAATGTCACGAAAATATCGCACTAAAAATCGAAAAAAATCGTAAAAGTACGATATTCATGAGAAATATTTCTTCGATTGTACCCAAAAACGTGGCAGGTCTAAGTTCAGAGATTTCGGAGGTCCCCTCTTATTTTCATCAAGATCGCTATGCCGTTTGCCCGGAATCGAGCGAACAAACAGACAGAAAAAAAAAAAAAAAAAAAAAACATTGGAGCTAAATTTTTTGAGGGGTCAGTGAAATTGAAGTTTTCGCTTCGCTCATCCAATTATACAGGACGACTACACGTCTCTCGTGAGAATCCTGATCATCGGCCATTGCATGACTTTGGACCACTAGTATAACCTTTGGGTTTAGTGTAGAAATGCAAAGGTATAACTAGTTCATACCCACGCTGATACCACTAGCAGCAACTAACGTGGTCGTCTCCGAGTTCCGGCGAGGGTATTTCTTGAGATCTAGACGCCGGGCGATCACAAGTAAATACGTGTTAACGAGGGGAATTTACATAGGATATTTCAATTTACTAAGCACGTTTTTCCTACCCGGTTAACTAGGTTAGTCGGGAAGATAAATTCAAGGCAGCGTTGCCACCTCTCCAGGGATAACGGCAACACTGTAGGATAGGTAACAGGCCTACATCCACCGGGCAACAAAGCAACACTCGGCTACAGCAATGAAACAAAGGAATTGAACTCGATGACACTGGTTGTCTAATGTCTTGTCTAGGACATCGAGAAACTGAAATATTACGGTCATAGGGAAAGGAAAAGTAGTGGCCATGGAATCTACCAAACTGTTCAAATGTGAGCTATTGGATAGTTTCCACGCCGTGACATTGACTTAATCCTGAAATTTGCAATTTGTACTTTGTAACAATTATAGTTTCATGGTAGATGCCGAGTCTTGCTAATTGCCTCGTGTACGGTCACTCCATGAAATGGATGTGATTAGTTGTTATTTATTTTACCTCAGTTCTCCGTATTCTCTTATTCATTTCGGCCTGGCTCTTTCTCTATAGTCCTCTCATCAAGAATATCTTCTGTTAGTCCAAACCAGCTTGGACTTAGCGTCTTGGAGTTATTCTGTAAACAAAAAATTATATAAGTTCAGCTCAGGATAGTATGCCACTTTTGACGATAAGTACATTGCACAAAATAATATATACATATGTTGTCAAAAGTAATATTAATTGTGGGGTTCGTGATAGATAAATGTAATGAAAGATGGAATAAATTAAAAACTACATTTTTGTGCTGAGAAGATTACAACATGCACATAGATAATCTCCCTTTATATTTCGTTAAAGACAGAGATATTGGGGATGGGGGGACGGTATCAATGGTGAAGCCCTTTGGAATGGAGGGAGTTTTGTGTGAAGACATGGATGTTAACTGAAGCCTTAAATGCGAGTGTGTGGGATGGTTTTGGGGGGAAATAATCAATTCTTTAATCAGTGGGAGGAGGTCTTGGTTGCTGCACACGAAGATTGGGATGGAGGAAGAAGGTTGATATAGGCATAGGGAATACGTCACTACTTTCAGGACAGAGATGGGGAAACTAATGTTATCAGATTAGATAAAAGAAACTAGTGAAACAGGTATTTATTCATTGAATAAGTGTTTGTTGGACATAACACTGATCGTTATCAATATTTTTAAAAACTCCAGCTTGAAAAAGACTTTTGTATAAAAGTCGAAATATCACAAAGAAAATATTGATAATGAGCAGTGTTATGTCCTATAAACACTTACCTTATCTTGAAACCTGGTCGATTTTAAAATCAATTATGAAAATAGGAGATCAGAAGCTTGGAATTATATTATATTCTTAAACACGATGGATCACTATGTAACGGTGTTGAAAAAATGCTTTTCTATGCACAGTACGAGTGGCTGGCCAGCGATTGTGTGCAGAACCCTTGAAACGTATTTCTCAACTTCAATTTATTGGGACCGACTCCGAACTATCATGGGCATTATTTTACAGAATCTCATGTCCATTATTTTCTACTATCAAATTTTTTTACAATTTAAGAAGCGATTCAAAATTGGAATAATTCACATTTTTAAAATTAATATTTGTAAATTAACCCTTTCACTAGGGTGTAATACTTTATCTTCAATGTCATCCCATGGCTGCCCACATTTATGTACATATGTGTGTCTAAGATGTCCCTCATCTCAATGCATTGGCCATCTGAACAATATGATACTATTATGGAATTGTTGTTGTTGTAGCATATGAATTTACCCTAAGACACCACCCCTTCTAAAAGTCGTGTCCCTTAGTTTTTGTCATTAACATGGCAACTTCTGTTTGTGTTTTTTTCACCCCCTTGTCGCAGAACTTTTTTTTTGCAATGATAAGTAAAATGTAAAAGATAAAAAGTTAATTAAAGCTATGCCTAAGGGTAGCTTTCATGTTCCATTATTACACTACAAAATGTAATAAAACGTCGATTTGTAGGAAAGTCTCTTTATACTATGTCATTCTCATGGCACAAGTAATTAGGCTTAATAATGAAAAAAATATATATACATATATATTTCTGTAGTTTCAGGGTAGTTTTTTTAGTCTAATTTGCTAGGGAGTGCAGTACTTTTTCATTTGTACCATATGAATAGGGGTGAATAACCTCAATTTTGTCATTCCCATGGACAAACAATTATGTCATTCCCATGGACATGGAAAAAACATGGTAATGCTAATCTTACAGGGAAGAGGGAATGGGACACATTTGGCAGTTAGCAAATAGCTATTCGCTCGGCCAAGATGCATCCGACGTACATGAAACTTTGCAAAGTTGTCAATGAAGCATACATGGACGGCCCTGTGGTCATAGATTTTCAAAATTTTGCCTTAATCAGCCAGAAAAAAATCACGAATAAAGTCAATTTTAGAGATTTTTAACAAAATCAAAATTCGTGAAAACTAATTTATTTTTTATAAATTATTTTAAAACAAAATTTGGAAATGTGTTACTGCAGCGCCCTATATTTCCACATACGTGACATATATTTAAAATTTCAAACACCTGTGGTGTCAGTCGGCCGAGCGAACAGCAATTTGCCTAAAACGCATGTCCTATACTCTCTTAAAACAAAATTTAAAAAAACGATCTCTGCTCGATTCATTAATGTGTTCAGTATCCTTCCTTATACACCCAATTTTTTTTTTTAAATTTTGACAACATTTAATTTAAAAAAATAACATAATGATAATATTCCATTTTTATATAATGACCCAATTGATTATACGGAAACCAATACAGAACTTACAAACTCCATCTCACCGGATTTTATGATTTTGATTTTGATGGATTTTATAATTCCTGGACTGAATTCCATGTGCTGTACTGACTGGGTAACATCAAACACCCATGCCTGCACTTGGGGTCGTGAATCGTGATGCTCCAACACAACTTTGAGATTAAAATATAACTTTATTATGGATTAAGTTCTCGTAAGTAGATTAACTTAGTCGAGTTTGTCAACAGCTAACTCAATAAGTTGGTGACCCCGGGCAGCCCACGTAAGCAATACAGAATATGTTGACAAGCTGGAGGTGAGGGTGGCTACAGTTTCACCTTAATATTGTTACCCTGTCCCCACGGCTCTCTGAGGGGCTCTCATTCTCGCTCAGTTCGCATGAACGACTGAAGAGAAGCTTGTAGCTGCAGTCAGTACCGGGGATCGAACCCCGAACCAGTCTCGCGCGAAGAGTCCAACAAGCTGAGTGCACTAACAACGTTCACCGACTCCAGCCTCTTTGGTAAATACGGCAACCTATTGATCAGTGGTCATCGCAAAGAGTTTTGATGTTTTATAAACTGATGACGTCAAAGTTTTTCCAATACTAACTTTCTCAAAGCGGCTCCGAGATGAAAAGAAGCTTCAAGGAATCCCGGGTAGTTTTCCTTCATATCGTGTTTCTATAACTCGCCTACGTTTAGCTTAAACTCTTTGAGGCTGGAACTAGCTAGCGTTCATTACTCTGAGTTCGAGGAAATATCTCGTTGCGATTAGAATTAAACTGGATGAGCACTGAATAAGTGGATGAAACATTTCAGACAGCAATTAATTAATTTTAATTTACAGTGTTGCTTGCCGTCTACTAAGTAGTTAGGGTGTTCAGACTTCAGAGAGGTGGGAGATACAACCAATGCTGCTAATACACCGTGCAGTCAGGATTGCCGGTGGATGGTGTCGCTCCGATGACCTCTGGAATAAGAGTCTCGCGTGTCTGTACCAGCAGTGATGTTGTACAGCCCTGCTCCAGCTTTACGACGAGGCGTCGCGACGCCTCCTACACGCTACGTACGCTGACCCATCATCTCGCCGAGCGAGCCACGTCCCACTGTGTCTTGTCATTGTAATCACGTCATATTCATTAGAAGTCTGTCACGCCTGTTAAACACGGCGTCGCTGGTAATTATAGCGGGCTCGTCGTCAACACTGTGTGGAGCAGAGGACACTGATTGATCTGCCTCCGTATCCGAGCTCAGAGCATTCCCAGTAATAACATACCCAGCTTTACTGCTTTCCATGCTCGGTAATACAACTTTATTAAAATTCATGGGAAGAGGTTTTATTGCTGTACTTTATGTTGTGGTGAATGCTCGTCCTGGACTTTATGCACAGCTTTATTCAAATCGCCTCTTGTCATACTAACACCCACTACTGATTGTAAAACCCCAAGCGTTAGACTCGGGACTCTTGATGCGACAGGTCGCAGGATCGACACCCACCACCATCAATACAGATAAAAGTTTCCTTCACAAAAAAAACTACACACATAAAGGCTACTGCTGTGAAAAGTCCTTAAAAGACCTTGGAGATTTGTTTACAACTATTCCAACTCCCCAAAGTCATCGCTCAAATAACCCTCCGACGAGGGGACTAGTTGTTCCTCATCGCTCAAATAACCCAACGCTATCGCCGGCCCGGCACCTCCACCAAGTGACCGCTTGGGCGCCGCAGCCAAGTCGCTGTGCGCTAGAAAATTGAGAGTTGGATGGGACTTTTTAAAGGTGTCATCCACCCTTGTTAAAAACTAAACTGTTATAATCGGAGGGATTTAGGTTCATAAACAACATCGATTTTTTTTAATGTGCGAACATTCTTTTTGGGTGGAAAATTGAACAAAACACGCTCAATATCACTTTCCGGATGTAGTAACCTCTCCTTATCCGTCTACTAAAAAGCCTATAATTAGTCAATTTCAATTGTCCAGCGATTCTGACAACGTTTAAATTTTACATGGCACTAAGGTAATAGTGACATTGCCAAGAAAATTAATTTAAAATTGCAAATCAACTGCAATTATTGTAAATTTGAAATTGTTCTGTAAATTCAATATCGCCTAACTTGGCAGGGATGGAGTCAAGTGATAATTTGTATTCGTAGAGCGCAAATGTGGATGTGTGTGCGTAAGCTTGACTCTTCTGTCAGATCTCAACACTTGTGAGTGTGTCAGGCTTGGCTGTTGTATTACAAGACGCGCACAAACTATTTTATCACACAGACCCGGCACCTCCACCAAAACTGTGTTTGTTTCATTTTGATATTAAAATTTCCAGCTCGACAGGTTTTTATGATAGTTTAATTACTGTACCGTATTAATTATTAAATACCTTCAATTAAATTTTGTTTCGTACAATACAGGAGCCTTACACTCTCTTGGTATTTGTAATAACGCTTTATTTCACAAATTACAACGAAACAAGATAATTAATTAACAGTCTTCATTGTCATCATCTTCAAAAAGCTTTCCTAAAATACAAATTCAATTAAGTCTCTTGTCTCGTATAGTTCGTGTTAGCGAATCCCAGGTCTTCTTCTTCTTCTTCCTCCTGCACGGGGTTGTGTTGTGTGTGGGCGGCAGCGTTCTCAAATTAGATTAAAGTATTAAACATGGGTTATGTGATTGCACCCCCGGCTCGGACGCCTAATTGAAACTAATGGTTGTTCTGATGTTGTTATTCACCCCTAAAAGATCAGGGTTGTAGCAATAAGCGCTGCATGCATGGGCGTAATACAGCAACAACGTAGTCCAGGAATGTTTTAATATAAAAAAATATTCGACTATGTTTAGCCACGTAAAATAGAAAGGTCAAGTTAAAAAGAACGAAAACCTTCAACAGCAAAGAAGAATAGAACGCTACATTATACTTACAAGGCACGAGGGAACTTTGGGGTCCATTGTGTAATGTTTTCGAAAGTTAATATTCCACCGATTCAATACATTATATTTTATGTAGCAGAAACGCAACGTACTTTTTAAGAGCCTCTATTTGAAGGAATTGACTAATTAGATGTTCGGCAAGTTCTTATCCATGCGGAAATAAATCATATTCTTAAGAAACATTTATTTGTGTAATTTTTTGTCATATAAATTAATTTTAAAGTTTGATTTAAACAAAGCTTCCTGACGTTAGTACCGGTCATAATAATCAAGTCCTCAATGAAATCCACCTCTCTCGCCACTGACACAATCGCACACCTCTCACTATTGAGTTATCCGCGATGTAATTGCTGGTGGCTATATATTAATGTTCGTATAAAGCTGTGGTAGGGATGCGTATATTGGTTTGTGATAGTGGATTAATAATTTATCTTCCATCTAACCTACGATGGTCTGTTAATTCGACGCTGTTGTTAAACACAGGGTGGCAGAATTCCGAGAAGTTGATAAAACAACCATCTTGAACTCTCTGGATTACAACCCTTGGAAAGAAGGAGGTGCTTACATGACATGCAATATCATGGTTGGCTACATAAGGTCCAACGAACTTGTTTCAATCTTTCACTTACATGTTCCTTCCCGTAATACTCGTCTTCCTTCTACCGTCAACAACTTATCGTCCAACAAACTCTATCTTGACACATTCTCTCCGTGCAATGTAATGTCTTGTTATCGTGTTTTTGTTTTTCATGTTTGTGTATTGTGTGAGTATTCTGTGTGATTACTTAGTTCTCTATTGCTATGTGCATGGTGGTATATATCTTTAGGTGATTTCACTGCCAGAATTCTGTGGGTCGCTTAATGCACGCAGTGCAGGCGGTCGCCTACAGAATGCGCGACGTGTCAGGTGGTAGTCACGTGACATAGAACTTACAAGATGGCGGCCTTGGGGACCAATCAGATGGCTCGAATTCGGAAATTCGAATGTTCCGCCTACGGATCTGAATGCACGGCCTTCAATAAAGTGCATACACACCGCCATCTCTCGAGGTATTAGAGTCGATAAAGAAGTTTGGAAAAACTTCTTTATCGACTTTCTCGTCACGTGACTACCACCTGACACGTCGCGATCCTGGCGGATTCCGTCTGAACTGCGTGCATTAAGCGACCACAAAAATAGCATTGCTGGATACGCAAGTGAAATCACCTAAAGATATATACCACCATGGCTATGGGTATCAATTTAAAATGGCATGCTGTATTTCAAACTTTCTATTAAATAAAAAAAAATGATTTAATTGTTATTGTATCGGTGGAATTCTACGTTTGATTGTGATTTATTTAACGAGAAACTATGTAGAGTGCATTGCTAATGAGGTCAAAGAAAGTGCACCGCGCATACATCACATTAGACTGCACCCAACTCACAGAAAGTGCACCGAACACCTACAACATCACTCCAGGCTGCACCCAACTCACAGAAAGTGCACCGAACATCTATGACACCACATACACCAGGCTGCACCAGGCTGATACTAGTGAAACACGTTGAAACGTTTCTCGCAAGAAACAAAAGTTACAACAAAACGAAAGGTTGTAAAGTTTTGTTCTTCTGTTTTCCCGGTTTAATTAAACAGTTACATCTTCTCTTAAAACTTTACTTTTAACTTATAACTTTTCAGGAGAGCTTGCTGTAAGCTAATTAAAGAAAAAAATGTTGTTAACTTTGCCTTATGAGAACAATGGATTTTTGGGATAACTAAAACAGCTGTCAAGTAAGGAAATCATGTTGTTTATTATACTAGGAAACTTCGCAAACGCTTTTTCAGACGCGTTGTTGGATGAGCGTTATTTTTTTTAATAAACGAAAAAAAGTTAAATTTAAAAAAATGCGATTTTCCTGAGAAATAATTTTTTGATAGAGCTCAAATTTCATTGGAATATATAAATTTATAAAATTAAGGTTCTGTGAAAAAATCATTACAATCGGATAAAGCATGTAGGTGTTACAAGTTGAAGAATTTTTTAAAGAATTTGTTTAAATCGAAAAAAATCGTAAAATTGCGATGGCGCTCAAAAACGTGCACGGCAGGTCTTAGTTCAAAGATTTCGAAGGCCCCATGAAAATTTCATCGCAATTGGAGTATCGGTTTAGACGGAATCGTGCTAACGAACACACAAAAATACAAACAGAAAAAAAGAAAAAAGAAAGAAAGAAAAAAAACATTCCGGATATTTTTTCAGTGTAGTAAATGGAATCTTCGCTTCGCTCGCTACGCTCATCAATTATAGAGTTCATAATTTCATACGCAGAATGTGCCGTTATTGTTTGTTCTTTTACGTGTCAATATTTTATTTGTCTGTATTGTGTATTGCGAAATGTATTAATTGTTAGCCTATTGTATTTGTATTGATATTGTACTGATGAAATGATTTCATTCGCTAAATAAAGAATATATCATTACTTCTCTCGCCCAAAGAGTTTACCCCGCGCGTTGCTTATAAACACCCCCACTAGACTTTCAAGGGGGGGGGGGGATCAATGCATACCCCACCATATGCCTCTCCTCCATATTGCCAATTCCTAGATACGCTGCTGCTTTCTATATTAGTTTCATAAATTACGGTATAATGAAAATGTGAAAATATGTAATTATTTAAACAAATAAGTTATGTCAATATAGTTGCACCACCTCTGATGAAAGAAAACTTGCCCTCCTTACAAATGAGGGCTAGATCCGTCCCTGTGATATTCGTTGACTGAAACTCTGATAAGATACTCTCAGGCCTTGGCTTATATTTCTTACGAGTGGCAGCGCTACCCAGTGGAGAGTGTGTTGAATGATAGAGGTAGCTCACGCGCTACACACGAGAGGTCGCTGCTTCGACACCCGCCACGACTCAGTCTGAACCGTGTTCCAAGGTGCCCTAGTCATATAGTCATACGTAACATTTGTATTTCACCGAGCCAAGTTGTTCAACCTTCGTATTGTGACTGAAAAACAAGATTCGTTAAAATAACGTACGAGATAAATAAAAAATAAATAGGCCTACATTCGTATATTATTTTCACACCCAGTAACATAATTGATTTTCAGTGGGGTGCTTTAATGTAAAGCGGACCAAGCCAACCCTGTCACCACCGACGTATGAGCGAAGCGAAGACTTCAATTTCACTGACCCCCCAAAAAAATTAGCTCGGGTGTTTTTTCTTTCTTTTTCTCTGTCTGTTTGTTCGCGCTTTACCGGGCAAACGGTACATGCGATCTTAATGAAAATTGGAAGGACCTTCGAAATCTCTGAACTTTGCCCTGCCACGTTTTTTAGTTAATCGAAGACATATTTTCTCATGAATATCGTACTTTTCGATTTTTGACACAGGTGAAAATTCCAAATTCTATGCCTTTAATGCAATGTTCATGAAACTTTGGGGATAGGTAGAAAACAACAAAACAAATTGAAAATATACCAAACCATTTTCCAAATTTTCAACTTTTCAACCCCTAAAAAACCCTAAAACCACCCCAAAAACCGTCAATGCTAGGGAAACATGTAATTTCTATACCCTTCGACATAGAAGTCTTAAATTAATTTTAAAATCTTCTATTGGATGTATGAAATCAGTGTAATGTATACTAGTTCTGCTGAACTAAATGAAATAAAGAACATACATACATACATTGGCTCTGCATAACAATCTTGTGTATGGGTTTTAAGTTTTAACTTTACACAAACTGTGTAAACAAAAACACAAACTTTAAAGGTTTTAATATACGTTTTTGAGGTGTATAATAATTAACAAATTAATTTAGAAACTTGACAACAATCACCTACAATCGTACAAAAAGCAAGTCTTCGGGCCGAATTGGTATTACCATAGCAATTTAGTACCTACTGAATAAAAATTATACCAATTTAACAAAAAATATTTTGCAATGGAAATTGAAGAAGTAAAGAGATCCCACGCATACTTAAAACTTTTAAAAAAAAGCTCATCCATCAACGCGACTAAAAAGGCGTTCGCGAAGCGGCCTAGTACGTCTACAATCAACGGTGGTACCCATCTTCTAGCTCCCAACAGGTAGAAATTTTAAATAGACCGCTGAGTTTACAATAGTTGGCCGTGTCGTCGCTTGGAGCGCTTCAATCATTGATCTGTCTGCATTCTATTGCCAACCTAAACAACTTTGTTGACAACAGTTGCTAAAGTTAACGCTTGGAGCTCTTCAATCTTACGACAACCTGCGCTCTAGCGTGGAGAGAACCAACTACTACCAACACGTGCCGCGCGAAACTTGAGGTGACTTCGCATTAAGATTATTTTATTTAATTAATCGATGTATAAGTACTTGATTGATTGATTGCCTCAAAGACTATTCAAGACGATGACGTTGACGACCTCACCACACAATCTCGTCTTGATTAGACAATCACAGATAAGAGAACAAATCGTCGGATACAACTTAGCCGGAGTGATTATAACAATAATTAACATGCTAATAATATAAAAACAATTAATTAATCAATAACAATAATTGCGACCCCTCGCTAACGAGTGTCCTTGCATCTCTGGATGTGGCGAGATGAAGTACTATTTAAACATATAGAGCAGGACAGACGACTACAGTACATATTTCCTAGGCAACCTGTCCAGGGAGAGCTCCATCATGTCACCATATTCATAGGTAGGTAGGGTGCAATGATAGTTGGGGAGGAAATGACCAAGGAATACTCTATGGAACTGAATATCAGCTTTGGTCAACTCTAATGTATCGTCAGAGACAGCTCTGGCGTAGCGAGTGAGACTCTGCTACGAAGAGGCACGGGTTCGAATCCCGGGAATGGTAACTCTGATCAAATGTTTTTTTTTCGAGATTTCCTTCAATAATTTTTGTGAATGTTGAGAATTAGTTCTCTAAAACAACCAACAGATATTCCCGAGTTATCCCCCTAAGAGTAAGAGGCCCCAATCTGCCAACATGGCAAAACAAGTTTTTCTTTATCCTACATTTGAGGGTTTCAGACCCGGTGTTGTATGTGTAAACAAGAACACATGCTCGTTCATTGCATAATCCTAAGCTAGTTAAGACCGGGCAAAGCTGATAGACTTTGAGCCAACTGTAGGTATACCTCCCCCCCCCCCCCGGGGCGGAAGGTCTGAGGGTGGTTTAAGGTACTTTTATATATTGACTTTCGATTTCCGCTTGTTAGCCATCACGGTTTTGGTGGGTGTACCCACCAGGGGTGACCAAAGTACCCACTGTAAAAATAAAAAAAATAAAAAATTCGGTGGTAATGGGGCCTACACAATCCTCCCCCCTACGCAGAGCGGAAGATCTAAGGGTGGTTTGACGCCCTTAAATATATTTAATTTGAGTTTAGTTTGCAAGATATCATGGTTTGGGTGGGTGTTCCTACTAAGGATGACCAAAGTACCTACCGAAAAAATAAAGAATTTTCAATTTCTATCGTAAATGGACTTTCCTAAACCTGCCACACACCTAGGCCGAAGGTCTAAGGGTGGTTTAAGGTACTTCTATATATCGACTTTTGATTTCTGCTTGTTATTCGTCACGGTTTTGGTGGGTGTACCCACCAGGGGTGACCAGAATACTTACTTTAAAAATGAAAAATAATACATTTCGGTTGCAAAGGGGTCTTTGTAAACCTGCCCCTACGCAGGGCGGAAGGTATGAGGGTGGTTTTAGGTACTTTAATATATTAGTGTAAGTTTATGCTTGTAAGATAAAATGGTTTAGATGGGTGTACCCACCAGGGATGACTGAAGTACCCACCGTAAAAATACATATCTGTCGATTTATATCATAAATGAAATTTCCTAAACCTTCCCTACAACTGGACCAGAAGGTCTGAGGGTGGTTTTAGGTACTTTTATGTATTGACTTTTGATTTCCACTTGTTATCCGTCATGGTTTTAGTGGGTGTAACCACCAGGGGCGACCAAAGTACCCACTGTAAAAGTGAAAAATATTAAATTTCGATCGTAAGCGGTCTTCGTAAAACTCCCCGTACGCAGGGCGGAAGGTCTAAAGGTAATTTTAGATACTTTTATACATTGAGTTTATATTTAAGCTTGTAAGCTGCCTTAACTTTGGTGGGTATACCCACCAGAAGTAAATTAATTTCACCGCGTAAGCCGTAAACAATAATAAATTACTAATTTTGCTTGTGAATGAACCAAACATTGACATTAAGCGTTGTACCCTATCGACTTGTGGTCTAATTAAATTAATTATTTTACTTTGTAGGGTTGTACAAACGATGACAAACAAATCTATATTTTAAATCTAGCAGCATTAAATTGAATGCCATTTATGACCGAATTGATCCACTTTGGTTGGTGTAACAAGAACAAATGTATAATAATCACTATAGCTGCTATGCTTTAGATGTGGCTTGTTTACTTTCAATATGTTGGTGGGTACACCCACGATGGGATTTCAAGTTGATTGTATTTGTATATAAAACATGGAATTTATTTTTATTTTTAAAATAGTTTAAAATGCTGCATATTAGCATTGAGTATAGATTAAAGAACATGAGAAATTACGTAAATCATGTTACTAGACATTAAAATATTGTATAAAGTTTAAATTATATAAATAATAAAAATAATAAATTATACTAGGTGATCAACTAAGATGCAACCCTATCTTTATTAAACTTGTCGTTTACAAGTCTTGTAATGATAAATACCAGTGGTAGGTAGCATTAATGCCACACTTTTAATAACAATGTAATGGTACATGCATAATGGCTTATTGCATGGTATTCTGTAATGTCAACTTGTAACCGAATAACCCTAAATGGGTTTTGTTGAGAAACCCTACTATGTGTCCATAATGGAAGCCAAAGCGGGAAAATATATTTAACGAAATGAAAAACATGTTATACAAAAATATATAGATAAATTATATAAATATGTGCACAATTTGATAATTTGAATGATGAACGAAGCTAACTATCAATAGAAGCAATCTGTGTCTACTGTCGCTCGCCTAACTATTTCTCCTTAGATATCTGCATAATGTGCGTAAGCACACACGCACAATATTATTGTAAATCAGTTTTTTAACTGAATATGAGACGTTAAATAAATAAATAAAACCCACATCTTATTCCTTTTTTGAGGTGATTATTATCAGTTCTGATGCAGGGTCGCAGTGCGGCGTTAATCTAGTACCCGAGTTAAATGATAATTCGATACAACGGACTACTAATGTTTTTATGGCCAATTAACACTAAGCAAGAAAATATGGTAAATAAAAATATAATAACATCATTTATTTGGACAGCGCGGTTACTAAAATGTTGTCAGTAAAAGATTTTGTATATAATAACCTGCTTATGAGCATTTTATAATGTTGCTACGAATTACACAACAAAATAATGCCAAGTAGTATATAATATACTGGTCCTTTGAGTTATATGTATTATTATATACATCAATTAATTGAAATTTATTGATGATAAAAAATATGCATCTCACTTATAACATATTCAAAAGTAATAGAAACTATTAACTTTTGTAGAGTTTTGTAAATTATAATTTGTATTGCACGGATTTGTACAGGCAAATTGTACCTATATTGCATGGTAGCCAGCTTAATATGTTTATCTTTGCTTCAATACCGATTGCCTCTTTAAGACTAAATGATTCAGTTAATTAATTATAATTTATCCTATTATACAGAACACTTAATATATAGAATATTTCAACGAAAAAAAAAGTCGTATACATGCAATTTATTCTGTAGTTGCATAAATATAGGCGCTCCACGCTAAGAAAGGAGTTGCGCGCGCTTTTAACGGGTGAATTGTAGCCATTCAGCAGGCTCCAATTTAAAATAACGATCGCTGATTGGCCCGTCGAAAACGCGCGTATCTCCTTTCTTAGCGTGGAGCGCCTATAATACCAAATTTTCGGAACTTTTAAACAATTTAAATTAAACAAATACATAGTTTTTGATCGAAATACATAAAGACTATGCTTATTATATTTATTCAAACTAAATATAAACAAAACATCAAACGGTGTGACCATAATTTCAGAATACGGCATGCGGCTTCCCACAGCGAGGTTTTTCGAGTGTTTTTTGACAAATTTGACCCAAAATGCATTATTAACATATGCATAAAATTACATATTTTTAATCTACTCATCAAGACCTTTCATTTGAATAGTCACATGCCCATAAAGGAACGAAAAATTTTCATGTTGTCCAAAACAGCATAGGGTGCTATCTCCGGATATAGTAATGATATCTCCCTAAAGTTAATTTCTAAAATTCGAAATATTTAATTGAAATGAAATTATGAAGAAAAACTAGACCATTTGCGTATAGTTGGCTCTAAATAAATATTTTTAGTTTTGGGACAAAAATGTTTGGTCACCCCTGGTGGGTACCTCACCAAAGTCATGATGGCCATCAAATCATAATCAAAATGAAAATGTAATATAAATAGCTTCTCGAAACCACTTTGTGTTTCCACTTTCAAACCTTCCGCCCGGGGGGGGGGGGGGGGGGGGGAGGGTTTGGATTAGCTGGCTCATGGACTATGATGTGAACTCTGCAGTGGACATCCTTACTAGTTTTATATCAAAAGCTTCTGAGTTAGTATCGCGTATAGTACAGATGACCACTTTGTTATTACATGAATTAGGTTGAGTTATTTAGGATCGCCTTGTCCAAATCATCCTGCCCTCTGAGGGTTCAGGAAAGTGTGTTTCCCTTCCCTAAGGACACATTCAAACAGGATTGCCGGTGTGGGGATCGATCCCCGGCCATGTCACAATTCCTCACCGAGGACTTAGGCCTACACACAATGACTAATCTTTGCTTACACCACGGTTGTTTCCTGCAGGACTAGAGTGTTGGGCACCGCACTCACTTCTCTGATTCACTCGCGGCAAATCCCCGTGACTCAAGGGAAGAGGTGCGGTCAGTCTCCTTCCTGTCGTGTCCCCTAGGAGACGTTGCCTCTTTACCGGATATACCTATCCACATGGAAACCCATAAGTGTTGAAGAAATAATACCATAATCCTAACCCAAACTGTTCTCGAACCCGGGTCCCTCGCGCTATCTACCATCTTCCATCTTATAACGGCCAAACATGCTTTCGAGAATAACAAGTCAATGTGGTCTAGAGGTAAGGGAGAGTTCATTCCAGGCAGGAGGCCGGAGTTCGAGACCAAAGCGGAACAACTTTTTGTAACTCTTAGATTTTGAGCGATTCAATCATTCAACCTGTATTTTGCAAATTAAATATGAAAGTCACATTAAATGATTAGTAACGAATCATTCGTTCAAATTTATATATCCTTTCAATATTTTGATTTGAAACAAATATAGCTTTAATAAAATAAACCCAATTATGTAAGTCTTATTTGAGGAAATTCCACAACATATTTAAGGCATCATAGGGACTTGTGTGTGAAAGAGGAAATATTATCGCTGCAACATTGAGTTGATGCAATCAGCGGATCTACTGCTGATAACACACTGAAGTGTCAACGCTTATCTCTCTCACTTCTATGCGACGTAATGAGTGGACTGTGGACGGGCAGCTTCTCAAGACAGTGTGGTATCTTCCTCGTGCCAATTCTTCTCTGATCCCTGGTAGCTCCATGGAGGTGTGAATGTGATGGGTGTCTTGGTTCGAATCCAGGGCAGGCTATCTCTTCAGTGCAGCTCTTCTTGTATAGTCTAGTTTAAGCCTCTCAGGCTCCCGAGACAAGAGCGGGCGAATAAAATGAAAACTAGGATTTTGATTGTGGTTTGCGATAGATTTCGTTTACTCATTATCTAACAAAATAGTTACGCTCTTATTGAAAGGCGATTCACTTTCAATTATCCCAAATGAAACCCACATGAAAGGTTTTTTCTTTGGGGGGATTGTTTGAGAATAGAGCAAAAGGTATTTAGAAACCAATAATCTCAAGTACCAAGCTTGAATACTATCATCATCAGTTGGCAAAGCTACATAGTAAGCTAATAAATCATAAATGTTGTTTGTGTGTGTGTTTACTTGAAGTTGTAAGCTGTCTTGTTGGCACAGCTGAAGGTTACGTAAGATGTTCATGAGAAATCAGAGAGAGCGGAATTATTAGTTTATATATATTTACTAAATGCAGTTAAAATACTGATTTACAAAGAAGAATGGTATAATAAATGAAATGACTTAACAAACTCAACATAATATAAAATAATAAAGGATTTTTGGTTATTTAACCCTTTCAGACCCAAGCAATTTTTTTCTAAATTAAGTAACTTTAAGCAAAAATTCAAATTTCTAAAAAAATTCTAAGATAGTTATTGTTTTTCAAAAAAAATTAATTGCGTTTTTAAGAATTTTGGAAATTTTGTCTTTTGAATAAAAGCTTCATTTTAAGTAGAAATTCAAATTTGAAAAACATTCCTAAAACTATAGGTTTTTTCTGCATTTTTTGCATTTTTTGAATTTTTTGATTCTCAAATAACAGCAATACTATTGATTTACAAAATTTCCGGGAAAACCCAATTTTTTTTTATTTTTAGCCTTTTTTTTTACACATTTTGTATTTTACTCTCCAAAAAAATCACTTTTTGTCTTATTGATGTGGTGAAAAAATGTTTTTTTTTATTCCTAAAAAAAGATTAGTCAAATTGAAAAATCCTATTATTTAGAGCAATACAAATTCAAAAACCCTACCTACACGTTTGTGTAGCAAGGGCCTGAAAGGGAGTTATACTAGCTCTAGCGAAAGAATGCATATTATGTTTTGTAGTGGTGGGGGGTAGTATGAATGAGCGGTAAAAGGGATGTCGCCTTTGTGTATAAAAGAGAAATAAATTCTACCAACACAAGCAAAAATTATCTGTGCTAGATCACAGAGTTCCTCCGTGTGCTAGATCCACGCTGAGCTAGCGTGAATAGATTTGACAAAGTTGTTAGGTTGGGAAAACAATTTCGAGCCATCTGCATTCTTTCGTTGGAACCAGGGGCGCCGACTCCGTGGGTGCTCAGGGGCTGAAGCACCCCTCCAAATAATCTGAATCTAAATAAAAATTCGGCCTATATAATAACAAATATTTTAGCGTTCCTATGGCATTATCTTGATTGCAAATAACAAATCTACCCCCCTAACATACAATGGTAGACTTTCCTGTGAAACAGAAAAGAAAACAGAAATAGAAATTTAAAAAAATACTTTTTTATATGCGATTCCATTCTTTTCGTAAGACTAAACCAACGTCAGTGTCAATGTCCACACTCAATTGTAAAGAGGCTACAATAATAATTTAATAAAATCAGTAACGGATTCAGAAGGGAGGTGGGGCGATTGCCTCCCCCCCCCCCGTTAGATTTTGTTTGCGCGACCAATTACCAATCACCTATGTTCAATTTTCGAAACGCGGTTTTAGGCCTTCGAATGTAGTAAATTCGTAAATTTTCTCGCCTTCGGCGATAAGAGACACTTACGGCTGAAACTTTCAAACAAACTCTGATTTTGCAAAATCGCACTACCTTCCCCTTCCCATAGATACGTGGATATGTAGTTTTCGATTTATAATTATATGACAATCTTGAGAAAAATCCCCCTCTTCCCAAAGAATCAGGACCAGAGCCGCTACTGAATAAAATGTCTCCAATTCATGACAATTAAAAATGATAATTTCCTTCTCAATGTCAATGAAGTATTTCAGCACCCCTCGGATTTTCGAAAACCCGGTGCCCCTGGTTGGAACCACTACACATACAGTTTTTTTAAAGTTATAAGCATTAGTAAGGGTCCGGTTCCACGAACGGCAGAGAGGGTGGGGGGTAGGAAGCCTAGAGGTAGGCCGAGGAGAGGAGAGCCTGTGATACAGGGAAACAGACCACCCTGGTCACATGGTCAATTGGTCATGCAGGCCCCTTGCCCTGATCTTTGCCCCCACAGATAGGGAGCTATCTCACGCGTCACAGCAGCCTTGCAACTGTGTTTGTTGGCAGCGGTGTAGCCTACAAGACCTTGTTCTCTTTAATGTTGTTTGTTGCAGTGCAGCTGCTAAGCGGTCTAGTATTCCAGCTATTTGGGTAGATTTAAGTAATTGATTGCGTCTAATCACAATATTTTTCCCTTCCTAATAAGACATTAATATATATTGGCCAGTCAAACATATTAATTTGTTTCTTAACCCAAAACGTCGGTCACTCCGGCGTAACCTAGGGTCACTCTGGTGCACCCTAGGGTCACTCCGGTGTACCCTACATCTACAGCGGGTACTCCGGCATACCCTAGAGTTACTCCGGTGTACCCTAGGGTCACTCCGGTGTACCCTGGTCACTCTGGTGTACCTTAGGGTCACTCCGGTGTACCCTAGAGCGGGTCTCCTCCTCACAGAGCCTCGAGTGATCCAGTTTCCGAAGCAAGTGCGCAACCGAGGCCGCCGATAGAACCCGTATTATGCAGCGCACCAACCAACTAGTTATGTCGGCGCCAGCATTAATTAATTTGATATTGGAAAACCATAAACCGTGATACACATCGGCGATGACTGCTCGGTGTTTCGACATCGGCGCGAGTGATCTCTGATTGAGGCATGTCCTGGGTTCGGTCCCCACCATGGGCAGGCGGGGGTGAGAACATGTCTCACCAGCTGCATGCCTCACCATCAGGTCCACTTCCGTGGCGTTCCTTCGTGAAACTAATGCAGAAGGTCGGGTCCACTAACTCTACGTCGAGGTGGTTCAACAAGTGGACGTAACATTGTTAGGGCAAATTTTTAATGACATTTAGGCGCGAATTTTCAATGTTATTTTAACATATGAGAAGACTTGCACTCGTTTTAATAAATCAATTACTGACTTATACGACGACGTCAACATAATAATCTTCCGCCTGTGGCTGGATCTGCCCAGCACGGGCTTGTCCCTCACATCCCAACGGTTGACGCGCCCCGGCCCCAATACGGCCACAGGGCTGTCCATCTACACTGAAGACGATGCTAGGTGACTTGGTCCTCCTGACGTCACGAGGACCGCGACCTTGAGATGGGCGTGTCTTCACAACAACACGACCGAGGTGACGACGTGAGCTCACCTCCTAGCAGCATGGCGGACATGCGTGGCGCGTGCACGGGAGGCCGCAGGTTCGAGTACCGGATCGGATTGTAAGGATTCACTCGTCTTAAACTCCCCTTGCAACAACCGCTTCTCAACTACTGTAACACCCACACTTAGTGGGACCTGTTGTGCACCCTAAGTCCCTAACCGTCCGCGGTGGCACATTCGAGGGCGCTCATCTGATGCGTATGCCACTACGAAGACGTGGGTTCGAATCCCGTTAATGGCATTTTTTTGTTTGTCTATCTCAACTTATCGTCTAGGAAACTATAAGAATTTTTTTTAAATCATCATCATCATCATCATCATCATCATCATCTTCATCATCATCATCATCATCATCATCATCATCATCAACATCATTGTGCAAGAAGAGAGTATTTTTTTAGAGAAAAGCTCCCATAGAACCCCCAGTGATGGTTGGACTGACACCTATAGCAGACTTGCGCCTAGGACCTCACTGTGTATCAAGGTTGTGTTTCCCAGCAAAGTCAGGATAGCTACAAACTAAACGTTGAATATAATGAGAAAGTTTATATCACATATTGGTCTGGGTCCGGGTAATTACGTCACTTGAACGCGTTGTAGAAAGTCGTAAAGACAAGTAAACCCATAAGCCTGTCGGTATTTTAATGGTTTATTTAATATCATCACAATCGAGAGAAGCTCGTTGTTGAAACTCGGGACTCTGATTCAGGAGGTCGCAAGTTCGATACCAGGTGTAGCTTTACTCACTGACAGGTTGTTCCCATGAGTTCCCTCATCATTGGCGAATGTTGGGACTTATCCTGCTGAGTCACTTGGGGGGGGGGGGGGGGTGCAGACATGCAGTCAGGTGGCTAGAGTTGCTGGTTCCGATGTAGAAAGTACGGGGTTCGAATCTCGCTGCAGGAACTTTAGAACCGGTAGATGATGGCGTCGGCGCTGAGAGGGTTGACTTGGTCCGCAAAGTCCATATTTAAAGATCAGTTATGTGGCTAAGTGGGTGTTGTCAAGTGTTTGTTCCCCTGGCTCGACCGAGGACAGGATCGGCTAAGATGAGACGCACGTCGTCCGTGTGGTAGTGTCGGTCATGCATGGAGCCCAGGAAACCGGGACCACATCCTGTCCGCTCTAGTTGCATTTCCTCGTCGTGAACAAGAGAACTGTCCAGATACCACACTAGAGTCACACACAAGCAGGGTCTTCCTGGTCTAGACAGCAGGGCTGGAGGTCGGCCGGGCTCGAGTAGACTCTCACCACTCCCCCACAACCAACTCACCTCTCACTTTCACTCACTAGCACCTCACACTCACTCACACTCTCACTCCCGCAATCACTCTCACACTCACACTCACACTCACACTCTCACACTCCTACACTCACACTCACCACTCACTCACATCTCTCTCCCCTCTCCCCCCACTCTCCCGCATCACTTACACTCTTATCTCATCACTTACACTACCATCACTTACACTCTCCCACAATCACACTCACTCTCACAACTCCCACTCTCCCGCATCACTTACACTCTTATCTCATCACTTACACTACCATCACTTCAGACCTGGGTAGTAACGTAACGGAAGTAACGCGTTACTGTAACGAAATTACTTTTTTCAGTAACGAGCCAGTAATTTAATTACAATTTTCTCAAAGTAACGGAAGAGTAATTTCACTACTTTTTTATCATTGTAATTTGGCATTAGTAACGCGTTACTTTTGCCGCGCGGCCCGCGCCTTTGTGTATCAAAATCAGTCACTGGGCCAGTGCGCCTGCTGCCTTTCTACGTATCGCCCGCTTGAACAATGTGCATGTGCATGCAGCATTTCCAACATTTTGTAGGTCTGATCGAGAGATTTCTAGTCCCGAGTTTTTATTTCAGAACCTAGCCATGTTTACTTTTGGTACTTCCGCCTATGACGAGCGCCGTTGACGACGTAATTATCTACTTGACATCAAACATTCAAGTCTGAGTCAAATAATTCGATAGTTGAATTGTTACACTTGTAGTGTAGTTACAACATTTTGCCGATAGATGTCACCCGCGTAATCAATAATTTACTATACGTCGATATCTACAGTATCTCTGTGATAGGCCTCCGCTGGTTTTAAAGTGTGGGCGTGGATAACACCCTGTCTTAGACCCGCCATCGGCTGACGAAGCACTTGCTCATACTCGTTCGCTCGTCAGATACATTTTAAATTAAAAAGTAATTTTTGAAAGTAATTTCACTACTTTTTTTTCAGAAAAAGTAACGTAATTTCATTACTTTCTTGGAAAAGTAACTAAATAGTAATTTAGTTACATTTTGGCTGAAGTAATGAGTAATGTAATTTCATTACTTTTCAAAAGTAACTTACCCAGGTCTGCATCACTTACACTCTCACTCTCACTCTCACTACTCACACTCGCACACATCTCAACACAAAGTCTGTTACATCTCACTCCCACTTACACGATAACAAATCACTCACAATCACTCACTCACAGTTCCACAGTCATTTTCAATTAGCCAGGTAGTTTGAATGTATAAGATTCAACTGCGTACAAGGTTTTAGTAATTTTTTTTAGACCTTCAAACGTTAAACCTGTTCTTCTGTCTGGATTGCCATGACAAAATAAAGCATTTATTTGCATAGCATTATATAAAACTCTGTCCCAGAGTTAAATATAATAACTAATTGCTAACAAACCCCGCAGAGTCAGGGGTAGTATTGCATTAATTATTACAAATTGAAGTCCGCAATCGACGTCAAACAGTTTCCAATACAATGTACACAGATGGTAAATAAATAGTACGGTACACGATCTTGTCGATGGTTGTTGATTGGCATTGATATTTCATAGATAACCGACAGTGTTGGCTCGGGCGCTCCTGACTGAAGGTTTTTTCCGGGGTTTTTCCTCCTCTTAAATAGCCCTCGGACATCCCTTCACAATTTCCTATCCGCACATACCTAGTTCACCTGAAGAGGGGCTAATTGCACCCTATAACAGGTTTCCCACGATTAAAAAAAAAAAAAATCATCGATAATCAGCAACCAAGTCACTCGAAGTTTGATGAAAGGACAAGACTAGAACCAAACAAGACCCTCTGCTATTATCCCCGGCAGCTCCGACCGACGTAGTTCGATACCCGCCACTGGCAATCACGACTGAGAGTGTGTTCAAAGTATGTTATCTGACTGCGAGGGAGCGAGTCCTCTGATGGGCGTTCCTTGCTCAGCTACCCTAGCTAACTCCAAGCACCTACAGATAGACGCATGAAGGGGGAATCAAATTGTTCTTGGGCAGGTTAAGCATTATAATTTATATGCAATCAAATTGTTCTTGGGCAGGTTAAGCATTATAATTTATATATATATCTTGACCCCTTTTCCAACATTAAATCGGGTTGGGGGAGCAGTATCACACTACTCCGTTTCTTGGGCTAACATCTTCGTTGTCGGCTAGCCAGGCCTGACACAACCATGTCCTCAGCTTCTTCTTCGCTCGCCTCCTCCACTACCAGAGGTCTGTTTAATAGCTCCCTCCATCTCTCCCGGTTTTCCCACAGTCTTCTGCTTCCACTTCGTTCCATGCCATTCCTCTCTTCTCAACACTGTCTTTAATCTGCTCCACCCACTTCTCTCTCGGTCTGCCCACTTTCTTCTTCTTCTTTCTCTTCTTATACAAATATAAATCTATATGTTGTCAGTAAGACAGCGAGAATCAACCCCCATCAAGCCCTAACCACACAACACAGACAGACTTGGTTAGGCCTCCAACAACAAACCAGTTGTTTAGTTAACGTGCGCTTTCACAGTGTTTTAATGAGCTCCACTCCGACCACTTATTAGAGGACAAATTAATTCAGACTTTGCCAGTTTCTGGTTCAAACCAGATCGTAGCTAAGAAATGTGCAGGTAGCAGTTTATAGTCCTGGCTTGTGACTGGTTGCCACATACCTAGTACCATGGCTTAGGTGGGCGATCTGATACACCTACGTCAGCATAATAGCGCTTATTTTACTTGGCCAGTGGTAGGCTACCAAAACTCAACCAGACATATCCGTTTATTTAACGTCTCTTACTATAAAACTAATTTACTAAGTAGGACACTAAATAAATCTAAGTGCATAAATGCAAACAAAATAAAGATTCTTTTTAAATAACAACATTAAAACAACAATGTATAATATACGTCAGATTCAATCTAATGTCCAAGCTAACTCGACACAGGTAGCACCGCGTTATAGTTACATTGATACGGTAGGTGTAATTTGAAAGTCGAAGAAACATGTCTGAAAAGTTTGCTGAATGAAAGAAGGCCTTTAAAATAACAGAAAAAAAATTGTGAATTTTTTTGGGCGGGCCATAACCTCACTTTTGGAAATTAAATTTAGATTTTTGGACAAAAGTGTAATGTACAAATAATTTCCAAAAGAGAGGTTATGTCCCGCCCAAAAAAATTCACAATTTTTTTTCTGTTATTTTAAAGGCCTTCTTTCATTCAGCAAACTTTTCAGACATGTTTCTTCGACTTTCAAATTATCGACAAGAGGTGGTACAATAGCCTTAAGTTCAATGCCATCCAGGGCAATCCTGGGTGAAGCAGCTGTCCAGTGTAGTCAGTAACAAGCTGAAGGCTATAAGGTCGACCCTCGACCCTCCCAACTAGACATGTTTATCCAGGACCGTCCAGGCCACCTGAAGAGGGGAGAGCTGTACCCTGGGCAGGTTTCCTCACTTTATTACCTTGCCCCCCCCCCCCCATTGTTTTTTGTCTTGTCGGGTGTCGAAACAGCGACCTGCTGGACGAGAGTTGCGCGCGTAACGCTTGAGCTACCTACCTAAGGCTAATACCTTGGGAATAATGCTCACACACACACAGACGGGGTAATAAATACAATACAAGGTGTGGCCCCTGACAAGCTGTTAACCTTCTTGCTTGTGCTGTGTGTACTGTCCGGAGGTCCCGGGCTCGACTCCCAGCCCAGCCGTCCAGCCCTGAGCAGGAAACTGGGCCGATTCCAGGCTGGATGAAAAGCTGTTAACCTTCTTGCTTGTGCTGTGTTTTGTCCGGAGGTCCCGGCTCTGAATCTCCCCAGCCCAGCGTCTAGCACATGAAACTGGGCCGATCCAGGCTGGATGACAAGCTGTTAATCCTTCTTGCTTGTGCTGTGTTTTGTCCGGAGGTCCCGGGCCGACTCCGAACGGCCGAGCCCGTGCAGCTGAAGAACTGGGCCGATCCAGGCTGATGAATCTGTAGCCTTTCTGGCGTGTTAGTCCGGTCCCTGGCTCACTGCCAGACCCAGCTGTCCAGCCTGGCAGGATACTTGGCCAGCTCAGGTGGATGCACAAGCTTACTTCTTGCTTGTGCTGTTTTATGTCCGGAGTCCCGGGCTGACTCCCAGCCCAGCCGTCCAGCCCTGAGCGGAAACTGGGCCGATCCAGGGCTGGATGACAAGCTGTTAAACCGGCTTCTCTGCTTGGGGGCCTGGTGTTTACTGTCCGGAGGTCCCGGGCTCGACTCCCAGCCCAGCCGTCCAGCCCTGAGCAGGAAACTGGGCCGAAACGGGGTTGCTTTGTAGTGTATTTTAAGCCGAAGATTAGATCAAGGCTTTAGCCGCGATTGATTATGGATATATCCAATCAGTTGACTTGAGTTGGTGGACTCTAAATTACGATTTTCTAGATGGGACTACAAGACAATTGACAGTTTTTGAAAATGTGTCCCTTTTAGCTATACCACAACCAATTGGAATTGAGGAATGAGGAATAAAGATTTCTAAATTTCTCGTGGGAACCTGTCCAGGGTGCAATGCATGCATGCCCCTCTTCAGGTGTCAACTCGATGTCTTTGGCCTAGGGGCAATTGTGATTTGTGATTGGAATGTCCGAGGGACTAAACGAGAAGCTCACGAGGTAGCCAGACTTGTTAACACTTGGTGTGGTTTACTCGGACCAAACTAAACTCATATCAACGAGCAGTCTTGTAAGTTGTAATGTTGCATCATCCACAGACGGTCATTAAAACGTGAATTCTCTATATTATCTATATATTTTATCTGCCGAGATAAAACGTTGCCCGGAGTCACATCCATTAGGTTGTTTTTTTGGTTATTCCGTCTGTCTGTGTGAATGTTGGGCGACCATACGCCCGGGGCTCGAACCCAGAGCACCCTTATTGTATATCTGGGTGGCACATCCGGCAACAAAATATATTATCAACGGTGCACGATATATTATTTGTGCAACCTTCTTTGACAATCTGTTGGTAGCTTCGCTCCCTATTGTGGGCATCCGTGTGTCCTTGTGTTATATGGGAGGAGGTTCTATTCAGGAGCCAAGTGTTGCGACTGAAAAGTAGACTAGAAAGACGGATGCTGTAGAAGTGCATTGACCATACGATTAGGTGTAGACTCCACGTACACCCTCGACAAGAAGTAAATCAGAGTCTAGTTTATCTGCTGCACTCCACGTACACCCTCGACAAGAAGTAAATCAGAGTCTAGTTTATCTGCTGCAGAGACCCGAGTTCGAATCCCACCACCGGCAATCCACGATAATTTATGTTCTAATGGTGTCTCCAGTCGTTCACGCGAATACAAAGGAGTCCTCGGACCTTCTCTTCTCGGTAGTCCAAGCTCCCACATACCACGGGAAGACATGCATTGCACCCTGGGCACTGTGGGCAGGTTGTTTTGTAATACAGACTCAGAATACACTCGACGAGACGACAGAAGGGTAATCGAGAGGACGAGAGAGCCAGACACGTAGCCTACTCCCAGTCAAGATGGAGTAGAGGGCAAAGTACGATGACCTGATTGAAGGAGACTAAGATTAGGAGCTGGACCGTGTTACGTAACAGTTGATGACTAGATGACTGGCTTCATTAGTCCGATCATTAGCGTTGTCGAGGAGACATTGTAATTAGTGCAGAGAGCACGCATAGTTTTGTATTGATTGCTCACTGGATGAGCGGAGCGAGGACTTCGAACTGACTCCACCAGACAAACTGGATGAGCGGAGCGAGGACTTCGAACTGACTCCACCAGACAAACCTGGATGAGCGGAGCGAGGACTTCGAACTGACTCCACCAGACAAACTGGATGAGCGGAGCGAGGACTTCGAACTGACTCCACCAGACAAACAACCACTTATTATAATATCTAGATGAATTCTCTAAAGATCTCGGACGTTGGCTAGAACTGTTGATTACCCTCACCTAGATATTACTTTTCTTTTGATGCAAACATTATTTTTTTATAATAATATTCACATTCTAAGGTGTTTCTATAGGAATGTCCATGCAAAAGTCAGACTTGTTGGCATCTACCTGGTGGTAATGCCAAGAAGGCGAGGTTGAATACAATGTAAATAATTAATAAGCGCTTGTGTTCATTATGTTACCAAGCCTTGCCTTCCAAAGCAGAACGAGATAAACAACTGACAGTGTTGGCTCGAGCGGTAAGCGCGCTACTCGGAACAGGAGGTCCTGGGTTCGAATCCCGTCGAGACCAATAATACTGACTGTAGGTTTTTCCTCGTTTTCCTAGGTCGTTAAAGCGAATGCAAAGGAATGAGTCCTCTTAAACAGCCCTCAAACATCCCTCTACAACTTTTCCCCATCCGCAACATATACCTAGTTCACCTGAAGAGGGGCATACATACATTTCACCCTACTAGGTTTAATTCCCACGGTAAAATTTTTAAAACCAATTATTATAACAGTGAGTTAAAGATATAAATTTATTCCAGCCCGAAGCAACGCTGGGGTTTTTGCTGGATATAAAACTGACTGAAGACTCACATAAAAGCATAAAAGAGGTTTTCAGCAAAACACAGAAAAAGATTTAGCATTAATTATTCAAGTGCTAGATTTTACGTTATTAATTACGCATTATTAAGCAGGCTAGGTGCGTAATGATCCTAGTTTGCGCCTTGTATCACAGATCAATCTGGTTAACACTAATTAGTAATAATTAGTTACGCGTGCTAGTTACGCACCAAGTAAAACAGATGCTGGATGCGCAAGTAATCAGTGGCTCGAATGCTTTGTTTCTCTCTACCCACAAACCAAGTTGTGTTCGCAAGATAATTACAACGTATCAAGGTAAACGTCTATTTTTACGCCGGTTCGTTTGAGTTGGTCGATATAGAATAGATAACCCCTCATCTGTTTATTACCGTGTCAAGGCTGCTATAATATCTCTGACCACAAGTAGCTACTATCTGAGACGACCCGACCCACTGACTTGTGAAGCTCTCTGTACCGGTTACCCCCGCCCCCCTGGCCCCGTCACTACAACGTCACAAACAAATCCACTGGCTTGACAAAAACAATTAATACAAGCTAATTAGTGACGGATTTAATGAGCAAAGGAAATGTATGGAATTACCCGTGAAAAAATGGTCAAACTTGGATATTTTCTGGCTAGGTCCCATCGGTAAGTCTCCTCGTAACTTTGAGAGGATTCTGGTCAGGAAAATTATTAGACATTGAACCCATTATTGAGGTACTCGCCTTATCGTTTTTGTGCATACCCACAGATGTTTTATTTTGGCGTGAAAATATGCCGATTACTAAGAGTGGTTGCAATTTCGGGGTCGTCTTGGATTGGAATTCATGCTCTAATAACTCTACGATACAAAAATAAGCAGTCTAGAGCCAATTTAAGAAATTCACCAAAATATCAGTGATAATGATGGAGGTCGCAGCTTAGTGAACATCCAGTGCGATGATAATTATTTAACTATATTCCCTCTCCCACACACAGTCATATTCAAGGAATTATATAACCCATTGTAGATTTTTTCTGTCGATTGTGCAAAAATCAAAATTGGTAGTGAAAATTGGTTTGACATGAAAATCCATTTTGGTTGTTCTAGTATTAACTTGGCACACCAAAAATAAAGATGTCGTAACTTTTTTGTGTTTCTTGTGAAAAAATCAAAATTGGTTGTGCAAAATTGTGCAAAAAGTGAGCAAAATTCCCAGCAAATAATAAGTCGTAATTTCATTGTTGGTTGAGCCAAATTAATGGACCCCATAAACTTTTGTTTTCCGCATGTTGCTTCTCTTCCGGGAGGGGGCTGCTCCCTATCACACATCCACATAACAATAAACCCATAGCTATCCGAGGGTGATTACTTATGCAAATAGTTACAGCAAAGGACATTTAAAGATACACGTTCTGGGCAAGGTATAACACGCAGATATCTATCATGTAAATTAAACGAGTTAATTGTTTTAATTTTTCCAGCCGGGCCATAAATCTTCCTCTCTTGACCCTGATTCACACACCGTGGCCACGCCCAAGTTAGAGCCACACAAAGCAGGTGAAAATAAGCTGGACAGTCTTCTAGCAAGAACACGCATTCAGATGCTGATGCAAAGAGAACCACCGGAACCTTTGTGTTTATGTATGTTACAACATTGTGAATATTAGAATCAACACCAATGAGCGACTTGGATGACCTTGCGCTAACGTGAGATTATAAGGCCTATGAATACTAATTACTCAATTATTAGTCTTGACTCTTTAGATGTTAACATTATGCATATAAATATCGTATCACCTCCAATATAATCACCAATTTCTCAATCGTCAGACTAATTGTCCTCTATGGCTATGCCAGCTTAATTACTATATTAGCATCTCCTTTATAATCTGTGTCCCCACACATTTGTAAATGTAGCCATCAACAATTAACATTGTCTTGACCGGGGATCGAACCCGGGTACCAATGCTCTACCAAGTGAGCTATCAAACCACTGGCTACACCCTTACACAATTGCTGTGCGATTGTAATTATGATGTCTCGAATAGCAGACCTATGCTGCCATCATTCTAGTCATAGGTATTCAGACCATTCAGACAAGAGCACCCGGGTTCAATACCCGGTCAGGACACATCCTCTTATAAGTAGCTTATATCATCATTTTTCATTTCATTTTTCTCACCAGGCCAAGTGCCCTCTTTAGCCTTTAGAGTAGTTGGGAAAGGAATGTCCTTTCTCAGAATTTATTAATGCAATGGGGAATTATTCAGATTTTTTAAAACTATATTTTTATTTTTATACCTATACTAATTATATTTTGTTTTGTAAGGAGATATTATTTTTGTACAACTTGATATATTTGTATAAACGACAATAAAAAAAATAAAAAAAATGTCGGAGTCAAACCCTCGTCCATTAGCTCCTGGCTGTTGTCGCATCTCGTTGCAAGTCGCCATGGTCTTCATTACTCCATCGCGGGCATTGTCCAGCAACACAAGACTAATGCCGAGGGCATGAACCGAGTTAGACAGACTATACATATGGTCGGCAATCTCATTTCCTGTACACATTACATTACACGGGCAATATTTCATATTTCTATGGAGATTAATTTAGTTTGAAGTTTATTGGAAAACCTGGAAGGATGGGTTTAGAAGGTTATACGTACTAAGTATTATTCCAGGGAACAGGAACTCAAGGTATGTACCGTATCTACTTGCAAGATGTACTTTAATTGAATAATCCATATTAATGATAGAAAGTATATGTATCTTGTCTCATACTTCTGCTCTAAAAACAGTACGCTACAAACCAAATGCAAGAGCCAGATGCATTTTATTATGTAGACCCTGTCAATAGTTGGCAACAAACAACCCAAGAATGAAATACGTATTGCAACCAAAGGTAAGTAGATCGGAAGTTGCCGACAGTGAAAGCAGAAACACAAACATGTTTTACACATTTGGCTTCATCTATTAAACTGGCTGATAAATTGTGTTATATCGGACAAGGGGAGCAACAACGTAAATCATGCAAGTAGATACGGTTATTAATGCAATTGTACGACCTACGAATTAGTTTCCGCCCACCAAGGTTTTATTATATAGAACCACAAATACACAACACAAGAGAATCACGTAAGTAAAAAAGTGAAATCAAAATTTCAGAAAGAAAAACACAAATAATTTTGAAGAATCATGATTTTGTTTTCTAACTCTAATGATATAAAATAATAAAATAAAGTGGTACCATAGTCGTTACCTACACTAAAAATAACCATATTATATGATCCATGGATCTTTCCGCTGTGGACAAGCTTAACTCGAACATCTGCGCGGGAACACTTCATAAAATGTTTAATCTCATCCACAACAGATAAACCCATGTGTTTTAATATAAGATATACGAGATGAAAGAATGAATGAATCAATAAGTAGAATATAGAGATGAAAAACTTGGGCAACCGACAACACTTAGACCTAAGCTAAACTAGAATAAACTTCACTCGATCTTCCCCTAATTAAATTTGTACTGGTTTGATTGAAAACGCGCAGGTTTGCCAAGTCTAGCGCAGTGAATGCTAACATTACAGCACTAGATACTAACTAAATAACTGGTCCAATACTTCCAGGATTATGTTAACCTGCAAAGCACGCCTCGACATAAATAAAGGTCAGAGTGAAACGTAAACGTACCACTGTTGCAACTAATAAAGTGGTAAGCCGTGGGGAAGTTCAAATGTTACGTTACATTATCTCGAATTGGACGATACGACAACTGACGAGGTTGTTGGAACGTGGAGGTAGCTCACATCGGTCCTAACCACCGCATTCGTTGGGCATCAGTCGCAGCTCGCTTGACAATCCACATAAGTACATGCTGTGATTGAGTGGATGTTAATTGTTAACCTACACTTACTCCTAAGCTACATGTTACACTAACTTATTGATAAAGAAGAGCTTTTCAATGTCCCTCGTCTCTACTTGAGGAGCCCCTTGGCCTTGAACAGGTCCCTCATCAGGCCCTTGAGATACTTGATCTCTCGCGCCAGCTCGTCCACGTTCTTGTGGAGCTCGGTGTTCCTGTCCAGCAGCCCCTTCTCCTCCCCGAGGATCACGTCCACCTCCTGCTTCTTCTTCTGCCGGTAGCGCGTGGCCGCGTTCTTGTTCTGCTCCTTCTTGCGCAGCTTCTTGTCTTGCACGGGCCGCGCGTAGGGCTTCCCGCGCTTGCGCTTGGGCTGGGGGTTGACGGAGACGGGGACCCACTCCGGGTCCTCGCTGACCTCCACGCAGAGGTTGCTGTTGTCGGAGCCGGACTCCGGGGGACTCAGGACGTAGTCGGACTCGCTGCGGGGGGGGCTGGCGCTGCTGCTGCTGCTACTGCTGCTCACCTCCCAGTTGTCGATGTCGGCCGCTCGCGAGCGAACCAGCTCGTCCAGCACGGACGTAGTCTCCATGGCTACCAGGTCTGACTGCTGGGGCAACACGGACGTCGTCTCCATGGCAACCAGGTCTGGCTGCAGCGTCTGCAGCAGAACCAGCTCCCCGTCGCTACCGATGGAATACGTCATCTTCTCCGGGATGTCCTCCCGACTCATCAGCTGGGCGTAGCACATGGCGTCTTTCTTCTCCAGCTGATGGAAGACCGGCTCTGGGTGGTAGGAGGGGGCGAGGGGGGGGCTCTGAGGGGGCGTGAGGGCGCCGTTGTTGAACTCCATGAACACATGTTCAAACTCCTGGAGCAACGTCTGGGTGTCCAGGGACTTGTACTTGCTTCTGTGGTCCAGAGGGGGGAGATCCTCAAATATCGGCAGATCGATCTTCTCCTCCAACCAGTCATTGAAAGGCTCTGGCAACAAAAGAACAAATAATTTTTAACTAAAAGTACATTACGTCTTGGAAGAACGGGGACGCACTAGTGCGCTATGCCTCACAAACAAGAAGTTGACATAAAAATAAATATACTATCAAACATTTGATAATTATTTTTTTGTGCTCACAAAGCAAATATTAAATCAGCTTATGGAAATCAATCCAGAAATTATAAAATCCACCTCTGCCCGATACATCAGATACGCATATTCTAGCCTTAAAAATACATATTTGGTTTGTGCACTAAATTGAACTATTACATACCGATAGTAATAAAAGTTACTGTAAAAGAGTATTTTTAAATGTTGACTTTAGAAACATATCTACGGACCTTCTGTCTTGGCTAACATAAAATAATACGTAAACAAACAATCCCAGACTCAGTCACAATTGTTGAGGGGATGAAGAGTGGTGGGAGAAAGTAATGAGGTAGTGCATACTAGCATACCTTGGATTTTTATTATACTTTATATGTGTTAAAAAAGCAAGGTTTTTATTTATGGAAAGGAAAATGAGAATGAAGTGATATTATTTGCTGGCTAATAAACCATTAGATATGTAATTGTGAAATCGTAACAGTAAATAACACCACATGACCTCGAGACAACTGTTTGCCCAACGAACCCAACCAAAGACTTTCACCAGTGGCTCAGTGCTCCCTACTATCCCGTGCGGCTATCCACCCCTGTCACGCTATCTCTCGCTAGCATCGCGTTGCATTTGACCCACTAGTCTATCTACGTAACCTTTGTAATCTACGTAACAGCGGAGGAGGAAATAAGAGATAGAAACCCAGTGTGACGTTACTGCGCACGCATCTTCAGTTTGAACCACCGGTAAGCGGATTAGCCGAGCGGGAAAACCAAATGTGATATCACAAAACAAACATTGCAGCATAAGTTCCTTTAACAACGTGATTAACAATATTAATATTAATATTAATTAATTAATTAAATTAATATTGTTCTAGATTACCAAACAATATTCCAAACAAGATTTATTTGTACCGGCATAAATACATTGTTCGTGTTAGAACCTCACATACAGCTAGGAGCCTAGGATATCTCGGTGTCCATTTGTTCACCCAAGTTAATTAGTTTGTACCTCTGGCCAAAACTTCCATTAAATGCTGCAAATTTCCATTTTGTTTAGATTATTATTACAAATTTCAGATTTACTTATTTTATAGCTATGTATTTGCAAAATACAAACACTTCTGCTAGAGGTAGTTAGGAATTACCAGAATTATTTTTTTGCGGCATCTACATAATATTCAGGGCACTGATTTGCTTACTTAAACAGGTTTTCAAGAAAGTCATGTCTAATGGTAATAGTAAACATACTGGATGACAAAATGGCTCTAGCAAGAATTGGAGCTCAATTAATATTTTCTAATTGTTGTTTAAGTGTCAGAATAAATTGAACGACATTTATAAAACATGTGTTTTCTAAACTGAGGAAAGTTCCAGAAGTCTTGTTGAAATTAAATAATCCATTTCCTGCATATTTCCTGGTGTGCATATTGTTGTGTACTGAGTGTGCAGTGATTGTGATGTTCTAAGAGGCAGTGGTTCCAAATGACACCAACAGTCTTGGTGATGGCTTTTGTGCTTATATTGTTGTGAGATGAAGTGAGCTGTTTGAATGTATAAAGTGTTGTTTTTATCTTATTAAAATGATTAGTAATTAAATATAAATACCAATGGCATCATGGACACTCTATGAAGAACGCCTTGATTTCTATTTCGAAGCAAATAACATAACCAGTGATAAGAGGAAACGAGCTGTGCTGTTTACCGTTTGTGGCCCTGCTACTTATGCGACAATACGCTCACTCGTGTCTCCAGCCTTACCAAACACAGTTTCTTACAAGGACATTCTAACCACTGTGAAACTACATTTCAACCCTAACGCCATCTGAAATTGTCCAGCGATTTAAATTCCATAAGAGGAATCAGCGAGCACAGGTCCACCTTTGTCAGGCTTAGGCCCAAGGTATAGACAAACTTAGAGATGGCAACATTTGGAGTGATGGAACAATTTGACGCAGAGGAAGGTAGACCAATGGCATCATGGACACTCTATGAAGAACGCCTTGATTTCTATTTCGAAGCAAATAACATAACCAGTGATAAGAGGAAACGAGCTGTGCTGTTTACCGTTTGTGGCCCTGCTACTTATGCGACAATACGCTCACTCGTGTCTCCAGCCTTACCAAACACAGTTTCTTACAAGGACATTCTAACCACTGTGAAACTACATTTCAACCCTACGCCATCTGAAATTGTCCAGCGATTTAAATTCCATAAGAGGAATCAGCGAGCACAGGAGTGTATATCAGCATACATAGCTGAACTACGGCACTTGGCAGAGCATTGTAATTTTGGAACCACTTTGGATTCCATGCTGCGAGACCGTCTTGTCTGTGGTGTTCAGGACGAACAGCTGCAACGCAAGTTCCTGTCAACCACATCTTTATCTTTTGAGTCCGCACAGAAGTATGCACTGGCAGCAGAGGCTGCTACGCTCCAAGCGCAAGAATTACGTACAGCCAGGCAGGTAATAATTCTACTAGTTTTAATACTACGGTTAATCAAGTTAAACAACGCCAGAAGTCTACAAGTTCTGAACGGAAGCCATGTTTCCGCTGTGGGGACACACACCCTCCAGAAACTTGCCATTTTATCCAGGCTGTCTGTCGGTTTTGTAAGAGAACTGGACACATTGAACGTGTTTGCTACAGTAAGGCCAAGTCTTCTAACCAAAATGTCCAGCCAGTCCAGCTAAAGCCTAGTTTTAGAGGCAGGAAGGAAGGAAACAGGACTGTTCACGGTGAGCATACACACTCCATTGTGGAAAACACATGCGAAGAAGTAGATCAGATAAGTGAGGCTAGAAATGTTTACATTTTAAACACAAGTGTTCCTGAGGGCAGAGACACTACAACAGTATCAGTGTTACTTAATGACAAGCCAGTCCAAATGGAGATAGACTCAGGGTCTGCATGCTCTATCATTGGTTTTAGCGCATTTGTTGAATTATTCCAAGATACTGTTGAAATCCGACCCTTTTCGAAGACACTGCGCACGTGGTCCAAACAACAGCTACATGTTAAAGGTATGTGTACTGTACAAGCTAGTTTCAACGGTCATAAGTGTGACCTACCACTCACTGTTGTTGATGGCAATGGCAGTCCACTTTTGGGTCGTGACTGGTTCCCACACCTGGGAATTCAAATCGCTCTTAATGGAGTTCACCAGACACGAGTTGAAAGTTTAACCGAAATACTTAAACAGTACGAGGAAGTATTTTCCGAGGACATTGGTCAGTACAATGGACTTGAGGTACACATTGATGTAGATCCAACGGTTTTACCTAAGTTCTACAAAGCTCGCCCAGTACCATTTGCATTACGACCAAGGTTGGATGAAGCTTTAGATAAACTGGTACGTAAGGACATTCTACGACCAGTACGTCATTCACGCTGGGCAACCCCTATTGTTCCGGTTATCAAACAGAATGTTGAGATACGAATTTGTGGTGACTATAAAGGAGCTACAGGAATATACCCTTTACAAAACAAAGTGGAGGCTATGAAGAAAGCACCTGCACCTACCAACAAGACAGAATTGGCTCCTCCACGTGCGTGGGAGCGTTCGGAAAAACCCTGGTCTCGCCTCCATATTGATTTTGCGGGCCCCTTCCAGGGAAAGACATTCCTTATTGTGGTAGATTCCAACACAAAGTGGTTGGAGGTCATTCCTGTTAACTCCATGGCTGCAACAACGGTTATTAACAAGCTTGCGAGCCTATTTGCGACTCATGGTTTACCTGACATAATCGTTTCTGACAACGGGGCATCGTTCACATCAAATGAATTCCAGCAGTTCTGCTCAGACAACGGAATTAAAAGCATACGAGTCGCTCCCGCATCAAATGGTCAGGCCGAACGTATGGTGCAGTCCGCCAAGGGAGCCATGAAGACTATTGTAGTGGGTAGCTGGGAAATCAGACTGGCACGATATTTGTTAAACCAACATCTGACTCCACATTCAACAACAGGTGTTAGCCCTGCAGAAGCTCTAATGCACAGGAGACCTCGCTCACAGTTAGACCGTCTACATCCTGATTCACTTGATGAGTCCCGTACCCAGCAGGTAGAAACAGAAAACAATTTACAAGCGGAATTGGGGGCAAGAAGTTTCGGAACTGGAGATCTTGTCTACATGAGAAATTACTCCCAAGGACCAAAATGGATTCCAGCCGTGATAACAGAGCGCACTGGACCGGTATCATATGCAGTCGGCACAGAAGATGGTGTATCCAGACGTCATGTGGATCAACTACGAGCCCGAGTTCAAAACTCTACTTCAGTGGACGTTTCCGCAAACGGCTCTGAAAACTTCACCGACACCCAGTACCCAACTGTGGCATTGCCACCAACAATTGCAGACACTGTTGATAACAGTGAAACCCCAACTGAAGATATTCCCACTTTCCGGCAACTGCCATTACCGACATCACCAACAGAACTTAAGTCTACCGCAACCCGGCCTCAACGAGAGACACGCCGCTCTGCATATTGAACATATTATTGTTAAACTAATCTTAGTGGGGAGAAATGTTGTGTACTGAGTGTGCAGTGATTGTGATGTTCTAAGAGGCAGTGGTTCCAAATGACACCAACAGTCTTGGTGATGGCTTTTTGTCTTATATTGTTGTGAGATGAAGTGAGCTGTTTGAATTGTATAAAGTGTTGTTTTTATCTTATTAAAATGATTAGTAATTAAATATAAAGAAGTGTATTTATATTTGATTATGTTACAAGGTAGACTAACTACCATACGTAACACATATGATTCCCCAAACTTCCCAGGTTCTGTTAAAGAAGGTAACCTTGTTAATATAGCTAAGTCAAAATAGTAATGTTTGTCTGCAATATACCCCATCATTAGACCGACAAGAAATGATTTGTGTCAGTCCCAGGCAAACTATAGTGAAAGTATTAGATAATTGAAAATGAAATGTAGCCTTTTCAAAACAACAGGTTTGCAAATAATTCTTACATAACTGGTAAATATTGAATAGTCAATAATGGTCTAATTAATACCCCCACCAGGAGTCGATCCCGAGAGGAAACGAGCTAATTTATGCTTAATGCTTGGCTCTCGTCTCAGCGAAGCTTATTGCCCAAGAGAACGGACGGACCCACGAGCGAGACACGTGCTTGCTCGGCCTGTTTTTCCAGTTTAGTTTTAATGGCTCTTGCAGTGTGGCCAACTTGGTTTCACATCACAGTTACCATTCTAGCACCATAACAAGACGAGCCCAAATGAGCACGCTTGCTGGAAGCCTAGCCACAAGGAACACGCCTTTAGCTTACAAAACTAGCTGGATGTGGTCAGTGTACAAGTTGTTCTTGGTTTTTATTTGGGAGAAAGTTAGGCAGACCCTATTATGCACGCCTACTTAGAAAAAAACATTATACGGACAAGCTTCAGATGTAGATCCAATTCTCAAGTGTAAGAAACACTATTGCGGGTGATAGCTGAAGAGGTCCTGGTTCGTGAATGTAATGTGAGAATGCAATGTTATTCTATTCAAAACAACAACACAATATTTTCATTTTTGTCATGTTGAGACTGATTTTTGTTGTTGTGTAATGTAGATTCAATTTGCTAGTCAAGATGTTGAGTGTTGATGGATGGGCACGAAAGACATGACTAATGCGGGATTCGAACCCACACCCCATGGCGCCGTATGCTTCGGTCTAACCACGTGGACTGCTGTGGACGGAATGTTGTGAGCCGTGTATGACATGGCTACAAGGTCAGATTAAACCACCCCACTATAAACAAGATATAAATAGTAACCTTAAAGATAGCAGAGTGAGCTTATCTATGATTGAGAAAGAAATTATCAACATACCAAAACATATAACAGCCATTTTTAGCAAATAATCCTTTATGCTTGTAGATCACAATAGTTGCAGATATGTTCAATAAAGATCTTCACGCCAGGTCAACCGAGAAGTTCTTTATTCACTAATTAATCACCTTCTATTCACCAATTTTTCGGAGTTTACGATAATTTCCCTTTCCCACATGCAATGGTACATACACTTCATGCTATTATTAATGTTGAAACACATTAGCACACATATGATGGGTGCAGTTTAGAAGATGCATAGGTCTAAAACGAAAACACAAGAGCAGATCTGCACGAATGTTCTGTCCAGCACTGGCAAGGCACCTTGTGAGAGAAAACTGGCCTTGGTATTATTCAGAAGCTACGGCTGTAAACCTTTCACCTCGGGCAAGGACACTCGACTGACTGACTGGACTGGCTGCTATCACATCATAGTCCACACCACACATGATAACATTGCCAATCAAACCAGTTTCCCTGCTCGCTCATTGGACGACCACACGCTGGTGGGGGAATGCAAAGTGCATGATAGGAAAATGCTAAGTAGGTTTAGATGATAAGGCTTTGGGGCATCATTAGATCTTTTCATTTGGAATAATGTTTACTTGTTAGATAGACCTATTTTGATGGGATTTAATCTTCACAAGAGCAAATTAGTTCATAAGTGTTGCACAACAACGACAACAACAACATTGTTATGGAACTTCCCAGTCTCGTGAAGTACTTGTAAACAAGCTCAGGAAGGAAATATGTGACTACCTAATTTATAATTATGTGTGGTTTATTTCCTGTTCTGGTGCAAAAAGTGCCAGGTTCGATTCCTGGTCGGGGCAATAAAAATTTCAATTATAAATAAGATTCTAGCATCTACAGTCTCGATGTATTCAATGCATTGTAGGCCTACAGGTGTGGGCATGTCCATACTGGCCAACCTGCTCCATCATGTGACAGGTAAACTACAATATACTACTATTCTTGTGTTATTAAAAAAACTAAGAAAATGCTGCCGGTAACATTTTGAGTTTGACTTTAGATGTTTAATATTGGTATGATAAGTTTTTGATTTTCTCCCACTTGCTTGTGGAAATTTGGTAAACTTTGACCAGCGGCATCCGCATATGTAATTAGGGGCCTAGTCTGACATTCATTTTTTTTTTAATGAACAAATTCCATCGACATTAAATTAAATTATTCACATTTTCACTTCATTATTCCTTGCAGGTTTCGACCGTAACAGATATTGCTGTGAAAGTTAACAGTTAACCGGACTCTGTGCACTCCTGGGTTCAAATCCCGGTCGGGCTAGATTTGGTAATTTCTGGAAATTGTATCAAATGGTAAGACTATGGGCATGGCACTAAGTGGCATAATTAGCTCTCTTTGTGGCATTGTACTAAAAAAACAAAGCTGATATCTCTGACTGGCCCTCCATCAAAGGAACCAGGAATCAGCTCACTGACAAGTTCAAGTTCATAAACAAACAAACAATTATTTCATTGACCTCGAGGGGAAATATTTAGTGTAAGCTCTCCTGTCCAAGCTACAACACGCTGGATCTTGTGGAGTAGTGAAGCTGCTGCTAGGCTTACCGTGCCAAGGTCGGTTGCCCACCTACGTGCATGCATGCAGGCAGGCACCGTGTTGACACTCATGGCTGTCCATTTCAGAGTGGGCATCACACCAAACAACACCGAGGTTTCAACAGCCTAGCCTAGGTAAATACTTTTAGAGGTACTTTACATGAATGTGTTGGCTATACACCTAGACTGCAATTATTACAGTAAACACTAAACACATGTAAAAAAATCAATTGATAATTTTGCATCCTAATCTTGGTGGTTATAAACATGACCAGGCATGAAATTATGGGGAAAGAAGGCCAGTCTACCGGTTATGTAGGCAAATGAAAAGAAGATCTATGTCATCATTGACACTTCCATCGCCTGTGGTTAGGTCAATGTTTTCCTCAGCCCAAACTATTGGCGGCAATAGCTGAGACCGTCAACTTCTCGGGTACATGCAAGTTTAATTATGTGTCTAATACAGGAGTACTTATATAAGTCTCCCTAGTAATCCAAGAGCTGCCTCAATATTATAAGCTAGTTTGAAACTAGATCCCAACTAAATAAATCCTACGACCTTGAAACTTTGTTTTCCTCTTCGAACAGAGCCCAGGTTGACCTCAAGATAGCGAAATATAAATATGCGACCTCCGCCTCGCAAGAAACAAAGCTCCACAGGTAGCGTGGAATCTGGTTCCAGCTTGTTATTGATTGGTTGCAGCGACTCGACTCATAAAAAAACTTACAAGGAAGGAAACGTTTGATTTCCTCATGTGATGTTGCCAATACATATATGGGTGTGGCTGTCGTCTGCACTGCAGGCTATCATTGTTATCTGAGAGCGCCCAGTGTCGCATGCCAAGGAGGGGGGGGGAAGGGGCTCTCCTCTCTCTGTCTGCCACAACGTGGCTGGATGGAGTGTGGGCATGCATTTTAAAACCATCAATTGTTGCATTGTCAATCAGGACAATTAACATTCAAGAATATTGGTACAGTGTAGGCTAGTCTAGACACACAAGTTAACGTTATTATAATGTTGCACATGTGGGACAAAAAATAATAACATTTCCAAATATCCAATAAAACTTTTGAATAGAGTGAATAGGGCACATTTGGCAGTTAGCAAATAGTATTTAACTATTCGCTCAGCCAGGATGAATCCGAAGTATATGAAACTTTGCAAAGTTGTCAATATAAAGCATACAATTGTCTTAATCAGCCAGAAAAAGTTCACAAATATAGTAATTTTAAAACTTTTTTAAAACTATTTCAAAACAAATTTTAGCAATGTGTTTGGTATTGTAGAGCCCTACTTTTCCACTTCCGTGACATCTGTTCAAAATGTCAGACACCGGTGATGTCAGTCAGCCAAGCGAACAGCAATTTGCCTAAAATGCACAATCATCCTATTCTCTATTAATTAAATGTAATACTGACAAGTATGTGAATAAATGGTTTTATTTAAGTGCAATGTGTATCAAACCCAAGTTTTTTATTTGAAAAATGTCAATTTTAAATGTCCAATTTAAATTAATTCTCTTACTCAGGCGCGGACTGGCAACTAACTGGTAACAAAAACAAACAAAAATCATTGGATGAGCGAAGCGAAGACTTCAATTTGACTTTGTGTTGTTTTGTTTGTTTTTGGATGAGCGTAGCGAGCGAAGTGAAGACTTCAATTTCACTGACCCCCCAAAAAATTTAGCTCGGGTGTTTTTTTTGTTTGTTTTTCTGTCTGTTCGCACGATTCCGGGCAAACGGCATAAGTGATCTTGATGAAAATTGGAGAAGACCTTCGAAATCTCTGAACTTAGACGTGCCACGTTTTTTGGTACAATCGAAGAAATATTTGTCATGAATATCGTACTTTTACGATTTTTTTTCGATTTTTAGTGCGATATTTTCGTGACATTTGGGCCGATTCTGACCAAACGGGTGGGGCTACAACGTTCATATTTTACATGGACATTAAGATTATGGTTATGTAGTACCGTTTAAAAGAAAAAAAGTTAGCCAGAATCTATTGAAATAAAGGTTTTAATATGAGTTTTTCGATTTTTAGTGCCATATTTTCGTCACATTTGGGCCGATTCTGACCAAACGGGTGGGGCTACAACGTTCATATTTCACAGGACATTAAGGTTATGGTGATGAAGTACCCTTTGAAAGAAAAAGTTGAAAAAGTTAACCAGAATCCATAGAATAAAGGTTTTAATATGAGTTTTTTAGGTTTGTAAAAACAAGTAACAATAGAAACTTGACAACAATCACCTACAATGCATTCACAAAGCACTTGCAAAGGAAAAGTGGTCCCACGCAAACTAAAACCTTACAAAAAAGCTCACCCATCAACGCGGCGAGACTTTATAGCGTTTTCCTAGTTTACTTACGTTACCCCAAGTAAAATAGCTCAGGTGTTTTGTTTTGTGTTAGTTTTTTGTCCGTTTGTTCGCTCTCTACCGGGCAAACGGCATTTATGTGATCTTGATGAAAATTGGAGGGGACCTTCGAAATCTCTGAACCTAGACCTTGCCAAGTTTTTGGGTACAATCGAAGAAATATTTCTCATAAATATCGTACTTTTACGATTTTTTTCGATTTTTAGTGTGATATTTTCGTGATATTTGGCAAACGGCTACTCCTATATTGATGATACTTTATAGGAACGTTTAAAATCACTGAAATCATATATGTTATGATTTAAGAGACATTTGAAAAAAAATTTCTTATAGAAATCGTACTTTTACGATTTTTTCTTCGTTTTTTTTTTCGTGATATTTGGGCCGATTTTGACCAAACGGGTGGGGCTACGACGTTCATATTTTACATTGACATAAGGATTTTGGTGATGTAGTGCCTCTTGAAAGAAAAAGTTGAAAAAGTTGGTCAAAATTCATGGAAATAAAGGTTTTAATTAAGCCTTTTACAGGTGTATAATGAACAAGTAATGATAGAAAAAGTAAGGAGATTCCACATAAAAACGTAATCATTGGACAGAAGTATTCCAAAAAAAGCTCATCCATCAACGCGACTGGAAAAAGCGTTCGCGAAGCGACCTACTATTAGAACATGCAATGAGACAAAGCTCATAATCTAAAGGTGGGTCCTATTAGGGCCTATTAGAGTTTATGTAATCATGACTTTGTTGAAGGAACCAAAAAGGAAACTGAAAGTGGCTATTTTTAACCCCTCATAGGGTAGTATGTTACCGGCAAGTAGGCCTATTCTTCCCACCACTTTTCAAAAGATTTCTACACAATTAACTCTGCCAGTTTTTCATACTTTTAACCTGGGTAAAAACTAAAAAGCTGCTTTGTTTTGTTCGGAATTGGTAGAATTTTTCCTAATTAAATTATAATGATTTGGCTAGAAGGATTTTTGAATGGTGCCTGTAGTAGATTCAATTTGAACATGTAAAAAATGGGGAAAATGAAAAATTGCAAAAAAACTTATTTTTAAAAATCATATCATTTTAACTTTAACTGTATGCACTTATGTTTTTTTTAATTCATGTAGCCTATATATTTATTTTTAAATGCAGCTTCTTCTCTCCAAAATTAATATAGTACCTACTAATATTATTTATCAATGAGATAAATTCAGGTACTTTTTAAACTTTGCTCACTTTTGCCCATCACATGCAGAATTTCTAGTTTAAAAAAAGGAGAATAGTTGTTAAAATATAAAATACTATAGTACCTACGTAGTTGCTACGCTGCAATTCTCTGTTGATTGAATAACAGCAGGAAGCCGGCGGCCGGCCTCCTATATATCTATATATATATTTATTTATAGGAATAGGATATATATTTTGTCTTCTCTCCCAAGCACTAGGGTTAGGAGGGAAGCCCCCTTACTGGTTGTGCTGGCAGTGTGGCTCAGTATGAATGGTGTGTGAAGTAACCTTGCTGATGAACTGATGATGACAACATGCATGCAGAATTTACTTCTGGCATAGCACTGCACTACCACAGGTTTGGTTATGAGTTGTTTCACTTATTTGTGTGTAGTTAGCTGATTTTTATTTTTTAGTAGCATCTGCCTGATGAGTCCCAGAGGAGGAAACGCATTGTAGCCTACCTAGCTGTAGTTGTCATCAGCAAGTGCTCTCTCATAACCTGGCAACTCTTCTCCAATCAAAACTAGTTCCTCAAAGTGATTTGAGATATGAGAAGTATGCTTTTACAATCATTAAAGACTTATCGATCTGGTATAATTTATGACTAATGTCAGTAACTGATAAATAACACCTGACCACTCAGGTTAGATTAGGTTTGGTGTAAAAACTGTTTATCTCATTTATGAAGAGAATAGCTTCAGTATCAGAACTAGAGCAAAACAGCCGTTAGCCTTAAAACTGTCATTATCTGGTACTGTAGGCCTAACTAGATCTTAAAATTTAAAATTACCGATACTACTATAAATTCGAAATTTAACATATGAACACTGCTTGAATTGGATAATTAGCAAAGCTTTTTAGATTGCATTTTTGTATAATTAGGGGCTAAACATGTCCTTATTCTGTGAAAGTAGGACTACTCAAAACCCGCAAGCCACCTACCAGTTTTAGGCCTAGACAATTTTACAAAGTTAAAAAAACACCGTCCTCGGCAAGAGGGTCGACTGGTGTAGCCTAAATTTATTTTTTGCGACTGAAATTAGACGCACATTTTTCGGCACTTGTTCGGTTGGGGGGAAAGGGGGGTTGTCCAAAATAAAAGTTTTTTTGCAAAAAACACCAAAAAACATTATTTTCGTTGACAAAAATGTTCTTCATTTTACACACTACGATAATAATATGTGGCTCGTTGGTCTTGTGTGGCTCGTTAGTCTTGTGGTTAGCGCAGTGGCGGCTTTCGATTCTAATATCAGGTGTGCGATTTTCAAAAGGTAGGTTGCGTGGGATAGCTGGGGTCTGGGGCGAAGCCCCAGCCGCCGGAGGCTAATTTTGCCGTAGGGTTAATGTTTTTGGGGGGTCTGTTAATTTTAATGGCCTAAAACGAGTTCTAAGGTGAAGTTGTATTCTAAATATCGGTGAAATATGCAGCTAAAACAACCTAATTTTATTAATGCACAAGGTAAGTTCTCACTTTACTTTAACCGGATGTGGATTCGGGTCATTTCTAAAGCAAAATAAAAGTATTTTTTTGTAGTTTTGTACGATTTTATATATTTAATAACTAGATACATACTATTACTACACATTGTATTTACCGGTACGTTGAGTTACAGACGAAGACTCCGATTGCCCTCTACCATTGTTTTAAAGTAATCGATAACTTTGTCAATATCAACTGTACGGCAGAGACGTTGTTCCACATTCATTGACAGCAGTGCTTCTAGACGATCCTGGCACATTGTGGTTCTTAATTTACTCTTGATCAGATTTAATTTTGAAAATGTTCTTTCTACCCCTGCCGAAGTTACGGGTAGAGTAAGAAACACGCGTAGAACATCCATGAGAGTGTTGTACTGGCAGTCAAGTGATTGTACACTTTCTATTAGTTGGGTGATTGTTGGTTTGATCATTTTCCACACAGGCTTGCCAGCCAAACGCGTCTGTTTCCCGCTTACTGCCTAATTTTGGGTTTGAAAGTCTTTTTTTTTAAATTCCTGATTGATCAGGTGTGCAATTGTCACACCTTGCACACCGTAAAAGCCGCCACTGGGTTAGCGTATCTGCTTCCAATGCAGTTTCGATTCCCGCAAAAGCCAAAAGTTTTTTAAAGTTCTTGTCTTAGGAGTTTGTAAATGGTGACTTTGGAGCCGTCCTAGCAACGAAGCACATAATAAATTCAGAGTTGTGCTGAATTGACCTGGTTGATTCTGGCGTTGATCCGCGGGTGTTCGCACTGTCCATACCACTGATTGCTATATTTCCTATTAAAAATATCGATCTTTGGTTGGTTATCGCTCACTCGTCGATTGCGTCAGGACCTACAGGGTTGGCTTGGTCGCTTTGATTTAAAGTCCCCCACTGAAAATCAATTGTATAACTGAGTGGGTAGACTCTAAATACAATTTATTTATTTATTTATAACTTAGGCCTACTTGGTTTTGACCCGAAATAAAAGCTAATCCGTGAAGCTCCGCGAGACGACGGTTAGCCTACCAGTATAGGCCTTCCGCTTGGTCTACGCCGGCTGACATGCAGTTGATCCGGCGTGCTTATTGCTTTGTAAAATTATAGCCCCGTCTGAGCTTAAACCCCCCACGGCGCTTCGCGCCCACCCCCAACCTACTTTTCAATGCATAGTACTTTTTACTAAAAATATTTTTGTGATGAATAAGTAGATTAAGGGGAAGCACTGTGAGGGGAAACATCGATTCCTTTTTTGAAATAAATAAAAGATAGATAGAGATAAAGACGACAAAAACAACAACAATGGTAAAATAAGTGCAGTTTCAACTCTTTGAGTTTTAACAAAGCAGAATAATAACTTGACGTGCATTATCAACGATGGCCGCCTAGTCATATTGGCGCACCGCGTCCATGATAAACCTATATTTGTGGGTGAAAACACAACAAAATGAAGTAAGTTGATATTATTCTGTAATATATATTACGAAGAACATTTTTTTAATGTTGGAAAGCTCGTTCTTGCGTGTTTTTTTGCGGAAAAAATGACTTATTTCGGACCCCCCGACCGACCAAGTGCCCATTTTTCTAAGTCTTTCTTGAATTAACCTGTGATTTCCCTTCCACCCACTAGATCAAACTACTGTGTCAGTAGATCTATCATAGCAGATAATGCTCTGTTTGGTGTGCATAGACCTACATACATCCTCTTGTCAGTCTCTTTATATCTCAAAGTTAAGTAGGTACCTACTATGTATACATGTATCCTCAGGAGGAAATAGTTCCTAAGTTATATAGGCCTAATGATATAGTTTTAGATATAAACAAATTTGGCAGCCCCAACCTCGGCAAGGTCTTACCAGTGGTGGCTGTGGTAATTTAACTGGCGAGGCAAAATTCAAAAATGCAAAATTTCAACAAGCGCAAGGGGGGAGGGGCGACGGGGGGAAGGGCTGAAAAAGCACAATAAAAATATAGTGGTCAATAGTTTTGTATTAAAGAAACACTATCACAATAACTATAACTAGATGGTGAACATCATTGTTGGACAGACAACAAGCTGGTTTTGAGCTCAGAATTGTTGTTTAATTAATAGCAAAAGATGTTTTATTGTACTAAAATCAATATTGAATTGTTTTAGAATTTATTATGAAAATCAAGTCTCAAGAAACTTTTTTGAATTTGATTTGATATTGCTTTTACGTCTCATATAAATGCACTAAGGATACCCTATTCAAGACGAATTTGTTGAAGAAATGAACTTGCTATAGTATTATTAGGCCTATGTGGCAATATAGGTTGAGTAAATGCTCGAGTTAATAGCCCGGATAAAATAATTCCCCATAAAGCCTCCAGTCTTTGTAATCAGACAGTTGTGACTTAATTATTTGAGAAATAAAAAGGCAAATGGGATCGTCACAACATTGCTGATCAGCCTCTGACCTGACTAAGATGCGATGGCTGGACGGCCAGAGTTTTTCGCCTCAGTCCAGCCGTTCTAGCCGGCAGCCTCAACGGCCGCAAGATATCATCGCACATGCGCGACTAGACCATTATATACCCGGCCCGATCGAAGGACTGAGCCGATCCAAGAATTTGAGTCGGAAGGCATTTCACCGTTAACGAGGGTTTCTCAATCGTTCAAGCAGTGCTCACGAGGGTTTCGCAGCGCTGCGCTCACGCTCACTAATTTTCAACTCAAAACCAAATCTAACAAAGTACAAACATTTGCGAATGCGTCTTACGTTGGCTAAGAAGTGTAAAAACGGAAAACGAATTCTGTCATACTTAGTCAATCAAGGTGTTGAAAAGCCCGATTCTTTGGGGAGGCTCACTTGCCTCACCATGCTAGCCGCCACTACTATTTACATGCTGGCTTGCAATTAAGCCTCTAAATTTAAAGATTCATCCAAGTACGTATCTCACCTTCTTTGATCCATTCGTCGAGATCATCTAGCAGCTTGGCAGCTACTTCTGACCTCGTCGTCGGTTGGCCTAGTTTCTCATCCTCCTCATCATCCTCTATCACGACGTCCACCTGTTTGACGACATCGTGGTCGTCAAACAGCCAGACGTCCTCCGCGGGATCCAGATCGAAGAGGCCCGGACTCTCCGGCTCCACCTTCCAATCCCACACAGCCGATAAAGACATTGTTGGATACTTGTTGATTCGATTGATTGATTACGGTCGACAGAGCGACGTAGCGAGTAGCAAAGGCCATGTTGGCTCTGTAATTAAAAATGTAAGGAGGTAAGTATGATGACAACATTTAAAACAGTGCAAAATGCATATAAAAATCTAGGCTGTAGGGTCTATCAACTTCTAGGTACCAATCATAATTGAGATGAATTTCAGAACAGATTCAATCCCTCCCACATTGACAGTCAAACATACGACTGTCCATAAATGACAGGCGCCGGCTGCCCCTCCCCCCCCACAACCACCCAACGCCATCCCATGATCCCCTTGCTAGTTGGAACTGGCAAACCAAAACCAAAATACGTGCAATCACATCGAAATTTCTTCTCGTAGCGCGGCGGAGAGAAAGTCAATTAGCTAGTCATGATAGTCACTATTTCCTACTGAAAACTGAAAAGTGAGAACACTGAACAACCATTCTCTTTTGAAGAACTGCATAAGGCACCCCATGAGTCATCGTTAATATTATCTAATGTATTTTGTTCGGCAACTTTTTAAAAAAAGTATTTTGTTCGTATATTTTGTCTGAAACTGAAAGTGTAGTGTGTACATGTTGAAATTGGCGCTCTCACGGATACGATAAGAGACGGTCACGCATTCTGCGGCCAGGAGGCCTACACTAGAATAGGCGCTTCACGCATTTTCCCTTGTACCCGCTAGAGGGCAGGCAGCGCTTCTTTTGCTCGCCTAGAAACAGTTCCATTCTCTCTCCTACAACGTTTGTAAAACGTAACGTAATTGTATCACAACTTGTCTTGCTAATAATTAAATCTAACGAGTGTTCTTGAACAAGTCTTGAATTCCTTTATGTGTGAAATAACCCTGCGTATCCACTCAACCTGCTCCACAGGTTATGGGGCCCAGATTAACGGAATAAACGTTGGGTTATTGATAAACAAAAGGTAAGTGCTTGAGGAATCACGTATTCAGATTTAGGCCTAGGCCTAGCCTACGCGTCGCGAAGGTTCTGGACCGACGGAATATGATGGCGTCATCTAGCTCGGCCAGAATTGAACTACTAGACAAGGATAATTACGATACGTGGAAAATACAGATGGAAGCTTTATTGGTTAAAAAACGATGCTTGGGCGTACGTGAGTGGGGAAGACAGAAAACCTACAATCAGAACTGGAGACGCCGCCGCGGCATCGGTTATAGCTTTGAAGGAGTGGGAAAATAAAGATAGGAAGGCTAAGTCGGGACCTTATCTTGTCAATTAGCCCTTCAGAGCTAAAACAAATAAAAGGATGTGTAACATCGAACGAAGTTTGGGTTAAACTGCAGTCGATATACCAATCAAGAGGGCCTGCTCGCAAGGCCACACTGTTGAAACAATTAACCTTGCATCGTATGGATGATAGTGAAGACGTGGCGAACATCTTCGGAAGTTCTTCGATACGATAGACAAACTGAATGAGATGGAAATAAACATTAATCCGGATTTATTGACCATAATGCTCCTGTATAGCTTGCCGCCTAGTTTCGAGAATTTTCGGTGTGCGATAGAATCTCGGGACGAGTTACCAACACCGGAAGTATTGCGCGTTAAAAATCGTGGAAGAAAAATGATGCGCGGAAAAATGACACACGTATCTCGGACAATAACGCGATGTTCGTTCCTAAACGAAATGTGAAACGGTACGTAGCTCCAACAAAAAAAAGGTGGTAAAAACGAACAGAAATCCAACGAACCATTTAAATATAAATGTCACCGCTGTCATCAGTAGGTCACAAAGCCAAGGAATGTGTAAATGAGAAGAAAACATGCGAAATCGCAAAGAAAGCTGAGAATTTAAGCTTGTACGTTTCTTCGGAAAAATTTATGCGAGGAAGGCATTGAGATCAACGACCCGCGAATCGTGGTGAGAAATGGTGCTTAGATAGTGGCTGCACGTCGCACCTATGCAATGACAGGGACAGGTTCGTTAAAATGCTGAAAATAGACCCGGAAAATTAAATCTCGCCAGCAACACATCGACGGAGACTACGGCCAAGGGAATCGTGGCGATCACAGCTGAAGTCAACGGACAACAGAAGAATGTAAGTCTGAAAGACACGCTGCACGTTCCTGACTTACGAATGAACTTGCTGTCAGTCGGAAAAATCACTGACTGTGGATTCAAAGTAACATTTGGAAAGGAATCGGCCAAGATCATCGATGGAACGGGTAGGACAGTATTGTCAGCTGATCGAAGTGAACGGGCTCTACTGTGTGCAAGAGAGTGAGCAGCAATGTAACATAACACTGAATCAAAACGCGCTACTGTGGAGAGTTGGCATCGCAGAATGGGACATCTTAACGTCAAAGATCTCCTGGAAGGCGAACGCAACGGAACTGTGCTGGGTATCGATGTAATCGAAACCGAGAGAGACGTTCGATTGTGAAACGTGCATCCGTGGAAAAATGACCAGAGCCCCTTTTCCCAAAAATTCGGAGAGAAACACGGAATGGCTGGAAATAATTTACTCCGATATTTGTGGTCCGATGCGCGTTGAATCGAACGGAAAGGCAAGATATTTTATCACGTTCATCGACGATTGCTCTCGCTGGTGTGAAGTGAAAATGCTCAAGCAGAAAAGTGAGGCTCTGGATGCATTCAAGGAATTCAAAGCTTTCGTCGAGACACATACTAGTAAGAAAATAATGTATCTTCAATCGGACAATGGCACAGAATATCGAAGTATCGCTTTTGAAGACTACTTAAAGACAAACGGCATCGGACGTAGGTTAACGGTTACGCACACACCGGAACAGAACGGAGTCGCGGAAAGGAAAAACCGTACGCTCGTGGAAATGGCGAGGTGCCTACTGATACAATCCGGACTGCCACCGTCGTTTTGGGGCGAAGCAATAAACACGGCAAATTACATCAGAAAACAGGTGTCCTTCTAGAAGCATAAGTGGCAAAACTCCTTTCGAGAAGTGGACTGGAGAAGCACCGGACGTGAGTAACTTACGTGAATTCGGCTGCGAAGTCTTCACTTTGATCCGGGAACCAGCTCGGAGCAAGTTCGAGCCACGCTCGAAGAAAGGTGTATTTGTCGGTATTCGAAGGAGTCGAAAGCATACAGAGTATGGGTACCGGAAGATAGAAAAATCGACATAACGCGAGACGTGGAATTTACTAAGTCAGTAACATTCCCATCCGACAAAGTGTACGAGGATTTTATGCCGGAGGAAACCAACTCCCAGTTCGGAAGGTCGTTGAGTTTACCGATCAAAGAGAACGAGTCAAATGAAGAAAAACGCGCCGGAAGAAGACGCGGCTGAGAATGAACCAAGAAGAGGCCGTGGCCGACCGGAAGACTCATGACCGGTCTCAGGGGAAGACCCAAGAAGATCTACCAACCGGCCTGTTACGCGGAAGAAGATTTGGAATTTGCCGGTGTAGCCGAAGTCCATTCCAAGAGGCGATAGATGGTCCGAACAGGGACGAGTGGCGTCAAGCCGTAGCATCCGAGCTGAAATCGATTATCAAGAAAGATACGTGGAAGCTGGTGGAACGTCCATCGGATCGCAAGGTAATTGGCAGTCGAGTAGTCCTGAGAAACAAATACGATCAGGATGGGAACATCGACCGAAGAAAAGCTAGGATAGTCGCTAGGGGCTTCGCACAGCATCCAGGTGTGGATTTCGACGAGACTTTTGCGCCGGTGGCGCGTATCAGTTCCGTACGTATGATGATGGCTCTAGCTGCACAGCATGGGATGAAGGTAAATCAGTTCGACGTCACGACCGCGTACCTGAATGGCGTGCTCGAAGAGAAGATATACATGGAGGTGCCCAAGCTCACTGAAGAAACACTAGAGGAAATATCTCACACGGAATCGAAGAACAGCGAAACTGGAAAGAAAGCAACGGAAATGCTCCACGAACTAAGGGATGGTAACAAGGTATGTCTCTTAAATAAGGCGCTTTACGGTGCGTCAGGCGGACGTCGCTGGCATGCAGCATTGAGCGAACAACTAACGAAATTTGGATTGAAACAATCTGCTGCCGACCCTGCACATTTTTCTCGGGCAAGGAGAAAACATCCTGATCGTCATGGTATACGTGGATGACATGTTAGTCGCATCCCAAAACGAGAAAGTCATTGCCGAAGTTTTTGATCATCTGTCAAAGGTATTCGAAGTCAAAAATCTTGGAGAAGTGAAATACTGTCTTGGAATAGAATTCGTCAGAGACGTTAAAGGAATATCCATGAACCAGCGAGGATATGTAAACGACATCCTAGAACGTTACGGAATGTCGGAGTCGAAGCCCGTATCTACGCCGTTGGACCCTGGCACGAAGCTGAAGAGGAACGAAGAGAAGTCCGAACCAGGGGAAGAGAAACTGCCGTACAGAGAACTAATAGGGGCACTGATGTATTTGGCTGTTTGCTCTAGACCTGACATAGCCACGCGGTAGCACTATCTAAGCCAATACAATTCCTGCTACGACAGAACTCACTGGATCGCGGCGAAAACGGGTTCTGCGGTACTTGAGGGAACGGCGGATATTGGTCTACGATTCGAGAAAATCAGCTGGAAGTTTGGTTGGTTTCGGGGACGCAGATTGGGGGAACTGTTCGAACGACAGGAGATGCTATACAGGGTATGCTTTCATCCTGAGCGGTTGTCCGATTTCCTGGGAATCAAGAAAGCAGAGAACAGTGGCCCTATCGTCGACTGAGGCTGAGTATATGGCTCTCACCGAAGCCGCTAAGGAAGCCATATACCTTCAGCGATTCCTCGTAGAACTCGGTTTTGAGAAATTAGCCGAAGTAAAAATATTCAGCGACAACAATGGGGCACGAAAGTTATCAGAAAACCCATTTACCATCGAAGAACGAAGCACATAGATGTGCGCCACCACTTCATCAGAGAAGTGTTGGAAAATGGACTTGTGAAGGTCGAGTACAGGTCGGACCCGAGGACATGGCAGCTGACGTACTAACAAAGGGACTGCCTGGACCGAAGCACGCGAAATGCCTTCGGATGCTGGGACTGCAGAATCTCCGTTCTCATCTCGAGGGGAAGTGTTGAAATTGGCGCTCTCACGGATACGATAAGAGACGGTCACGCATTCTGCCGGCCAGGAGGCCTACACTAGAATAGGCGCTTCACGCATTTTCCCTTGTTACCCGCTAGAGGGCAGGCAGCGCTTCTTTTGCTCGCCTAGAAACAGTTCCATTCTCTCTCCTACAACGTTTGTAAAACGTAACGTAATTGTATCACAACTTGTCTTGCTAATAATTAAATCTAACGAGTGTTCTTGAACAAGTCTTGAATTCCTTTATGTGTGAAATAACCCTGCGTATCCACTCAACCTGCTCCACAGTACAAATGTTCCACAGGGGCCCGGAATGTCAAAAGCCCGGGGTGCGATCGCACCCCAGCACCCCCTGCCAGTCCGCGCCTGATTATGAGTTGACCAAGAGTTTATTACAAACAAAACGTTTAATAATTTACCAAAAATTAATTATTGTTGAAGCTTGACCAATTTTTAAGAGTCAAAGTTGAAGCCCTATTTGGTAATTTTTATGCCGTCGGTATAGGGGATAGCGCCTCACCCAAAAGTAGGTTAGTGGAGGGTGGTGGTGGTGGTGAGGTGCTATGCGGCATTTTTACCCACAATTTGTACAGTAGGCCTACGCATAACGGAAATGAGAACGGGGCGATTGATCTCGTGTAGGCTAAACTAAATGATATGATGCACAGAATTGGGAGCCACACATTACGACGCCCGGAAACAAAAACAACAACTTTGACCAATGCTAATTTCGGGACAAATTATTGAATAGTATTTTAATCTAGGGCCTACCTTCTCCCAGAACTTGTCATCATGTTATTGTTTTTTGAGGGCGGGGGGGGGGGGGGGGGGGATGGAGGGTACTTCTTCGGTTGTGGGGGAGGCAACTTTTCAACACTGTTTTTTTCCCATTAAAAACGACAAAAAAACACTGTAAATGATTTATATTTTATAATTGCAGTTGTATAGAATTAAAAAATGCACTCGCAAGATTCATTTCATGCTGTTTTAAAAACAAGAGTTACTAGGTTACTTGGTAGTTAAGCGAGCGAAAGCGAGCGTTTGCCCATTTGACTCTTGCCCGGAAAAAATAGCACTGTTTTGTTTTTTGTTGTTTTTTTTGGGTTTTTTTTTTTTTTTTTTTGTATGTCCCGCGATAACCGTTCGAACGGAGCTCAGATCGAGGTGAAATTTGACCATCCGCAAGCTTTGTTCTCGATGAATGCCATTTAGTTTAGTGGCAAAATCGTTCAAAAGTTAAAAAGTTACATAAAGTTAAATCGAAAGTTTTTTTATTCAAAACTAACCGGGCGACAAAATTTGAGATAGCCCAAATCATTCAGAATGGTCCGTCCCGGTCAAGAATATGTAAATTTTATTTTGATCCGATAAGTATTGTAGATTGGAAATACATTCTAAACAAAAGTAAACGTTGCCATGGCACGAAAAGACGCGCGAAGTTTCTATCTAATACCCTGCCACCTAGACAGTAATCAAAATACTTTCGAGAAAGCAGCTATTATTGTCACCAAAGAGTTTTAAAATAGTTTGCCAAGGAGTCAAGGCCTCTAGATGGCAGTGGATTTTATTAAAGGTTTGTGACACACGGGTTTACCCAATACGTGGCAATAAATAAAAATATGGAAACGCAAACGCCTAAATGTTATGTGCAATGTGGGTCTCGCTATAGCACGGTGCCGCTTAATCAACGCGTTCCAACTGAGCGTTTCCGAGTTAGTTACAAGTAGCAAGGAGTGACGCGCCTTCAGGCCGATCATGCTGAGAACTGAGCAGTGAGCACCGCCACTGTCACTGCAAAAAACCATACAAAACATAATAAATAAATCCCAAAAACCAAAAATACCTTCAAAACCTGTAACAACGCTATTTTAAACCAAAAAAAACTTCAAAATCTTCAACGTCGCTATTTTGTAGTGGAGTATTTTAAGTCGAGGGGTTGGTTAGATATGTAGAATGAAGGAGGCATCGCCTAATAGTCAATAGGCCTATGGCCATCCAAATGCAGCCTAACGTGCGTGTCTTTGTCTAACCTGTGCAATTACTTTAAAGCTATACTAGAAATCTTGAATTTATTGCCACTGCTAATCCCTCAAAGAAACTAAATTTACAAAGAGGCCGACTCATGTACCAATTATACCTTCGTCAAAAAGCCAGACCTACCACTTCGTTACACGTGCCTCGATGTTTCCAAATAGAACTCGCTTCAAACACGACACATTTAAATTGATTTTCTATTTATGTTGAACGGGAGTGGAGCCTCCGTTATCCGACAACGGTCTGACGAGTCTGTGCGCGCGCCATCAAGAGGAATTAAGGGTTGACAAGACCACTTATTCCGCTTGAATGAAGAGCGGCGAAATAGGCAATGCGATAAATTAAAGATTTCTACTATACTACATTGTACATTTTCTGATCGATTAGTAGGTAGGGCCTATCAATAAATCGTCTAGCCTACTATTTCTTAAATTCAATTGCTAGGCCTATTTCTAAATTTATTTCATATTTACAGTGGTTTTTCGTCGATTTTTAATGGAAAAAAACAGTGTTGAAAGGTTGCCTCCCCCAACCGAAGAAGTACCCTACCAGCAGAGTTGGGGAAGAGTTAGTAAAAATAGTAAACTTTTTAAAAGTTAAGTTAGTGGACTTTAAAAGTAATTAGTAAAGTAAAGTTAGTTCAAAAAATTAAAGTACCGTAACTGAAATTTAAGTACATGAAAAGTAACTTGTAAAGTTTGTTGCGGTGTTCGTTGAAGAAATGCTAATTGGAACGAAGTAAAAAAAAACGATTCGGAAACTATAATTTATAATTAAAATCAATATGAATGGAATTCAAAATGTATCCTGTAATTTATTGATGATTTCTGACTGTAATCAGTGAATTTAACATTAAAATTGACTGTAAACAGGCCATCTCACTATCCTGCTTATACTATTTTTTAGATTCAAACTTTTACAAACACTGAAAGGAAAACGCACAACCCTTATGACGATAAATAGGCCTATTATTGAGACATACGAGCGTATCAACAAACGCACTACATGCAACCTAGAGCTGAGAAACTCGGGCTGCGAAATGGCAATTGAAACAAATAATGTCACCAAAATAAGCAATATCGCTGCCGCCACGTGATGCTAGGATGGCCGTCAATGCCTAGCACTTACCACAATACGTTTGTGGGGGGGGGGGGGGCGCTGCCGTTCATACAGCGACAGCTGATGCGAGAATTTTCTCGGAAACGAAGGCTAGTATAGGGGCCGGTATGCTGATGAATGCGATGTTTATTTCAACGAAGTACAGGCTGCAAAACAAAAAAGTAAACTTTCAACTTAACGTTTATTGAAAGTTACCGAAAATAACTATCAGTTAGGCCTACTTTAAAAAGTTGCCGATTTTGTAAAAAGTAACGCGTTACCCTAAAAGTTACTAAAAATATAACGCGTTACTTTCGTTAAGTTACTCCCCAACTCTGCCTACCAGAGCGAGGAGGTTAAAGTAGGTCTAATTTAATTTGTGCAATAGGCCCCTATACAATTGGAGAATGGTGATTGGTGACACACGTCAATTAGCATGTTGGGCTTGTGTCAATGCTAAATAAATTATTATTGTTAATAGCTTTGAAAAGAGGGGGGGGGCCGGAGGGGGGGGGGCAATTGTGACATTAATGGACAGCCCTTAGGAATGACCATATGGCACGGCTACGTGCACAATACCAATCAATTGGATGCTAATCATGACATGCTTAAGTAAAAGATTAAAAAGAAAATGTTTACAAAACTGGCATTAGGGAGATGGGCAATATTGGCGCCTTTCTTTCTACAATAATATTATTTGATGACGTCAATAAGTGCGCGGCCATCTTTATTACTGTACGCCCTACTTTCCTACAGCCTAGAAAAATACTTTTATATGACTTCTCCAAGTGTAAATAATAATGAAAGGTGCAATACTTACTCCATGATTAAAAGTTGTACTGGCACACTTGCGTGTGCGTCTAGTTGACAAAACTAGATCCCCATTTCACCGAGATTTGTAACGTGACGATAAAATAAAATACGTCTTCTTGTCTGGTGTCATGAAGGAGGAATGACGAATGATGAAACATTTCTCAACATTGCGCAATGTATTCCTCCGCGTGACGTCATTTCAAAGCACGTGCTTCAATTGCAAACAGTCGATGTGTACAAAACATTATCACAATATACACTAAATTAATCAAATAACTTATATAAATACGTCTGATGAAAGTGTTCATTTCATTTCTTGCAAGTAATGTTGGTTTTATACAGAACTATTTTTAGGTGCGCGGACGTAGACCAGCAATTAGTACAATGACACTTCAATTATTTTAATTTGCATTTTAAAACACTTTAAATGGTAAATAAAAGTTATTTATCGGTGATTAAAGATAGATATTCTAGTCGTGTTGTCAACAACCTTTGGATCAAGCGAATAAAAATAAATGCGCTGGCCAATGAACGCGAAGATATGCGCGCATGCTCGCGCGGCCTTTTTAAAATAAGTTCATAACGATTTGTGTACGTTGTGGTCGATGACCTAAAAAGTTGACGTTTTTCTGCTCCGTCCAGTCTGGCTGGCTTTTTGTTTGTTTTAAGGGATGAATGGGGATTATTGGGATATTGTGACGGGATAAAAGCGCTTAAATAATGCTTTGTTTCCAATCAAAAGAGTCAAGTCTAGCAGACCTCAAGTACGGGCAAATCCATACTCTGCCTCGGGCTCTCCAATCATGTCGGAATGTCACCTTGGCGTTTCACTTGCAGGAGTCAGCTAGGAAGCCAGGCCAACTCTTGGAACACTGTGACATAAAGTAGGCTGAAAAAAAAAAAAAACTAACTCAGCAAATAACACGTCCAAAGGAAATTAAAAAACCATCCTGCCCTTCAAACTTTAAATAAAAAAACTGGGGGAACACCCCTCCCTACACACCCGTATTGGGTTTAGCGACTGCATATTTTGCAAAGCAAGTACAACCATTTTTTTTATTGTGGCATTGAATCACTTTGTATTTATTTTTATTTTGTATCTTCAATACTTTGTATATACTAGTTCACACGCTCTCTACGGAGAAGTCACATCTGGGCCATGTACATGATCACCGTGAAATAAATAAATAGCTTTCATAATAAATAGTCGGTGGCAGCGGCAGATCCAGAAAAATGTCCTCCCCCCTCCCCCCCCCCCCCACACATTCATCGTTCTCTCTTCCTCTGTGTTCCCCTGGACGGCCAGGCACGATGTGGGGGGCGCCAAATTATGCTCGAATTCGCTCGTCTATCAGCGACTTTGAGATTTTTTTATTTACTGACATAAAAGGGCCTGAAATATCACTTGGACTTAACTCATCGTCATTCGAGTAGTAGGATTAGCCATAGTGCGTGAAAGAGACGTCTCAGCAGAAAATCCCACCTTTTATGATTTTTTTTTATGTCGAATGCATTACAATTGAGTTTACTTTGTGCTATGCTATGTTTTCCACCGATGCCTATGGGCTTCTTATTGAAAGGATGAGGATTTGTGTCTTTTGGGGAGGAAACTCTTTTTTCACTAAGAAGATGAGTTGTGGGAGAAAAATCCAGATCGTCAATCGTCATCATATCACCATCATGTTGTTGTTGTTGTGTTTCTGCTAGCGGTGGTGGAGAACCAGGGTGAGACCCCTTCCGCTAATCACATCATTGAAATAGTAAGATTGAGTTCCCCGTTCAAGGGGGCGTTTGGGGACCGGGTTTTTTGGCCATAAGCTTCAACTAGCACAAGCAATGTGGAGAAGGACATAAAGTAAACGTCCTCTTAACCACACCAGATCCTCGTCACATGGCGCACCACGCGGGCTACAGATCAACTACTACAGCAATGAAAATAAATCACAACCGCTGCATTCAAATGCCTTTTTGTTTGTCGATAGAAAATTGTAATATTTTATTTGCTAGAACGTTTAAGTGTGTCCATCTTTTTTGTGCGTGTTTGTTTATTTTGGGTTGTGAACGAGCTAAGAGACGTGAATGGAGGGCGGTTCCGCTTCCTCGTAAGAAAAAAACTAAACGAACAAATAAGAACACATTGTTTTTTATCGTAATAGTAAATTCTTGTTTGGAATCTTACTATCGTTTTATTATACAGCAACGTGCGGGATAACCATACCTGTTACTATAAACAATCCTGGTTGTTTTGTCTGGCGTCTCACTCACTCTAGCTCGTCTGCAAACACCCACGTCCTACTAAGCTAAGTTCTACATATTATCACGCCCTTCTCGTCTCCTACACGCGGTAGTTTATCATAAAGATTGATAATAACAATAATAATATACAACATTATACGTGTGTTAACAATAAAATATAACCGACAGTATTGGCGCGTGACTCTGATTCGGTAGGTCCCGGGTTCGATACCGGCAATCCTGACTGAAGGCTTTTTCCGAGGTTTTAAGGGATTGTATCCAATGTACAAAATACCTAGTTACACACCATTTTGTATATTATATAATATTTAGAATTGTATAATCCATGCTCGATTAATATATTAAGTTAAGTCTACTATTCTTTTATTTACTTTGTAAGAATTGTATTGTATTTGCCTATCCTTTAATGTAACCCTTAATTTAAAAAAAATAAGAGGGGCATGAATTGCACCCATGGCAGGCTCGATATTGATTATTATCAACAAAAAATTAGTGAATGTGATCATTATAATGAGATTCAATAAAAGTAGAAATACGTAATATTATGCACATTGCACAATATAATAACTATTTTCCGTTACAAAGTTTCATTTCTCTTTATGCTTGATTCTGATCACAGATAAAAATAACAAATGAAGTTTAATGAGATACACACATTTCACATAATGTTATGTTATTCGTTCATTGGTGCAAACACAGCAATCACAGGAGCACAGCACAGATCAATGTATTCGTCACCAGGAATAATAATATGTATTATACAGAGCGACCAGACAAACAAACGAACGTGACTTCGTATGATAGGATGTATATTACGGAGGGCAGCCAGTCCCCCCCCCCCCTAAATATTTAAAACCCTACATTGCCAGGCGGGCTATAGGAAATTTCCCAAGGAAAGTGCATCTGTATTTGTATCATCTTATCAAGCAATAAGTAACAGTTGACAGCAGTGATTTCTCCGGGTCTTGACCTGCAGAGAGATAATCAATCGAAGTGCACGTTTCATCGATAACAACAACTAATAAGTAACACATTGACTGGATTAATTGGTCTAACTGTCGGCGCTGCGCTCGGCGCTCGTACAACACAAGAGATGAGGGTCAAATACTCAAGGACTTGTGAGCGCGACTGTACGATCTTCTGGGAGGTTAGGGAGCGAAGCGAACATTCTTGCCGGAGGTGCCGAGTACAAAGCTAGCCCCGCCCCCTGACCCCAAGGTTCAGGTCATCCTTGTAGGAGGAGGAAAACACGCATGTAGAACCCGAACCCCCTGATATGCTGATAGAAATTCAATCAATATTCGAGTACCTAATAAAAAAGAAGATATAAGATTTAAAAGTAAAATATCTTCTGCCTATAGCGGGATTAGAACCCTGGACCTTCTGCATTGGAAGCAGGTGCTCTAACCACAAGACAACGAGATATTAAAGCATGTCTGTTACGTTGTTTTGTGCCTGCAGATGAGCTAGTATGAATCTCGGTACAGGTAGAAGTGTGATTCCATCATTAATCATTCTCTGACTGACAGTGATGCGACTTGTTGCTGCCTCACATCATCACCGACTCCGTTATCATCATCGTCATCATCATCATCATCATCATCATCAGAATGATTGATGCTTGGAACAACACATCAACGCAGGGCCAACAACCGAGGTGGTGATGGCCAACGAAGCTAATTACTAATCACAGGTAGTCGAAGAAGACGACAATAAAACTCTTTGGTGGAGGTGCCGGGTTGATAAGAGATAAAACGTTTAGATGAGGCTCACAAGAGGCCTTGTTAAACGGCAGAGTCAAACAGAATTACCTTAGGAAATAAGCACATAGAAAAACAAACAGGAATATTTTTGGCTAAGGGCAGGGTAAAAAAGAATGCCAAACGCCGGGGATATGCCCCCCCCCCCCGTCCCCCCGTCCTTTGTAAAAGTGCACTTTAACATTTCAATGAAGGATATAGAATAACTTTTATCGCAATTCGCAATACTAAAGGCAAACTACTTTTTGACCAAAATAGGATTTTAGTAGATACAAAGTTTGGTTATTGTGATGCTTTAAAAGTCATAGATTTTCACAAAAATGACTTTGAAAGAGAAAACTTTTAGATTAAAAACAGGATTTTAGTATAGATAAAAAGTTGGTGATGCTTTAAAACGTACAGATATTCACCAAAATGACCTTGAAAGAGAAAACTTTTGGATTACAAACAGACCACCGAAATGACCTTGAAGGAGAAAAATCTTCATGGGGCAAGCCCCACTACTTAGCCTTCGGTACACATATGAATTATTTGGTTGACACCCCTTTTGAATTCCTGGATACGCCACTGTTTTGGTGACCCATGGCCATAGGTACAGAGCGGAGGGGAGAAGCTTTGGTTCCCGGCACCTCCACCAAGATATTTCATCGACGGAGAAGATTTCATTGCGTAACTTATTCTTCCTGTTGATTAGGAAGCTTCGCTCCCTATTTCGAGAGTACTCCCGAACCAGAGTTTGCTTTACTTTCCAGCAGCCTACACAGGTTGCTGCGCGCGCACCCGGTTGTGTCACGTGACCAGGCGTCCCGACGCTCCAGCACGCACGTGGTGTGCAGGCAGAGCCCACGTGTGTGTCGTCACGTGACCCAGGTCAGTGCAGTGGTTTATTGAGATGAGCGAGACTCGCAAAACAACAAACTAGACGAGAGTTTGTAAAGTTTTGTTCTTGCTTGGCTGAAACTTCGTGCGCCCGGCCGCTCGATGACGCCTCTCTATATCTCTCCAGTCAGACACCGCAGATCGAGAAGTGAAGGGCTGGTAGGAAAGGAACCCGTAGCGTAGACCAAGGGCTAGACCTAGGGTTGGACCAAGCGTAAAGAGAGAGACTGATTCAGGAGGTCCCGGGTTCAAATCCCGATAGGACCAGCAATCCAGAGACCAGACTGAAGTTTTTTCGGAGGTTGTCTACGACATCTTAAATGTCCCTCGACATTCGCCTTCACTGTATGTCTACGACAGTGTGTCTAGGACACTGTATGTCTACGACAGTGTGTTCTAGGACACTGTATGTCTACGACAGTGTGTCTAGGACACTGTATGTCTACGACAGTGTGTCTAGGACACTGTGTCTAGGACAGTACGTCTAGGTCCATAGGACAGTGTGTCTAGTGTCTCAGTCTACGGCAGCATCAGACGTCTCAACCGCCGCCCACGACCCGGGCCAAGCTGCAGCAACAAAGAGCGAGAGACCTTGGAAGCTATGGAAGGCGCCCCGGGCATCTCGCCTCCTAGGATGAGATGAATGATGAATGTGGCCGCCTGTCCAAAGATGCTGGATTAGCTCGGCTCCCTCACTCACCGTCGTGCACGTACATTGCTGTGCCAAAACAACTAGACTAGACCGACTGGAGATCGATCAACGTTATGTGGAGTGGGATGGGGGGATCCATGGAAGCCCGTTCACTCAATAACATCTGCACTCGACCATGCTTTGGACCTAACGTGGAAGCCGTTCAACATTTCCACAGGCATAGGCTTGCTGATAGTCATTGAGTAGCACTGTAGCATCAGGTACCAGTAGCTTCAGGTACCAGTAGCATCTGTGTCAGGTACCAGTAGCATCAGGACGTAACAGTAGCATCTGCACCACGTACCAGTAGCATCAGGTAACAATAGCATCTGCGTCAGGTACCAGTAGCATCTGCGTCAGGTACCAGTAGCATCTGCGTCAGGTACCAGTAGCATCTGTGTCAGGTACCAGTAGCATCTGCGTCAGGTACCAGTAGCATCAGGTATTAGTAGCATATGCGTCAGGTTCTACCGTACCAGTAGCATCAGGTATTAGTAGCATCTGTGTCAGGTTCCACCGTACCAGTAGCATCAGGTATTAGTAGCATCTGCGTCAGGTACCACCGTACCAGTAGCATCAGGTATTAGTAGCATCTGCGTCAGGTACCACCGTACCAGTAGAATCAGGTACCAGTAGCATCTGCGTCAGGTACCAGTCAGGTATCAGGTATACCAGTCAGTTAACTATAGTCTCCCATGTCCACAAAGCTGACTACTGACTATAAACATCCACGTAGAAGTCACCGCATGTTCCGACTGCAAACAGAATAGGAAGCGAAGCTTACAACGCTGACACCACGAGTGTCCAGCGTTCAACTCCCCTTGGTGGAGGTGCCAAGTATATATACATTCCAACTTTCTGCGCGGTGAGTGCGCGGTGAGTGCGCGGTGAGTGCGCGGTGAGTGCGCGGTGAGTCCCTCAGGGTCACCTAGTTGAAGGGTAAAGTCAACAAGAAACGCCCTGGGTTCTTGAACTGCAGGATGTATCATTCTATGTCACCCATGCAACGTCAACCTACCCTGACCGGGTATCGAACCAGTGACCTCGGACAGAGCTGCGGTCTGTATGGTACGGTACACAGAGTCTACCGGCTGGCTGTACGTGCCGGGGGAGGAGCTAACCACCGTTTAGTTCCCAGTGGGCCGATACTTCCCTGCATATTTGGATGAGCGTAGCGAGCGTAGCGAGCGAAGCGAAGATTCCATTTCACTACACTGGAGAAAAAAATCCGGAATGTTTTTTTTTTTTTTTTTTTTTTTTTTTTTTTTTTTTTTTTTTTTTTTTTTTTTTTTTTTAACACGATTCCGGCTAAACCGATACTCCGATTGCGATGAAATTTTATGGAGACCTTCGAAATCTCTGAACTTAGAACTGCCACGTTTTTGAGCGCAATCGGGAAATTTTTTCTCATAAAAAACGCAATTTTACGATTTTTTTCGATTTTTAAAAAATTTCTTCGACTTATAACACTACATGCTTTATTCGATTGTAATGATTTTTTACAGAACCTTATTTTTATGAATTAAGATATTTGTGTGAAATTTGAGCTTAATCGAAAATTATTTCTCATGAAAATCGAAATTTTACGGGTTTTTTCTTTTCTAAAACAATTCTTTGACTTATAACACCTACATGCTTTATCTTATTGTAATGATTTTTTCACAGAACCTTAATTTTGTGAATTAATATATTCGTGTTAAATTTGAGCGCAATCGAATAATTATTTCTTATACAAATTGCAATTTTACGATTTTTTTCTTTTAAAAAAATTACGATTAATTAAAAAAATTAAGTTAATTTTTTATTTTATTTTATTTAATTATAAAAATTAAGTTAATTTTTTATTTTATTTAATTTAATTTTAAAAAATCTTCGATTAAGTAATGATTTTTTCACAGAACAACAGAAAATCCGCGTAACACATGGCACCTCAATGCACCATATACGCTCATCCAACAACGCGGCGGGACTTAAGCGTTTTCCTAGTATTGAATAACGATATAGAACAATATGTTGAGGGAAAACAAATTGCTGCAGAGGGTGTTGCTATTGTAACAATCGAATAGCTCTTGGTTGTTTAGTTTTCTGCCAATGTTCCCTATTATCTCGGTGTGATTAGGTCACACATGGACTTGTGTGTGCGCGTGTGTGTGCTCGTACCTCGCCACCTGCTGCGAGAGCAGCGTGAGTGCGCGTGGTCCCTGAAGGCACCTCCATCAGTCCGACCTTCCTGGCTGCTGCAAGACACAATGGTGCCTCCATCTCTCTCTCTCTCACGCACTCGCTCATACGTGGACGACTCACGTCTTTCTCTCTACGCATGAGAGTAAAACCTCCTCATCATTGCAATAACTTCACATTTTCTATCAATAGTGACTTAGGACGAATATCACAAACAAAGGCGATGGCACTCCAGTCTTTCTACCCTCTACCTAGGTGGTTCATACCAGGGCCCGGACACGAGGCTAGGACAGTCCTCAGACCCACTCTCAGATCCCCAACGACGACGATGACGACATAGACCTCTGCCACACCACACACTTCCTCCTCCTGTACCGGACAATTAAGAGGAGGATGAAGAAGAACTCCTGTCCTGACCTCCTTCCTCCCGTCTCCCTGTCACCTCCTTCCTCCTCCTGCACCGGACAAGACGCAGCAAGAGCGAGGACTATATAGTGGACCTGGACCAGCCTCTGCTTCTCCGCGCAGCATCCGACGAATCTCAAACTGGTTTCGAAGATTATTTATTCTTGCGGCGCAATTAGAATCAACATCTGTCGGTCGAGCGTACGACGTAACACTACACCCCTCCCGCCCCTTAGTCACCACAATAACCCCTGCGATGTTCACTAAAGTAATGCAACACCAGATCAGTTCAATTGTTGCATATTCGGCCCGGAAAGGAGTCAGGGGTCGCCGACTGACTTTAACTTTGGTGATAAAATATTTGTTTTAACGATTAAACTGAAATGTGTTAAAACCATTTCAATTGAGTTATTTCAGTCCGCACGAGTACGGGGGTACCTAAAACAACGAGCGAAGCTACTTACTTATTCCACGATGCGTAATCAACATATTGTCGAAATAAAAAATAAAAAAACCGGCAGCCAAGCTCTCCTTCAAAAGTCTTCGGCTGTGAATGCTGTGTGATATAGAAGTTGAGCCAAGCTTTTCATTCTTTCTCCCTAGTTTCGCTTTGAAAAGAAGTAAGATCATTTCGCCTGTTGACGAGCGCCAAGCCAACGATTTTTGTGGTAGAAAAGTAAAATTTAAAAACTCGAAATCATAAAAAAATTGCTTGGCCATGAACCAAATTCAATGGCCAAGGCATTTTTTTTATGACTTCGAGTTTAAAATTCTCTCACAGCCGAAGACTTTTGAAGGAGAGCTTGGCTGCCGTTTTTTTTTTTTTTTTTTACAAATTTTTGTATTTGTGTGGATATTACATCTTTTTGTTGTTTGTTGCCTATCAAGGCGTGAATGATGGACTTTTGTTTTTTTGACATTTTTGTGCCCACGGTCCCCCCAAATTTGCCCCCTTGTGTTTGAAGCACTAGATATTTTTAATGGTTAAGAGCATGTTTAAGCATGTTTATTTTGGTTTTGAAAGCAAAAGGCACTGCGTATGAGGTACATCTAAGTGTGGTCCAAGTTTCATAGTTCTTAGATTTACCGTTTTCTCTGTAGGGCTCAATTTCAGCTCCGCGGCGAATTAACTACCAGCCTGCTAGCTAGCCAGCCAGCCAGCCAGCCGGAAGGTTTTAAACGATGTTGAGAGCCTTTTTTAACAAAAAACGGGTTGTCGGATCGGGTTGATTTTTTTTGGTAGGTCATGGACCACATATCAGGTCATATACCGAGTTTCAAGATTGTAACTCTTTCGGGGCGGCGTGTGCAGATAGCTGAAAACCCCCCAACTCGGGTAGCTGTATACAGGGCCGCGAGTTCGTCGTCGCCTAAAAGCAGTCGCATGCGCTTGGCTGCGGGCGACGACCGTCGACCTAAATAATACAAAATATAATCATTCTCCGAAAGTTGATAATTTTGGTGGAAGTGCCGGGTCTAGGCCTAGCTGTACATAACGGCGTAGTGTACGCCTACTGTTCTTGGAGTCTCGGGGCACCCTCGTCTTCTAGGCAGTTACGGCACCTCGTCACGTGTCATTTACTCCGACACCTTGAGAGTGCACGTTCTGCACCACCGGGGTGTTTGATTGCTCGTCTCAAGGTTCGAGAGCAACGTGTTCCGGGTTCAATTTCGGCGGGACCTGCATCCAGCTTGGTTGATCGCTTCAAGCTGCATGGGTTAAATGGTTATTAAATGTTATTTTATATGGAAACATTTTATTAATGATCATGATTCGTTGATTCATTATCCATATTTTGTGTTACAATTTCTTTAAATTCCACGTGTGTTGTTTAAAAACTATGTCTAACGTAAATGACCCCCACGTGCTCCAACCACTGACGAGTCAGGAAGTGTGACTCGAAAATTCGCAATTGTTTTGTGTAAGTGACCTTGATTAATTGTTTTTGAGTGTGTGTTTCTTGTTCTAAATTATTTCAAGTTTTGAGACGAGCAGTTCCAGCCATTTGTGCCGGATACCGACTGCGCTATAGCTCATGCCTAACGCACAAGGCTTTGATTCGGTAGGTCACTGGTTCGAATCTCGACACAGGCAATCCTCACAGAAAGTTTTTTTCCGAGAGTGTCTTCAATCGTCAAGGCGAATGTTGGAGTTGAGTCTTTTTAATAAACTGCCAGTAAAAATGTGAGAAATTATGTCATTATAAATAATAAATATGGACTGAGTGGGACCACGTTTGGAAAAAGTAATAGTGCTTGGTTATATTGCAATCGTGTAAAAGTATTAATTTTAATGAGACTTGATTGTAGCTAATAAATACATATATGGACCTGCTGTTTATAGCTTTGTACAGTTATTACGAACACGTAGAAATATAATTAGCTTGCCCAGCCATTTTGAAAATTTTGTATTATTTGAAGTCTTTGAACAGTACAGGGATTACTGCATCCCTAGACTTATAAATTATAAAATGATTTCAAAATAATTTACTAAAGACGCCTGAAAAGTTTGCGGAATGAAAGAGGGTCTATATTAAAGACATTTTTTTTTCGGACATAACCCCAGAATTAACAATTACATTCAAGTTTCCTGATTCAAATTTTCTTGTTCAAAATTAAATTTTGAGTACTGTTTGTTTCTACACATCTTTATCTACAAAATGATCATAAGGGGGGGGGGGGGAATTCTGTCCTACATTGTGTTGCAAGATTTTTTGTTTCGACGGTACAAAATTTAAATGTACCGGCAGGCGAAAAGAATCGTGCAACACTATAGTAACTGCAGAAAACCATTTTCCCTTACCCTCTATAAGCAACTTGTAGATAGTTGTTTAGAAACGATATTTAAAAACACGCTTTTCACAATTAATTTTGAACTAGACGACTTGTGAGAAAAATATTGTTGATTATTATAGGTTATGTCCCGACCAAAAAACAATGTTATTTTAGGAAGACCCTTTTTATTCCACCTTTATTTCAGACATCTGTAGTATAGTGCATTCTTTTTCAAACCTAGGTTTAGGGATTCACCTTAAATAGCAAATAGAATATTATGTTGCCCTCCTAGCTTCCACGTTGCGTAATAAGCCCCATGGGTCGTGCATGGCTGCAGGCGCAGGCGACGTAAAAAAAATGACAAATACGACGTAATTACCTTTTTCTGCGTCATAGATTCATGTTATTTGTAATAAACAATATACAAAGAAAACAATCATCTTAATCTCGAAACAATTTGCTGGATGTGAAAGGCGAGCGGCGTTCAAGTAAAGCGAAGCCTAATCTCTCTGCCTGTATAAACTTTAAATTATTTACACCGCCTATTTATCGCTTTTGGGCATAAGAAAAACGGAAACCACATTTTGTTTTAAAATCAAACATAACCTACCTGCTCCTGATTATAAGTTTTGATTCCGGTATTCACCTTTGCACCTTGTGAATCCTTGTAGCGGTGTCGGGCATCGAACCTGCCACCTCTTGAACTATAGTCTCGCGTGTGTTATGTTTCATTAGCTATGAGCTTCTTCTTTCTTTGTGGAGGCGATCAGTACTAATTAGTTATCTGTGCAAGTGCAGTAATTGCGCGCCATGTGTTCGCGTGTTCACTTCTGTGATGTATCCCCCCCCCCCCCCTAACATTTAGAAAAAACTTGGACCTGTGATCTTGTAAAGGACTTGCAGATTACAATAAAAATATGTTTATATAAATTTAGAGGTAGAAATGTGTAGTGAAAATGAATGGCGCTATTGGATTTGGTTTGCCCAAATGGGGTGAATTGATGGTGGATTAATTCATTACTGTGATTTTAACTGTGAAAATTTCGTTTTTAACATAAATACCTTCCTCTGCCCATAATATACGCCAGTAGTATCTTATGAGAAATGTACTGATTAGGTTGTGTATCCTAATTACTAATTAGGTCTAGTTGGTTACAGCTTTTCTAATAAAACCGCTCCGAACAAAATTTTGGGTTTTACTTCGCTCAAAACCCTATAGCTGTGTTTCAAAAGATACTAAACTAACATGCCCCTCGTAATGTAAGAACGCAGTGACAACAAGTCATCAGGTCACATAAGTTTCGCGAGTACTGTTAGAGCTAGGACGCACGAAGAACTCAAACAAACTGTTTTGAGGGGGCAAAAAAAGCAATTTATCCGAAATGTTTGTAGCGCCTCTCGGGTCGCCTAATCCACGAGCGAAACATATTAACAATAATTGTGTCCGAGGCGATCCGGGCCTTGAAATATCTTCAGCAATTATGTGGATGATGCAGCGTTTTGCAGGAGAGAAACTGCAGGCGAAGATGGAGACTCTACGACCTCTCGGTCTCGGCGAGACTTCAGTGTATCCAAGCAAGTGACCAGAAGAATATGTGGTGTTGTTGAATGTATGAGCGGCAATAAGAGAATTTCAAATAATGTACTTAAAATAAATAAAATAAAATCTGTTTCTAATCAAACCTGAATAAAAACAATATTTGCAAACAAATTTACGCACTTTAGTTGTAAAACCTCTATTAGTCCTTGAATGGATCGATATCCCGAATCATGAGAGAAATTGATTGATTGCTCTGAGAGAGAGAGAGAGAGAGAGAGAGAGAGAGAGAGAGAGAGAGAGAGTCCCGGGCCATGCCCAAGAAGGGCACCTCGGGAGAGCTATGAGTGACGTCCCCTCTTGCATTGTGTCGATGATTAAGACGAAACGGGACCTGCAATCACGGATAATCTAATTGATGTACGTACTATTAGCGGGCTCATAACTAGCTCCTCACGGCAAAAACCGTTCATTCGTAACAAACAGTTCGGCTGTTTGTTCTCTTTGGGTAATTATTCTTAAAAGGGAGTAGAATGCGCGCAATTCGTCGTTAATTGGTTTTATAATAAGAGGTGGCCGAGTACCGCTAATCTAATTCTGCATGTTGAACTGAATGGGTGTTTTTACAGTAGCAGCCCGGAAGACGTCGTGATCTGGACAGGAGCTGTCGTGGCCTCACGCTGGAGAACAAGTGCCACCGTCCACATCAAGCATCACATGGTCGTGTTTGATGAGACAAAAGTACTGCTCCGTTTCGTAATGGTCTAGTCATGGAGATTGTGACCAGTGTCAGTTCTTGAGGGGGTATCACATACACTGGGGTCGCGACCAACTGGTTACAGTTTTTGGTTGTGTTTTGGGACGCAGTTGCATGACTATACAATTGCCTATATAGAGAACTGCAATCCCTGGTTGGATTGTTATGGTACTGAGCATGCGCACATTCGTTCTGCTCACTTCAGATTGTAACTAAGAACTGTAGCCTGTTGGCGGCGACCCCAGTGTATACCCCTTTTTGACTGCACAAGTTCTCTGGATTCAATCCACTGCCAGCTAGAGATTGACCAACAAGTCAACCCGGCACCTCCATCAAAACACATTGTTATTTTCTCTGCTTCTAGCTAAGGATCTTGTGAAAGCGTGTGGGTCCAGTGCAGGGTCCACTAGATACCTAACAGCTGCTGCAGCAGCTTAGCATAAGTATCTAGTGGACCCTGGTCCAGTGTAGGTCCAACGAAGGCCTGGGACCTCCACATAACGAAGGCCCAGACTCTGCAATGAGCAGATTGTGCAGCAAGTTTTGTCCAGCTTGGATCTACTTCGTCTCGCAGGCATGGAACGAAATGTGCTTCAACCCTGGGGGCCACATCTCGACGAACATGACTTCGAGCTTCAACACAACCAGATTTGCGACACGAAATCCTCACTCGTAGATACATTCAAGACGAGGAGTTTGAAAATGCAGATATCCTCTTTGAAGTTACGTTACATGCTAGTGGAGGAAATATCTCTTAAAATATAATTTGGTGCAGTTCAACTGCAACAATGATTGCAGAGAGATGTGGTCCACGTGGTCTCATTGTTGTAGATTACGTCAGTGCGCGTGTACTAGACGACGCGCGGCGTATATTGACGTCAGTCAGTGTGCTATAACTTGTTCCCATGTCTTGGTTTGTTCTATGACATGGCCTGGTTGAGCAAACACTGCGTCTGGTATAACACACACAGCCATGCACATGCTTGTATGTCCGAGGTCCTGGGTCCTCATCTCCAGCAGCCACGTCGTGTCACGTGCTCATGCAGGTTGTAGCGACCTTGGCTGGTCCAGACCTGAGAATACAAGACACACGTACGCTGCAGCCAGCAGCCTCTCGCCTCGCACATACATCTCCTACCGAACTTTACCACGCAGCAGACCAGCTACTGGAAGTATTAATTACATTACATTCATTCATTCATTCATTCATTTATTTCATTTATTCATCATGCATAACTGGATTGCATCACATTTATTGTTTAGGCTCCCAGTCAATAATTTCATTTTTTATTTTTATTTTTATGTTGTGTTCAGAAGTGAATATCCTTATCTTTAAGAAACTTAGTTCCACAGATAAGCTGCATGCGCAGTTTGTGGAAGGTCGAATGTATTGATTATGTAAGGTAAAGTAAAAATATATATTATTTTATTATTAAACCAATGCAGATACATTCTAGCGCCAAAAAATCTAGCCATAGTCATAGTGTGCAATTTTTCGCCAAGCTCTCTAGAGGGGGCTCGGTCCCCAAAATGGGTGCGAAACATCACTTTCCAGCGAAAACAGTTAGTTAATAAGACTAGTTCTAAGTGAGGTTCGCTAAGGGTCGCGGGTGAGAATGATCCCCAGTTTGCGTGCAGAGTCCATGGAAGTGACCCGGTTTACTCGGTCACAGACGGACAATGCATCATTTCATAACATCTATTTATAATCGTCCGCCCCGTGCCGGGTTCCGTCTCCGAGGACTTGGTTCGATCCCCGCGTGTCCCAGGGTGAGAGATGGGGGTGGATGCATCGAGCGTGGCTGATGGGACGCGGTGTTTTGTTTCTAGGATTGCCTTTCAACAAGGACGGCACAGACTTGTTCAGGAGGTACAAGGGAGGAGTGGCTACACTTCATGTCCTGACTCTACACCATTACTGTACGCGCAAACAGGCAGCTACCCGGCACCTCCACCAAATAACTCACGCAAGAGAGCTATTTAAGTCTTCTACATTATGATTGCTTTTTTGATATTATGAATTCATTGAATTGTTATTGTTTTGTTAATTTGTCTCTTCTTTGCTTCTTTATGCTTCTGTTTATGTTGTTTATGTTTCTATATTCTATGTTTTATAAGCTTGTTTATTATCACAATTTGTTGTGTAGAGGCTGGCAGACACCTTGTACTTGGGGCATACTGCCCTTTTCTGCCAATCTTCCTACTAAGCTTAAGTGGAAAATAAATAATAATAATAAAGGCGAATTATTTTATTTGTGAATTTTTCTTCGACGATCTATTGATAAGTGTCTTCGCCCACTCTTAGGTTCGTTCGATCCTTTCCCCCTAAGTCTAACAATACTATAATATATTGATAGAGGAGTGTAAAATAGTATTTTGAGCTATCGTAGTTCAGCTTCACTAATTAATTAACATTTTTGAAAATAATGCAAAGAACTATTTTACTGAAAACAAAGTTGTCGTTAGTTCATTATATTTAACCCCCTTTTCCTTAAAAGCGTATAAATAAACCTGTTATATCTTGAGCTTAAAATTCAAATGACAAAATTGATTTGAAATATTATAAAAAATAACTGTATAATGTTTAATAACGAAATACAATTTGTAAACTCCATTTTATTTTGGAGAGCTCCTTTCTAGAATTAATACAAGCAAATCGAATTAAAAAATATGAGCAAATCATTTTACGGTACGTGATTAGTGTATGTACAGTACATGCAGTAATTGAGCCTTCATACGATGTAACTTTTCCCTCGTAAACCCTTGTAATAGTTTGTTTTTAGCCGGGTTGAGGCCGTGGGCAGCGCCCACTTTTAAATACAACGTTCCTCGTTTCATTTTATTACGATTTCTTATTATATTATCACATGGCTAAAACAAACTACCACGACACACAAGGCTCTTTCGGTCGGGAGGCAGTAGGTTCGAACACACATAACAAAAACTTGTAGAAATACAGCCAAACCTTACACACTCAAAAGAAATGAGATCTAAAAAAAGGGCCAAGCTCATCTACCCTTCCACATTTGCGCATTCTTAATTCATAAACGTACAGTGTCCCATAACAGCATCCTCGAAAAGCTTGGCAAAATAGAATTTGCGATTATTAATTTAAACGAAATAGTTTATCCAAGTTTCTTTTTTCTAATTAATTAAAACGTAATAACATGCAAATTTTATTTTGCCAAGCTTTTCGAGGATGCTGTTATGGGACACTGTACGTTTATGAATTAAGAATGCGCAAATGTGGAAGGGTAGATGAGCTTGGCCCCTTTTTTAGATCTTATTTCTTCTGAGTGGTTTGGCTGTATTTCTACAAGTTTTTGTTAGTGTGGGGATCTCATTACTTTTTCAAGTTCCATTGCAAAATTATATGTTAAAATATAATAATTTTATCAAAGTTGATTTAATTTCTATGGTATTAGCAATAACAATATAGGATGTAAAATATCTAGACCCGGATTCATGTACATCCTGGGTATAGGTGGTATAACCATGGTATAACGACGGTATAAGGACTGGACCCCAATTCTTGAGTTCGTGGGAGATGACTGTTGAAAACGCAATTTGAAAACGAAGTCGTTTTCGTTTGACACTTTAAAAAGATATGCGTATAGCAAAGAGCTCGAAAAAGTTCTATATTTATTCTAGATAGCAGTGCCTTCATAAACGCGGGCCAATAGAAAGACGAGTTGCGTGAAATGATTTGATTGTTGCAATTATGTAAACAAACAGATGAGCAAGCGCATATTATTTTGACACCTTGCTTCGACATTGTGTTTGTGTGTATTGTGTGACAGAACTATGTTGTGCTGGCCTAGGGTTGGCTAGGCTTGCCAAACATGTAATGTAAGTAATAATTTTATCTAGTCCTATAGCCTAATGGAACTTTAGACCTACACGGTTGTATTATAAATAATTTTCTACATCTGGGCCTAGGTCAGGGACGGATTCTGATTTGTTTTATGAGAGTATAATGACAACTTTTCTCATTTCACACATAGAAGCAAAATTTAAAATATCCGCCATTTGTTTACGTATCGCACTTTCCCGCCGTACTCTGCTTATACCGTCAACAAGTGTCAAGTAACTATGGTTACTTGTTGATTGTATAAGGCTTATTTTAAAACCTTTATTTGGAAGCCTTCCAACAAACTTTTTCAACTTTTTTTTTCAAAAGAGACTATAATACTATAACCTTAATGTCCATGTAAAATATGAACATTGTAGTCCCACCCGTCTGGTCAGAATCGCGGGCCGACGTATTAGATGTAAGTAGCAGTAGTAGCAGTAGTAGTAGGAGTAGCTAACATCCTTAAAGTGATTTTGAGCATGTTTCAAGCCATTTTTTCACCAAGAAGGAATGGTCGTACCCCAATAAAATTTGGCATGTGTTGTCAGGTACCTAAATCCCCTCGATTGTGATAGTTTTCAAGTTCACATCACGTTACATGACGGCTGGGTAACACCTCGAAATCACCCCAACTCTGCTTGGTGTATAAGGTGCTTGAGTGTGTAGCGCACCGCGGCTTGGCTGCGGCGCCCTAACGGGCACCTAGATACCCGCTTAGTTGCTGTAAGTTACCGAACTAAAAAAGTAAAACACATAAATAATATTAGCAACATTTAAACACGTATATCCATTCTAGGGAGTACGGGAAGACAAAGCTTCCAACAACCAGACTAATTTATGTTGTATACTTCTCATCAGTTAGGAAAATTTAAATAGACACAATTGAGTTTGAAATTGTAACGTTTACTTCTGAATTCGACTGGATTAACACTGCGTAAAGAACTTTTCAAATATAAGGCTATTGTATCGCCCGAACCGATATTTTAAAAGTCAAAGGGAGATGACATAAACCTTAGCCAAATGAAAGAGGGTCTAAAATAAAAGTAAATATTTTTTGCGGGACGTAACGTCCTTTTCAGCCATTATATGCTAATTTAAGACAAAATTTGTCACTACTGAGCTTTTAAATATCATTCGATGTACGATTTTGTCGTCCGCAGGTACAAAGTTCTTATTTGTACCACATGCACGACAAAAATCGTACATCGAACGATATTTTAGAAAACCGGTTTTCTTATAAAGAGGCCAGAAGGCGATGATGTGTAGAAACGACATTTAAAAATCGTCGCTCTAAATTAAGTGTAGCACCTAACTCAGTGTTGACACTTTCGTCCCAAAGTTTGCATATAATGGCTTACAGGGAAGTTACGTCCAAGGTTGCAGTCATCTTCGTTTGATTTTTAAATAAGTGAAATACGTTCCGAGTCCTACGAAATAGTATAAGTTTGTTAGTTGCTATGGCTAGTTATGACGTAAAGTACGCGATTCTCATCAAAGCTCCATAGAGCGGAATTATATAGTTCTCCTACCCTATGCCCAAAACGGCAAGATATCTAAACGAACCAAACGTGTGGCTCGTTGGTCTTGTGGTTAGTATCTCTGCTTCCAAAGCAGAAGGTCCATGGTTCGAGTCTCGCTGAAGTCAGAAGAAGTCTTGACTTCTGATTTGGACTGAAGTCCATCAGTTCTTGTCTTAGGAATTTGTAAACGGTGGCTTTGGAGCCGTCCTAGCAACGAGGCACATAATAAACAAACGTTGTTCTGAATCGACCTTGTTGATTCTGGCGTTGATCCGCTAGTGTTCGCAATGTCCATACCACTGATTGCTATTTCCTATTAAAAAATATCGATCTTTGCGAATTTTTTTATTTATTAAGTATTTAAAAGCGAGAGAGATTGATGTTGTCAGGCTCAGCTCAGGCATAGTCTTTGTTATACATTAATTGATTCGTGGCGCAAAGTATGGATGGTTCATACCTTTGTTGCGCTCCGTCCACGGCCGGTCATCGACAACACTGGTCACTGTGGCCGGGTCAAGATCAGTCCACTTACCTGCAGAGAGAAGAGAGAACATCATTAGTACAAGTACAACATTACCATGTCTTTGGTTAGGACACAACATGAACATGTGAATAAAACAACGGTTTACACAGCCATGAAGCACTGGATCTACAGGCCTAACTCGCGTGATGGCTGCATGGTGAAGAAACAAATCAAAGAGAACACACAAATAATGTAGGGCTGACATTAACTCCCAATTGTCCATCCATACATACAAATTGTAAACCTGAATAAATTGACATATACATTCCAAGGAAACAACTGACCAATTTTAAATTTAAACACATGAAACTTTATTTTATAATTAATTTATTTATCTAATCAACAATTCGATTTTTTCCATATATAAGATGTTACACTTTCCTTCACAATGAACAAGAGTAGGCTATATGTTATAGTTTATTGTACAATTATTGTCAGATTGCGGTTTGCCTAAAACCTGAGCATGGATATTGACTTAAGTATTTACAACGTGTAATCATTGTTTCCCGACACTATACGTGCGAGCCACTGGCCCATGCAGCCGGGCAGCATAGTTAGCACTAATGAAGCCCACTGTCTATGCAATTACCTAATACGAAGCGTTTACCTGGGCTCCGGGCAAACAAGCATTCAATAAGTACGCCACGCTCTAACGCGGGTAATAACAATAACAGACAGGGACTAAACTCGTCTCGTCTTCATTAGTAACAGCAGAACCAGAACAGACTGAAAAACACACTAGAAAAACATGTCATACGTGATCTTACTCTCAACTACGCGGGACTTGTTTTACTGTCCTCGTTAGTAAAGAAGTGTTTACAACTGATCAGCAGACGTGAAATTAATAACGAAATAAATAGATAATTAAGTCCATCCTTTGCGGTACATGATAATATGTCTTTCCCTACCATTGAAATCGAGAAATATACCATCGCTCATACCTGCATTAGGAATGGCATTATAAACAAATTAATAATGTTTATTTGGTCAATTCAAAGACAGCAGAATCGTTGCAGTCTTGAAGTACTTTCCAATATATTCATGTTGCACCATCAATCTAGAAATCATTAGGTTAACTGTACCGGGGGATATTATGGTTATGTGGTCATGTCGTTATGTGGTTATGTGGTAATGTGGTTATGTAGTTCATCAGATCAGTACTTATATGCATAGTTCATGTCTTTGGTACATGTTATACTTGTAGGTGAAAGGTTTAATACATGACGTGTGGGTTTGGTGGGCACAAGCACCACGATTTTCATGCTGCATGTTCTTGTCTAATGAAAAATAGTATGTTTAGTTTTTGAATTATGTATGGTTGCCTAACTGAATGGTTGCTTAGTATTTCGTTAGTGTTCATTGTTTGAATATATGAGATGGCTATGAGTCGGAGCATAGTTACATATGAAGCAATTTAATGATTACTATAAGCTTTATGGGTCGGACAGTTATAGTGCAGATACTGGTATATTATGTGGATACTCGATTCGTCTATTTAGTATAGCAATCTTGAGATGCCCTAGAACTTTAGAACGACATACATCTAAATATGCGGAACTTAACACTCAAAGATGTTAAAGGCGTAACACTTATTGGTTAATATAACGACATCGCTAAAGCCATCCTTTGCGGAATATTATATGTTTCACATGAAATCGCAAACATTCTATCATTAGAATGGCATTAGCAAATTAAGTTTATGCAGTCAAGGAAGACATCGTTGCATCTTGCTAGCTTTGTCGAAAAGCAATGTGAGAAGTAGAACAATGCGTTAAGTGTACCATATGTAGTTGGTCATGTCATATTGTTATGGGTAGGTATGGGTTATTGGTTATCGAATTATTGTTAAATATAGTGTATGGTCTATGAAGGTCATTGGTATGGGTAGTGTTATGTGTTATGTGTTTGTGTGTGGTTTGAATAGTATGTCTATTGTAAAGGTTATGGTTTTTTTGTTTATGTGGTTATTGTTTTTGATGGTGATGTTATTGTACCGGTTATTGGTTATGTGGTTATGTGGTTTGTCGTTTTTGTTATGTGTTATGTGGTTATGTGGTTATGTGGTTATGTGGTTATGTCGTATTGTTATGTGGTTAGTGTAATGTGTTATTGTAGTAGCTATCTTATCTATTAGCATGTAGTATAGTACGAAACACATAACAACTTTTAAATCACAATTACCATCAAGAATATCAAAGCACTATCCTAACCACTTTAACTTGGCATCAATCATATAGTAATTCCAACACTACTAATAATTTCAATATATAAAGTAATAGTTCATCCAAATTTTTTTTCTCAATTAATTTTAAACGTAATGGTATTGCAAATTCTATTTTGCCCAGGTTTTACGGATGTTTTGGGAATGATTGCGAAATTGGAAGGGTAGATGAGCATGGCCCTTTTTTAGATCTCATTTCTCTTGAGTGTGTAAGGTTTGGCTGTATTTTACAATTTTTGTTATGTGTGGGATCTCATTACTTTTTTTAAGTTCCATTACAAAATTATTTGTTAAAATATAATAATTTTATCAAAGTCGATTTAATTGCTATGGTATTACCAATTAACAATAGAATGAAAAAATATAGTGGTCCAAAGACTTGCTTTTTGTAAACAATGTAGGCGATTATTGTCAAGTAACTATAGTCACTTGTTGATTGTATGCCTGTATAAGGCTTATTTTAAAACCTTTATTTGGAAGCCTTCCAGCAATTTTTTTAAAACTTTTTCTTTCAAAAGGAATTACATCACTATTACCTTAATGTCCATGTAAAATATGAACGTTGTAGCCCCACTCGTTTGGTCAGAATCGCTGGCTAATTGAAACTGACGAATTAGATATTAGTTGGGAGTAGTAGTAGTAAGTAGCCAGGATTTTGAGCATGTTTCAAGCCATATTTTCACCAAGAAGGAATGCTCGTACCCCAACTAAATTTGGCATGTGTTGTCGGGTACCTAAATCCCCTCGATTTTGATAGTTTTCAAGTTCACATCACGTGTTTCGTGACGGCTGGGTAACACCTCGAAATAACCCCAACTCTGCTTGCTGTATAAGGTGCCAGAGTGTGTAGCGCACCGCGGCTTGGCTGCGGCGCCCTAATGGGCACCTAGATCGTTAGCAAAGCTGACATGCAATCGGGAGACCCGGGTTCGATACCCGGCAGAGATGGATTTATTGATTTCTGGATTGATTATACCATATGTAGGCCCTATATGTTTATAATATAGTTTGTGTCTCTTCGGTTCAAAATTTGCCGAGATCGTGGTGCAAACTGTGAGAACAACGCACAATCAGCAGTTTACGGGACGAAGTCGCGACCTGCAAGAGTAGGTGGGTTCCCCGACAACGACTGCCAGAGCTCGCCTATAGTTTCGGGGAGTAATATACTCCCTTACTCACTAGTTAATAATGGCGGATGGGCTTAGCCTCTTTTCTCGCCATTTACGGTCAGCAGCGGTAACCCCGGGCCTAAGTCTACACCATCCCAGGCGGGACTCGCAGGGACAACTGCAAGTTCTCAGGGAATCACCCTCCACTGAGGATTGCCGGTGCTGGTGACATCCCCAGACAGTTATGACTTGTGAGGTAGCGAGGCTTATCGCGAGGCTACTGGTTGCATGGTACACACAACCTAAGGTGATGCAGCACATACAGCTCTCAGTCAAGTAGCAGGGACAAAGCCTTGTATATGGTCACTCCCGTGGAGGCCTTGAACGACGAAGAATTTGGCACAGAACTAAATCGGCTTGAAACTCAACGAACCATTGCATTGGCAATAGCGCGTTCAGCAGCGGGCCAGGTTTCAAGGGTGGCCTTGGAGCAATCCATCGTCTTGTCTCGGCCAGATACATGATTACGCTTCCATCTCTCCCCAATATGTCCTGGTTGAGGGAGCATTAGCTCCAGTGACTTGGGCTAGATGGGCAGAGTGATCCGTCCATGGCTTCCCCTACGACACCGATAGATTAGTTGCCCGCCGTCGTCTTTGTTGATGGGTTTCCTAAGCAATTCAAATGCTATGATTGATTCCGATAAAATACCCTTCACTTCGTCACCCCAGAGAGGTAAATTATTGCTCAAATGTCTTGTCATTTACTTTCTCCCCTCAGTGTCTGGTCCCCCTGTCTCACTCCGAGGAGCCGGGGGGGGGAGGGGGTGTCTTGTTATTCCAGCATTATTAAAAAGTAATTTAATTAGTAACAATAGCAACCCGAGGTGGCAGGCAGCGAGGCGCGCGGCCAGCGAGAGAGCTCCGTTAATGATAGAATAATTCCCAGGGCACAATTAAAAGTCAATTCATTTATCAATTACCCTCATTCTCATTAACGAGCCACTAGGAAGTGTGTGTGTGTGGTGGAGGGGGAGGGGGTTCCAGGCCGCAGCCGGGGTTTGAACCCTGGACCCAGTTACCACCCGGGGCAAGAACCCTGGACCCAGAGCTAGGTGTGAGTGTTACTAGGGCAGCTGAATCCGGGACAAGACAGGCCGCATGTGAGGTGAGACCAATAACAAAAGAACCATGTTTATCAAAATCCAACTCGCAACCTTCTCGTGGTTTGGCCCGTGATTAGGGGAGTTATTTTCCCTGAAACTAATGGCGAGCTCTGGGTCGTCGTCGGGGAACTTTCCCCTTCCCTTTGACTACCTCCCCGACGGCGACGACAATGACAACACGGACGGATAATGACACAGACGGAGACGACCACGACGTGGGGGAACCCCTGCCCTCCCCATACGCTTGTGGCTGGTTCTGACCAGCACAGGCCTGTCCACCCCTTGTCCCCCCGCGTCATTCCGTACGTTCCTCCCTTCGTCTCGATTAACCAAGTTGCATATCCAATCCAGTCACTACTGGATGAACAGTGTAGGACAATGAAGTATTGTGTCACTGATATTCAGTATTCACAGTCCTTCGCAGTCACAGTCGGCCTCGGAGCTAGCAAGCCATCCATCTGTACAGAAGTTTCTTGCGAGGAGATACTAAGTATAAGGGAACGTTCGCTCAACGGAAAGTAATACCCCTGCCTTGTATTCCTCGCAGAACTCGACGGACTATTAAACAAATGTAATTTTGAAAATGCGCCCTTGTTGGTAGAGTCGGGAGCTTTGGCCCCAGGTAGCCTCTCGCAGACTTCAGGGGGGGGGGCGACGTGCGCGCGCTATGAAAGTCCACGTCACACATTCGATATTATTACAGCCCGACTTGGGCCCAACACAGTTGATATGATTGATATTGTCCCGTGGCTACCTCACCTAGTGTTGGCTCTGACTCTGATTCGGGAGGTCCCGGGTTCGAATCCCGTCGAGACCGACTGAAGGTTTTTTCTTAGGTTTTCCTCAGTCGTTATTGCAAATGTAATGGATATCAAGTCCTCTGACATTCTTTGCCCAACTACCCTAGAAAGTAAACACCCTTATTACCTAGTTAGTCCCCTGAGAGACACACCCTGCAGCGGGCGTCCCTACAAACAAGTAGAGTCCGTCATCGTCTATCCTGTTGAAGGGTTGGTCTTGTTGTTAGCGTATCTGCTTCCAATGCAGAAGATCCAGGATTCGATTCCCGACAAAGTCAGAAGTTTTTTAACTTCTGATTTGGACTTAAGTCCATAAGTTCTTGTCTTAGGAGTTTGTAAACGGTGACTTTGGAGTCGTCCTAGCAACAAAGCACATAATAAATTATGAGTTGTTCTGAATCGGTCTTGTTGATTCTGGCGTTAATCCGCGGGTGTTCGCACTGTCCAAACCACTGTTTGCTATATTTCCTATTAAAAATATCGATCTTTGGTTGGTTATCGCTCACTCGTCGATTGCATCGGGCCTACAGGGTTGGCTTGGTCGCTTTGTTTAACTGTCCCCCACTGAAAATCAGTTATATAACTGAGTGGGTAGACTCTAAATACAATTTATTTATTTATTTTTTTTTACTTATTTATTTATCCATCTATCTATCTATCTATCTATCTATCTATCTATCTATCTATCCATCTATCTATCTATCTATCTATCTATCATCTATCTATCTATCTATCTATCTATCTATCTATCTATATATCTATATATCTATCTATCTATCTATCTATCTATCTATCTATCTATCTATCTATCTATCTATCTATTAATTTATTTGTTTATTTATTTATTTAAGCAATGCAAATATGATTGATTATGATAAAACAACCCTCGTAACTTGGGAAATGTTACTAAAAGACATTATCATTACTTTTCGAGAGGTCACAGGCTCAAATCCCATCCCCGGCAATCCGGACTGAAAGTTTTTGCCGAGGGTTTTCTTCTGTTGGGATTGAGTCCTCATTCAACCCTGGGACATTCCCTCACAATTACCTAATTACTTTAACACACGAATTTAGTTAATTCCTGAAAGGGTCACACTGGGTAAAACTCAACAGTGGACAACCTTTCGTAAAAGTTTAAAGACTGTAATAAACATAAAAATAATAACAAAAATAAATGTGATATCCGAGCAGTTTTCCAGACCTCCATTCGAGTTCAGTGGGGCCATTTTGTTTAATATAATATCCTGGTTCGAGGTACGGAGATTTATTTGTGTTATTTATTTATTTATTTATTAATTTATTGTCTATCTAATTCAGTTTAAAAAAGTGACTTACATAGAGGACAAGCTCATTATACTCGTCGTATGACGTAGGTACACCATGTCCCCGGGGAAGCCACTCACTAATGTCCCCCTTGACATGCAAGGCAAGGTGACGTCTGTGTTAACCAAGTACTTGTTAATAATTACTTTATGGCGATGTGTAATTCTTATATTGAGATGTAATAATTACACACGTGAACGCCCAGTGGCCCGAGTCATGTTTAACAGCATATTCTTAGCTCAACGATATAGCATGTCGGGTTTATGGGGGGTGATTATGACGCCTCTGTCAACGGACTCGCGAATAGCAGTTGACTCGTTTGAAAGTTGCAGGAATAGAAACGGTTCTTGGGCCCCCGGACCTGGAATTTTATCATTTTCCTTCTTTTGCAACTTGGGGTCAATAAAATAAAGAGCGCAAAAGTACAGTTAATGCCCGAATTGAGTTGTTTTGTCATTGGGTGACATTATAATTATCTGCCCCGTTGCTTTCACGACGTTAAACAGGGGCCGTCCGTAAATTGAGTCACTATGCTTTATTTTCAGGGGGGGTTGACAAATTATGACAAATGATTGTCACTATAGTCATAGTGGGAGTGGGACGGGGGATTGCAACGATGTGACGCCGCAGTCCACACAAACTATATACAAATTAATATTTCAACTGGATATCATCTGTAATCAGTTTGAATGTCCAACTTTCCAGCCTGTACGTGCATTGCATTACATGTAGGCTGTACATGCAAGGTTGGTGACTGATTGGGGCAGGGAGCAAGGGAACGGAAGCCAGACATGGCAATGGCAAAAAACAATGAAATGTGATAATATACTAGGAAACGCTCAGTTGGACGCGTTGATAAGCGAGCACGTGTTATAGCTAGACCCACATTGCACATTTTTTTTTAAATTTTAAAATTTGCGACGTTCGCTGTCTACGGCGCCATGTTTCCATTATTATTTATTATTGCCAAGGTATTTGGGTAAATTTTTACTTTGTGGATAAAATCCACCGCCATCTAGAGGCCCTTGACATCATTTCCTTGGGAAAACTATTTAAACTCTTTGGTAACAAATAATACACTGCTTCCTCGATAGTATTTTGATTACTTCTAGGTGGCAGTGCATAGTGCGAACCTCGTGCGACTTTTCGTTGCCATGGTAACGTTACTTTTGTTATAATGTTATTTCCATCTACACTACTTATCGGATCAAAATAAAATTAACATATTCGTGACCGGACGGACATTCTAAATGATTTGGCCATCTCAGATTTTGTCGCCGTTTAGTTTTAAAAAAAAACACTTTCGATTAACTTTAATGTAACTTTGTAACTTTGTAACGATTTTGCCACAAAACTAATGGCATCAATCCAGAACGAAGCTTGCGGATGGTCGAAATTTCAACTCGATCCGAGCCTCCGTTCGAACGTTATGGCGAGACATACAAACAAAAAAAAACAAAACAAAAAAACAAAAAAAACAAAACCAGTGACAATTTTTTCCGGCAGAGCCAAATGGAAACGCTCGCTTCGCTCGCTTAATAAACAAGATAAACAACAAAATTTAAAAGCTATTTACAAAATGACTACACAACAAGCTCGTATGTTAAAAAGTAAACAGACGAACTTTGAGATTAATTAAATCGTTTTAAAAAGTACAGTAGATAATTTTTTTAGTTGAATTGAATATTGTCTCAAAATTTGTTGTTTAGCACATTCAAATAGCACCATAAGAGAAGACCCGTGCTGGTCGGATCCAGCCACGGGCAGTGGGAGGGTAGGGGAGTTCTCATGTCGTCGTCGTCGTCTTTGTCGTCGTCGACTCGTCGTCTATACGAGCTCGTCGGAAGTAAATATTCCCTACTCAGTAGCTGCATGATGTTTGCGAGATGGTCTTCCTCTCCTGTTTCGCCTTCTACGATCAACATAGGAATGATCCTGAGGTTGGGTCCGATTCTACCCCGGCCCAGACGGGGAATATCAACACGAAATTATTGAGGGAAAATATTATTGATTTAACTCATTCAGACCACGTGTCCATTATAATGGACATAACAATTTTGATTTCTTTTTAATTAGACTTAATGTTTTTTCAATTTGGCCTACAAAAAATTCCAAAAAATTGGGGAATTCAAATTCACATTTTTTTACCGCATTGCGATAGGACGAATAGTACCGTTTTTAGAGAAGATTGAAAATTGAAATGTGTAAAAACGGGCAAAAAAAGTGTTTTTGGTTTTTTCCCGGAAATTTAAAATATTACTAGTTTTGCCAGTATTTGAGATACAGAAAATCCAAAATATGCAAAAAATTCCGAAAAAAATCTAGTTTTAGAAATGCACTTAAAATTAACATTTGAACATCAAACGTTGCTTTTATTCGAAATCCAAAATTTCCCATAATTCCTTAAATATTACAATGAAAAATATAAAAAAAAATACTAAAAATATCAGAAAAAATCACGAAATGTTAATTTTTAGCTTAAAATATCCTAATTCGTGCCAATTTAATTATGGTCTGAATGAGTTAAAAACAAATATTATTCCAGTTAGATGAAACCAACTCAAGCGAACACATAATGAGATTCAAAACACATGGTGCGAGGTCTCTGTGCTTTTTTATTTTACTACGGACCTAGATTATTTTTCCCGCACAGTCATCACCAATTAATATTCTTGTCACATAAAATAATTAACTTTTGCTACTTAATTTCCCCGATACGTATTTGAAAACAAACTACTCTGAGAATTAATTTAGAGCGTCAAAATGTTGAAATCATCGTCTGACAATAACGCAATGTCCAGCAATCTATCTCGTCGGCCTAATGTGCTGGTTGGTTCGAGCCCCTGATTCTCAATCTCGGTTTCCTTTTAATTAACTCTCTGAAAACAAACAGGCGGCGAATATGTCCGCGCCCCCGGCTGTTCCCATGGTCCCCAACCAAACCTAACCAAACTGCATAATGATGCCCATTACTACCGACATCGCGTAAAAAAATATATAAATATATTCGCCTCTCGATTTGTGAAACAAGTTTTTCAGCCCGCTCACTCGGTTTAATTGCGTCGGCCGGGCTGTGTTTTAGGGGGGGCGCCCGGGGGCAGCGCCCTAATGGCCGTCTAGACGAGGATTAGTTGCGCGCTCACAAAGAGCACTAATTAGTTACACAAAATTTCGGTTTGGAGCGTTTAGTTTCGTTAAGTATAGACGTTCGTGAGGAAATAGACGGAAGGAGTTAGTTGTAGTCACTAATGCACCGTCGCAGGTGATTCGCTAATTGTCGAGGTTCATTACAGCTAAACTCAATACTTTAATTAGCAATATCCCTCGTGGAAGTCGATAAAAACAGAGGTGGTGTTTTTACCGATGTGCCCAACGAGGTGTGTGCTCTGCGCACGCACGCACGCACGCACGCACGCAGAGGGTATATAACATATACGCAACAAGTTGGTGGTGGTTTCACCGACAGAGGCGGTTCAGACTCTGATTAGGGAGGTCACTGGTTTGAATCCCACCACCCGCGAATACACACTATCCACCCACCCTTTTGGCAGTTAGTAAATAGCTGTTCGCTCGGCCAAGAAGCATACTACGTATATACAATTTTGCAAACTTGTCAATAAAGCATACATGGACGTTCTTACAGTCATAGATTTTCAAAAATTTGTCTTGATCAGCCAGAAAAAATTCACGAATATAGTCAACTTTGGACTTTTGAACAAAATTGAAATTCGTGAAATATCATTTATTTTTTATAAATTATTTCAAAACAAATTATAGGAATGTGTTACCATAGAGACCTTTATTTCCACTTTCTTGAGATATGTTCAAAATTTCTAACAACTGTGGTGTCATTCAGCCGAGCAAACAGCAAAATGCCTAAAACGCAAGTAGTGAACGCTCTTAAACAGCCCTCGGATACTCCATTCACATTTGCCCTAACTTAAAATTACCTAATTAGACACTTGGAGAGGGGCATGCATTGCACCCTGGGCAGGTTTTTCAAGAGTAATTTGAAATTGTATTGACTGAGGTCCAATGAGAATTGTGTCCCACAGGGGGTGGGGTGGGGGAATCCGATAGAGGTAGCCCTCAACACGATTAATTCGCTCCGGGTCAATACCCTCCAACCATCATAGGCAAAGCTGACTGAAGAATTATCAAGGTTTTCAACAGTAAATTGGCGGAGCCTTCTATATAATTTTATATAATATATGTAATATAATGTAGAATAGTCTGTGACTTGAACCACCTGAAGAGGATGGTTCTGTCAAATTATTATGCTGATTGCGAAGAGGGGAGTAATTTCGTAGTGTATATTTGTACACAGTTTCAAGGCACTATTTTATAAAAGCCAATTTAAGATTGGTACTATATGCTCTATATGAAACAAAAAATAAGCAGGTTAAATATTTCATCAAAACGCAAATTTTCGCAAATTTTACGACTAACAAACCTATAAGGCCGCATTCGCGCCCTAAAAAGCTTTTAAAAATTCGTATAAAGTCACGGGTACAAGATATAATTTTGCATCGAAAAAAATTGTATGGGGTTATGCCTAATATGCCAGTCTTAAGTTGGTCATTGTTCGCTCGTCGATGGTGTCGGCGCCTCCCTACAGGGTTGGCTTGGTCTACTTTAAATTTAATGTCCCCAACTGAAAATCAGTTATGTGGCCGAGTGGGTAGACTCTAAATACGATTATTTATTTATTTTTCTATAGTTATAATGCACTGGTCTGGTTAGTTTCTGGGGCATGTTTAAATATTTCAACGACCCCGCGCCGTACGCACGCGCAGTGGGTAGCACGGCGCGGCGAGACACATCGATTTATTGCTGCAATGTTGTGTCTACCTAGGGTTTATACCACCCACCCACCACCCAACGTTATTGACGAGATGCGATTAGTCTACCCCGACCGGGGCTCGAACCTAAACACATAGAGCATCGGTTCCAAAAACCGGAGGTTCTGGGTTCGATCCCCAGTCTGGGCAAACTTTTACGATAATTGCTTTCATTCACTAATATTTACACCTTGTTGCCTGTTGGTGTCTCAGCAGCTGCATAGTTGCAATCAACAACCCAAGATCGAGAGAGTTTCGGTCAATTGTAAAAGAAGCCATTTTGGCCTAAGGCTATTGAACCGCCTCTGGCCGATAATTTGAAAGTCGAAGAAACATGTCTGAAAAGTTAGCTGAATGAAAGAAGGCCTTTAAAATAACAGAAAAAAAATTTGTAAATTTTTTTGGGCGGGACATAACCTCACTTTTGGAAATTATATTTAGATTTTTGGACAAAAGTGTGATATACAAGACTAGTTCAAAATTAAATTTTGAGAATCGGTTTTCTGGACATAGTTTTAACACCTTTAGCTACAACTTGACTATAGCTAAAATAGTTTTCTGAAAATAACAGTTGGTGTACGAATTTTTTTGTCAAACGGTACAAATACGAGTTTTGTACCTTTTGACAAAAAAATTCGTACACCAACTGTTATTTTCAAAAAACTATTTTAGCTATAGTCAAGTTGTAGCTAAAGGTGTTTAGAAACTATGTCCAGAAAACCGATTCTCAAAATTTAATTTTGAACTAGTTTTGTATATCACATTTTTGTCCAAAAATCTAAATATAATTTCCAAAAGTGAGGTTATGTCCCGCCCAAAAAAGTTCACAATTTTTTTTTCTGTTATTTTAAAGGCCTTCTTTCATTCAGCAAACTTTTCAGACATGTTTCTTCGACTTTCAAATTATCGGACAGAGGCGGTACAATAGCCTTAAATTCGCCTTTTTCTTCAAGAGACATAAAGACATTATTATTATTATTATTATTATTATTATTATTATTATTATTATTATTATTATTATTATTATTATTATTATAATTATTATTATTATTATTATTATTATTATTATTATTATTATTTTATTGGATGTATTTCATACAAACTCGGTTAAAACCGGAGCTAACATGTTGTACGGACTTACGTCAAGTACTTCCATGTGTACCTATTACATACATTATTACTTTTGTCTTAACTCTAACTAAAATAAGTCATTTATAAATTCTAATATTGTTTGTAGATGATGTTTTCTTTCTGCTGTGTACGGTCGTGGCCGATTTCTCGTCGCCATCCTAGCATTTGCTCTTCGGACTATGGAAACCACGAAAACCATGTCAGGATGGAAGCTGTCTCGAAATCTCGAAGTATCATTCTTAGTTTAGAAATTTTACGAACTATTCTACACGTGTTGAGTATTACTGCCTTTTGAGTCTCGATGTATACATTGGGTTTAAGATCTAGTTGTTTAATGCTTTCATGTAGCTTCTTCGGTATGATGCCGTTGGCTGATATAATGAATGGGATTGTATTTACCTTTTTCTGTTTCCACATCTTCTTGATCTCAATTGCAAGTTCACTATACTTGTCAATTTTTTCTTCCACGTGGTCTCGACGTTATGGCACATTGGGATAGCAACGTCGATAAGGTAGTTTCTTGTTTCTTCTTGTCAATTATTATTAAATCCGGTCTGTTGTGATGTATCGTTTGGTCTGTTATAACTGTGCGGTCGTAATATAATTTGTAATCTTTACTATCTAGTACTTTCTCTGGTTTGTATTTGTAGTAAGGTGTGTGTGTGTCAATGAGGTTGTACTTGATTGCTAGTTTTTGATGAATAATGTTAGCTACTTGGTTATGTCTGTAGAGGTAATCCGTTTGACATAGTGACTTGCACCCGGATATGATGTGTTCGATTGTTTCACCCCTTGCACTACATTTTCGACATTGATCGTTTACTGTCGCATCTTGTATTATGTATTTTTTATAATTGTTCGTCGCAATCACTCTGTCTTGAATAGCCATCATAAAACCTTCTGTTTCTCCAAATAGTTCCCCGTTGTTTAACCACCTATTTGATGCTTTAATATCTACGTGACCTTTGTGTAGTTCATCATAATGTCTCTTGTGTAGGGTCTTTTCTGAGAGACGTAACTCTTTTGAAGCGTCAGTTATGAGTTTCCCTTGTAGATTGACATTTTCGTTTGCTAGATTGAGTGGAGTTAATGATTTGTCAGCTAGCACTACAGCCCTATGAAGTGTGGATTGGTTGCTCTTTGTAAAAAAGTATTTTCTTAAAATGTCTATTTGTTTATAATATAAGTTGTTCAGATCAATTAGGCCCCGTCCTCCTTTTTCTCTTGGAAGTGTCAATCTCTCTATTGCTGATTTAGGATGATGTATTCTGTGTTTGGTAAGTGTAGTACGAGTTAATATTTCCAACGCGTGGATGTCTGTCTGCGTCCATTTAATGATTCCGAATGAATATGTCAGTACTGGTACAGCATATGTATTTATTGCTGTGATCTTGTTTTACCGTTTAGTTGCGTCTTGAGGATAGACTTTAGTCGTTTCTTGTATGTATCTATCAATTTTGCTTTCATAACTTTATGTTCAATTCTGGCAGCTTGTGCGAATCCTAAATATTTGTATACATCGTTATCGTCCATTATTCCAATCCTATTTCCATCATCTAGCTGGAACTCTTCTGCTTGTGTAACCTTACCCTTTTCAATATGTTATTATAATTATTATTAATATATTAATATATATTATTAAGGTTCTGTGAAAAAATCATTATAATCGGATAAAGCATGTAGGTAATATAATATATATAATGATTGCAATATTATTATTATTATTATTATTATTATTATTATTATTATTATTATTATTGGATGAGCGTAGCGAGCGTAGCGAGCGAAGCGAAGATTCCATTTCACTACACTGGAGAAAAAAATCCGGAATGTTTTTTTTTTTTTTCTTTTTTTTCTTTCTTTCTTTCTTTCTGTATTTTTTTCTGTCTGTTAACACGATTCCGGCTAAACCAATACTCCGATTGCAATGAAATTTTATGGAGGCCTTCGAAATCTCTGAACTAAGAACTGCCACGTTTTTTAGCGCAATCGAAAAATTATTTCTCATGAAAATCGCAATTTTACGATTTTTTCGATTTTTTAAAAATTTCTTCGACTTATTACTCCTACATGCTTTATCCGATTGTAATGATTTTTTCACAGAACCTTAATTTTATGAATTGATATATTCCTGTGAAATTTGAGCGTAAACAAATATATTTTCTCATGAAAATCGCAATTTTACGATTTTTTTAATTTCTTCTGCTTATAACACCTACATGCTTTATCCGATTATAATGATTTTTTCACAGAACCTTAATTTTAAGAATTAATATATTCGTGTTAAATTTGTGCGTAATCGAATAAAAAAATTTCAATATTACGATTTTTTCCTTTTTTAAAATTACGATTAATTAAAAAAAATAAGTTAATTTTTTATTTAATTGATTTAATTTTAAAAAAATTTCAACAAAGTTCTAATTTTTTCACAGAACAACAGAAAATCCGCAAAACACATGGCAGCTCAATTCACCAATTACGCTCATCCAACAACGCGGCGGGACTTAAGCGTTTTCCTAGTTTAGATCATAATCATGAATTCCGTGACCACTTTTTCGCAAAGATGGTTTAAAGATTGATTTGACTACTATGGACAATTTCTATTCGAGGCCAAAATCTAATAAGGCTGCCGGGTAACCTCTTGAAAAAATAAATTTCGAACCAGAGCAAGTAGAATCATGTACAAAGACATTTTTCCGTTTTCCGTTTCCTGAATACAAGGATTCTGAATCTGACATTAATTTGACGCTATGACGCCATTTTGAAACAGAAATACAAGATGGCCGCCGGCGCCATTGCGAAAAATTAAGTTTTGAACCAGAGCATCTAGAATCAAGTACCAACACTTTTTCATGGAATAGTTTGAGTTGTTGGATGAGCGTAGCGAGCGAAGCGAAGATTCCATTTCACTACACTGGAGAAAAAAATCCGGAATGTTTTTTTTTTCTTTTTTTTTGTATTTTTGTGTGTTTGTCCGCACGATTCCGGCTAAACCGATACTCCAATTGCGATGAAATTTTAAGGAGGCCTTCGAAATATCTGAACTTAGAACTGCCACGTTTTTGAGCGCAATCGAAAAATTAGTTCTCATTAAAATCGCAATTTTACGATTTTTTTCGATTTTTGAAAAATTTCTTCTACTTATAACACCTACATGCTTTATCCGATTGTAATGATTCTTTCACAGAACCTTAATTTTATTAATTAATATATTCGTGTGAAATTTAAGCACAATCAAATAATTATTTCTTATGAAAATCGCAATTTTACGATTTTTTTCTTTTTTTAAAATTACGATTAACTAAAAAAAAATAAAAATTAAAGTTTATTTTTTTATTTAATTTAAATTAATTTTTAATAAAATCTTCAACTTAGTAATGATTTTTCACAGAACAGAAAATCCGCATAACACATGGCAGCTCAATACACCAATTACGCTCATCCAACAACGCGGCGGGACTTAAGCGTTTTCCTAGTTTTAGGGCACAACAGTGGAGGGGAGCCTTCAGTTACAGAAGTATGTATACATTTCTCGTGGGGACCTGCCTGCCCACGGAACAATGCGTGCCAAAAGGGTGGTTTTGTTTTGCCATGTGCTCGTAATTTTTAAATGAAGTGATCGACAAATCATCAAGTTGACCGGTCGTTTGATAAGGGAAATTATGATATGTTATTCCATGGCATAAATAATTTGATACTTTTATTTACTGTGAGTGTTAAATGTAATGTGTTACCAAAATTATATTTTATTGATATTTTACTAAGAAATCGCGCTGCGGAAATAGCGACTTTAAAACCACATACGTTCTGATTAAATTACGAAATATCAAAAACAATATCAAAAATTAAACTTTATATCATAATATTTGCTTTAGTATTATTTTTGTCTACCCTAACTTCAAGACCACGATTCGCCACTGTGTCTGAGGACTCGTTAAGGGGGTTGTTGGATGAGCGTAGCGAAGATTCCATTTCACTACACTGGAGAAAAAAATCCGGAATGTTTTTTTTTTTCTTTTTTTTTGTATTTGTGTGTGTTTGTCCACACGATTCCGGCTAAACCGATACTCCAATCGCGATGAAATTTTATGGAGGCCTTAAAAATCTCTGAACTTAGAACTGCCACGTTTTTGAGCGCAATCGAAAAATTATTTCTCATTAAAATCGCAATTTTACGATTTTTTCGATTTTTTTAAAATTTCTTCGAGTTTTAATACCTCATGCTTTATCCGACTAGGAAAACGCTTAAGTCCCGCCGCGTTGTTGGATGAGCGTAATTGGTGCATTGAGCTGCCATGTGTTATGCGAATTTTCTGTTGTTCTGTGGAAAAATCATTATTAAGTTGACATTTTTTTTAATTAAATTAAATACAAAATTAACTTTTTTTTAAATTAATCGTAATTGTTTAAAAAAAAATCATAAAAATTGAAATTTTTATAAGAAATAATTTCTCGATTGCGCTCAAATTTAACAATAATATATTAATTCATAAAATTTAGGTTCTGCGAAAAAATCATTTCAATCGGATAAAGCATGTTGGTGTTATTTGTCAAAGAATTGTTAAAAAAAAAGAAAAAACCTGTAAAATTTTGATTTTTATGATAATTTTTTTCAATTGCGCTCAAATTTCACAAGAATATCTTTATTCATAAAATAAAGGTTCTGTGCAAAAATAATTAAAATCGGATAAAGCATGTAGGTGTTATAAGTCGAAGAATTTTTTAAAATAAAAAAAAATCGTAAAATTGCGATTTTCATGAGAAAATATTTTACGATTGCGCTCAAAAACGTGCAGTTCTAAGTTCAGAGATTCGAAGGCCTCCATAAAATTTCTCGCATTCGGTATATCGATTTAGCCGGAATCGTGTGGACAAACAGACAAAAATACAAAAGAAAAAAAAACATTCCGATTTTTTTCTCCAGTGTAGAAGAATGGAATCTTGCTTCGCTCGCTTCGCTCGCTACGCTCGCTACGTCATCCAATTATTATGATTTTTTCACAAAATCTTAATTTTATGAATGAATATATTCGTGTGAAATTTGAGCGCAATCGAAAAATAATTTCTTATGTAAATCGCAATTTTACGGTTTTTTCATTTTAAAAATAAATCTTCGACTTATAACATCAACATGCTTTATCCGGTTGTGATGATATTTTTACAGAACCTCAATTTTATAAATTAATATATTTGTGTAAAATTTGAGCGCAATCGAAAAATAATTTCTCTTGAAAATCACAATTTTACACTTTTTTCGTTTAAAAAAACATACGCTCATCCAACAACGCGCCTGAAAAAGCGTTTGCGAAGCTTCCTAGTTACCCCAAAAAATTATTTTTTTACCACATTGTCTAAATACTACACTAAAATGACCGTTTAAAAAATAATATATATCTTGTAAATTGTGATTTTACACGAATTGTTCGCTTTTTTTATCCTGAAATTTGCGAAAATTAGCGTTTTGCGGGGAATTTCTAAAATCGGCTTAAACCGGCTTATTTTTTGTTCCACATGGATACTCTAGAGCCGAAAAAAAAAAGATTTTCATAAAAGATTCTAGAACGTCAATAATGGCCAATATTTTTGGGGTCAAAATCCTCCGCCGAAGTCACGGTACATAAAGATCGTCCCAATGTTATTTCTTATGGGAGATTTTTGCCGATGGGACCTAGCTAAAAAATTACCAAGTTTGCGAATTTTTTAATTTTTTCTCTTACTTTATAAATTCATACCTAACTAGTTAGCCTGAATCTGAATGAATTTTTTTTTTGATATTAGTTTTAAAGTTAGTTGAGTTCATTATAATATTTAAAACACTTTAGTGGTAAATATATTTTTTTGATTTCAGCGGGTGAAAACAACGACCCCGGGATCTGCCGAGTTTGTAGACATTAGTTTGACGCTATGACGCCATTTTGAACCAGAAATTCAAGATGGCCGCCGGCGCCATTGCGAAAAATTAAGTTCTGAACAAGAGCATCTAGAATCAAGTATGTAATATACTTGATGTTTCATGTAATAGTTTGTGTTGTTTTAGGGCACAACAGAATACATCTGTATTTACGTAATTTTCAAACCTCACACAAAGCTAACCTGCTACTTTTTTTTTTAAATTTGTCAAAATATCAAAGTCAAACCAATTAAACGCATTCAATAGAAAAAACCTCTACTATAAATTTGATTGGATTTTATTGAAATGTCTGATCAATTTGAATGATCAAAATTGTGTTAAACAAAAATCCACCTTCAGGTTCGGGTGTACGAGTCAGTGTAGTAAGCAATCTATGGCAGTGGCCATGCTGCTTCTTGGGCTAGACCAGGGCTAGACCCTAGCTGTTATACCCTGGAACTAGACAGGCTCCAGACTGAGCCAGCTATGCACGCAGACGCGTCAAAACAGTCGCGATCAATCCGTATGCAAAGCACGTGTCACCTATAATATTATTATCACACGTTTCGTGAGTTTTTTACGACAAGGTTATCGGACAAACTATAAAGAAGTCTGGCTGGGTCGGTGCTGGTGAACATCATGCTATGTGATCGCGGTTTTCAAAGTCTGGGTCGCGTCCCAAACTTGGGACAGTGAGGATTTGCTTTTGGGACACCAAGAAAATTGGGTAATGGAAGAGTAGTAGTCAATAAATAATAAAAATAATTGTTTTCACAAAATTAATAAGTAAATTTGAAAATTAAGTGTAACTTCCTGTATTGTCCCGTTATAAGCACAACTCCTGTTGTGATCTTTTGACTGTGATCTTTTGAAGTCGAAATGAGTCATTCTTTGAAGATATGCATGAAGGATGCACATGTGGAAAATGACGCTCCACCATGAAAATCTCAGAACTGCAACGCCACCTTACTGCAGGTTCATTTCATTTCATTTCATTTTATTAGTCTCTTTAAAATTATTTTGGTATACATAGTATATATAGTATATATTCGTTGTGTGACTGCTAATAATAATAATATGTCCTTGCTGCTTTGGTCCATATCGCCGTCCCCAATTACAAGGGTGGCAGTAGAATACCATTTGGTTGTCTATAGGTTTTCAGTTGCTCAGTAGCCCCCGTACAGAGACCATTCAACGCAATGAAAAGCTGTCTGTAGTAGGTAATATTTTACCGGGTTGACATATTTTTAAGCAGTGGCATTGTGTTTTACCGTGGCCTTATAGGCCCCAAGCCTGAACAAAAATTGAGCTTAACTGTTAAAGTGACAGTAATAACGGTCCTGACGATTGGGGGGGGGGGGGGGGGGGGTTATACCGAAGGAGTGTTGGGACGTGGCGATTTGATTGATTTATAATTGGACTTGGTGAGAAAGTTTGAAGACCGCTGTGATATGTGATCACGGGCCCCGCTGACTGCAGAGTGTCAGGTGACCAGGCCTACTAGAGTGTGACCAGACGTCCCGTGTCCAGAGAGACACGGCCAGGGACGTACTCATGTCCCGTTTAGGCAGATTTTTTAATTGTCTTTATTACAATATTTATTCTTTTGTAAATATATATCTACTGAATTAAAACAGCGTGATTTCTACAAATCACTATTTTAGTGATGTAAAACAATTCTGTTTGTAAGTACCGGGTACTGGGTAAAATAATTGAACGCTGGGCAGGTACTACAGACGAGTGTCCTCTCTCTCTGAAAGGCGAACTTTGCCTCAGTTGAAAGCGAGAACATTCGTAAACATTTTCGCATGAAGGAACATTTATATACTGGGAGGGGGGGGGGAGGGGCGACCCCTTCCCGAAATGTCATGTCCCTGGTTTTCAGTTTTGAACTGTGGTCACCTTAGCCAACACGCGTGTGACCATAGTTTAGGCCTACTGCCACTGAAATAAGTAGGGGTGGGACAAAAAGTAAAATAACCTGCGTCAAAGCTCCTGCGTTTCACATGGCACTGATAACAAGGAGGTCACCAGTTCGACTCCCGCATCCTCCTCGGCCATCCTAACTGAAGTCGAGATTGTCTCCTACAAACAGCCCGTGGACATCCCCGCCGTGCAACCAAACTGTTGGGGGGGAGGGAGGTAACAGGGATAGTTGTTAGTATTCTACGAAGAGGGCATTTACGACCAAGTTTAACCAGGACCAGGTCCGTTCATTATAATTGAGTCTATATAAAGAATGTCTTATTTTAGGACAAGTTATTACTTTTGAAATAGAACTTAACAGACAGTAACAATTAAAGCATTTCCTAGCCTAATTATGTACACTAAAGTGCACGTATTTAAATAGTATATATTTTACAATAAGAACACTCAATCAGGCGAGCGTCAGCCCTCCTCCCTCGGGCAACCGTTATTGCAGTTCGCCGCTATGTACTTAAACTATTTGTGAAAATAATTATGATTATTATATCCATTGAATACCTGTAATTTATTTTATTGGGATTGTTTTACAATGTTGTGCGCCAAGTTCCTAGGACGGCTACAATAAAAAACATTTACCCGAGCCAGGAGTCGACCCCAGGACTTAAGCACTGAGAGCAGTAATTAGATGAGCGTAACGAGCGTAGCGAGCGAAGCGAAGATTCCATTTCACTACACTGGAGAAAAAAATCCGGAATGTTTTGTTTTTTTTGTGTGTTAAACCGATACTCCAATTGCAATGAAATTTTCTGGAGACCTTTGAAATCTCTGAACTTAAAACTGCATGGTTCAAAAAATTGATCGAAAAATTATTTCTCAAGAAAATTGCAATACGATTTTTTTCGATCTTCTTGTTTTTTTTCTGTTTATATTTTTGTGTGTTTTTAACACGACTCCAGCTTAACCGATACACCAATTTCTATTAAAATTTTCTGGAGGCCATCAAAATCTCTGGACTTAGAACTGTCACGTTTTTGAGCGCAATCGAAAGATTATTTCTCATGAAAATAGCAATTTTACAAAAAAAACGCTTTTCTTATTTTTTCTGTTTGTATTTTTGTGGGGGAATCGCTTTTCTTATTTTTTCTGTTTGTATTTTTGTGTGTTTGTTTATACGATTCCGCCTAAACCGATACTCCAATTGCGATGAAATTTTCTGGAGACCTTCGAAATCTCTGAACTTAGAACTGCCACGTTTTTGAGCGCAATCGAAAAATTATTTCTCATGAAAATCGCAATGTTACGATTTTCTCCGATTTTTTAAAAAATTCTTCGACTTATAACACCTACATGCTTTATCCGATTGTAATGATTTTCTCACAGAACCATAATTTTATGAATTAATATATTCGCGTGAAATTTGAGCGCAATCGAATAATTATTTCTTATGAAAATCGCAATTTTCTTTTTTTCTTTTTTAAAATTACGATTAATTAAAAAAATTAAAGATTAAAGTTTAATTTTTATTTAATTTAATTTTTTTTTTTAATCTTCAACTTTGTAATGAATTTTTTCACAGAACAACAGAAAATCCGCATAACACATGGCAGCTCAATGCACCAATTACGCTCATCCAACAACGCGGCGGGACTTAAGCGTTTTCCTAGTAACTACATGAGAAGGTGGATGTTCGTATCATTTTTGTAGAGAAAGGGGTGCAATACGCCCCTCATCAGTCTAACTAGGTATATTGGAATTAGACCGATTGTGAAGGGATGTCCGAGGGCTGTTTGAGAGGACTCAATCAAAGTTCGTTAAAAACCTTCTGTCAGATTTGCCGCTCTCGACGGGATTCGAACCCGGGACCTCGAGCCAACACTGTCGGTGATGTATAAATAGCATTGAGTCGTGAAAAGACGAGTTCACGACTCAACTTATTGCGCCTCTCTGCCAACCTCGCGTACGTTTCATTCATTCTATCACTCGCTCAACTTGAATCGATGAAACAAATAGTGACAATAAAGTTACACGAGGAAAACAACGAGTGAGAACGTGAATACGAGCAATAAGCAGAAGCTGCAACTGAACCAACAACAAGACATCAAACAGGTTTGATCCCCGCGCGCGCACGGGGTAAAACAAGTGTACTTCACACGTTGTATAGTAATGTGACCGGTATAGTGATGTGATTTACTTAAGCCACGAGCAAAATGAAATACCTTATACAAGAAAATAGATGTTTAATTAAACCATGAGCAAAATGAAATACCTGATAAAAGAAGATAATGTTTACATCACAATGAATCGTTTTCATAAGGCCACCTTATTGTTAATGTAACTTCTACCTTGCCTTATTGCCTCTTGTTTATTTTGATAGTATTTTATTATTCTGTAGACATCTTTACAGACGGAAGAACTGTAACTGTTACCTGCCTATTGCACTCATTTATTTGATAGTATTTTATTATTCTGTAGACATCTTTACAGACGGAAGAACTGTAACTTGGGAAAGATACAAGAGGAACTGGACAAATTTAGGGGAAATCAAATTATGCTAAGAATTGGTGGAGGTCATGAAGAAATTGATGAGTAGATGGCAGTGGAAACCTTGATTTATTTTTAGGATTTGTGATCAAAATTATAAACCGGATAAGTGAAAACGTATTATTTGAAACTTTTCTGAATAGATAAACACCAAACTCCATGTTCTTGTTCATGGGACTAAGTGACTGTAAAGAGTATTGAGAGGGAATTGTCAAGAGTGTTTGTACCAAGAAGATGGTTTGGGGCACCAAATGCATGTTTGCAACAGGGGCATTTTGCTGGCATGTATATCGAATGTCGTCACATCATAATAATCATTTGAATCTGATCACACCGAGTTTTATCTCTTTAATAATAACAGTTTCGACCATGGACCGCAAAGCGTCTTGCACTGTGGATACCGTGCGTTTTCAATCGCAAACTATATGGACATTTTTGCCATTACTTTCACCAAGCCGGCTGCAATGAAATCCGTTTCCTGCAAAAGGAAAACTCTGGTGTCTGGCGTCGTCGTTGTTGTTGTTGTTGAATGCGCGGCGGGATCCAGACACGCGAGGCTTCAGCCCGTGAGCCAGTTGAATCATAAGTAGGTCGGGATTTAGGTAAAAATAATATAGACTAGGAAAACGCTTAAGTCCCGCCGCGTTGATGGATGAGCGTAATTTTTTTTAAACGAAAAAAGCGTAAAATTGCGATTTTTTAATAGATACTTTTTCGATTACGCTCAAATTTCACACGAATATATTAATTCATAAAATTAAGGTTCTGTGAAAAAATCATTACAATCGGATAAAGCATGTAGATGTTATAAGTCGAAGAATTTTATTAATAATCGAAAAAAATCGTAAAATTGCGATTTTCATGAGAAATAATTTTTCGATCAATTTTTCCCCCCGTGCAGTTCTTCGTTCAGAGATTTCATAGACCTCCATAAAATTTCATCGCAATTGGAGTATTTTTTAGCCGGAATCGTGTTCACAGACACACAAAAATACAAAAAAAAGAAAGAAAGAAAGGAAAAAAAAACATTCCGTTTTTTTTTCTTCAGTGTAGTGAAATGGAATCTTCGCTTCGCTCGCTACGCTTATCCAAAAATTAAACTCCCATGATGAAATTGATCATCGTTTATAAGCACCAATACAAATCACGCGAAGCAGGACTTTTACCAACCTTGGGGTCCGGGAACTTTCCCTCCATATGAGGAACTATAGAAACAAACAGTGGCTATTTCGAGGCAAAAGTGTAAAATTACTTTAAAAGTTATTTGCGCTTTGGTAATACCATCCAATTCAGAAATTAACGTTACAATTTAAATTCAATTTTATGTCTTAATTATTTTAAATTTTATTGCATATAGTATGAAACAAAAATTACTCCTGTTTTGAAAGTTGTAACTTCCGTTATTTTCCAGTACTGTTACTTAGGGCCAATGTATTTAAGTACTTCATGTTACTTAGGGCCAATCTATTTAAGTATTTTACCTAGGGCCAATTTATTTTAATACTGTTTTACTTTTGAAGTTACACGTGGTGATTTGTACCAACATCATTCGATGCGTTAGTCATTGGTTGGTTGTACAATATATTGACACTATATATTGGGGAACAAAACTGAAGTAAAATCATATGTAAAGAGAAATCAATAAACCCAAACCGCTTATCCTTCAACGCTACTGAGAAACGCAATACAGCTCGCTACTCGGGAGCGGTGCGAGATAAGCATCAGCTGACGTTCGTACACTTTATCGCCATGATTACAAAAGAGCAACTTTTTACTGTAGCAAAAAGCTTTATTGTCGGCTGACATTGAGACTTGCATTCTAGCATTTCTATGGTGTAAACAGTGGTTTTATTTTGCCCCAGTCGAGGCTGCTCGTTCGATACAGATCAGTTGCAGTCGCCCTAATAGCTGAAACCCACGTCATTACCAGCTATAGGCCTACTTTTAATCCGGATTATTATTTGTAATGTAAGTTAAAGGAGAAAATAAATTTGTGTGAAAAGGTAAAATGAAAAGAAGCGAGTGCTACTTTTACTCATTATGAGACACAAACGAAAACTTGAAGACCAATTTTGTTAGATTTAAAAAATGAAAGATGAGGTATACACCAATATAGGAATACTTATCGAACATAAATGATGTTGCAATATAATAAAGCGATCAGATTGTAACACTACGTATTTCAATTTAATCAATCAATCAATCTATCAACCAGTCAGTCAATCATCAATAATTATTGTCATTTTCTTTCGTCAACTTTCATTTTTAAGCCTAATTAAAATGTGTCAAAACATGACGAGGTAGTGCTTCAAATGGCGTCTAACGTTGGGCGCCACTGAAGCAATCCTTACTGAGAAAGCGAATAAACTACTAATTAAAAGTCGAAACAAGTATAGTAGCAGTCTATCTGTCATAGTATAGTTTCCTAACAACAGCTCTGACTGTTACAAATTGTTTACTTGTTTGGACGTTTAATGTTTAAATCGTAGTTTATTAACTTTCTCAGTAAGGATTGCTTCAAGATATGCGAAGACGCGAACAGAGTCGAGAGGAAACTAATCCAGAGAGGCAGGGATTGAAAGGTTAAGATGAGGATACTTATTTGTGGATCTAGACAAAGAGCGGACCATCTGTGATGCTCAAGCGTTAAGTGCGGGACTCTGTTTCGAGAGGTCCAGGGTTCGAGTCCCGTACCAGTCACCGGATCCTGACTGAAAGTTGTTTCCGAGGTTTCCTCAGTTGTGAATTGAGTCACAGCCCTCGGACTATCCACATACACCTGAAGAGGGGCATGCATTGCCTCCTGGGCAGGTTTCAAATATATTATACATCAGGCATCGCTCACTTATATAGTCCTAGCTAGATATAAGAAATATTCATACACACACGAGGTGGCTTGTGTGTGTATATAGAGAATCTTGTTTCACGTGGAGCTAACAGTACGTCAATTGTAAATATTACTATAAACTGAAAAAAATAGAGAAAAATGAACATAAAAATATGTTTTCATTGTTTTGCCTGGCTATCAAAATGGCGACTAAAGACGTTACCGATGATGTTCGATATAGATTATTCTTAGCTTAGAAAGTAAATATATTTTCTAAGTTGAGCCAATCAAGGGTCTAGCGCGCGTAATGTTATTACGTCTGTGTTGTTTTATTTGTCCGAAGTGCACCGCACGATATTATCATCATCATTAGTCCGCGGTGTGTGTTGCACGCAAGCAGCCAGGGCCTACATGTGCATTCATCGAGATGTCATTTGGAAGCGACCGGCGAGATCCTATCGTCTACATCCTCCCTATTTACAACTCATTTGACAATTATTTGACACGTTTTTATTTCGCTTTTGATGCATGCGATCGGGCCGGGTTCCGGGAACATGCAAGGCGATATATGGAACTACGTCTGAACGATATAACTCGGCCGCCAAACCATGAACCCATTGCGAAACATAATGTACGTACATTCAGCGCTAGCCGGGAATAAGCAAAAAAACAAGCGGCAATGCAACGTGACATCTAAAAACGACAATCTGCTGCAGACATTTTGAATTAAAAGGGAATGAAAAAGTTGCATAATGTGTAAACTATTTTATTCAAACGTGTTGGGAAAATATATTGCTAAATCAGGGCTTTGCTGAATGATGGGCTGACCCACTGAACATATGGGCAAAGATAGGTAAACTATAAGTAGACCTTGGTCAATATATGTCAGGACAAAGTCTGTAAACTTTTAGAAATATGCTCCCCATCTATTCTCAGACCTGCAGCTCACGACAACGACACAAACTCAGTTATCTGAAGAGGGCGAGTAAATACCCCTGGACACTACACAGTGGGCAGGTTACACCAACTAAGACTCGAGCTGCGTATAACAAGTAAACTAGATGAAATTGTATAAGTTTAGATGATCGTGCACAACCAATAGGAAACATTATAATATATACATGAATCCATCTCACAATCACTGATGGCTGCATTAGACTTTCCCACCGGAGAAACTTCTTTATCGACTCTACCGAAGACATGAGGTATCACGCCCTGTCTAACCCGGGGTAGTTTATCCGCTTGAAGGAGCGACTATGACCTCCAGTAATAGCACTATTGCCCTCCCGGGCGATCAGCGAGGCTGCCCCCAGATTAGTCGTGCGACAGTATGCATCTACTAGAGCAAAGAACTGCTTCGCACGATGGTAGGAGCTGTCCCTCGTCCAGTTCCGTCCCGTGCAGTCATCTGAGCGCGGAGACTGTTCCAACTTTTCAAATGCCGTTCCTTTAAACAAATCATCAGAGCTTATTTCAATAAAAGTGCAACAATTTAACCCCTTCGCTGCCGCAGTTGGCGGCTGTACAGCCGAGTTCGACAGCGCGTCCCGACTACCCTACCTACTACCCTACCCTACCCGAGTAATGCATGCGGGTACCCGGGTACAAACATCACTCGGTTTTGTCATATCCTTATAGTAAATAGCGCGAGGTCATTGGTTCGCATCCACCAACTACCAATCATGAATACTAGGAAAACGCTAAAGTCCCGCCGCGTTTGTTTTGTTTATTTGGATTAAGGACGCGTCAACCGTTAGGTCATAATGCACCACTCTAACCTAGGGGGGGGGGGGGAGGGGCCCATGCTGGTCAGAACCAGCCACGGGTAAGGGGAGGAAGGGGGGTTCTCACGTCGCGGTCGTCATTGTCTTCGTCATCGTTCGTTGTGTCATTGTCATCATCGCCGGGGGGTCGTCAAGGGAAGGGGACAAGGTCCCCGACGACGATTGCCAGAGCTCGCCTCTAGTTTCGGGGAGTAAGATACTCCGCTCTTTCTAGCTGATGTTTGCGAGGTGGACTTTTTCTCTTGAATCGCCTTTTACGATTAGCAGAGCCATGCTCTGGGCCAATTCTACCCCGGGCCATGGATGAGCGTTTTTGTAAGTTTTTAGTTTGCGTGGGACCACTTTTCCTTTGCAAGTGCTTTGTGAATGCATTGTAGGTGATTGTTGTCAAGTTTCTATTGTTACTTGTTAATTGTTATTATAAACCTAAAAAAACTCATATTAAAACCTTTATTTCTATGGATTCTGGCTAACTTTTTCAACTTTTTCTTTCAAAAGGTACTATATCACCATAACTTTTATGTCCATGTGAAATATGAACGTTGTAGCACCACCCGTTTGGTCAGAATCGGCCCAAATGTGACGAAAATATTGCACTAAAAATCGAAAAACTCTTATTAAAACCTTTATTTCTATGGATTCTGGCTAACTTTTTCAACTTTTTCTTTCAAAAGGTACTACATCATCATAATCTTAATGTCCATGTGAAATATGAACGTTGCAGCCCACCCGTTTGGTCAGAATCGGCCCAAATGTCACGAAAATATCGCACTAAAAATCGAAAAAAATCGTAAAAGTACGATATTCATGAGAAATATTTCTTCGATTGTACCCAAAAACGTAGCAGGTCTAAGTTCAGAGATTCCGAAGGTCGTCTCAAAATTTCATCAAGATTGCATATGCCGTTTGCCCGGAATCGTGCGAACAATCAGACAGAAAAAAAAACATTGGAGCTAAATTTTTTGAGGGGTCAGTGAAATTGAAGTTTTCGCTTCGCTCGCTACGCTCATCCAACTATAGTCGTAATGCAAATTTGGGACCGAGTCGGGCGTTGATACGCGGGTGTTCGCACTGTCCATACCACTGATTGCTATATTCCCCATTAAAAATATCGCTCTTTGGTTGGTTGGTTATCGCTCACTCGTCAATTGCATCAGGACCCACAGGGTTGGCTTGGTCGCTTTGGTTTAAAGTCCCCCACTGAAAATCAGTTATATACATGATTGGGTCGACTCTAAATTGCGAATTTATTTAATTTAATTTTGTAAAGAAGTTTGTTCCCTACCATCGTAATAACAAAACAAACTCTTGGGGTACAGCGAATCAAGTGTATCCTATAGGACGTCAACAATGAACTCTATACCGCGCACCCGACTTCAGTAACGGATGCTAATTCGTGCATGGAGCCAGCAACAGGCGAGCGAATATGATGTAATTATTGTAAAACAGTCTGGCCCTGCCGGCTGCTTCCGATAATATACAAAGCAATAAGCTTGATTCCTCCGCGGGGAATTCGTGTAATCAATTACGATAAATAGGTTGTATTCATTACTGAACTGCATGGAAGTACTTGTAATCGATACAAACACTAGTTAGATGCGAGGCGACCACTTAATGGAATTAAACAACAATCGGGGAGTTGTGTAGTGTTGGGAGAAACGAGAGACAAGAGATTCTTGATAGGTGATGAGGGGAAGGGGGGAAGCGTTTTAGGGGGTTATTTTATCCTCAAGTCAGTATGACAACTCAATGAGCGATTGCGTCGGGGCCTACAGGGTTGGCTTGGTCGCTTTGGTTTAATGTACGGTTATGTACCCCACTGAAAATCAGTTATATGACTGAGTGGGTATAGAAAACACGAATGTATTTATTTCATGATAATGTGGATCACTTGGAAGCTCTATAGTTCACCCTATCGGGTTGTGGTTTGGACCAAAAAGTCAGGTAAGAATGTGTGTGTGTGTATTGCACGATCATAGCAAATTTTCAAAATAGTGCGTACTCTCTTTAATTGGATGAGCGTAGCGAGCGAAGCGAAGATTCCATTTCACTACACTGCATGGAGAAAAAAATCCGAAATGTTTTTTTTTTCTTTTTGTATTTTTGTCTGTTTGTTAACACGATTCCGGCTAAACCGATACTCCAATTGCGATGAAATTTTCTGGAGGCCTTCAAAATCTCTGAACATAAAACTGCCACGTTTTTGAGCGCAATCGCAAAATTATTTCTCATTAAAATAGCAATGTTACGATTGTTAAATATTTCTTCGACTTATAACACCTACATGCTTTATCCGATTGTAATGATTTTTTCACAGATCCTTAATTTTATGATTTGATGTATTGGTGTGATTGTGAAATTTGAGCGTGATCGAAAAATAATTTCTCATGAAAATCGCAATTTTACGCTTTTTTCGTTTAAAAAAACATACACTCATTTAACAACGCGCCTGAAAAAGCGTTTGCGAAGCTTCCTAGTAAATAATACGGACCGAAATGTGCCACCAAGCAGGTAATTTGTAGGAATTCCCCAAGCTTGAGTAGGATATAAAGAAATGTTGAAATGCGCACATCCAAAAAATTCAAATTCAAATTCAAATTTAATAATATGGAGGAAAAAGTGATCCAAAATGCCTACGTGAAATCAGCTTGATTTGCCGATCAAGTGGATTTTTAAATGGGCATTTAGCATTGTAAAAATAGTTAGCCAGAGCTCACATACAACCATCTTATAAGAGGAGACCGGCCGGCATGCTCATTTTACGCGCTTTCAAATTTATCAGTCAATTTCAGTCGAATCTGTTTGTGATTTTATATAATTGTATATAAAATAATTATGAAGTCATCTATCGTGGCACTTTTCCATTAATTTGACTATAGAAAATAAACAAAAAATAAATTCAATTTTCTAGAATTTAGAATCTGTCAATAAGGCCAAAACCACGGAAATAAATACGCATTTTCCGATTGATTTACGTTAAATATTGAAAATATGATATGATATGGACGTACAGCTGTCCTTCATTATCAAGTATGACGAGTTGTATTGAGATGTTATGATTTATTATGGCTCCAGAACGTACGGAACATCTAATCCTATGTGGTATACTCTACTGAAAATACTTACAAAACTGCCCCTTTGCCTTTTTTTTTACTCTTAATTAAATATTATACTTTTGATACTAACATCAATGGGCTAACACGCCTCCATGAATTAGAAAATATTTTTTTAAGTCATTTCGCGAGGACTTGCGGTTTTGTGTTGCCATTTTCTATACATATATTTAGTTTGTTAGGGTCTATAACATAATCAATCAAAATTAATTAATTTATGATAAAATTAATTACTTTTATGAAACCTGTGGCGTAGGGTAGTTCTTACATACCTGAGAGAGCAATATTACCATAATAATACAAAATGATGGTAAATTCATTGGATGAGCGTAGCGAGCGAAGCGAGTGAAGCGAAGACTTCAATTTCACCGACCCCCCAAAAAATTTAGCTCGGGTGTTTTTTGTTTTTTTGTTTGTTTTTTTGTTTTTTTTTCTGTCTGTTTGTTCGCTCTCTACCGGGCAAACGGCATATCCGATCTTGATGAAAATTTGACAGGACCTTCGAAATCTCTGAACTTAGACTTGCTACGTTTTTGGGTACAATCGAAGAAATATTTCTCATGAATATCGTACTTTTACGATTTTTTTCGATTTTTAGTGCGATATTTTCGTGACATTTGGGCCAATTCTGACCAAACGGGTGGGGCTACAACGTTCATATTATTCATGGACATTAAGGTTATGGTGATGTAGTACCTTTTGAAAGTAAAAGTTGAAAAAGGTTAGCCAGAATCCATAGAAATAAAGCTTTTAATATACGTTGTTTACGGTAAATAATAACAATTGACAGGTAACAATAGAAACTTGACAACAATCACCTACAATGCGTAGGCAGCAAAACAAAGCACTTGCAAAAGTAAAGATATCCCACGCAAACTAAAAACTTTAAAAAGCTCTTCCATCAACGCGGCGGGACTTTAGCGTTTTCCTAGTGTAAAAAAGCATTTTGGCGGATAATATTTTTAGCACACTTTTGGAACTTTAAAAACTATCTTCTCCTGAACCACTTGCCCGAATGAGCTAATTTTTGTTTTGTTTTATTACTTGGACATAAAAAAACAAAATTGTGAATGCGTTTTAAGATATATTCAAAATGTTTGATAAAATAAAATATTTAACTTCTATCTGAACTGTATTTAATAAATTCAAGATTCAAAATCCACAAAATATGTCATTTAAAAAAATGCACAATTATTGTCTTTGGTTATGTTAAAACAAGAAAACTGCAAAATTTCACAACAAACGGTCCAAATTGAAAAAAAGGTTTCGTCTTTTCTACCAAATAGCTTAAAAAACAACGAAAAAAGTCAAGAGGGGGCAAAATATAATTCAAAAATCTCTGTACATCAATAAAATTACACTTTGAAGCATTTGTCAGGATATTTGGATGAGCGAAGCAAAGACTTCAATTTCACTGAAATCATTCGATCAATTTTTAAAGGTGTTTCCATTGCACACATCAAAAATTGCGATTGTAGCGCAAAAACTGTGGATTTTGGCTTTTTCAATGTAGTGTTCCTTTAAAGAGGGTCACATCGATTAAATCTGGCGTGCACTCTACAGCGAGCATTCCTGCGGAAATGTTGTTAGTATATAACATAAATAGATCTAAGTGTCATTTACACGTACCAATTTTATGGCCGATATAAAGAACATGCATTTCAACTATATGTATTAAAAAGTAACCGTATCAGATCTAAAGTTTTATTGCATCGTTCGAGGAATTATTTGAATACTTTTACGGGCCCAGAATTACAATTCCCCAATAATTACTATATTTATTTTATTTGCCTAATAACTTGTTTTCGCTGTGGCTACCACCATTTAAATCCCTCCTTAGGTTATAGAATAGAAAGGGATATAACAAATGTCGCAGAGCACGCCGCACGGCTCCAGACTGGGAGTTAGTGGGTCGACGAGGGGTCCTTGGGTACCACCACAATCATTTAGCAAATTTCCACCCATTTCCTGCATCATCCATCTAAATAAAAATCATAGATGTATGCTTTAGTTATAATAATGAAACTATTGTTATTATTGATTCATAGCAGTTATCGTAAAAATTTGCCCCGACTGGGGTTCGAACCCAGAACCTCCATAGCTCTACCAATTGAGCCACCGGGACAACAGAACAAACCATTACTAAACTGCAGGTTGTTGTGACTGTTGACTTCCATGACATAAATCCAACAGAAGACTGCAATGTAGCTGTCAAATCTGAAAGATCACATAGATAAATCCAATCACATCTCATCTCCCATGAGTTGGGTAGTATGAATATAAGGTTTTTAAGCATAAGCCCGCTTTAAGGACATAGTTATTGATTCATAGCAGTTGTCGTAAAAGTTTTCCCCGACTGGGGTTCGAACCCAGAACCTCCGGCTTAACGTGCCATAGCTCTACCAATTGAGCCACCAACTTTTACAACTGCTATGAATCAATAACATGTGCTTAAAAACCTAATATTCATACTACCCAACTCATGGGAGATGAGATGTGATTGGATTTATCCATGTGATCTTTCAGATTTGACAGCTACATTGCAGTCTTCTGTTGGATTTATGTCATGGAAGTCAACAGTAACAACAACTACCAGTTTAGTAAAGGTTTGTTCTGTTGTCCCGGTGGACCTAGATTTGTATATTTTATAAATGCAGTATAGATGTTACTTTACTACACTAAAACATATATATCAAATCAACCCGAAAATTGATTATTTAGATAGCCATTACTACATAATACGATTATTCAATGCTTCTAAAATTTGAAGTGGAGGTGAAAACACGTAAACATATCGTCCATTTTTCTATAACGCAGGGCTCAAGGCAGGGGTTTGGATCGCGTTAAAAATGACGTCACTTTTAACGTCCGCTGACGATAAAATTCGTTAGTGAATCACAAACTCGCAATGTTATCGTTAATTAACGCCAATCTGATATTTAACGTTAACGCGGACCTTAGAGAATCGCCGTGCAGGTGTGCACGTTATTTAGTGTGGTCTCCTAGGAGGTGCTTCTAGCGTGATCACGACCGTAGACAGTACTGTGTGTAAGTAGTTTTAGTGGTTTTCGCCTTGGGGCATAAGAGTTGGAGGATCATTGTCAAATGTCACTCGGGCTCCGACACAAACTGCAGCTACCGGGCGGTGTACGTAGAGCTCTCCACTTGGAACCGACAGTGTTGGCTCGAACTCTGATTCGGGAGGGCCCGGGTTCAAATCCCGTCGAGACCGGCATCGGGCAATCCTAACACAATGGTTTTCCTCAATGCAAGGGATTGAGTCCTCTTATTGTCAGCCCTCGAATATCCCTTCACGTAGCTCCATGCAGTGCACCCTGTGCAGGTTTACCAAGTCTTGTACTCGTTCACTCTCGATTCTCTGATGTAAGAGAGGTTTCATCTGATGCTCTTACACAACACTCACTTGCCACTTGTCAATATGATTTATCCTTGGAGATCAATTTTGAGATTCCTGACAAATATGTATCTTATACGAAATTATATTGAAATTTTCAAGATCAAAAAAATGTATAAACTAATAATAATAATAATAAGTTATCTAAAACAGAATCTCACTTCCAGATTTCACTGAATACTTTAAGAATTGAGATCGCTTTGTACAATCGCGCCGATGGATGACGAGCGTGTTTCTCCGTGGATTCCTACACCCGAACGAGATCTATTAACTCATTTCATGGGGAAAAGAAATCTTTCGATCATAACGTGACTGGTTTTTCTGAGAGATTTCGAAGATTCCCTGAAAAATACATGATAATCGGAGAAGCCGTTTAGACAAAAACATCTGGGATGTTTGTGGTCCTACTTTGAAGAACCCGGCACCTCCACCAAATGAGATCTGTTTTATGTGTTTGTTTGTCAGCTCGGAAGACATATTGTGCCTTGCACCTCACACTGAATGGTGTGGTGTGTACTGTGTAATAAACTAGGAACCGACCTATCAGGCAGGGTTTAGTGTTCAGTCTGCTGCACATGCACATGCACATGCACATGCACATGCACATGCACATGCACATGCACATGCACATGCACATGCACATGCACATGCAGGTGGACTGCACTGTCTGGCTCAGCGGCTGCACCAAACTTACGGTCCGCGGGCTCATGTGTGGTAGTCGTGGAGCCTCGCTCAGATCATGGTACACCCGGCGTCGGAAGTAAATCAAGGGGCCCGAACATCGTGGTTAGAGACAGTATCACTCCCTGATTCGGGAGGTCCCGGGTTCAAACCCCGTCGAGACCGGAAATCCTGACTGAAGGCTTATCGAATAATGCAAGAGATTAGTCCTCATAAACAGCCTTCGGACATCCCTTCACAATAATTGTCCCAACTCCAATATACCTAGGCCCTAGGTATATTGGAGTTGGGACAATGGGCACCTGAAGAGGGGCATGCATCCCACGAAAATAAAAAAAATGTTTTCAGTCGATTAATGGATTAAAATAAAAACGTGATACAACATCTAATTGTTTCTCTAGCCCATACTTATATGATAGATACTCCCGCAGTTCTACGCAACGACCTATACATGGTGTGAGTGAGGTCTTCCCCACTGACCACAACACTACTGCATCAACACACACACACACACACTCACTCACTCATGCCCCTGCATCGCCTGCAGCGGTGGACCGGTCACGTGACGTCACAGACATCGGTCATCGACACCCCTGGCTGGGTGCAAGCTGTTCTGTTCTGTAGGGCCCGCCGGTGTACACTATTGTTTCACTTTTCTAATAATTGTTATTCGTGCTATTGTTGGAACGATTTGTTTCTGATATTATAGAATGGAAACCGAAAGGTTTTGATGGTTTGAAACGAGAAGAAAACCATTAAAACGTTTATCAGATGTTACTTCTTTCATAAAATTCCTTGTAGGAAACCTGCGCAGCCCGGGGACATATGTTGCCCGTCTTCTGGTGACCAACTAGTTACATGTTGTGTATATTATGTTAGTGATGGTAAACCTGCCCCTGCAGTGACCAGGTCATACTCGTGACCCTATAGACGTGAGTACCTATAGGTATAGGACAGACTCTGATGCGAGAGGTCCCAGGTTCGAATACCACCGTGACCAGGAATCCTGAATGAAAGGTTTTCGAGGATTTCCGCAGTTCGATTGCAAGGAATTGAGTCCTCTAAAACAGCCCTCGGGCATCCCTTCACAACCTGAAGAGAGGCGTGCATTGCATTTTATATAGGACAGGTTTCCTGCTAATATGTTTTGTTCTTTGTTTATGGTGTTAAGTTTGTTATGACGGGAATATCCAAGGGCTGTTTCATAGGACGTATTCTTGATCCTTCGCATTAATGAACCTAAGCAACACTTTAAGGCAGGTTTGCACTTTTCCGGGGCGGGCATCGAACCGAGGACCTCTCGAATCAAAGTCTCGTGCGTTATACGAATCAGCTACACATTCGTCAGTTAATGACCACGGTATATTTTATTTGAATACTTCGTTTAGAGAACACCCAATAAACAGATATTTTTCACACGGATGCCCATGTAGGCTACACATTGACCCTATCAGTTAATGAATAGTGTTATTAGTGTTATTACGTAATGTTTAGTAAGACGAGTGTGGTGACAAAGCCTAGTTACTCGCGTGAGCCTGCCCCCTCGTAATGACAGTCATTACACGAGTGAAATTATCAACATTAGCACATGCAGATAATAAACTGTGTTGGTGGTAATTATAATTACAACTTGCGAGGACCACCGAACCCGGCTGATTAAGACACACGAGATGACAAGTGCGCTGTACGCCCCACCTGCATGTCCCTCTCCAACAGGTGTGACTCTGCAAGCAGAGGGTGGGGGTGCTAAGTAAGGGGTGTCACCATCTCAGCTCTCAGCATTCACCGTTTGGACTAGGAAACTGAAGAGGAAGGACGACCGCCAACATTAAATCAACGCGAAATTACACTATTTTTGTAATATCTCACAAAAAGACACGCAAAACCGAAAAAGTTGATTATAGGTATATATGTAGTTTTGTTAAAATTATACCCTGCAAGAATGTTTTCAAATATTATAATCAGTGTTTAATTAAATCTGTAATTAAAATCATTACTGATCAATATATTTGAAATCATTTTTTTGACGGGTATATTCTAACGAAACTACATAGGGCCTATTATCCACTTTTTCGATTTGCATGGCTTTTTGTGAGATATTACAAAAATAAGGTAAGTTCGCGTTGTTTTAATGTAGGTAGTAGTCCTTCCTGGTATTCACCCGCTGAACTCAAAAAATATATTTCATTCAGGCCAACTAGTTATGAATTTAGAAATTAACGGAAAAATTATTTTGGTCCACCATGACCCGATTTTTTTGTCGGACTTGGTATTTTTCGAGCTAGGTCCCATCGACAAAAATCACCCATAAGAAATAACATGGCGACGATCTTTATGCCCCGTGACATTGGAGGATTTTGATCCAAAAAAATATTGGCCATTATCGACGACTCGGCAACCTTTTCTGTAAATCCTCTATATTTTGTTTTGTAATTTGGGCAAGTGGTTCGGTCAAAATATGCTGGTTACCAAGAAGGGGTGGGATTTTGGAATGCATATTTTTGTGTGTTTGAGAGTATATTATTTGTTCACAGTTTCAAGACACGATGTTATAGCTTATAAAGGGCCATTTTAGATTAGTATGATGTTCTAGTATATGTGGAACAAAAAAGAAGCAGGTTAACGCCGATTTAAGAAATTTTTGCCAATTTTTGCAAATTTCTGGATAAAAAAAATCGTGTAAAATCACACTTGCAAGATATAATTTTTTAAATTGTCATTTTAGTTTTGTATTAAGATAAAGAATGTTGTAAAATTTTTTGGCACGGACTTGAGTTTTAGGCAAATTGCTGTTCACTCGGCTGAATGACACCATAGGTGTTCGAAATTTTGAACATATGACACGAAATGGAGATAAATGGCTCTACAGTAACACATTTCTAAAATTTGTTTTTAAATAGTTTATAATAAATAAATTAGTTTTCACGAATTTAGAATTTGTTAAAACTCCAAAATTGACTATATTCGCGATTTTTTTCTGGCTGATTATGACAAATTTAGAAACTGTGACTGCAGGGCTGTCCATGTATGCTTTATTGACAACTAAGTAAAGTTTCTTATACGTTGGATGATTTTGGCCGAGCGAACAGTTATTTGCTAACTGATAAAAATGTCATATTCCATCTTGAAATGCTTATGCCCACCAGAACCAGAACACGTACAGCAGATTACAAACATAACGATTGAATTATTTTGTTACTTAACGTCCGTAGCTATTATTTCATTATTGCGATTGAAGAGACGATGAGTGTGATAGATGAGGGTGCAGGACAATAATTACTAAACACCCATGCCACATGCGGGATTCGAACCCGCGTCCTCGTAGTGACGTACGCTTTGGACCAGCTCCCTGATCTTATGTGCCACCGCGGACGGCGGTGAAGCTGTCCGGTGCGGGAATCGAACTGGCGACCTCTCGCGTATTAAGCCGTGCACCATCTTCATGAGTGCACTAGGACGCGGGTACGGGAGAGCTGATCGTCGTCGTCCCACGCATCTTCCAGCCTTCACGTGGTGGAGGCGAAGAGTAAGTCAGCAAGTGTCGCCCAAGTAGCTTCGCTCCCTCTAATGACAGCTTCGTCTCCGAGAGCAATCATCTGCTCGTGATCTCCAGCCAAGTATGGTGTGAGGCTATGTACAGCCAGCGCGCACCAGAATTATGTGATTACCAACCCGTTTATCTAGTTAAGATAAGTGTTGCAAACACGCGATTGACAACAACAGTAACACATTCAGTCACGAGTCGGCCGTCTGTCTTGCTGCTGTCATGTCGAGGAGTACTCGCACTCACACTCGCACTTGCACTTACAGGTATACACTCGCACGTACACGCGCACACACACACACACCCACCCCCTCTTACACACGTGCACGTCCCCAATCTTGATTATATCGTGTTCCATGCAGTCAACCCTCCTCGCCTTGTATTGCTGCCAGAGTTCCTAGCAACACGCTTGCATAATGCATAGATTTATCACCAAGAAATACCGATACCCAGGTAATGCGACATTTACCATGTCCGTGTGGTACTAATCTTACAATCAGGATTGCACACCCGCAAGCAGTGAGTCCTGACTGAACTGAAGGTTTTTCCTAGGTTTTCCTCAGTCGTTTTAAGGCGAATGCAAGAGATTGATAGCCCTCAGACATTCCTTCACAATTGTCCTATTCGCAACATACCTATAGTTAGACACCTGAAGAGGAGCACGAATTGCACCCTGGGCAGGACTATCAATCTCTACTATTCGAATCTAGGTGCCCGTTAGGGCGCCGCAGCCAAGCCGCGGTGCGCTACACACTCAAGCACCTTATACACCAAGCAGAGTTGGGGTGATTTCGAGGTGTTACCCAGCCGTCATGTAACGTGATGTGAACTTGAAAACTATCACAATCGAGGGGATTTAGGTACCTGACAACACATGCCAAATTTTATTGGGGTACGATTATTCCTTCTTGGTGAAAAAATGGCTTGAAACATGCTCAAAATCACTTTAAGGATGTTAGCTACTGCTACTGCCTACTACTGCCTACTACTGCTAACATCTAATACGTCGGCCCGCGATTCTGACCAGACGGGTGGGACTACAAAGTTCATATTTTACATGGACATTAAGGTTATAGAAATATAGTCTCTTTTGAAAAAAAAAGTTGAAAAAGTTTGTTGGAAGGCTTCCAAATAAAGGTTTTAAAATAAGCCTTAAACACTTGGCATACAATCAACAAGTAACCATAGTTACTTGACACTTGTTGACGGTATAAGCAGAGTTAGGCGGGAAAGTGCGATACGTAAACAAATAGCAGACATTTAAAATTTTTCTTCTTTGTGTGGAACGAGAAAAGGTGTCATTATACTCTCATAAAACAAATCAGAAACCGTCCCTGGCCTAGGCCCAGATGTGGAAAATTATTTATAATGCAAAAGTGTAGGTCTAAAGTTCCATTTGGCTATAGGACTAGTAAAATTCATACTTACATTACATGTTTGACAAGCCTAGCCAACCCTATGCCAGCACAACATTGTTTTGATATGAACTTGCTCAACTGTTTGTTTACATAATTGCAACAATCAAATCATTTCATACAACTTGTCTTTCGATTGGCCCGCGTTTATGAAGGCACTGCCATCTAGAATAAATATAGAACTTTTTCGAGCTCTTTGCTATACGCAAATCTTTTTAAAGTGTTTGGATTTCGTGATACTCTTTCAACCATAGACATCCTATATAATTGGCTAGACCAGCAGTCGGTGGTCCACTTCCGGTACAATTAGAAGCCATCTTAAAATGACAGTTTACATGTTAATCAAATGGGAGCGATTTGTGGCCAAATAGTTCTCAAGATTGCCGCCAGGTTGACAGGTAAGCATACTAGCCTTTAACACCAAATGATTACTAAATTCCCTTATGCAATCACTTCGTATTGTTTCTTTTGTTTAATACCATGCTGCACAAGCTAAAACCATATCAAACAATCCAGTAAAATACTTTATTGCATTAAAAAAGCATAAATTAAAACACCAAATCGCCATCTTGAAATGGGCCGGTTGAGTCTTCAATTTGCTACGCTCGCGCCTGTGCGGAGGTATAGGAGACTGCTAATCTAGCCTACTATAGGGGTTTAATTAATATCAATGCTTTCAACTCACAACCCATGACGTTTTCCACGATACCGTTCAAGAATACCAATTCCTTCGAAAACGAAAACGACTTCGTTTTCAAATTGCGTTTTCAACTCATCTCCCACGAACTCAAGAATTGGGGTCCAGTCCTTATACCGTCGTTATACCATGGTTATACCACCTATACCCAGGATGTACATGAATCCGGGTCTAGATATTTTACATCCTATATTGTTACTGCTAATACCATAGAATTTAAATCAACTTTGATAAAAATATTATATTTTAGCAAATAATTTTGTAATGGAACTTGAAAAAGTAATGAGATCACACACATAACAAAAACTTGTAGAAATACAGCCAAACCTTACACACTCAAAAGGAATGAGATCTAAAAAAAGGGCCAAGCTCATCTACCCTTCCACATAAAACGTACAGTGTCCATAACAGCATCCTCGAAAAGCTTGGCAAAATAGAATTTGCATGTTATTACGTTTAAATTAATTAGAAAAAAAGAACTTGGATAAACTATTACGTTAAATTAATAATCGCAAATTCTATTTTGCCAAGCTTTTCGAGGATGCTGTTATGGGACACTGTACGTTTATGTGGAAGGGTAGATGAGCTTGGCCCTTTTTTTAGATCTCATTCCTTTTGAGTGTGTAAGGTTTGGCTGTATTTCTACAAGTTTTTGTTATGTGTTTATTAACTACAGAAAGTGAAAAAGCTTAGCTGTGACGGGTATCGAATCGACGACCACCCGAATTAGAGTCCTGAGTTACCTCTGTCGGAATTTACTGCTATGTATATGCCTGTTATGAACATGTAAAAATAAATATTCTATTTGAAATAATAATATATTCAAATCTTGGTGTATCTCTGTTGTTGTTGTTCATTATATTTTTGTCATCCTAATCGGTTCCTTAAAATATGACACTCACCCTAATTTTTGAACGAGTGAGCGTAGCGAACGTAGTGATTTCCATTCGACTTAAACGGCCCTAATTGTTTTTCTGCGTGCGTGCGTGTGTGTGTGTGTGTGTGTGTGTACGTTGAAAATCAGCCGAATCGCTGAACAGATTGCGCTGAAATTTTAAACAGACATCCGGTACGAGTTTATTGAGAACTGCTAACAAAATCAGCAAGATTCATTGCGATTTAAACCTACAAGAAATGATAAACTGAAAAATAGACTTCCAATGTTTAGAAATTATTTTAACGACAATGTTTTAGATTTTGAAAATATATTTTTTGTTTGTTTTTCGCCTGGCCGTGAAATGCCGTGCCCATGCAAGGTCAGTCGAATGTTGGACGTCAATTAAGGTACCCCCAAATTCCGCTCGTAGATTGAGTAAACCTTGCAATATTTTCACGTATTTCGTACTGGCTATGTTTCCCATAGTAGGCCCTATTGCCACAGATGATGGACTACACTGCGTTATATGCATTTCAAAACAAGTTTAATTATTTTTGAAATACAATCTAGAAATTACAAAATCTTTCCCGACCAGGGGATTGAACCTACGTCTTCCACATTTCGGCTACAAGGGCGCCTTAGCCAACTAGACTAGGGAAACGCCAAAGTCGTAGTTAGACGAGTGAGCGAGTCATGTGGTGGGTACCCGGGAACATTTGCATTTAAGTTTGATAATTATATTCGTATAAATAATAGGGTATTGGTGGAAATCACTGTGCCGGAGGTTGCTGTTGTTGGCAGTCTTCAACTGAATATTCCGTGTGACTGCCGGGTCTTGCTTAATGGTAGATTGTTGGTCCGGGAGTTGTGTAAAAGTTTAGGCCATAGTTTAGGCCAAAATGCTCCACTGTAGCCTATGATAGGCTATAGGGAGGCCTAAGGTAAGGGGAAGAAAAGAAATGTTACCGGGTACTTAACACATGGCTCACTCACTCGTCTAACAACGACTTTGGCGTTTCCCTAGTGTATGTATGCACCTCTCAAGTTGTATAACTAGGTATATTAAGTTCAGGAAAATTGTGAAAGGATGTCCGAAACGAAGGACAAGCTCGGGAAAAACTTCAGTCAAGATTTCCGGTTTCGACGGGATTTGAACCCGGGACCTCCCGAATCACACTGTCGGCTGCATTTAAAAAGCACTCGTTGGGGCTTAACCCTCCCCTCCCCCTCTGTTCTTTACATACACTTAGAGCCACCCTTACAACCCTTTGTTTCCGCCACCGACATAATTGAATGAGAGCAGCGAAGACTAATTTCACTTACCCTGAGAAAAGTAGCTCGGGTGTTTTTTTGTCTGTCTGTTTGTTTGTTTGTTCGCACTCTACCGGGCAAACAGCATATTATACGATCTTTATGATAAATAAGGGGACCTTCGAAATCTCTAAACTTAGATCTGCCAAGTTTTTTTTATACAATCGTAGAAATAAGTTTCATGAATATCGTACTTTTACGATTTTTTCGATTTTTAAATGCGACTTTTTCGTGATATTTGGCTCGCGACCGGGCAATCGGCTACTCTTATCTTGATGAAACTCATTGGGAACGTTCGAAATCACTGTATATAGATGTGCTATGAGTTTGGTGACAATCGAAGAAAAATTTCCCATGAATATCGTACTTATAGGGCAACGATTGGTTAATATGACGTCGCCGCCCCGCATCTGTCGGTTCTCGGTCTCTTTCAGACTCGCAGTCGGTCGCCTCGCATTGTTGAAGGCAGACATGGTTCACTCTTGCTTGCTCTTGTTAGATGAGCGAAGCGAAGACTTCAATTTCACCGACCCCCAAAAAAAATTTAGCTCGGGTGTTTTTTGTTTTTTGTTTTTTTGTTTGTTTTTCTGTCTGTTTGTTCGCTCTCTACCGGGCAAACGGCATATGCGATCTGGATGAAAATTGGAGGGGACCTTCGAAATTTCTGAACTTAGACTTGCTACGTTTTTGGGTACAATCGAAGAAATATTTCTCATGAATATCGTACTTTTACGATTTTTTTTCGATTTTTAGTGCGATATTTTCGTGACATTTGGGCCGATTCTGACCAAACGGGTGGGGCTACAACGTTCATATTTCATATGGACATTAAGGTTATGGTGATGTAGTACCTTTTGAAAGAAAAAGTTGAAAAAGATGGTCAAAATTCATAGAAATAAAGCTTTTTAATATTATTTTTTTTATTTTTTGTGCGATATTTTCGTGCCATTTGGGCCAATTCTGACCAAACGGGTGGGGCTACAACGTTCATATTATACATGGACATTAAGGTTATGGTAATATAGTACCCTTTGAAAGAAAAAGTTGAAAAAGTTAGCCAGAATCTATAGAAATAAGCTTTTAATATAAGTTTTTTACGGTAAATAAAAACAATTGACAAGCAACAATAGAAACTTGACAACAATCACCTACAATGCGTAGGCAGCAAAACAAATCACTTGCAAAAGTAAAGATATCCCACGCAAACTAAAAACTTAAAAAAGCTCATCCATCAACGCAACTTAAAAAGCGTTTGCGAAGCTTCCTAGTTTTAATAATTACGACGACAATGACGACACGAAACAGTAATCATTGGACAAAAATGATCAACCGTAAAAGCTCATCCATCAACGCGACTGAAGAAAGCGTTCACGATAACTATAACTCGGTTAACTCAGTCTAGGTGCTTGGGACAGCAAACCTGTGAAGGACGGCTTGGTCGTCGCTCACCCCAGCCAGGCAGGCAGGCAGGCAGCATGATCCATGCGGGCTAGACAGTGACGAGCGAGCGCGAGCTGGCATCGACCCCGCGTCGCCCGGGCTGCAGCGTCGCGACGCCCACTACGTCTGACCTTTACCCCTTCTGTGTTGGCGAGGTCAGTAACCAGCACGTTATTCACGAGTGGGGAGGAAACTTATTCACCAAACTATTTGCCCCAATGATGCGGCCGGGCCTCGTATCACGACATTCAGGGGGCTGTGAGGGGTGCGAGGAATTATATTAGCGCGCGCGATAGAGGGTAGGAACGGGAGGGATGGGGGGCCCCCCCCCCCTCCCCCACTGAGGTATGTTAGTTTGGAAAGTTTGTCGAAAACATGATATAATTTTGCAATCACAACAATCATCATCAGGCACTATAAACAAATGTTATAAAAAACATCACAGAATGGGAAAATGTTCCAGGTCGAAGCCGGACGGGCCCCTGTGTATTCGCGGAGTACGAAGGGTCTAAGTCTAAGTCGTGAGGCCTTGATCTCCTAGCGTGGCGGAGACGTCAAGGCCCATCAGAGTCAACCTTGAATGCATCACTGGACCACAGCATTGACAACTACGACCAGCTTCTCAAGCAAATCAAATAGACAGTCTCGTCGGAAAACTGCGTTGCGTAATAAGGGTACCTAAGGGTAAAGTTGCGGGTAAGGGTAGTTGTGAAGGGAATGACCAAGGAAAACGAGTTTTGTACCGTTTGACAAAAAAATTCGTACACTTCAACTCTTATTTTCAGAAAACTATTTTAGCTATGGTCAAGTTAGCTAAAGGTGTTTAGAAACTATGTCCAGAAAACCGATTTACAAAATTTAATTTTGAACGATTCTTGTATACTACACTTTTGTCCAAAAATCTAAATATAATTTCCAAAAGTGAGGTTATGTCCCGCCCAAAAAAATTCACAATTTTTTTTCTGTTATTTTAAAGGCCTTCTTTCATTCAGCAAACTTTTCAGACATGTTTCTTCGACTTTCAAATTATCGGCCAGAGGTAGTACAATAGCCTTAACCGGAGAATGATAATTACACTGATTTACTGAACAAAACACAGCACTCATCCGCTGCGTAATATTTCGGTGACATCCGTCACCTTCCTCAGCCGCGAGTACTACAGTAACAGTAACCTCGCGTCTGAGGAAGGTGACGGATGTCACCGAAATATTACGCAGCGGGTGAGTGCTGTGCATTGTTATTTTAACCGTGTTTGGCTCAGTAAATCAGTGTAATTATTGTATTGTTATTATCGATTATTGTTGTTGTCGTCTTTACTGTGAACGGAATACTTTAAATGAGCTCCATTTTGGAGTGTCCGAAGTCTTGGTTCAAAATCAAGAAATAAAATAAATATCCACCCCCGGGCGCCTCCAGAATCAACAAGGCTTATTCAGAACAACCTTAGAATTTACCATGAAAATATATATATATATAGTATGCAGTCATTTTATTGTATTTAAGCGGAAAGCGTGAGACTGATTCTGAAGGTCCCGGGTTCGAATCCCGTGTGATAATATCACAATCAATCACGTAACAAGTAGCGTGAGGCTAGTTACGCGTCCGATCAATATCAAGTAGTAGGAACAAGAGCTCGAAAGTGCTCACTAGTACTTCTTAAACTCTTTGTAGGCCAAGAGACCGGGATCCAAAATTTTGCTTTCTACCGTAACAATTTAAAAAATCGTGATTTTTTAAAAGAATTTTAGAATTTTAAGATTTTTTCCTTGATCTTTTAGGATAAATGCTGATTTCGGATTCCAAATTGACATCAAAGTTGAAAAAATAAATCCAAAATTTGATTTTATTTTCAAAAATAAGTATGTTTGTGTAGTGTATGTTGCAATTTTTAATTTTTTTCCATTTGTTTTTACATGTTCAAATTGATCTACTGCAGGCTAACAAAATATTATCCGGGACACCTTGGAAGTTTGTGTATTTTAACACAATTTGATTTTTGAACCATTACAAAAAACCTACCAATCATTAGAATTGAATTGGATGAGCGTAGCGAGCGTAGCGAGCGAAGCGAAGATTCCATTTCACTACACTGGAGAAAAAATCCGGAATGTTTTTGTTTTGTTTTTTCTTCTTTCTTTTTTTTCTGTATTTTTGTGTGTTTGTCAGCACGATTCCGGCTAAACCGATACTCCGTTTGCGATGAAATTTTATGGAGGCCTTCGAAATCTCTGAACTTAGAACTGCCACGTTTTTGAGCGCAATCAAAAAATTATTTCTCATGAAAATCGCAATTTTACGATTTTTTTCGATTTTTGAAAATTTATTTTCCTTATAACACCTACATGCTTAATCCGATTTTCACGATTTTTTCACAGAACCTTAATTTTATGAATTAAGATATCCGTGTGAAATTTGAGCGCAATCAAAAAATTATTTTTCATGAAAATATAAATTTTGGGTGTTTTCTTTTTTTAAACAATTCTTTTACTTATAACACATACATGCTTTATTTTATTGTAATACTTTTTTCACAGAACCTTAATTTTATAAATTTATATATTCGTGTGAAATTTGAGCGCAATCAAATAATTATTTCTTATAAAAATCACAATTTTGGTTTTTTCAATTTTTTAAAATTCATACGATTAATTAAAAAAATTAAAAATTAAAGTTTATTTTTTATCTAATTTAATTTAATTTAAAAAAAATCTTCAACTTAGTACTAATTTTTTCACAGAACAACAGAAAATCCGCATAACACATGGCAGCTCAATGCACCAATTACGCTCATCCAACAACGCGGCGGGACTTAAGCGTTTTCCTAGTAAGGAAAATTCTACCAATTCCGAACAAAGCAAAGCATGCAGCTTTTTACCCTAGTTAAAAGTATGATAAACTGCATGGCATTATTATTGTGTACATTTTGAAAAGTGGTGGTAAATAATATGTATTGACCAATAGTAATAACGACGATGATGACAAACTGGGACAAATCTTGATCATACTGTAAGAGTCATCACCCGAAAGCCGCAACTAAATGAGAACTATAGATGAAGATCAAGACCAAGAAACAATATTCTGACCTGTCCTTGGTCTTCGCTATGCTAATCTACTTAGAAGCCTCAAGATGAAATCATCTGTACCTGAACGTCGGTATCTTGTCCATCATCTCGGGGGTGTCCTGTCCTTGCTGTCAGAGGGCGAGTCCGGGACCTGGAAACAGAAAGATGAATCCATGGTCAAGGTACAAGTTTATGCTTGTGCTGCTCTAGTATCCAGCCCTAGATCATGCCAGATGGAATGGTGAGTGGGAGGTACATGTTTTGGATTAAGGGACAATTCCCACGATTGTTGGATGAGCGTAGCGAGCGTAGCGAAGTTCCTTTCACTACACTGGAGAAAAAAACCCGGATTTTTGTATTTTTGTTGTGTTTGTCACAACGATTCCGGCTAAACCGATACTCCAAATACAATGAAATTTTCTGGAGGCCTTCGAAATCTCTGAACTTAGAACTGCACGTTTTTGAGCGCGATCGAAAAATTATTTCTCATGAAAATCGCAATTTTACGATTTTTTTATATTTTTAAAACATTCTTCGACTTATAATACCTACATGCTTTATCCGATTGTAATGATATTTTCACAGAACCTCAATTTTATGAATTAATATATTCGTGTAAAATTTGTGCGCAATCGAATAATTATTTCTTATGAAAATTTCAATATTACTTTTTTTTTAATTATTACGATTAATTAAAAAAATTAAAATTTAAGTTAATTTTTTTTTTTTTTTTATTTATTTTTAAAAAAATCTTCAACTTAGTAATGATTTTTTCACAGAACAACAGAAAATCCGCATAACACATGGCAGCTCAATGCACCAATTACGCTCATCCAACAACGTGGCGGGTCTTAAGCGTTTTCCTAGTTTAGAGACAAAAGAGTATCATTATTACACGCAAGAACTTTTAGGAGGTTTGCGAGGATGGCAATGACTGGATCTGAAGAGAGAGAAGTCAAGGCTTCAGCTAGGGTAGAAAACTCTCCGACCGATAGAGTTGCACGCAAGTTTTCTCCACAGTGTCAGTGTACATACAACGTTTACCCGTTAGAGGTAGCCCACGCGTCACCCGCGAGACTCTGATCCGAGAGGTCTGGGCCCGATGCCCGCCATACTGAACGAAAGTTTCTGGGGCTTCCTCAGTCAAGTGTGGGCAAAGCTGGGGTTGAGCCCCATATTAGCATGAATAGGTTAAAATTCACCCAGTGATCAAAGAGTATGAATGTGCGCACAGCCTAGCCAGGGTGGGGCCGCTGGACTTGGAAGATGAGAGCTTTAATTTACACGGAAAACTGTTTTATTACAGGTTCGAGTATAACTAGCACGATGAAACGAAGCCTTTTAGCGCCTCCGCACAATATCAAGGCAATTCGTGAAGTTTGAAGTCCAGAAATAAAATACTACCACCCGAATTGAGATCGAATCCTGGACCGCAGGAATAACAGCGTGTTTTTTGTTTTTGTGTTTTTGGTTGTTACACTAGAGTCCTTCAAACTTTTTAACAAAAATTAAATAAAAAATAAATAAAATCTAACATTTTTGCAAACCTGCGCAGGGTGCAATGAAAGCCCCTGGTGAAAGGTATGTTTAAGTTAGGACAATTGTGAAGGGATGTCCAAGAGCTGTTTTATGAGGACTCAATTCCTTGCAATCTCATTAACAACTGAGAAAAACCTCGGAAAAATCTTCAGTCAGGATTGCCGATCACGACGGGGTTCGAATCTGGGACCTCCCGAATCAGAGTGTCGCGCTTTACGAGTAGGCCAACAATGTCGATATTAATGACATTAAAATAAAACTGCTTCAAGAATTATTCGCGCAGCCTACCCCCCCCCCCCCCACCCCTTAGTTTCAAATGTTCAAATCACACACGTTATTGGATGAGCGTAGCGAGCGAAGCGAAGATTCCATTTCACTACACTGGAGAAAAAAATCCGGAATGTTTTTTTTTTTCTTTCTTTCTTTCTTTCTTTTTTTTTTGTATTTTTGTGTGTCTGTGAACACGATTCCGGCTAAACCAATACTCCAATTGCGATGAAATTTTATGGAGGTCTGTGAAATCTCTGAACGAAGAACTGCACGGGGGGAAAAATCGATCAAAAAATTATTTCTCATGAAAATCGCAATTTTACGATTTTTTTCGATTTTAAAAAAATTCTTCGCCCTATAACATCTACATGCTTTATCCGATTGTAATGATTTTTTCACAGAACCTTAATTTTATGAATTAATATATTCGTGTGAAATTTGAGCGCAATCAAAAATTTATTTCTTATAAAAATCGCAATTTTACGATTTTTTAAATTTTTAAAACATTCTTCGACTTATAACACCTACATGCTTTATCCCATTGTATTGATTTTTTCACCGAACCTGAATTTTATGAATTAATATATTCGTGTGAAATTTGAGCGCAATCGAAAAATTATTTCTCATAATATTCGCAATTTTACGATTTTTTTCAATTTTTAACATTTCTTCGACAAATAAAAACCTACATGCTTTATCCGATTGTAATGATTTTTTCACAGAACTTTAATTTTATGAGTTAATATTTTCGTGTGAAATTTGAGCGTAATCGAAAAATGATCTATTAAAAAATCACAATTTTACGCTTTTTTCGTTTAAAAAAATTACGCTCATCCATCAACGCGGCGGGACTTAAGCGTTTTCCTAGTTTATGCCAATAGCGGTGATTAGTATAGTTAATAATAATAAAGTTAATCTATGTAATTAGATTTATTTAGTTGTCCCTGTTCGTTTGTTCAATGACGGATAACCCAGCCAGTTAGAGTAGGAAAGAACACCCGAGCTGCAAATATAGTAGATAACGATTTTTATGTCAAAGAAAACCGCTGCTGTGGTAGCCCACATTTGAGGCCGGGGGGGGGGGGGAGGGGGCTAACTAACAGTGGCGGATACCCGCCTTCCTCGCCTCGGAAATACGTTGATTTATTACAAGAACAACTTAAACTAACTAAACAAACAGAAAACAAACTGCATGTTCTTTATACACACGTCGTGTATAAAATATATATATAAAAAAATATATTTTATTAATTCTTCAAATTATCAAAAATATACCACACTTTAAACAAAAAGCGGTTTTTACATTTGCACAATATAAATTTCCATCAACTGTAGGGCCCCCTCGCAAAACAACAGACGAAGAAGGAAGGGGGACTGGCGAGGGAGGGGTTTGCGCGCCCCCGTCACCACGTAATAGGCTGCTCATTACATTCCCGGAGGTTTACCAATTACAGCAATTAACCTGCCATTATGCTCGCAACGTGGGGCAATTAGTCAACAACGCTCTCTCGACGACGCCGCCGACGACGGTGGTGTCTGGCTGGCTGGCTGGCTGGAGGCGGCGGTCGATAGCCAAGCTCAGCCACTGACACGACTTTTTTCTTCATCTAGCTCTCACACGATAATTTTTCATTCCTGGGGATGCGATGGGATGCGATGGGATGGGTCGGGACGTTACCTCACAGCCAGGCGGCGTTGCCGCGTCGAGTCGAGTAGGGTAGAAAACATCGATTTTTACTAGTTCGTCGGCGACGGCTAGCATAGCTGCAGCCCGGACCGGACGCACTGAGCAGTGAGCAGCCCTGGTGCATCGCGCACTGCAGCCGGGCGAGGCGCGTGGCATCCTCGAGATGAACCTCGTTGCTCATGTCTACAACTAGAGTCCGAACCGGGAACAGAACCCCTTTCCTCCTGCAATGGAAGGAAACAGCGACCAACTATAGACTCAAACCTGAAGCTGCGGGATTCGAACACGGGAACTAGTCCCGGCATGAAGTTCACTCCTGCTGAAGAATGCAAAGAGGAGACATTGACCAACTCGATGGTCATCCACAAACTAAACTGTCTAACTAAACTGTCGGGGACAGCGATCCGCTCATCTCGAACCCGCTATCTTACAAACAACATACCCCTTAACGAAGCAAATGCTTTCTTATCCATGAATGTGTTTAAAGGTAACGCGAGAGACTGATTAGGGAAGCCCGGGTTCGACACCCGCCACCGGCAAACGCGACTGAAAGTGTTTCCCAAGGGTTAGAGATTCTGAACAATTTGAAGAGGAGCATAAGATGCTCATAATACGATCATCCAGGTACAACTATATTACTGTTGTACCTGGCCAACAAATGTTTCGATTTGGGTTTCAATGCTCTCAGTTGGTGTCCAATCTGTCGTTTGGAACCAACCCCACTTGAAACACGATCTATTGGAAGCTGCACCTAAAGTGGACTTCACGGGAAGATTGGTCCCGCATGTACCAGGAATTTCCTCCCCTCTTTACCACCACCACCTTCCTGGCCCGAGCAGAGTGGACAAGAGGTAGATCGTATCTATTGTAATAGTCGCTCGACCCTTCTATTGATGGTCTCGAAACCATCCAATTAAATTATTTTCGCTTGCATAGAGTTAAATCCTTCCTTCCTTTCATTACGTAGACTGTTGTAATTTACCTTTTAAATGCCCTTTAATGTTAATAATTTTAACTTAAATGTTTCACTGAAGTAAAATCAACACGAAAATGTTTTTGAATGCTAAAAATTGATTGAAAACAAAGAACTTAACAGTATAATATACAACACACTTCTTCATCATAAGTGCTAAGAATATTTTGTAAACATTGTTAGTTCTCCATCAATTTTTTGCGTTTAAAAACATTTTCGTGTTAATTTTATTTCAGGGAAACATTAAAGTTAAAATCATTAACATTTAAGAACACTTAAAAGGTAAATTACAACAGTTTATGTAATGAAAAGAAAATTAATTTATCTCTATTCAATGGTTTAGAGACCATCAATAGAAGGGTCGAGGATAGGTAAGATCTAAATCTTGTGCACTCTGCCCGTCCGAGGAAGGAGGTGGTGGTAAAGAGGGGAGGAAATTCCTGGTACCTGCGGACCAATCTTCCGTGAAGTCCACTTAGCAGATCACCTCACGGACCTCCCCCGCCTGGGCCCGGGGTAGAATTGGCCCAGAGCATGGCTCTGCTAATCGTAAAAGGCGATTCAAGAGAAAAAGTCCACCTCGCAAACATCAGCTAGTATGAAGGGTAGTATTTTACTTTCTAAAAATAGAGGCGAGCTCTGTCAATCGTCATCGGGGACCTTGCCCCCTTCCTTTGACGACCCCTCGACGACGATGACGACAATGACACCACGAACGATGACGAAGACAATGACGACGGCGACGTGAGAATCCCCTTTCCTCCCCCTAACCCGTGGCTGGTTCTGACCAGCATGGGCCCCCCCCCCCCAGGTTAGAGTGGTGCATTATGACCTAACGGTTGACGCGTCTTAATCAAACTAAACCAAAAACCCTCACAGAACCTACATCACTTCGACCCCCACCACGACACTAGACCTGACTGAAGGTTTTCTCGTCCACAGAAGGTGGAACGAATCATCATCATTGATTATTTGTATTCATTTTATTCGGCGAACAAAATAATGAGCTTTTTAATATTCATAACATATTAACTGCAAAGTCAAGTACATTATACAATTGAAAAACACAGAAGAACTAATGAAATTAAACTAATGAATGTGTAAACCAAACGCAATTTGTTTCTGTTACGAGAAAACAACAGCACACAACTTTTTATATAAAAACATAATAACTTTGGTCCGTACATATAAAATATAACATCCATCCATCCCAAGCAAGGACATTCTATTACACCCCGAAGCTAGCATCGATCTTAGCTGTAATGATGGTCACTTGTTCGTTGTTCTAATGAAACAAGAGCCACAATTACACTAGATTATATTGGCCGGGTTCTGAATCCTTCTTTTTCACTCAGAGAATAGTTGATCACGTCACAATTATGATTACGAATTAACCAGTTTTTTTTTTCAATTACAAGCTTGAAACGTAAACCAAACGCAATTTCACCTCATTTGTTTATTTCTTTACTGAATTAGTTGAGGTTTCTAGAGCTCCAATGACGTCAATGAGTAGTATTATAAAATTAAAATTATGATTGAAGTTTAGTTATTTTATTATATATTGACCCAAATTAAATAATTCACTGTTGCGAAAGGAAGTCGAGTTTCTAAAAAGTTTTCTTGCACCCGTTATAATAATTAAAATTAAAAAACACTCAAAAATGATGTTGTTTGAAGATGAAGATACGAAGGAAGAGATGTTGGCGCATGTGCTTACTCGCACGCACGGGCAAGGTGTCGGTGAAAATGACTCGAGGCTCGGGGGTAGTTCGGGATCTCATTATCTGGCTGATCGTAGCGGGTTAAGTGAAAAGAAAGAAGTAAACTACATATGTATTGATACTTGTCGATAACTCATGCACGTAAGACAAGTACAACCACAAATAATAGACTACACTACGTGGGTACAACGTAGACTCACCACCTGAGGTGCCAGTTTAAAAAAATCGTTAGCCAGCTTCAAAACGTAAACCTATCCCACCTCATTTGGATGACTTGGAAAAAAAGCAAGTTTTTAAATCAAAACGTTCGTTAAAATATGTAATACAATTCAGAAATTAAAAAATGCATCCTAACAATTCCACCTACGGGAGTATTTCCCGACTAACCAAATCGAGGAAAAAACGTACGTTGTGGGATACATCAGCCTACATGTGTGTTGAGTCGAAGTTTTGTGAATTAAAAACATCGGCCCCCAACCAATCAGAATGGCGTATTATTACGCCTAGAGAGACTTGGAGGGTCACGTGACTACCAAAACGTACGTTTTGAGCCTAATGAAAGTTTTCAAATCACAACGTACGGTTCGAAACGCACGTTTCCACCCACGGCCGAAAAACTCGTGGTTTTATAATTGGATGAGCGAAGCGAAGACTTCAATTTCACTGAACCCCAAATAAATTTGCTCGGGTGTTTTTTGTTTTTTTGTTTGTATGTTTGTTTGCTCTCTACCAGGCAAACGGCATATGCGATCTTGATTATTAAAATTTGAGGGGGCCTTTGAAATCTCTGAACTTAGACCTGCCACGGTTTTGGGTACAATCGAAGAAATATTTCTCATGAATATCGTACTTTTCCGATTTTTTCGAATTTTAGTGCGATATTTTCGTGACATTTGGGCCGATTATTACCGAACGGGTGGTACTACAAGGTTCATTGGATGAGCGAAGCGAAAACTTCAATATCACAGACCCCTCAAAAATTTCGCTCCAATGTTTTTTTGTTTGTTTGTTTTTGTTTGTTTTTTTCTGTCTGTCTGTTTGTTCGCGCTCTACCGGGCAAACGGCATATGCAATCTTGATGAAAATTTGAGGGGACCTTCGAAATCTCTGAACTTAGACCTGCCACGTTTTAAGTATAATCGAAGAAATATTTCTCATGAATATCGTATGTTTACGATTTTTTTTTCGATTTTTAATGCGATATTTTTGTGATATTTGGGCCGATTATGACCAAACGGGTGGGGCTACAATGTTCGTATTTCACATGGACATTAAGGTAATGGTGATGTATTGCCTTTTGAAAGAAAAAGTTGAAAAAGTTAGCTAGAATCCATAGAATAATAGTTTTAATATGAGTTTTTTGGATGAGCGTAGCGAGCGTAGCGAGCGAAGCGAAGATTCCATTTCACTACACTGGAGAAAAAAATCCGGAATTTTTTTTTCTTTTTTTTTTCTTTTTGTATTTTTGTCTGTTTGTTAGCACGATTCCGGCTAAACCGATACTCCGATTGCGATAAAATTTTATGGAGGCCTTCGAAATCTCTAAACTTAGAACTGCCACGTTTTTGAGCGCAATCGAAAAATTATTTCTCATGAAAATCGCAATTTTACGATTTTTTTAAAAAAATTTCTTCGACTTAAAACACCTACATGCTTAATCCGATTTTAATAAATTTTTCACAGAACCTTAATTTCATGAATTAAGATATTCGTGTGAAATTCGAGCGCAATTGAAAAATTATTTCTCATAAAAATCGAAATTTTACAGTTTTTTCATTTTTAAAACAATTCTTTGACTTATAACACATACATGCTTTATCCTATTGTAATGATTTTTTAACAGAACCTTAGTTTTATGAACTAGGAAAACGCTTAAGTCCCGCCCCCGTTGTTGGATGAGCGTAATTGGTGCATTGAGCTGCCATGTGTTATGCGGATTTTCTGTTGTTCTGTGAAAAAAATCATTACTAAGTTGAAGATTTCTTTTCAAATTAAATTAAATTAAATGAAAAATTAACTTAAATTTAATTTTTTTTTAGTTAATTGTAATTAAAAAAAAAGGAAAAAATCGTAATATTGAAATTTTCATAAGAAATAATTATTTGATTGCGCACAAATTTTACACCAATATATGAATTATAAAATTAAGGTTCTGTGAAAAAAAATTTTTACAATAGGATAAAGCATGTAGGTGTTATAAGTCAAAGAATTGTTTTAAAAAAAAAAAAAACGAAAAATTTTGGGTTTTTCATGAGAAATATTTTTTTGTTTTGCGCTAAATTTTTCACAAAATTTCCCAAAAATTAAATGAAATTAAGGTTCTGTCAAAAAACCCATTAAAATTCGGCCCAAAGCATGTGGGTGTTATAAGCTAAAAAAGGAAATTTTTTTTAAAAACCAAAAAAAATTTCGAAAAAATTGCGATTTTATGGGGAAAAAATTTTTCGTTTCGCCAAAAACTTTGGCAGTTCAAAAGTTCAGAAAAATTTCAAAGGGCCTCCATAAAATTTCATCGCAATTGGAGTATGGGTTTTTACCCGGAATCGGGGTTAACGGGAAACACAAAATACAGAAAAAAAAAAAAAAAAAAAAAAAACCGCGGTTTTTTTTCTCCAGTGAGTGAAATGGAATCTTCGTTCGTTCGTTTACGTCGCTACGCCCCACCCAAATTTAAATATTGTTTAAAATTTGGCGAAAATCGAAAAATTAAATTTCTTATGAAAATCGAAATTTTTTACGCTTTTTTTTATTTTTAAATTAACGATTAAAAAAAAAAAATTTAATTTTTTAAAAAAAATTTTTTTTTATTTTTTTAAAAATCTTCGAGTTAGTAACAATTTTTTTCACAGAACAGAAAAACCCGCAAAAACATGGCAGCTCAAGGGCCCCCAAATTTACGCTCACCCAAAAAAACGCGGGGGGACTTAAGCTTTTTCCTGTTTTAGGATATAATAAAAAATTTAGCAATAGAAATTTAAAAACTTACAACAATCCCCTAAAATGCGTTAAAAAAAGCATTTGAAAAAGTAAAGAGATCCCAAGCAAAACTAAAAATTTTTTCCCCCAAAAAGCTAATCCATAAAACGCGACAAAGGGAAAAAAAGCGTTTGCGAAGCTCCTAGTTTTTTTACATGGAGATGTGGGGCCCTTTTGAAAAAAAAAGTTGAAAAAGTTAGCCGAATCCATAGAAAAAAAGGGTTTTTTAATAAAATTTTTTTGGAGGTATAAAAATTAAAGTAACTTTAGAAATTTGATTTCGATTTGAGGAAGTAAAGCAAGTAGACGACCCTTCGCTTCAAAATTTTTATTTGAATTATTTTTGTCCCAAAATTGTATAATATCAACACGAAGAATTATTAAAAAAAAATTGAAAAGACTTTAAAACAGAGAAGGGAAATTCAAGACACGACTGCTATTTATGAGAAGGAAAAGAAAAATACTTTGGGAAAATTTTAGAGTAAAAAAATGAACACACATAAAAAACAATACGGGGGGGTTTAGCGAAGTTTTCCCCTTTTGGGAAACCCTTTGTTTTGAGCGGAAAAGGGGGGGGGTGGCGCCCGCGGCGCCAGCCCTAGCTTCAGAGAAAGATAAGCTTGTGGTGTAGAGAGCGGGGATTTTACGGGGGGGGGAAGTTTCTGTGCACAGTAAAAAGGGGAAAAAGGGAAAGAATGTAGGGGGTGGCGCGCGGCCCCAAGCCCTGGGCTCAGAGAAAGAAAAAGCTTGTGGTGTAGAGAGGGGGGTTTTACGTGAGGAAGTTTGTGTGCAAAATTTAACAGTGGCGCAGGGTACGATAAGTAGGGGGGGGGCGTCGCGGCGCCGGGACTAGCTTCAGAGAAAGATAATTTGGGGGTTTTAGAGAGGGGGGATGTACGTGAGGAAGTTTGCGGGTGCACAGTAACAGTGGCCCCAGGGTACGATATGTAGGGGGTGGGCGGGGCCGGCCAGACTGTTCGGGAAAAAGGGATAAGCTTGGGCTGAAAGAGAGCGGGGATGTACGTGGAGGAAGTTTGCTGAAAAACAGTAAAAAAGTGGGGGCGGGGTTTACGAAAAGTAGGGGGGGGGCGTCGCGGCCCCCGACTAGCTTCAGAGAAGATAAGCGGGTGGCTGTGAGAGGGGGGGATGTACGTGAGGAAGTTTGCGTGCACATTTAAAAGTGGCGCGGGTACAATGTGGGGGGGTGGCTTTGCGGCGCCAGACTAGTTTTCAGAAAAAAGAAAACCCTTTGGCTGTAGAGGGGGGGGGATGTACGTGAGGAATTTGCGTGCCCCGAAACCAGTGGCGCAGGGTACGATATGTAGGGGGTGGGGGCGCGGCGCCAGATAGTTCAAGAAAGATAAGTTTTGGGGGCTGTAGAGAGGGGGGGGATGAAAGGGGGAAAATTTTGCTTTGCACAGTAAAAGGCGGGGGTAGATATGGGGGGGGTTTGGCGTCGCGGCCCCAGACTATTTTCAGAGAAGATAAGTTTTTTGGGGGGGTTTTTTCCCCCCCTAGGAAGGGAAGTGGGGGGAGGGGTACGTGAGGAAGTTTGCTGTGACAGAAAACAGTGGCGCCGGGAAAGATATTAGGGGGGGCGTCGGGGCCCCAGACTAGTTTCAGAAAAAGATAACCCTTGGGCGGTAGAGAGCGGGGAGTACGTGAGGAAGTTTGCGGGCCCACAGAAAACAGGGGCGCAGGGTACGATATTTAGGGGGTGGCGCCCGCGGCCCCAGATGGGTTCGGGGAAAGTAAGTTGTGGCTGTAGAGAGCGGGGTTTGAAACGTGAGGAATTTGCGGGTGCAAAAGTAACAGTGGGCGGGGTACGAATGTAGGGGGTGGCGCCCGGGGGCCCCAAAGGACTAGCTTCAAAAGAAAGAAAAAGCTTGGGGCTGTAGAGAGGGGGGAGTACGGAGGAATTTTGCGGGTGCCCAGTAACAGTGGCGCGGGTTTACGATGGGTAGGGGGTGGCGTGGGCCCCAGCTAGCTTCGGGAAAAGATAAGCTTGTGGGTAGAGAGCGGGGAGTACGTGAGGAATTTTTGCTTTTGGCACAGTGACAGTGGCGCAGGGTACATATGTGGGGGGGTGGCGTCGGGGCGCCAGACTGCTTCAGAGAAAGAAGCTTGTGGCTTTTAGAGAGGGGGATGTACGGGGGGAAGTTGCGTGCAAAAGGACAGGGGCCCGCGGGGGTAGATATGTAGGGGGGGGCGCCCGGGGCCCCAGACTGGGCTTCAGAAAAAGTAAGTTTTGTGGCTGTAGAAAAGCGGGGATTAGGGTGAGGAATTTTGGGTGTCCCACAGTAAAAAAGGGGCGCGGGGTTTATTTTTTTAAATGTAGGGGGGTGGTTCGCGGGAAAAGATAGCTTCAGAGAAAGATAAGCTTGGGGCTGTAGAGGGGCGGGGATGTACGTGAGGAATTTTGCGTGCACAGAAACAGGGGCGCGGGGGTACGAAGTAGGGGGGGGCGCCCGGGGCCCGCCAGACTAGCTTCAGAAAAAGATAAGTTGTGGCTGTAGAGAGCGGGGAAATTTACGTGGGGAAGTTTGTGTCCCACAGAAAACAGTGGCGCAGGGTACAAATATTTTAGGGGGGGGCGTCCCCGGCGCCGGGACTATTTTCAGAAAAAGATAAGCTTGGGCTGTAGAGAGGGGGATGCCCGTGAGGAAGTTTGCTGTGCACGGAATAGTGGCGCAGGGTCGATATTAGGGGGTGGCGTCGGGCCCGCCCGGACTAGCTTAAAGGAAAGTAAGTTTGTGGCTGTAGAGAGCGGGGAGGGTACGTGGGGAAAGTTTGCTGGGAAAAGTAACAGGGCGCGGGGTACGAATGTAGGGGGGGGGCGTGGCGGGCCCAGACTAGCTTCAGAGAAAGATAAGCTTGTGGGCTGTGGGAGAGCGGGGATGTACGTGAGGAAGTTTGCTGTGCCCCAGAACTTGGCGCAGGGTACAGTATGTAGGGGGTGGGTCGCGGGGGCCAGATTTAGTTCAGAGAAAGAAAAGCTTGTGGCTGAGAGAGGGGGGGGGGGGATGTACTTTGGGGGAAGTTGCTGTGCACAGTAAAGGGGGCCGCAGGGTACGAATTATTTTATTATTATATTTTTTCTGTAACATACATTACATGGATGGGTTTACAGAAAGGGGACAAGAAACGAGCCGCAGCGACCCTTTACAGTAGATGTCTTGCCCCGGGCCCTTTTAATTTCTAATTTATTTTTAGTGAGTGATGAGGGCGATGAGAAAAAATTAATAAAAAAGTAAAATAAAAGAATGAATAAATGAATGAATGAATAAATTGGATGCTAACATTGTTGCCAGGAATTAATGGGGATGGCCCCAAAACATAATTATGAATTATTTTAAAATTTAAATTACAATTTAAAAACAGGCGACTAATCCAGTCCATATTCGGAATCATTGCCCCGTGTTTAATGGGGTTTCGTCATAAGTAAGGGTGTGAAAAAAAATAGATAGGTATTAAAATTTTAGGAGAGGCCCTGATAGATGAGAGATGTTTTTGTGGATTTTTTATGATAGTGATTTTTTATGAGAAATGAGTTTTAACTCCCGATTGAAGTGTGTTGGGGAATCACATTGCGGGTTTGCTGTGAGGCAATGAATTCCACGTTGAAAGCAATCCTGTGGAAAAATGATTTTTGATAGGGGCAGTTTCGACAGGTTTGGGGGTCTTTGATAGACGCCCTGTCTATTGGGCCCCTTCCCAGGGGACGTACCTTGACTCCACTTCCAGCCGTTTTTGTGGGGTCCGGTCATTTTTCGCGGGAAAAAATATTTTTAAGAAAAAATGTTCTGTTTGGGTTTAAAGATATTGTTTATTGTTGGAATTTTGCATTTGTACGTCTTTTGTTGCCCCCTCTTTTTATAGCCCCGAATGAATTTTGTTGCTCGGTTTTTTATTTTTTCTAGGGTTTAAAAGATTTTATTCGTTGTGGGGGCCATGCGGGGGTGCCCTTTTGAGAATTTTTGGCCCCATTTAAAGTTAAATATATTTTTCGAATGACTTTGGGGTTTCATCCTTTTAAATTTTTGTAAAAGGAAGCCGAGGGTCTTGACGTTTTTTTTTCTCAAGGATCTACATGGGGGGGGTGGGGGTTTGCGGCGCCAGACCCAGCTCAGAGAAAATAAAACTTGTGGGTGGGAGAGAGCGGGGGGTTACTGAGGAAAATTTCGTGCACAAATAAAAAGTGGGCAGGGGGCGATATGTAGGGGGGTGGCGTCGCGGCGCCAGACAGCTTCAGAGAAAGATAAACTTTTGGGGGTGTTTGAGACGGGGAGGGACGTGAGGGGGTTTTTCGTGCACAGTAAAGTGGGAGGGTACGATATGTGGGGGGGGCGTCGGGGGCGCCAGACTAGCTTTAGAGAAAGAAAAACTTGTGGCTGGGAGAGCGGGGGGTGTACGTGAGGAAGTTTGCCCGTGCACCCCCCCAACAGTGGGGCAGGGTACCCATTGTAGGGGGTTGGGGTTTGCGGCGCCAGGGCTAGCTTCAAAAGAAAGATAAGCTTGGGGGTTTTAGAGGAGCGGGATTTTACGTAGGAAGTTTGCTGTGCACCCGTAACCCGTTGGCGCCGGGTCGGGGAAAGTAGGGGGTGGGTCGCGGGGCCCGAATAGCTTCAGAGAAAAAAAGCTTGTTTGGGTGTAGAGAGCGGGGATTCGTGAGGAAGTTTTCTGTGCACCGTTTAAAAGTGGCGCAGGGACGATATGTAGGGGGGGCGTCGCGGCGCCAGGGCTAGGGTTTAGAGAAAGGTTTAAGGGTTGTGGCTGTAGGGGAGCGGGGATGTTTCCGAGGAAGTTTGCGGGGCCCCAGTAACAGTGGCGGGAGGGTTTCGATATGTAGGGGGTGGGGTTTTTGGCCGGGGCCAGACAAACTTTAGAGAAAAAAATAAGTTTTTGGTGTAGAGAGCGGGGAGGGACGTGAGGAAGTTTTCTGTGCACAGTAACAGTGGCGCAGGGGGACAATGTAGGGGGGGGCGTTTGCGGCCCCCCGATAGCTTTAGAGAAAGATTTAAACTTGTGGCTGTTGAGAGCGGGGGGGCGTGAGGAAGGTTTTCTGTGCAAAAGTAAACAGTGGCCCCAAGGGGTTTTATAGGTAGGGGGGGCGTCCGGGGCCAAAAAGCTTCAGAGAAAAAATAAGTTTTGGCTGTAGAGGCGGGGGGTGACGTGAGGGAAAAATTTGCTGTGGGACAGTGACAAATGGCCCCAGGGTACGATGTAGGGGGTGGGTCGCGGCGCCAGATTTGCTTTAGAGAAAGATAAGCTTTTGGCTGTAGAGAGCGGGGATGTACGTGAGGAAAATTTGCTGTGCCCAGTGACAGTGGGCCCCAGGGACGAAAATGTTTGGGGGGTGGCGTCCCCCCCCCCCGGGGGCCCCGGGGCTAGCTCAGAGAAAAATAAGTTGTGGGTGTAGAGAGCGGGGATGTACGTGAGGAAAATTTGGGTGGCACAGTGACAAATTTGGGGCAGGGTACGATATGTAGGGGGTGGCGTGCGGCGCCCGACTAGCTTTTAGAGAAAGATAAGCTTTTTTGGGTGTAGAGACGGGGATGTACGTGAGGAAGTTTGCTGTGCCACAGTGACAGTGGCGCAGGGTACGATATGTAGGGGTAACTGCGTCGCCCTACAATCGCAGGCACCACTCGCAGTGCACGTTTCAACTAACTTCCCCGGGAAGTTTCTGCTCTTCTCAGTCAAAACGCAGAATACGAGAAAAAACCCTAAGACATTCCCTCCCAAGTCCCAAGTATATCCAGCTTGAACCCCAAAGAATGCATGAATTTCTTGTAGTTCACTTCCCACACCGACAGAGGGCAGTCGTTCGAATCGCTTCGGTCCGACACAGATAACAGAGTAGTAGTGTACTCTATTATCTGTGGTTCCGATACCCGGTGTTTTCCAAAGGTAACTTCAGTCGTTAAAGCGAATATTAGGAATTGAATGAATAATTATTCCTGGCAGGTTTCGTAGGATTTAAAAAAATATTACGTTAAAACAACATTTTAAAACTGATACATTGACAAAACGAACAGCCAATCACGTTGGTGGTGTATTTAAAATAATTAGTTAATGGCCGGAAGACGAAATGAAAAAGCTTGAATGAAAATGTAGATGTTAATATTTTCCAAAAAAGCGACACAAGAAGTGGTTGTGCCTATATATCATGTCTTCGCCGGGGCCCAGGTGTAGCCTGGTCGCACCTTAAGTACACAGTGGCTAATTACACCACCTGTAATTATCTCGTTAAGTGACCACTCGTCTCTTCTTGTGCGTACACACGTCCGCAGAAGATTCACCGCTGAAATAATAACTAGTGGACGAACAGAACTGACCACAACCCAACATTTTACTACAACAGGTATCATTAGATGAGTTACACCCCCAAAAAACACGCGGTCCGAACACGCGCGTAGCGCACGCGCAGTGATGATTGCGGGTTCGAATCCCGGGCCGACGATCCCGACTCAATGTTTCGAGTAGCAGCGTCTCACTTTACCCGTTTCAGGAATATAAAAAAACTCTGTCAGTTCTCAAGGCTTTGACAATTATTTTACAAGACCATTTATATTCAAAGGGGATTTTCCCCTACCCGGCACCTCCACCAAAAGTCTCAATGCGCGGTATTGGGTGGGAAGCCTGTCCAGGGAAGTCATGCCCCTCGAACTTAGGTATGTTGCGGATAGAACAATTATGAAGGGATGTCCGAGGGCTGTTTAAGAGGACCCAATCCCTTGCATTCGTATTAACGAGTGAGGAAAACCTCGGAAAAAACCTTCAGTCAGGATTGCCGGTCTCTACGGGATTTGACCCGGGAGCTCCCGAATCAGAGTCGCAGGCTTAGCGCTTGAGCCATCACTACACTACTTGTGTGTTTAGCTTCGACTGATACTCCGTACCCGTGCTTGTTTTCCAAGTTAATCGTTTAATATAACTTATTCAATTGAATGTCAAAGTTTGACATTTAAAATTTCCCGCACATTTATTTTGAAACGGCCTGCCTAGATCAACGGCGAAATTCCTCTTTTTACCAAAGTTTTTTGTATAAAGGAAGGTGGCCTCCTAGTTAGACGAGTGAGCGCAGCGAACGTAGTCTTTCCTAACGCTAAACTCGATCGGGCCTTGGCCGTGAGCATTGTCCAATGTATGTCTGTCTGTCCGGGCTCATACGGCCGAACGGCCAAATAGATTGAGCTGAAATTTTAAACACACATCCGTGACCAGGTAACTGAGAACTGCTAACAAAATGAGCAATATCCATTGCGATTTAAGCTCACAAGAAATAAAAATTTGAAAAATTTAAAAGATTGCAAATGTTTAAAATACCCATTAGTAAAATAAAACACAGCCTGTGAAAGTTTGCGATCAGATGCACTAAGTCAATGTTATTATTTTGTTTTCATTATGCATGGCTTCTGTCATTCTGTAAACGATGCTGGCTATCAAGGATACTATTATACACTTCGTTTGGGCTGGTGATGATCTACAAGAACCAGTGCGACGTATTTTATCTCGCAAACATCAGCTGGTAAGTAGGGAAGTATATTACTTTCCGAAACTAGAATGCGAGCTCTGGCAGTCGTTGTCGGGGACCCCCCATATTCTCTGACGACCTTCCCAACGACGACGACCAGGACAAAACGAACGATGACAAAGACGATGACGACCACGACGCGAGAACCCTCCCTTTTCTTTCACCTTTACCCGTGGCTATTTCTGACCAGCACCAGCATGGGATTTTCCTCCCTATATCCTCTAGGCTAGAGTGGTGATTTTTGACCTAGCGGTTGTCGCACCCTTAATCCAAACTAAAACTAAATTGGGACGTATGGGACCAGCCTTTTTTCATAATAGGACGACGACAAACGGTTGACGCACCCTGAAACCAAAAAACTATAAACCACTTTCTCTGTTCGCCTAGGCCTAAATATTTTGTTTTTTTGGGTTCATTTTGATTAAGGACGCGTCAACCGTAAGGTCATAATGCACGACTCTAGCCTAGGGGATGGGGAGAAGGAGCCCATGCTGGTCAGAACCAGCCATGGGTAAAGGGAGGAAGGGGGATTTCTCACGTTGTGGTCGTCATTGTCTTTGTCATCGTTCGTTGTGTCATTGTCACCGTAGTCGGGGAGGTCGTCAAGGGAAGGGGGAGGTGTCCCCGACGACGATTGCCAATGCTCGCCTCTAGTTTCGGGGAGTATTTTACTTCCCTCTATTAGCTGATGTTTGCGAGGTGGACCTTTTCTCTTGAATCGCCTTTTACGATTAGCAGAGCCATGCTCTGGGCCAATTCTACCCCGAGCCCAGACGGAATCGTCTTTAATTTTTCATACATTGACGCTGGAGGAAGTATAGGCCTACCTGTTCTAAGGGTCATACACCGTCCGTTCCATTTAGCCTGGGGTGTAGCCTATCTGTTCAACAGGGGTCTGTGACCACAAATGTTTGTATAAAGATTATACTAGGCAAACGCCAAAGTCGTTGTTAGACGAGTGAATGAGTTATGTGTTGAGTACCCGCTAACATTACTTTTCTTTCCCCTACCTTAGACCTCCCTAGCCTATCATTGGCTAAAGTGGCGCATTATGGCCGGACAGTTGACGTGCTCTTAAACTTAAAAACTTAAAATCCTATTATTTATACCACAATATAGTTACCTAACTTAAATCCAATTAATGTTCACGGTACTCAACACGTGGCCCTCTCACTCGTCTAACAACGACTTTGGCGTTTCCCTAGTAGAACCAATACAAACTCCTATTGTCGTACTAGGAAAACGCTTAAGTCAAGCCGCGTTGTTGGATGAGCGTATATGGTGCATTGAGATGCCATGTGTTACGCGGATTTTCTGTTGTTCTGTGAAAAAATCATTACTTAATCGAAGATTTTTTTAAATTACATTAAATTAAATAAAAATTAACTTAATTTTTATAATTAAATAAATAAAATAAAAAATTAACTTAATTTTTTAATTAATCGTAATTTTAAAAAAGGAAAAAATCGTAAAATTGCAATTTGTATAAGAAATAATTATTCGATTGCGCTCAAATTTAACACGAATATATTAATTCACGAAATTAAGGTTCTGTGAAAAAATCATTACAATAAGATAAAGCATTTAGGTGTTATAAGTCAAAGAATTGTTTTAGAAAGAAAAACCCGTAAAATTTTGATTTTCATGAGAAATAATTTTTCGATTACGCTCAAATTTCACACAAATATCTTAATTCATAAAATTAAGGTTCTGTAAAAAATCATTACAATCGGATAAAGCATGTAGGTGTTATAAGTCGAAGAAATTTTTTAAAAATCGAAAAAAATCGTAAAATTGCGTTTTTTATGAGAAAAAATTTCCTGATTTGGCTCAAAAACGTGGCAGTTCTAAGTTCAGAGATTTCGAAGGTCTCCATAAAATTTCATCGCAATCGGAGTATCGGTTTAGCCGGAATCGTGTTAACAAACACACAAAAATACAGAAAGAAAAAAAAAAAAAAAAAAAAAAAAAAAAAAACATTCCGGATTTTTTTCTCCAGTGTAGTGAAATGGAATCTTCGCTTCGCTCGCTACGCTCGCTACGCTCATCCCAAAAATCTTGCCCCGACTGTGACTTGTTATTTTCGACGATAATAAAGTTGTATTTTTATTTATTTACGACGCCAATAAGAGTGATATCGAAATGTTAACCGACTTCATTAGTCAAGTGATTGGGCATGCGATCAACTGAGACACGAGACGGCCCGAGGTGGGGTCGTTAAACGTTTACTCGATTAAAACATCGTACAATGATTGTTTTAATTAGACGTTTTTTAGTGAAAGAATATCATGTTTTTCTCTCGTATTTACTTTTAATTGTATATATTTTTATATGTGCACTTTACATCGATTTACGGAAACCGTTTCAGCTGAAACCGTATTAAAAGCTATAGTTACTAGGAAACGCTTAAGTCCCGCCGCGTTGTTGATGAGCGTAATTGGTGCATTGAGCTGCATTGAGTTACGCGGATTTTCTGTTGTTCTGTGAAAAAATCATTACTTATTCGAAGATTTTTTTTAAATTAAATTAAATTAAATTAAAACTAAATTTAATTTTTTTTAATAAATCGTAATTTTTACGTAATTTTAAAAAAGAAAAAAATCGTAAAATTGCAATTTCATAAGAAATAATTATTTAATTGCGCTCAAATTTTACACGAGTATATTAATTCATGAAATTAAGGTTCTATAAAAAATCATTACAATAGGATAAAGCATGTAGGTGTTATATGTCAAAGAATTGTTTTAAAAAGAAAAAACCCGTAAAATTTCGATTTTCATGAGAAAATGTTTCGATTAAGCTCAAATTTCACACGAATATCTTAATTCATAAAATTCAGGTTCTGTTAAAAAATCATTACAATCGGATAAAGCATGTAAGTGTTATAAGTCGAAGAATTTTTTTAAAAATCGAAAAAAATCGTAAAATTGCGTTTTTTATAAGAACAATTTTCCCGATTGCGCTCAAAAACGTGGCAGTTCTAAGTTCAGAGATTTCGAAGGCCTCCATAAAATTTCATCGCAATCGGAGTATCGGTTTAGCCGGAATCGTGTTAACAAACACACAAAAATACAAAAAAAAAAAAAAAAGAAAGAAAGAAAGAAAGAAAGAAAAAAAAAAACATTCCGGATTTTTTTCTCCAGTGTAGTGAAATGGAATCTTCGCTTCGCTCGCTACGCTCGCTACGCTCATCCAATAAACGTATAGTTTTCGATAATTAAGTAATATAAGTCGGAAACAGAAATAATATTTAATTCAATCAAGAAATCAAAAAAGTCCATCCCGACCGGGGCTCGAACCCAGGTCTTTCTCATTCCACCTATACGGGAGTGTTTCCCTACTATCCAAATCGAGAAATAACAATATAAGTGCAGAGAAAAGCTTGTTGCCAAGAATACAAAAATCCTATAATAGTGAGAAAATAAATAATGATGAGTGTAGCGAGCGAAGCGAAGATTCCATTTCACGACACTGGAGGAAAAAATCCGGAATATTTTTCTTTCTTTTTTTTCCTTTCCGTTTGTATTTTTGTGTTTGTGTTTGTTAACACGATTCCGGCTAAACCGATACTCCAATTGCGATAACATTTTCTGGAGGCCTTCGAAATCTCTGAACTTAGAACTGCCACGTATTTGAGCGCAATCGAAAAATTATTTCTCATGAAAATCGCAATTTTACGATTTTTTTATTTAACGTTCTTGGACTTATAACACCTACATGCTTTATCCGATTGTAATGATTTTTTCACAGAACCTTAATTTTATGAATAAATATATTCGTTTGAAATTTGAGCGCAATCGAAAAATTATTTTTTATGAAAATCGCAATTTTACGCTTTTTTTCGTTTAAAAAAATGTCTTCGACTTATAACACATACATGCTTTATTAAATAAATAAATAAATAAACAAATAAATAAATTGTATTTAGAGTCTATCCATTCAGTAATATAACTGATTTTCAGTTCAGTTCGATTGTAATGTAGTGTGTAATGTAATGTGCGCCCCTGATCCTCATGTCGTCATCGTAAAAATTTAAACAATATTACCAAGCGTGTCTCGCAGGCCATAGCAATGGGAAAACGATCTGCATAACACATGGCAGCTCAATGCACCAATTACGCTCATCCAACAACGCGCCTGAAAAAGCGTTTGCGAAGCTTCCTAGTAATAAAAAAATTGTTTTTCCTCATGAATGATACGAAACTCGAACGTATTCAAGTAACAAATGTCTTTTACATTAAAGGAAGTTAAGCATGACTTCCCGTAAACTTTTTATACTTTTTTTTAGGTATTGACCATGCAAAATTACTACTAGTTAGGTCCACCCGTTTGCTAAGGATCGTTGATTTAGTTTCATTAAATTCAATTAAGTTAAATAAAGTATAAAAAACTCATCCTGAAAGTGAAACTACCCAGGTATAATAGAAAACAGTAATCAGGACAGTTCGAAATATGACAAAAAGTCTTCTACAAACATGCGTGTATAATGGAAGGTCGCCATTTGTCACGAGGCGCCTTGATGCGTATTGCGTATATACATGCGTAAGGGGGGGGGGGGGGGGGTACAAAAGATTCGGCCAGGGTGTAAGGATGCCCACTTCGTGTTTGGCTCCAAGTAAATATTAAACAAGCTGATGTGTACTAGCAGCGAGTTTTGATAACGTGCGCTATGATAAAAAGCTGCTATAACTTCTTCAGATCATCAGGTATGCCTACTATGAGTAAGAAAGATGCGTGTGACGTTGGAGCCGCGGGTCGCTAGATATCCGAGAAGTATAACACGATGCAGCCAGGACTCGAGTCTTGATTCGTCCACCAATCAAATCCAATAAGGGTAAGTGTAACAATGCATCATAATAATGAACTTTCATATCACGAACACCTGACAAAATACAGCCAACATTTAGTCTACACTTAGATGTAAAATAAGGGCGACTATAGTGACGATTCGGACAAAATATGGTGCAATAACATTTGAAAAAATAAAAACCGTAGGTGCACGTATTCTGTTTATTGTTTGTTGATGAGCGAAGCGAAGATTCCATTCTACTACACTGGAGAAAAAAATCCGGAATATTTTTCTTTTTTTTCTGTTTGTATTTTTGTGTGTTTGTTAACACGATTCCGGCTAAACCGATACTCCCATTGCGATGAAATTTTATGGAGGTCTTCAAATTCTTTGGACTTAGAACTGCCACGATTTTGAGCGCAATCAAAAAACTATTTCTCATGAAAATCGCAATTTTACAAATTTTTTTTCGTTTTTCTTGTTTTTCTGTTTGTATTTTTGTATGTTTTTTAACACGATTCCGGCTAAACCGATACTCCAATTGCGATGACATTTTCTGGAGGCCTTCGAAATCTTTGAACTTAGAACTGCCACGTTTTTTAGCGCAATCTAAAAATTATTTCTCATGAAAATCACAATTTTACGATTTTTTTCGATTTAAAAACATCTTAAAACATTTATTCGACTTATATCACCTACATGCTTTATTCGATTGTAACACAGAACCTTTTTTCACAGAACCTTAATTGCATGAATTAATATATTTATGTGAAATTTGAGCGCAATCGAAAAATTATTTTTCATGAAAATCGCAATTTTACGCAATTTTTCGTTTAAAAATATTTCTTTTACTTATAACACCTACATGCTTTATCCGATTGCAATGATTTTTTAACAGAACCTCAATTTAATGAATTAATATATTCGTGTGAAATTTGAGCGCAATCGAAAAACCACACACACATGCACATGCTCAATGCACCAATTACGCTCATCCAACAACGCGCCTAAAAAGCGTTTAGGAAGCTTCCTAGTAAAAGTAATTGCTTTTCAAGGGGTTAATTCTCACATGTGCAGAGGGTAGGGGGTAGTTTAACGTTTAAAGTTTTATTTAAACGTGTAAACGTGATAAGTTAAAAAACTTTTTTTTTATAAATAAAACAAAATTTGGTTTGTGTTGCACTTTTGGAGCCTGCACAAACACGGGCTAACAAATTAGGCCGAAAGTTTTCTAAAAGTGCTTAATTTTGGTGGAGGTGCCGGGTCCCAGGCTGTATTAAGACATCTTGTCTGTTACACATGGTGGAAGTGCCGGGTCATTAAATGCGAGTGTGAGAATAAAAACAGTTGTTAATTATTCGTCGGCAGGTCATCAGCACTTTGTTGTAAAACCTAGGCCTTGCCTACCTAAAATGTTTTATTGTTTTATATTTTTATTTTTTTAGAAAATAGGGTTTAAACATGAAAATTTCAAGGGGTTAAACATTTGGGAAACTAAACGCTTTTTCCCATCCAGCAAAGGGCCGCGATCTGTTCAAAGAGTATTAGAATATATTACAATAATTACTCACTGAACTATAACCTGGCCGTTACTAACTTAAAACTGTCTCGATATTTCGGAGACACCATCTCCTTCTTTAGGTAACCTCTATGCCCAAATAGGTTACCTGAAGTAGGAGAAGGAGTCTCCGAAATATCGAAACAATTTTAAGTAAGCAACCCAGGCTACATTATTTTCAGTGAGTGATTTTTGTAATATATGTTTCCGGGTTAATGAGTTGTCATATATTTAGATTATAATAGTCTTCAGCATGAGAAGAGGAGAGGAGTGATCAAGGTGGATAGGGAGGGGTAGATTTAATATTTACTCAGTCTCAGACTTCATATAAGTCGTAAGGCTGCCCACCGTAGGTGGCTGGGTTATGATGGGGCTCAATCCCTTACAATTACATTGAGCTATCTGTCCGAAGGATTCCCGCGTGAAAAGCCATCAGTGAGAAGTGCCGGTGGCTGGGATCAAACCCGAGGCCTTCTCACGAGTCTTCTGTCGAGTAGAACCTCTCACTATGGTAGGACGGCCACGTCCACTCGTGTAAAACGCAACGTCAGTGTCAACAAAGTGAAACAATTACAACTGGGCTGTCGACTTGAAGGTCGTCTATCTACTTCAAGGTCACGAGTTATTGATCATCGCGTCCACGACTTAATTTAAGATCTCCTCTTGAAATATTTTTCCCAATATTGTATCGTACTTTTATTCTACGAAATACGTTGTTCTTGTTGTTCGTATTGTTGCTAACATTACTTTAAGAATGTCTTTTAGATATTGATCATATTTAGCGCCAAATAGTCGTTATAAATTAATTAGTAACGTAAAACCAGTAAGCAGAAACTTCCCTTTGTGTGGTAAAGGTACAATATTAAATTAATGATTTTTTTCTATTCTACAGCTGAACTGCTGAACTGACATTACATGCGTTTTATTTCAATTATTGAAAACCATTAATTGAATTGAACATCTGGTCTATTGTACCAAACTGAACGTGGCGCGTCAATCATTGAAATTGGATTACATTTTTTGTAAGTCATGTTGTATGTTTCGTTCGTCGTGTGAGCGAAGGTAGGCCTACCCGTGAGGTGTGAGGTGTGAACGTGAAGTAATGATAAGGTGTACGTGTGTTAGGGGAGAAGACTCCCATGCACAGATTAGTTTTGCCATGATGCAGACGACTTGCCCTAGCTCTCCTACTCCTTCCTGGTGAATACATGGACGCGTGAATACATGGACGCGGGGTTTTCACAATAGTAGGCTAGATCCCCAGTCATTGGTCCACTGGCGTGTCAATTAGAAGCCATCTTGAATAGGTCAGTAGCGATTTGTAGCCCAAATATTTTCAAGCATGCTGTCAGGTTGACAGGTGAGCATATTAGCCTTTGACACCAAATGATTACTTAAATTCCCTTATGCAATATAACAATTCTTATTGTTTCTGTTTGTACATGCCCATGCTGCACAAACTAAACAAGCATAAATTAAAACGCCAAATCGCCATCTTGTATAGGTCAGATTAGAAGGCGAATGCAAAGGATTCAGTGCTCGGACATCTCGTCGGACATCCCTGAAGAGGGGCATGCAATATGCATCGCACTCTTCCTCTTGACAGACTTTCCACGAGAAATTTAAAAAAATCTTATTTATAAATTTAAAAAGATAGTTATTTAGCTACTCCACGGTATCGAAATTCTCGAATCATCTTCCAAGCTGAGTCATGATGAATGATGATTTACTGATGACTTTTCACCCCTCAGTAATTTGTACTTTTTGCATTTACCATCACTGCTAATATGGTGTGAATACAGGAAAATGTAGTTAATGAATTATGTATCTATCTATATAGTTGCATTGGTTGTATGATAAAACGTGAGATTGGAGCGGAACACTACACATTACAAATATTATTCTCGTCCTTTAGCGATACTTCTAGTTCTATCTTTGATTATAAAAAAGAAATACGTATTTAAACTTTATTTCGTCGAACAAAAGGATATGCGATATTTAATTCTAATTAATACGTCGTTGATTTCGCGAACTAGATTGCCTCCCATTCAATATAAACTCAATTATAGAAATAATTAATGAATGTGCCAGAATTACCATTACATTATAATTAAAGTGCAATTGTCATATTTGATTAGTTGCTTTGTGTCTGTTTGGTCGAGCGCCCGCAGCCCTCCGTTCGCAATTAAGTCAATTTGACAAAACATTGTAGCTATTAATTATAGGAAAATTAATTAACAGTCATACCCTGTGAGGGGTTTTCAACTTTCCGCGCCGCGTAATATTTGTATCTGATGTGTCTGTCCTCTTGTTTGGTCTGATTCTGATTGGTACCTGATGTCCTCGGGCGCAGTCGCTTCCACAGAGTTACATTACATGACTATCCCCGGTGGTCAACGTCGTGTCCCCAGACACAATAAGGCTTGACTTTACTTACTGATACATAATTTTTCGTGGGAAGCCTGCCCAATCCATTGTATTCGCATTGACTGAGGAAAACCTCTGAAAAAACTAGTCAGATTACCGGTCTCGACGGGATTTGAATCCGGGACCTCCCGAATCAGAGTCGCGCAACACTGTCGGTTGAGTTTACTGATAGAAGTTGCTAAGGCTTCGAATATAGGAGGTCGTTCGCAGGATATAATCACAACTGAAGGTTTTCCACAAAGTTTTGCTCCGTTTAGGCGAAAATAAACAATATTTTAGTAAGAGTGCCCGCTCGGTATAGGGTATTCATCAGGAGCGCGCGCGTAAGAGAGTCGTACAACTTTCAGTCAGGATTGCCAATGCCGGTGGAGGGATTCGGACCGTGGTCCTCCGAATCATAGTCTCGCACGTAGCGCATGTGTTTCAACCAGCGCTGGGAGACTCTGACTCGCGAGGTCTCTGGTTCGATACTCGACACCAGCAAAGTAGTAGAAAAATATTAATAAATATATCTACTGTTGCCAGAAATAATCTGCCATATTATGTTGTGAACGTGTGATACGTACTGTGGGGCGCCACCTGTATTGTCATTTAAAAAAATGTACCTGGGCGTCGATTTTGGTCCAGTGCAACGAAAAAAATGTATAGTCATTTACATTGAAACGAGATTGTTTGAAAGATTAGAAAAAAATCGTTTTCAAATCTTTGTATAGTCCGGAACAAAATATTGGACGGAAAATTAAAACTCCTTTTCGATAAAATGTGTGTTCTCAGTGTGGCTGTGGCGCGCCTCAACCTCAACCCAGACAGCACAGTAAGGGACTTGAAGGGACTTTTACACTGACACGCGCAGCGCGACAAGTCTAATTCTGAACTAGTTTTCCCCAACTCGGAGCTCTTTGGACTCGCATCCGCGCGGTTTCCTGCGAGTGCGAGTTCTTTGCATTCCACCGCGAGGCGAAGGGTTGGTTAATAATATAAGATTTGTTCCTCGGTCGGTGTGAAGTTGTATTCGGCGACGGCGACGGCGAGACCAGCGCTCGCTCGAGGGATTTGGATAGCGCGCTCCTAGGCTCGGTGGCCAACGTAAACAAAAACTGTGCAGTGTTGCCGTTGGCTCGTCGTCCTCTGCTCGCAGCATCGCGGCTACTGGGTTCTGGCGGGAGAGAGAGAGAGAGAGAGAGAGAGAGAGAGAGAGGAATGCAGAGGCTCTGCCACCCACCCTGTCTATGGACACACAGACAACATGCCTGCTAGGAAATGGAAATCCCACATTGTTGTTGTCATAATGTAAATCTTGTACTCACTTCTCAAGGCATAGTGTCCTTGCTCTGTCGAGTACGGTACTAAATTTTATATTTTTTCCCGTAGGAATATCTAAGTTAGACATCAGTTCGCCTGGTGTGACTGAGACCTAAACTATCCCGTCGCTGTGAAACCCCACGCTTCGCATGTGACTGAGGAATACCTGGACGATTTCCTGTGGATGTGATCAAACAGCGTCTCGCCAGAGCTACCTCTATCGCTACCTAGCGAAATAGTGGGAGTCCAGTATCGTTCCCGCGGGAAGACGTTTCGATGATTGTTGGTGGAAGAGAAAAACTTTTAGTTGGCTACCCTGAGAAAAGACGTTTATTTTGGTCTGTTTATGACTCCGTGTTTAATCAATCCTCCAGTTTCAGACATCCTTCGAAAACTCTAAACTTAGACCTGCTACGTTTTATTAGTACAATCGAACCCTTGCATCAAACACCACCCCACATACATAGAACACGTATTTGTACAGCCCTGTCCGCCCACCACCTACTCGTGGCTAATCGCCATCAAGGGTACAGATAGATAATTGAAGGGAACGACGGTTTTTTCCCTCCAGTCGCCGGCGGTTTTCTATGTGGCGCAGCGTGCCCGGGAAATATGTCAAAGGGGTTGATTAATTAAAGTTCCCGACGAGCGGGCCCGGAGACGGGTCACCCCAACCCACCCCCACAAGTCGGGGGTGGGAACGACGAGCTACAGCCAGACATACATCAGCTGCTCGCGAGAGCTCGTGCGTCTTCGGGAGATGAGACGAGCGAGGGATACACCAAAACTGCGTTGTGAATTTACTAAAATAATTAACAAACTCGACTAATCTTCAAACATCACAAGTTTACAACTACCTAACCTTTAAATTCACATGCGAGCAACAATTCTATTTCTATCATAAATTGAAATACTAAGGATTGGCAAGTTGATTGAAATGTATTGGTGCCTAAAGCTGGAGTGTGTGTTTGATCCAAAGTCTGGACCACTTCTCAGAATATTTTAAGAGAACAAGTCCATCTCGCAAACATGAGCTAGCAATTAGGGGAGTACTCCCTGAAACTAGAAGTGAGCTCTGGCAGTCGTCGTCGGGGACACCTCCCCCTCGACCGACGACGACTACGACGACGACAATGACACCACGAACGATGACGAATACGATAACGACCGCGACGTGAGAACACTATCTTTCCTTCCCCTACCCGTGGCTGGTGAGCCTGGTTCCGACCAGCAAGCATAGGACTTTCGTCCCCATATCCACCCTAGAGGGTAGGCTAGAGTGGCGCATTATGACCTGAGCTGGGGCTGGGGGGCCTCGCCCCCTTCAGTTACGCCACTTCGACCACTACCCCTTACAGAGGTCCTGGATCCACCCCTGCGTCACCTGCAGCTAGGAGACGAGAATTCTCCAGGAGGTTCGCTCTCTGCACCGGTAGAGGATCGTGACGAGCAACGCGGGAAACTCTTGTTCGACGGGTCACGGTCGATCCCCTGAACGATGCTTTCTCAAGGTTTTCCTTCACTGTGGACTTGGTCCTCTAAAACAGCCCGTGGACCTTCCCTTCGCCTACACCCTACTCTCTATTTACATGAAGACGGTCACGCAGGGTGTATCTGATTCTGATGTGCACCTTACAGCGGGCACTTCCACGAAAAGTATTTCTATTCATCTCTCTCTCTCTCTCTCTCTCTCTCTCTCTCTCTCTCAATCTAACCTTCGCATCGCCGCCACTATGGATGGACATTACATCGCCAAAGTTGATTTTAATAAAACGAGTTTTTTGTCGAGCTGCATGTTAATTAAGAAGCCGTCAATCAGCCCATAATATGCACGTCCACAGAGTAGGACGCTGTGAGCTCAAGACTCTTGGCTTCAACGTTGGCCTTGTGGTCGGACACTCTCGCACAGGGCACGAACATAAACGCACCATCGGACACGAATTATTATTGAATTCTTGCAATTTTCAGAGAACCTTCGAACTCTCTAACCACCTTCTTGCTAAATCTTTGAGAGGAATCCTTACTTTACATAATATGTCGACCTTGGCAATTATTGGTTTTCATGATAATGACATTGTGCTTTATGATAATTTTTCGTATTTTAAACGAGCTTCATAGACTCTGAGGCGTGATATCTTTGCTGTAAAAGTAAAATTATGCAAAAAAAAATTCATCAAAATTGCACTTTTATAGCTTTTTCAGTTCGATTTGCAATGAGTCTTGAAAGTAGAAAATATATGGTTATATTTATTGTGTGCTGCACCATATGAGTTTTCATGTAATGCGTTGTAGAGTTAGGAACAGAGACAGAGGACACTGATACAAACGAAAAAAGTTCTTCAGTCTTAGACATATTAAACCCGGCACCTCCACCAAAATAACATGTAAGTTGTGTCTGTGTGTCCTGTCTGTCTGTCTGTCTGTCTGTCTGTCTGTTCTGTCTGTCTGTCTGTCTGTCTGTCTGTCTGTCTGTCTGTCTGTCTGTCTGTCTGTCTGTCTGTCTGTCTGTCTGTCTGTCTGTCTGTCTGTCTGTCTGTCTGTATGGACACTCAACTCCGTGTACCCGGCACCTCCACCAAGTCAACATGTTAGTTGTATCTGCCTGCTGTCCCAGAGTCAATATGTTAGTTGTATCTGCCTTGCTGTCCCGGGGGGGGGGGGGGGGGAATATATCTACAAAATATGAATTTCCTCATAATGCAAAATATTCTGCTAGTTTTACCCGCGTCACTAGGGTCACACACGCGCGGCAGGAGGGAGTTTGTTGGCCCCACAACCTGGCCAGCCAAAGTCCTATAGATCCCTTCACGGGTGACGAGCAGTGAGGGGTGGGGCGCGCATCAGGTGCGAGGGTGGCTGTGAGTGTGAGTGCGAGTGCGAGTGTGAGTGTGAGTGTGAGTGTGGCTGTGAGTGCGAGTGTGGCTGTGAGTGTGAGTGTGAGTGCGAGTGTGGCTGTGAGTGTGAGTGTGAGTGTGAGTGTGAGTGTGAGTGTGAGTGTGAGTGTGAGTGTGAGTGTGAGTGTGAGTGTGAGTGTGAGTGTGAGTGTGAGTGTGAGTGCGAGTGTGAGTGTGAGTGCGAGTGAGAGTGTGAGTTAGTGTACGCTCTCGTTAGTAGTTTCCACCCCATTCAGTCCAATCCGCTCAGTCCAAGATCTCTCTTCCCACAAGACACGTGCGGTGCCCAACACTCTTCTTAACTTAACCCACTTATTTCTACTTAATCGATCACACCCGATGCTAATAATACAACATTTGTCGCACTTAATACATTATTGATCAGGAAGAATAACGCCCGCTTGTCCCATGCGAGTGCACGGCTGCACGTTGACGACTATCACTGCACGTACGGGAAGGTTATGTTCAGTCTGTCCGTCTATGCGCGTGTCACGTTTCACACATGGGATGACGCTCGGATCAGGGCAACTTGGCTTTCCAACCCGGCACCTCCACCAACCAAGGAGACAATTGCACTCCCACATCCGTGCATGTTCATAGTTCGTGTCGTGCCTATAGCGTCGCGCGATTACTCATGAGGTAGACGCTAAGAAGTGAAGTGATATGGGATTTAAAAAAAAACGGCGGTGGCCCGGTCCAACCCGACCCGACCCGAGGCCCGGCCCGAAAGTTGATGATCCTGGCCCGGCCCGAATGTCCGAACGGCCCGAAAGTCCGTCCAGAAGCCTGGATCTGCCAAAGACTATACAAATCATGAGGATTTTTAGTCTCGTCGGAGGCTTTGCCGTGTCATTTTGGACAACAGAATGTGTATTAAGGCATATCGCGGTCCGAGAGCCCGAACTTGGCCCGAACCGGCCCGAAATTCCCATCTCTAGGACTAGGAGGGACACCTGGACCTCCGAGTGACATGTTCGTTGCTCTCATCCATCTCTCATCATGTTCCCCTTCTACCTCAACATCCAGTTTTTACGACACTCTCGTCTACATTATTAATTTATTATCAATTACCCTATGCACTAGTCTCCCGACGGGCGGGGAATAATGTGCAGTGTAATAAGAAACTGCAGGTTACGGTTTTGTGTTTAGCTTTGTTTCGTGGAAGTTGAGGTTTGCATGAGCGCGTGACGTCTTACAGGGAAGCAATCATCATTACACATCGGTGGTCAGTCAATTGCAGTAAGTAGAATCACATGCTGGTTGGCCGGGTCCCTACCCGCTCAACAAAACTACCTGTGATGTCAACTAGGCCGATAACAATCGATAAGTTGCTAAATATAGTTTTAGCGTGGGTGTTTCCTCTAAAGTAGCGTACACAATGTCGTCTGCATGGGTTAGTTTGACCAACCACTCATTGATAAACGTCTAGATCGCCCGTGCTAAACATGCAGACGCGCTCGTCAGCTCAGGTTAATCAGGTGCGACTGGTCCACAGCTCGAGGTCCGTGGGTTCGAGCCCCAGCACTGACCCCCGTGCCCAGGGACACAGGGGACACACACTCAGGGTCACAGGGTGGGGACATTGCATAAGGCTCATTGTTTATGACTCGGGGCGAATTACACTCGCAGTATTCTGTTCGATGGACGAAACCATAAGTTGTATATCACATCCATGTGTCACGCTTCATAAGAACTTTCATGTTGAACAGTGCGCGCTCATGTTAACGGGTGCGATGCAAGTGATGGATGGCGCGATGAAGTTATAGGTGCCCGTTTAGAGACAGCCTATCAGCGCGGCTGCGCTCACTGTACACCTTGACTCCAGGCGCAAGTGTGGTGGTGCGGGTGTTACAGCTATGTAACTGATATTGTGTGGAAAACCGATCAGCCCGGGGGACTTTACGATCTAACCATGTTTAGGCCAGCAACTATTCCTTCTGGTGAAATGCTGAAACATGCCAAATCACTTTAGATGTTATACTGCTCACGCTATCTACATCTAACCTAATACGTGCCTTGATTCACGTGACGGTGGCTCAATGTGCGATTTTAACATTGGACCAAGGTTATGGAAATAGTCTCTGTTGTAAAAGTTGATTGTTGGAAGATTCCCCAGTAAAGCTTAAAATAATCTAACACGAGGCATAGTAAGTAACCATGACATGCACCTGTTAATAATTCTTAATAAATTATTACAAAAACCTAAACTATAAATCTACGTTAAGTTTCATCGTAGTTCTATTTTACCAAGCTTTCGAGGATCTGTTATGGGACCTGTACGTTTAGAATTGAACGTCACTGTGGAAGGGTAGATGAGCTGGCCCTTTAGATCTCATTCCTTGAGTGGAGGTTTGGCTGATTTCTACAAGCTTGGTATGTGTACTATTGTGTGGGATCCGCCGATCCGGCCCGGGGACCTTGCGATCGGACGTGTGGTCCCAGCAAACATAGTCCCGAGTGTGCATGGGACCCAAGCAACATTCCCTAAAATCTTCACAACTTACATAGTACCTAAACAAGGTCATTGTTAGTGTCACTGTTTGCAGGTACCATGGACCTTGCGATCTGACGTGTGGACCCAAGCAATCTGACGTCCCGGGTGTGCATGTGATGGTCCCAGCAAGCAATGTCCCGGGCATGCTTTCCTCAATCTAACGGCGAGTGCTGGTATAAGACCTTCGACATCCCGTAACATCTTCACAACTTACATGTTTTTGTTTATTTGATTAAGGACGCGTCAACCGTTGGTCATAATGCACCACTCTAGCCTAGGGGATATGGGGGGTATGGTCAGAACCAGCCACGCGTAAGGGTAGGAAGGGGGTTTCTCACGTCACGGTCGTCATCGTCTTTGTCATCGTTCGTTGTGTCTGTTCATCGTCGCCGGAAGGTCGTCAAGGGAAAGGGGAGATGTCCCAGACGACGATTGCCAGAGCTCGCCTCTAGTTTCGGGGTAATATACCTATTCCCCTCTTACTAGCTGATGTTGGAGAGGTGGACTTTTTCTCTTGAATCGCCTCGTACGATTAGCAGAGCCATGCTCTGGGCCAATTCTACCCCGGGCTTACATCATTACATACATAACTTACATACGTTTGAACAGGGCCATTGTTTGTGTCACTGTTTGCAGGTTTTCTGTGGGAAAATGTGCGAAACCAATGAACCACACACAAGTTCGTTCAATGAGGACATTTTAAACTATAGGGTTCCTGTGCAGTTGCAGGCCAACGTAATTAGACTACAGATTTATTTAAACAAGTTTAATTTATTTGATAGAATTGTTCCTGCAAAAACAACAGTTGTTTACTTGATTCTAAAATGTAAAGAGCCTACAATAAAGTTTATTATTTTCTTCCATGTTGTGTTTCCTAATGCTGTCGACATCCACCCGGCGTGTATGGCCTGGGGACGGCCCCGCACTCATTATAACTAAAACATACATGTACACGCCACTGCGACATTACCGTAATGGCATGGTTTTTCATTGTGACGGCTATGCTAATTTTATGTTTTATTATGCTATTATGGAAATACCAACAGGGCTCTCTTTAAAACGGAATTATACGCAATGTTGCTCACAGGTCGTGGAAATTATTTTCACATGCACAAAAACAATAATTTTCCTCCTCAAAATGTTGCAACCTAGTTGATCAAAAGCCAGACCCAAGCGCATGGGAGAGAGGGGGAGGCAGGGTTTCCAGGCTAACGCAACAGATAAACACATTCTTTTTAAACACATTAAATACACAATAGGCCCTACGCTTTTTTTAAGTTGCATGTGGCGCTATTGTGCCCCCCCCCCTGCATCGTTTGTGGAGCACCTTTAGTCATTAGTAATTACTCTTGGCTACCCCCACAAATAAAATATTCTTGTGTACGCCACTGGGGGACGGGTCATTCTTGGAGAAGTTAGCTGAGCTGAGTTCACCCTCAAAAACTGAACTTTGTGTCAACGTTTGTTTTGATAGAATATAGTCTTTCTAGTAGAATCTAAATCTGTTTCCCCTCTCTTGTGGTTATAGGTGAAGCGTTAGGCAATAGGCATGGCTAGCCGACTTGGACAGATCCGGGGCCCAGCCCCAGTAGTTTGGTGCATGGAATCCCCCCCCCCCCCACACACACACCAGACAACATTGATGGATGCAGGCATGGGCGTCCGCAGAATTTTTCGTAAGGGGGGGCAAGTAACACCAGGGGCCTCCAAGGGGTCTGTGGCCAAAACGCGAGAAGATGTGGTCACTGGTCAGCGTCAGAGCCACGTGACCAGCCCGTGCTGCGTTCACTCCTCCGCAAGCGATCACATCGCTCACCACCATGCCACTCATAACAAAACACATAAGTTACACCCATTTGTTTGTTCACGCTAACGTGAACAAAAATTTTAATTTATACCGTGCGAATTAAACCCGTTTTGGGGTGCAATGTTATCCCCTCTGCAGGTGAACTATAGGTATGTTGCGGGTAGGACAATTATTGTGAAGGGATGTCCCAAGAGCTGTTAAAAATAGGGGCGTAACGACGGGGGGGGGGGGTAGAGATCAGGTTGAACTGAGACTGACAGTATGTGGAACTTCACAATTTTACAAATTATCGGTGAAAAGGACTCTTAAAACAAATAAAAGGTTATTATTTGCAATGTTTAAAATCAAACATTTTCTGGGGCTATGCGCCCCAGACCCGCACTAGCTGGGGGGCATCCCCTCAACCCCCATTGTACCAGGATACGTACTTTTCCCGAAATGACAGTTTTATGGGCAGTTCTACAAATTTTTAAATTTGAACACAGATATTCAATTCTCTCCCCCCACCCCCCTTGAATCAAAATCTTGAATCCCTTGGAAAAAACTTGAGTGAGTATTGCCAGTCGTGACGGTATTCGAACCCGGTCCCTCGTGAACATGCTGGCCCACGCATCAACAACAACAACACCTCCACAAAACAAAGACTTGTTTACACACATCACGGTGTTCCGGTCGCCGGGCGTACGTTGCGACGGTGCAAGAAGTGGGGTACTGGTCGACCTTCCTTGCTCCGAGGTTCAAGGTGAGGAACGAATTCAAGTTCCCGCCCTTTCTCCTCGCAACATGGCGCCCACGCGTAGCACCTTACATAACGCACGTTGCGGGATGAGAACGCTCGCCCGCCACCAGCAATACGGACCAGTCATCAGCGATGGACGTCCAGGGCTCTGATTCGAGAGGCCTTGGGTTCAAATACCGTCGAGACCGACCCATAAGATTTTTCCAAGGTTTTCCTCAGAGATTATGTCCTCTTAAACATCCCTTGGGTATTCAAACAGTCTGGAGAAATCCACGACTCCGCGTTTCCATAATCAGGCACCCCCAGCAAACAGCAATTTATGACCATTATAGAGGTGAGTATTTACAATATATTTCACGGAAAATTCCGATGAGGAGAGAGAGAGAGAGAGAGAGAGAGGAGAGAGAGGTCGTGTTGCGTTAAAGAGTTGGTTTAAATTCTAGACATTTTTAGACCAAGTGATCAGACAAACATTATGTTTCAAGACCTTGTCTCCTGTGTAATGGAGGGGGGTAGTGAAGGGGTTGTGGGGGAGGGGGGTTAAAATATGTGCGTCGCTCACCACCAGTACCATCGTACATAAATAAATTATAATTGCACCCTCGGAGCAATTAGGTCGCAATTACCGTGGTTGTGATAGGCTACACATGAAAGAGGGGGTTGTATCTTCATTGGGGCAACAGGTAATTGCCAAGCCGCGTATAAATAACCAATCTCGTTCGTATGGCTGCTATTGTTACGTCAGACTCTGGCACGTTGGTACGACTGCAGGGATTATCGGCGCCTGGTGACAGGTACGTCAAGTACACAGACTTGTATCAGATTGTCGTAAGTTTTACTATCATGTTTTCTCCACAGCATTATAGTCAAAGCAAGATATAAGAGGGAATCAACCAACGAAGACACCGTGCCTGTGCGGTTTACCTCTATCCTGCTTAGGCCTTCGTGTAGAAGGATAAACTGTAGAGAGACGCGGGCTATTCCAGAGCACTCTTACCGATATTTTGAAAGTCAACGGAAAATGGCTAAAAGTTGGTTGGATGAAAGATGAACTTGAATAAAAAAGGAAAAAAAAATAACTTTTTTTTGGACTGGGCAAAAGCTCTATTTTGGCCAAAATATGCAAATTTTGGGTCATTACGGAAATGAATGTTAAAAATGCAATATTTAATTGTTAGCTATGATTTTTTTTTATTGCTTCAACACACCTTTGTCTCTGGATTGAGTACAAGGGAAACTAATTTTATCAAATAACTTTTGAAGAACGATTTTTTTCGTGTTCTGGTTCAAAACTCTTTTTTGTACCATGTGACAAAAAAAATCGTACATCAAACATTATTTCAGAAAATTATTTTCCCTTATCCTCAGTCCAGAGACAAAGGTGTGTTGAAGCAATAAAAAAAATCATAGCTCAAAATTAAATTTCAAAATTGAATACACGGCCAAAATAGAGCTTTTGTCCCGTCCAAAAAAAAAAGTTATTTTTTTCCCTTTTTTTTCAAGTTTATCTTTCATCCAACCAACTTTTAGCCAATTTCCGTTGACTTTCAAAATATCGGTAAGAGTGCTCTGGAAGATTACTATGCACGGCATTGGTTAATACAGAAGACAAAATTAATCATAATTAAAATAGACTTTTAAGATTTTAACGTTCACTCTGCAGTCTGCACAGTGGATAACCCAAGAGTGCATTCAGAGAGCACAGCGCATCGTTGTCTTGACCAATAACGTGTAGATTATATAGTTTTATAAATAATAATTATTAATAGTTTTTTGGTATTGCCTGTCAATTGCCTGTTCCGCGGTAGTTCAAAATCTCTTCTCTCTTTCGTCTTCGAGTGAGTCGTTTTTATGGTGTCCAATTCACAAAAACACAAAATCACAAAAACTTTTCTTCTTTCTATAAACTATTCCAAGGCGTTCCCTAATCCTAATCTGAATACCACGATATGTATAGATCTACAACTAGTAAGTAAGTCCCTTCACATTATCCTCGGCCCGGCCCCTACAAGAATTAAGGGTCCTACAGGCGCGCGTAGGAAGGGGGGGGGGGGGACGGAGGAATTGAGTCCCCCACTCTTCAAGTTGATACCCCCACCAAAAGAGGTAGAATAACCAACTAGCTCAATGGTTATTGAAATATGATATTTGAGATTGCTTAATTGTTTGAATGGCGCGATCGCGATAATTAATTATACTATACAAGTACGATTCTTACGTTGGTAGGTAAGTACCTACTGAGTATACTTACGATTTTCGCTATATAATGAAAACGACGAAAATTCGGAATTCCTAACACTTTAAAAAAATATAATATGTAAATGACTTGTTACAATATATCACCTCCATCATTATTTTTGTAGAGTAGGTATGATATAGTATTTTTATTTTTTAAACATTCAGATCCAAATAAAAAAGGCATTCCATGGTAATTACCACGTCCGGAATCGTTCATCTTTACTAGGCAGCTTCGCGAACGCTTTTTTAGTCGCGTTGATGGATGAGCTTTTTTAAGTTTTTAGTATGCGTGGGATCTCTTTACTTTTTCAAGTTCCATTGCAAAATCATTTTTCCTAAATGACGATTTTTTTTATGTAAAATATCTGGAGGCCTAAAGAATTGCTTTTTGTACGCATTGTCGGTGATTGTTGTCAAGTTTCTATAGTTACTTGCTAATTATTACACACCTCAAAAAACTTATATCAAAACCTTTATTTCTATGAATTCTGTCTAACTTTTTCTTTCAAATGTACCATCACCATAACCTTAATGTCCATGTACAATATGAACGTTGAAGCCCCACCCGTTTGGTCAGAATCGGCCCAAATGTCACGAAAATATCACATTACAAATCAAAAAAATGGTAAAAGTACGATATTCATGAGAAATATTTCTTCGATTGTACCCAAAAACGTGGCAGGTCTAAGTTCAGAGATTTCGAAGGTCCCCTCAAATTTTCATCAAGATCGCATATGCCGTTTGCCCGGTAGAGAGCGAACAAACAGGCAAAAAACAAAAAAAAACAGACAAAAAAACACCCCAGCAATTGTTTTCGGGGGTCAGTGAAATTGAAGTCTTTGCTTCGCTCATCCAATAATCGTCAGAGACGCGTTTTTACTCCTCGCCATCTAGATTTTCAAAAAATCTCGCCTTCGGAAAGTGGGCCTCCGGCAGCTGGGGCTACGCCCCAGACCCCCTTGGGGGTTGACTACGCTTCTTAAAGTTTTGACCACACACCACAACAAATAAGGTTCAATAGTACCTGCCTGTCTAACAAAGGGGACTCACCCTGACAGAAAAGGGACCTAGCCCCTCCTCCCCCGTTAGTGCAGGTTGCTCCCCTAGTTAGTGCAGGGTCCTAGCCCCCCTCCCCCCCGTTAGTGCAGGTTGCTCCCCTAGTTAGTGCAGGGTCCTAGCCCCCCTCCCCTCCGTTAGTGCAGGATGCTCCCCCTTGTTAGTGCAGGGTCCTACGCCCCTCCCCCCGTCAAATGTATGGCGCTCGCCTCCCCCCCAGCTTAGTGGTGGGTCCTCTCCTTAGTCCTATTCTGTGCAGTGCAGAGCTGTGTGTGGGTTCGAGCCTCGTCGACCTATATTCCGTGCAATAAATCAGCAGGCAGGCAGGCAGGCACGCACGCACGCACCTCGCTGCGTGCCAGACAGACTGATGATATGTGAGGGCTATTGATCTAAAGAGTGCTCGCCGCCGCCGTCTGTGTTTGGGTTCCCATGCACCGACGGACCACGTGACACCCCGCGCCGCGTCTGGCAACGTCGCCCTCTGTCTCGCCACTCGCCGAACCGGGAGCGAGTCTAGCACTCGAGCCGGCATCAAGCATGAGGTCTGGCCGCCGTCTCCGAATCGTGTGCAAGTGGGGAGCGAACGGAGCCGTCCACAAAAACTCGAGCCGATCATTTTTCTAGTGAACTCGCAGACGCCGGCGATATCGGGCGTATAGTTTTAGATGGCTCTTGCGTCGACGGGTACGACCCCGTACGTCAGTTTGTATTATTCCATAGTGCAACGCGCCGCCTCGCGATATTTTAAGGAATATTATAGGTCCGGTGAGTTATTTTTGTGTGGTGTGTGAGATGAGAATCTGTGGTCCGCTGAGATGCTGGCTGGCTGGCCCGAGTGTCTCCTACGTGTGTCTGTGCCTGCGGCTGGGGTCGCTTAGGCTTCTCCTCGCATGGGCTTTGCACTGTGCTTTATTTTACAGCTTCGGTCATCACTGATAGACTAGTCCTTGTCTGATGAATATGTTTTACCTAAATAATTTTATTCATTGTTTTGCTTATTTGTTTCGTTGATGAATAATAGTTGTGTATGGTAGCCCTAGCTATTATAGGCCTAGTATGCTCGCTATTGTTCTTGCATTTGATTGAAATTGGTACAGCCCTTTAGCCCACCCTGCCTTATCAAGTCTACAGTTTTGTCTGCTTCTAGTTCCTCAACATTCAACTTACAGGATTGAGTTTACCGCCATACAATGTGATAATTCCTTTGTAAACTCTCGTCCAGTACGCTAGTTAGTTTGAATAATGTAAAGTTGTTCGAAACATCGACGCTACTGGTAATGAAAATAGACGTAGTACCGCGAGGCCCGTATGCATTTAGATTAACCTACGACTCTATACTCTACTCTGCCACTGGTCTCGAAGCCGGACCCTTGCCGAAAACATGCGTCGTAGTTTTTAGTGCCTAATCAATATCAATAATATGTTTAGCAACTCGGCATCGTGCGGTGCGCCCGCAAGATCAGTGGTCTACGCCTAGGTGTTTGGCTAGACATAGGCTAGACGGAGTAATTGATTTTGTCATGAACTTCGTTCGCCTCATGTAAAATAGTTCCACATTCCAGACACATGGATGAATACATAAAGAAGGCCCCGCAGTCGCCGTTAATAATTTATCGTGTGATACAAAACGCCTATAATCAATAATGTGTTAAGGTATTTAATACGTTTTAATTGTTTAGCTTGTTTACCTTGGTGATAATGTGATGCGATGACATTAGCAGCGTCCGAAGTTCGTACGGTTCGCGCACAAGTCCGAAGCGTGAGACTCCAAGGGACGCGGGTTCGAATCCCTCAAGACTCGAAGTTTTGTATTTATTCCTCGTCATATCTGGAATGACACAATTTTGCATTAATAGATGGATGCGTTAGGCAACAACTCGTCGTGTTCCTCCTAGGAGGAGTACATATACAAAATTTCTAGGCCTAAGATTTGAATGAATCAATGTCTTATTATTCCCAAAAATTATCGACATATGTTCACTTTTTTGTAATTTAAAATTCAAAACATGTGTGTTATTAAATTAAATTATAATAAGATACGGTACATACTTTGTATAAACAATAACAAATTTGACTTATTGGGTAGGCTCGGGAAATAGTCCCTAGTTTTCTAAGTAAAACTAAACTGCTGTAGGTTTCGTTTGCACGTACGGGTTGATCTTAGTGTCATTGTTTACAATGTTAGTGCAGCTATTCAGTCGCCGATCGTATCATGTAGGGCCTAAGTAGCCTACTTTTACGCGCAAGATAATCAACTTGGTATTATTTTGGTTCTATTTTCACGCTTCAATAGAAAAGTAAATCTATATTTCTCGCAAATGTCACTTTTTTATTTCGGCAGTCTTACCTTGGTGATTTTATGATGCGATGACATTAGCGTGGCGTCCGAAGTTCGTACGGTTCGCGAACAAGTCCGAAGCGTGAGACTCCAAGGGACGCGGGTTCGAATCCCTCAAGACTCGGAGTTTTGTCATTGTTCCTCGTGATAACTGGAATGACACAATTTTGTATTAATAGATGTATGCGTTAGGCAACAACTCGTCATGTTAGTTACGCCAATATTATTTATTAATCAATGGGGTTTATTTATTATCTTGGTTTTAAATTTTAATAAGTTCCTCCTAGGAGCACACAGTATGGGAGTAAGCTACGTACACAGTTTGTGTTCTGCTACCGCTAGGCCTATAGATTTGATTGAATCAATGTCTTATTATTCCCAAAAATTATGGACATAAAATGTGCACTTTTTTGTGTTTTGTAAAATTTAAAACATGTGTGTTATTAATTAAGTTATAAGATAGGTACATACTAAGTAGGCCTATAGCTAAACAATAACAAATATGACTCATTGGGTAGGCTCGGGAAATAGGCCCTAGTTTTCTAAGTAAAACTAAACTAAAAGGCTACCTATGCAGAAGGTTTTGTTTGCACGGAGGGGATCTTAGAGAGGCATTGTTTACTATGTTAGTGCAGCTATTCAGACGGCGATCAATCAACATATTATTTTGGTTCTGTTTTCACGCTCCAATAGAAAAGTAAATCTATATTTCTCGCACATGTCATCATTTTTATTTCGGCAGTCTTGGGGAAGGTCCTATCGAAATGTTAAGTTACTCTGTCAAAAAAAGAACTGTCACGTACTCGATGAATCGTTCCTCTTCAAAAATAGGAACTTACAAGCTTTTCGAAACCAATCCATCAAGTCCGTAACACCAGGCTAATTTCAACATGCCTGTAGGCCTATTTCAGACAGAAAAATATTCCTAATTCCTATAAAATAGTTTATTTTAAGCTACAAGTTAGAAGTTACTGTTGTTGGGAAAGGAACTCGGTCATCCCCAAGACTGCATTTCGTCACAGTTGCTCTACCGACAGTGTTGGCTCGAGCCTTCGCGCTTGACTACGATTCGGGAGGTCCCGGGTTCGAATCCCGTCGTGACCGTTTATCAAAAGTGGGTAGGCCTGCTCTGCCAATATCAAGTAATTAATAAATAATTTATCTAATTAGGCCTACTATTAATTATTAATAAACTAAAAACGAAAGGTAATTTAAAGATAAAACTCGCAGAATGAAAAGCAATGTATAAATAAACGTTCCCTCTTCATGAAACTAGCCTACCGGAGGGTAATCCTGGTTCAGGGAACACGAACAAATACTGTTGGAACAATGGTGGTCAATTTTGTATTGTTCTCAAGTTTTCTTTAGCCACCATCCATCCCCCGGGGATGCCCATAGTGTTACTTTTTAATAGAAGTCAGATAATAGGTACATACTAATAGTCTTCGCTATTAAAGCTCCCTAAAGGTAATAGCCTAATAGGTCTAATAATAATCCTGTTCAAATGTTATCCAAAGAAAATATAGACCTACCTAGCCAATATTTTTTAAGTGCACCTGTGACTGTGACCTAGGTAAAGATAGCCAACAATATACTTTTAAAGTAGGCCTATCCGTCAGATAGCAAAGAGTACATATTATTATTAAGCCTTTATCTGAAAAACTAGATACCGTACTTCAAAATTAAATACCTAGGTACCGGTCGGTACTGGTACAGGTAGCCTAAAGGTAGTTATTCTTATTTTGAAAAATATCGAGGAATAGATACACAAAATAGATAGATACAGTAGTGGAGATGGCAGATACAAGTCGTAAGCGTGCCCCCCTCTACTACAGGTCGTGCCCCCACTTGCAGTCACACTTCAGCCGAGCGATAACAATGTGAGTCAACACGGCCCGCCGACTACTGTGTGTGAAACTTGATAGTGTTATTACGAGCAGTCACACTTCAGCCGAGCGATAACAATGTGAGTCAAGTCAAGACGGCCCGCCGACTACTGTGAATGTGACTCATCCACACGAAGGGCCCAGGGTATCCGATGACATCTTTTGTATCAACCTGACACCTACTAAATTAGTAGGCCTACCACGTCTGTTACCACGTCTGTGATTCGGAAGGTGCAAAGGAATTTTACCAAGGATTTCCTCAGACATTATGCGTATGCTAGGGTTGAGACTTCCGAGCCTCTTTGGACACTCTTTCCTTCCACTACCCGAACACTCCCACCCCATCCCACACAAGCCAGTGTTCTTCAGCAAGGCTCTTCGCAGCACGAGATTTCTTCCTGATTTTAATTCTTTTAGAAAAATATTTGCTAGCGTTGACGCCGTTTCTTGTCAAGAGACTTTTAAAATTCTTCTTTGTGATTTTATGTCCATCTGTTTTTAATTGTAAATATGACACGAATAAACAATTTATCTCTTCAAGAACCCCCCCTCACCCCCCCCCCCACTACAGATCTCATTCCTTCGAAAAGTGTCACAATTTCAAAAGTAGATTATGGCATAGGTCTACCCACTAATTGTTACAAACAAACGGAAATAGGCCTAGTTAATTTGCAAATTAAATGTGCATACTAAATTTTAGTTAAACGGCGAAACAGACCGACAGTGTGCGACTCTGATTCGGGAGGTCTCGGGTTCAGATCCTGTCGAGATGGCAATCCTGACTGAAGATGTTTTCCAGGTTTCCCTCAGTCGTCTTAATCCCTTGTAAATGCAAGGGATTGAATCCTCTTAAACAGCCCTTGGGCATCCCTTCACAAAATATTGTCTTACTAACTCGAATAGGCTTACATATAGTTAGGCCTACCTAGCTAGGCACAGTCTGTGCATTGCACCCTGGGCAGGCGCAGGCCTGAGGCTTCCCACGAAAAATTATTAATTGCAAATAAAAGTGAAGTGGTGTATTTAGTATTATCCTGGTATCTTGGCGTAGCGAGAGCTATGCCCAAGCCTAAACCCATGAACAATCAAACTAAACTTTTGATTTTTGAATGCAATTTAATTTGGTTTATAGCCTATGAATGAATGCTTTTTAATTTCTTGTAGGAAACCTGCCTTGTGCAATTGCATGCCCCGCTTCAGATGTCATAGGCGAACGAGGTTATTTGAATTTGGAACAATTTATCAAGTCAATGTCAAGGGGCTGTTTCAAGAACCCAATCCCAAACCTTGGGGCAGGATGTGGAGGGTATCGAACCCAAAACCTTTCGAATCTGAGTCTTGCGCTTTTGATTTAAACAACTTGGTCGATTAAATTAGGCCTAGGCCTAGTGCTTTAGTCAATGTTTCCATAAAATAGGCAGCTATCATACACAATTTTGACACAGCTGCAGTTACTTTAATAATTTTAAAAAAAAAGCTCCTAGGCCTACCTGAATTATTTACTTTCGAGGAGTGACGAATTAATAGTGTCTGCTGGACCCATAGGCTACAAATACCGACATAGTTGGCTCTAGCGTTGAGCGCGCGACTCTGTTGGAGGTCCCGGATTCAAATCCCGTCGAGACCGGCAATCCTGGCTAAAGATTTTTTCGAAGCTTTCCTCAGCCGTTAATGCGAATGCAATGGCTTGAGTCCTCTAAAATAGCCCTCGGACATCCCTTCACAATTCTCCTAACTCCAATATAAGCCTAGGTCCTACCTAGTTACTAGTTACACACAGGGGGTTACACACAGGGGCGTAGGAATAAGGGGTGCAGTTGCGCCCGGGCCCTGCGATATTGAGGACCCCAGGGGTCTCAGGACCTCAAGGGGGTCCACTGAAAGAGGGGGTCAAGAAAGCCCATTGAGCAGCCTTGCCCTTACACCCATGCATTTGAATTCCTAGCTACGCCACTGGTTAGGTACCTGAAGAGGGGGATAGATTACACCCTGGGCAGGCTTCCCACGAAAAATCATTGTTAAAAAAAAGTACTAGTAGGCTATAGCCTACCACTTTAAGTTATCTACCCTTAGACTTGTATTTTTATTATTGGATATTGCTTTACGTCTCTTATTTATGCAACTTGGCTAATCGAGACGAAGGGAGGGACGTAAGGGATGACGTGGGGGGGACAAGGGGTGGACAGGCCTGTACTGGTCAGAACCAGCCACAAGCGTATGGCGAGGGCAGGGGTTCCCCCACGTCGTGGTCGTCTCCGTCTGTGTCATCATCCGTCCGTGTTGTCATTGTCGTCGCCGTTGGGGAGGTAGTCAAAGGGAAGGGGAAAGTTCCCCGACGACGACCCAGAGCTCGCCATTAGTTTCAGGGAGAAAAACTCCCCTAATAACGGGCCTAACCACGAGACGAGAAGGACGTTGCGAGTTGCAATTTGATGGCCCCTTAGACTTGTAGCTCCATGATTTAACCAAGGGGCAAGGATGCACATTGGATTGCACACTGAACAGTCGATTTTCTTGCGTGTATTTCGAAAATACTTATCAAGTTAACTAAGTACCAGACCGACATGAAGACCTAGCTCAAATGTAACACGCGAGAATTCGGTAGGACGTGGTTTCGTAGCAGCAAACCAGCAAACCTTTAGTGCTGCACTCGAGATGCACATGCAAGCCTAGGCTAGAGTCACCAAGTCAGTGGTCCTGAGGGGGTGGAATAGATGTGAAGCACAAAACCACGTTTGGATTGTGTTACGCTATGTAGTCGAGAACGAATTCATTCAAATTATATTTGAAAATAGAATCAACAAGTTACCTGTTAAGAGCCCTAGAGGTCCAAGGTCTAGCCTAGGCCTAGGTAACAAAGGGTGCAATTGCAATCCGAACACCGATGCTTCACACTCGCCGCAGCTTCTCTTTTCACTTGTATTATTACGAAAACACATCGCTTCCACTTCTGACACGAAACAATCGCGGTATTTGTTTAAAACTGTTAACCGGGTGAGTAATGTGACACCCTAAAAATTAGGCATACGACTTTTTTTAGTGACGTCACGTTTTGGACCGGAAGTCGTTGGGAATTTTTTATTTTCCCGTTTTTGGAACAGTCGAATCGCTTAGTCGAATCGAATTTCGGAAGACTCGATAGATCGATCGGTTGATAAATAGATAGATAAGTCGTTAATAAATAATTATATTATCGTTAATTAATGATATTAATAATATCATATAAATATCATTTATATTATATTTTAATCAAATAATAAATAGCGCGTTTGTAGATTCATCACTCACAACACTTCAACTTCACAGCGAATAAAAATGTTCACGTTATGAAATCAAAAACCAGGTCGACTTTGTATCGACTAATCGATTATTATACTATCGATAGGGACTATCGACTCGGACGACCGACCAACCCAAACCGTCAAACAGCGGCGAAAATTTGCTTAAATTCAGAATTGTGTATCAGGCTCGCAGAAGTTTACGAGAGGGCATGCGACCACAGAACGGTCGACTTTGTATCGACTAATCGATATACACTATCGATTATTAAGAGACTATCGACTAATCGATATACACTGTCGATTATTAAGGGTCTATCGACTAATCGATATACCCTATCGATTATTAAGGACTATCGACTCAGACGGCCGACCAAACCGTACGTACAGCGGCGAAAATTTGCTTAAATTCAGAATTGTGTATCAGGCAAGCAGAAGTTTACGAGAGGGCATGCGATCACAAAACGGTCGACTTTGTATCGACTAATCGATATAGGCCTACACTATATTACATCCAGACGGCGGTGGTACTTTTCTACTTGTCGAAAAATATTTTTGACATTTTGAATACTAACCTCTAGGTAGCCTAGTTTGCTTTTCTGAAAACTTGTTTTTGAGCTACTTTTACTATTATATTATTAAAACGTGGGTATTTTAATCACTTTGAATACATTGATATTTTCATAATACCGGTACCAGTATATTATTAGGCCTATATTATTAGTTTTTTTTTTAATCTCCCCCTCATGTTGTTGAAATCTGCCCCCTCTTCACTTCCTACTCAAATTTAAAGTGGGGCCTTGGGGATTTAGTGTTTTTATGTTATTTTGGCTAAAAGTTTGTAAAGAGATGTTTTTTAAACTTGCTTTAGTAATTTTGATGTCAGCTTTTAGACAGTGTTGTTTAGAGAAAATATTTGTGTAACTAGTCAGTCTTGTGGTTAGCATCTCTGCTTCCAATTCCGAAGGACTGGGGTTCGATACCCGCTAAAGAAAGAAGTTTTTTAACTTCTGATTTGGACTTTGGTCCATCAGTTCTTGTCTTAGGAATTTGTGATTTTGGAGCCATGCTAGCAACAAGGCACATAATAAATTTAAAGTTCTGAATCGGCCTTGTTGATTCTGGCGTTGATCTGCACTGTCCATACCTCTGATTGCTATATTTCCTATTAAAAAATATTGATCTTTGGTGGGTTAGGCCTATTGCTCACTCGTCGATTGCGTCTGGGCCTACAAGGTTGGTTTGGTCGCTTTGGTTTAATGTCCCCCACTGAAAATCAGTTGCCTATGACTGAGTGGGTAGACTCTAAAATACGATTTTTTTTATTATTATTTTTTTTTTATTAAAAAATAGTCAATTCATAGGCTACTCATTAGCTTGAACTACAAATTGGAGAGTTAGGATACCGGTAGTCAAGAGTCAAGACCCCAGACACAGGAAACGAGAGTTGGCCTATAGGTCTACGGGCTGACCACCAAGCCCTTTTGTAGAAAGTCTACCAAATTGACGATCGACAAAATTAAAGTTATGTGTAAATTATAGGTGAGACAGAATGAATACAATTTTATCTTTCTTACTTGCTCCATATTCATGGCAAATATGAGTTGCAATTCAAGATTTAGAAACAAAGTGCCCTAGAAGGATGGCAGAATTGATACAGAGTAGTAGGTTTGTGTAGAGGTCTACTATAGGCTCTGTACAGCTACAGATCTCATGGCTAAGAGTAAGACTACTCACATTATTATCGAAACCATCAAATATGTAATTTACGGTACCTAAATGGACAAGCATAAATGATGATTGTTTGGCTAACTGATGGGACCCACGTCTTGGAGACTAGAACACTTTGACTGTGAGAATGTGAGTTCAAATTATCATTAAATACTGTGATTCTTCTTCTGCAGGCTAACTCTAGAAAGCGCTTACGTGTATATGAAGGCGGAGTGACGCAAACATTTTGAAAACACTTTCTGCCCGGTTGGTTTCTGTAAACGGTGATGATTCCAAGTGGACATGGCTATAAATTTCTCTGCATCGTTTGCGGCTTGCTTAGCTGCAGGCCTGAAGGTTCCCCGACAAATAATGTACTGCATTGCCCAGGGTAAGGATAACTCAGCAGAATCTTTTTGACAATGATTTGCGTCACAAACTATGGATTTGCGTAGGCTGGTGTTTTTCCTGGTGCAGTTTGCACTAGGGAATAACACCGTGGAGTCTGAATTCTGGTGGAGTTGAGTTTTTCTAAGCATGGCTTTTAGACTGTGATTGGATTTTGTTTAGTTCTGCATGTTTATTATTTTAAAAATTTGGTTAATATTCTAACCCCAGGTAAATAATGATTATAAAATGCATAATTTTCTTAACAATACCTACCTACCTTGAAACTATTCTTTTAATGAATTGAATGCATTGTTGACTTTGCTTTTCAGCTTGATAATGACTTGTATCCTAAGTAGCTTTGGTACTACCCGGGAAGGGCATAAAATATATAAAATGCTTTGCATGAGCATGCAAGTTGTGTGGCCCTCCCGCTTCTCGGAGAACGGCTTATGTCTGAATGAAGGGTGTGTGCTCACCCACCCTCTAACAAAACATGCTACACCAACCTGATTCTACCTGCACCAGTGCACCTATAACTAATTAATAACACTTGCTCTGCTACCTGTGTGTCGGTCGAGTCATTAGTCTTCGGGTCTGTAGGACGACTCCAACTAAGATTGCCTGCCGGACTCTCCTGTCTAGCTACTAAAATTACTTGCACTTCTGACAACAGTGTGGAAGGATTTTTCTATTTATTTATTTATCTATTATTTATCTAATGGGCCTATTATCCTATTCAGGAATAAAAACTTATTTACAACGGAGAAAATTTACAAAATTAAGAAACAAGTTTTTTATGAACAAAAATGTTGTGTGCTCAGTCAGGACATACCAATTTAATTTGTACTATCATATCATAATATTTTATTAGTTCATAATTTATTAAGCTTTTACACCTCTCAAAACAACAATAGTCTTGAACCTACCTAGTTATGATTCATTTGGTAGCTGATCAGATTTATTTACCTCAAACCATAGCTACATCACATGCTACAAAACGTGTTAAATGTTTTTTAATCCGAAAATATTTGGAAAGGATTAGGTGCAAGTTTAAAAGCAGACTGTCAAAAACTCGTAGGCCTACCAAATCAAAGTCTACAGCCTCCACACTTCAAACAAGGTTCATTTTTTGTTTCAAAGCTATGTGACTATTTTTAGCCCAAGTGTTGTTAAAGTCATAGACACACTTTTGGCACTGGCCACTAATATTGTCAACTCGTATGTGCCGAGGATAAAATAAATTACCATAACATTACTTTTGGCTCGTCATTTATTTTCATGGCCACTGTTTCACATTTTGGTAAGTTCATTTTATACCAAGCATCTGAAACGTATACCAGCACATCTTATCATCTCCTCCCTACGGGATCCCATCTACAAAATATGGAAAAATGTGTATTCTTATTTCTTAAATTCCTCAGGTAGCTCTTAGTTGGGTAGATCCTTAGTCGGTCATGAACTCAGAAAAGTTAATTTAAATTTTGATTTAGCTATCTTGGGTGAAAAAAAAAAACATTTTCGGAGTTAGAAAATAGATTTTGAGATGAGTAAATATTAAATAACGACTAGCTCAAGAACAGTGTTTCAAATTGGGAATAACAATCAAATGTTTGTGTACAGTTCGTCCCCGGCTGGTGCCATAATTCAAGGCTTATTCAGAATCAGAACTTTCTTTCTTATGATGAGTACAATAAACAAGCCCTGCTAGATTGTTCTTAGTGAACCTTAATGTGTTGTAGACTCTGGAGCTCCATACGTGATCTATAAAGACGGCATGGATCGGCCCCAGGGTCAGATTCCCAGCCAGTGGGGTCCGGGGGTCCCCCAAGAGGGTCCGGGGGGATACCCCTCTCAGCAACAGGGATCCTCTTCTTCCGGCAGCCCCCAGCAGGCGCTCGGTCCCCCTGGGTCGGAATCAGACCCACAGCAACAGGTAAGCGATGTCTCATCGTCTTGGTCGAACAATTTTTTTTTACTCTGATGAATTTTATAATAATTAGTTTTGAAAAAGAAACAGAAATAGGCCTAATAACAAAAATAATAAAATTGTTTAATGCCAGATGGTGCTGTCACTGTTGTTCTGGCATTTAAAGACTGGCTAATTTTGAAAACAATCTTTTGCTTTGGTCACGAGTCAACTCCCAAGTAGTGGCAATTTTTTAAACCTCCAAAAATATTGATTCGTATTGGAATCGATTTACTTGTCCATCCCTACTGTACGTGTCCAATCTTACATATATCAGATGGATCATTGGTTACAAAGCACTAGTTAATCACTTGTAAGAACTAATGAAGAAAGGGAAGAACTAAGAAGGAAGGTACAGATCTAACAACACCGTAAAACCCTGGCAAAAACGGACTAGTCCAAGTGATTGAGTGTAGGCCTACATACTCATGTTCCCCGAGTGGTGGAAAGAGAAAAGTAGATACGACTGGTGAGGTCATAGGATTGATCTCGCGACCATAAGCCGGCGGTCTCATTGGGGAGAAGTGTACCGACAAGAATTGAGCCATACGGTGCCCATAGGGATCCACGCGCATGTAATTGTACGGGCTACAATGGTGTTGGTACATATTTAGGCCCCTTCTCTATACTTGATAGATAGGGGCATCCGTAGAAATGCAATTGTTTGATAAATTTTTTTAAGGTAGGCCTACTTATGAATAGTCGTCTTACTAAAGGTGTGCTGAAAAACAAAAATGTACTCAATAATACATGCATTACGACTTTTAAAAGTAGCTTTATTTTTTGTCACACAAAACATACAATTTCTTTAACATAGTATAAATATAAACATTGAACAACAATAAAAATGCCAAGGTTTAATCATCTTCTGCCTAGCCAGTATATCAATACTCTACAAATATAAATACTTTACATAACTAATTATTACCAGATATGGTACCTAACAAGATTCAGATTCAGATGTGCTTTTATTCTCAAATATAAGTTTGTTACATATTTATAAGTAGGTAGTAGACATTTAGGCCTATTAAATATTCATTTGAGAAGCCCACAAAGTCTAGGTAGACTTGAGTGTCGGCCATTATCTCTAAAAATAGAAAATTTTGGTAGGTAGCAAGATAACGGGGTGTGTACACAAGACATTCATTTTAGTACATCCAACATAAACTAACCTTTTAGATACAGTGACATTTTATTATAGGGAGTGTTTAGTGAGCTTATGATTTATGAAATATAAGATAGGCTAATATAAAATGTATTTTTAAGCCATGTTGTAGGAACTTGCACCATAATGACACCAAACAGCTTGGTCTATTGTTGTGACAATGACTGACTAGGCCTAGATAATGAGAGAACACAATTTAAAATACTCGGTACCGGGCACCTACTTAATTTAATTTCTGAATTGTATAGGCTACTATGACCAATTTCTGACTAATTGAATCAACAAATAAGATACTTCCTGGCTGTATAAAGTAGTTTTTTTGCTAAAATTGTTAAAGTCTATGGCTAAAATAATATAATAACAATTGTTTTAATTCACAGTTTATTTGTTCTTCATGAGTTTTATTCAATATTCAGGTTTTGCGTAATTATTTTAAAAGCTAGGCCTACCTCTTTGAATGAATAACTATGTTAGGCCTATACTTATTATTTTTAGGCTATTCACTTTCTTCACTGGGGTCAACATGTACAATGTGCCTGTCAAAGTGAATGAAGATATTCTATTCTATTCTACATAAGTCATAACTCACGTTCTGATTGTCTGTGCAGATGACCTCACCCGTGCCGTCTCCTTACGCCCCCTCGCAACAAGGGGAACCACCCCAGAGCCACGGGGGCGAGGAAGACCCCAACATCCAGCAACACTCGCCGCCCGAGCCCGACCGTAGCCAGTGTTTCCCCCCCAGCCAAGACATGGGCGGCCAGGGGGCGTATTACGCCGCCCGCAACCACCAACACATGCTTTCGCCGGGCGGCTTCTCTGCGCTTCACTATCTCAAACAGCCGGGAGTGATGCTCACTTCACTCGGCCCGATGGAGGGAGGGGTACAGAACGGCGGGGGGGACTACGCCCCTTCGACCCCTCTCCCAGACATCGTGCAGGCACAGCAACAAAACGGCAATAAATCCCCTAACAAGAACGGCGAGCTACGTCTCTTCAAGTGTCTGACGTGCGGCAAGGACTTCAAACAGAAGTCCACCCTTCTGCAGCACGAGCGAATCCACACCGACAGTCGGCCGTACGGCTGCCCCGAGTGCGGGAAGCGCTTCCGACAGCAGTCGCACCTGACCCAGCACCTGCGCATTCACGCCAACGAGAAGCCGTACGCGTGCGTGTACTGCGAGCGCACGTTCCGTCAGCGCGCGATACTCAACCAACACCTGCGCATCCATTCCGGTGAGAAGCCCTACCAATGCCCAGAGTGCGGGAAACACTTCCGACAGAAGGCGATCCTCAACCAACACGTCCGCACACACCAAGGCGAGCACATCCATCCTCATAAGTTGTCTCGCCCATCTCTGTCCACGGCGACAGAGGTGGGCCTCGCTGGCTCCACCATGCTAAGCGATATTTGCCAACAGAGTCTAGTTGTGGGTGAAGACTCTGTTTGTTTGGATAGTCCTAGGGGTAGAGCAGAGGGGTGGGACAAGTTTAGGGTTGACTCGATGCTCTTCAAGATAACTCAAAGTCCGAGTCTCCTTCCATTGTTAGATGTAAAAGAGAGGACAATAAAGACTGAAACACCCGACCCAGAGCTCGAATAGCTTTACGAGGGACGGGAGTTTGAGATTAGGGTGCCCTTAAAGTAAACCTCCCAGTGTAAGGTAGTATCATCTCATCTAGCTATAGTCTTTGAATATAGATGTTGTTAACTCGATAGTGGATGGATGCCAAACCATACAACTCGGAGCACTAGCTTCACACCTGGCTAAGACCATCCAAGACACAACAGGTCTAGCACCACAGTGCTTATAATTCCTGAAATTTAACAGTTAATCCACTACTAGATTTCAAAGTAAGCCTCGAAGGTACTTCTTCAAATATAACAACCTACCGGTACCGTATAGCCTACATATCCCGATCTTGATTTGTTTCCATTAATTGAACCAATGGTACTCAAACTGCAATCCGGGGGCCAGTTGTCACCCTCTAGAGCTTTTTTATTTTTATGATTTCTTTCTTGGGATATTTTGTAGCATATTCCTTTTGCAAAGTCATGAAGGAAGTAAATGTTTGTTGAATATTATTATGAAGGTAAAATGGAGCATAGGATGTTGCTTCTCCAGCGAGCATTCTCACCCCGTGATAACTGGGGCTACAGATCGAAATTGGGATTGGGAAAGAGAAACAACCTCAATGTCGTTGTATTAGCAGTGAGAGCGTCATGCCTACACTTTACAGTTTCAAGTAGCTGGTCCAGAGTTTTTATTATTTTGCTAAAATGGCTGATGTGTTTGTGTAAGACAGAAAAGTTACAAGATAAACGAATATTTTGTTTTTTTCAAAATGATGTTTCATAATAGTGAGCTAATTTTAAGCTTAAACACTATGATTTAGGAAGGAATCACTCACTGCAACACCTTCCTTTAGGTTAAGTTTTCTAGGGGATCTGTCACTCGGAAGGAAAAATTAATGTGCTGCCTTGAAAGACAAAATGTCTCTTCTCCCCCCCCCCCCCATCTCTTTAGCAATAGTTGTATTTAATTTCTACGGCCCAGTAGTAGGCTTCATGAGTTTACAAAAAGTTTGAGTACCACTGATAGTGACGGAAAATAAATTTTCTCCAACTAGGTACAGGTTCTTGAAATATGGCAGGGTAGACCTATTGAAAAGTACCTACGTGCAATGCAATGTGTGACTCGGAGCATGGTTGGGTCGCGCGCGTCTCTTCCTGCTTCCAGTGGAGACGACTGTGGGTTTGATCGCGGTGAAACTGACGGAGACATCTTTTATTTGCTGCATTTCCTCCCTTAGCTTTGATATTACTTGATCAGCAATTCATTTGTTGTTATATAATGGGAAATCAAATAACTACTACCAGCCATTGTGTATTATGTTGAAATGTGGATTCCAATGATTCATGTGGCCACCAATAAAGCATCAAAGAAAACCCAACATACAATCCCATGCAGCTAACTTCGACCCCATTTCAAATCGAACCAGACTTGTCAACGATCTTACGTGTTGGCTGGAAGCATCCATTGTACACCCGGCTTCAGAAGTAAATCAAGGGGTCTCGTTGTATCTCCCTTGATTTACTTCTGATGCCGGGTTGTAGGCCTACATGTTTGTAGTTGAAACACTAGTGTGTTCTCTTCAAAGAATGACTATTTTCAGCATGTCATCATGTAAATACCACGTACACTACTTCTGTGCACTTGTAGTTTATATACAATCATAGTAGGCCTACTGGAAACAATGCCTCAGTTATTTCTCAATAATGGTAGCCTAATAGAAGTTATGGGTACCATCACACACTCAAACGCTCAGAAGCGAAGTTGCTTTGCTGTTGATTTAGTTGTTTTAAATGGGTATGGACTATGAAGGCACAAAAAGACCTTGCCAATCTAGTGTGGATAGTTAGTACAGATTGTCGAGACGATCGGATGGTAACCTCCATCCAGATTAACGTTACCAGTGTAGGAGCCCCACTATCGGTTGTACTCTCTGGACCATTAGTTTATCCAATCATAACTTCTTCACCTACGATATTAGTTACCTATGTACGGTTTAACCCAAGTCGTGTTTCTCAAGCGTCCTGTGAGTTTCTCCCCAGCACAATGCTGTCAATCAGCATACTACCTACATATTGTTTAACTCTGCATATCCTAATCCATCACTTCTTGAAACATTTATCCAGTAGACAATATTTACTTGTACTGTACATTTAATATTTAATTTAGAACTTAATTTAACTTTTTGTACTTGAGTCAAATTAGCAATTAATGTATCAATCAGGTATAATAATTAATTTATCACCCAGATTATAAATGGCAACTTTATTATGGCTATCTGTCTCACGTAGTAGCGTAATAAGATGAATTCAGCAATATTCCATTACTGACCAATAGACATTAGGAGCAAAAGCTCATTTTGGTGATGAATGAATCTGCATCAAAACACAAGGGTTAATCAAAGATTAAAATAATATTGTTGGATACTTGAGGAAAAGAAATGTCCTCAGTAATTATTATGTATGATACTTGATGGTTTATTTAGTTTAGAAGAAATAGTACGATAACTGCTAACTAGCATCATTTTGCGGTTTCATGACTTAAAAAGATTTACTCAAGTGACGTAATCCCGAGCGCTGTAGCCGTCTTGTTCGACACCACTCTGTGTTACGCATTCAGATAATTTCCGACACTAACAAGTGAGACTGTGTTCGTACGTCATGTTTCCCCATTAACGATATCGTCACCTGGTACATTTCTAACCTAGTACGTAGCTCAAACTATTCATGTTGCAAATCATTCTATCTTATTAAAACCACGCGGAGCGAATGCTTGGCTACTATTGTAATGTAAGAGTGCCTACAATTTGACTTGTAGGTCTATATTGCTAGAGTCAATCGATACAGGACTTTAAACTTTAAAGCTTGATTTGCTTCATACAATCCTCTTTCTATAGAATAATGCCTGAATTAAGAAACAGTCCGAGCTGCATAGATTGTTGAGAAAGCCGTGGGTATCATTTAATTTTTTTTCCATTTCGTACACGTAAGAATAATTTTGTATTGCTTTATAGTTGAACACATCTGCGTCCCGTGAATGTGTGAGATTAGATTGTTTTTATCCGTACGGGGCTCAGTTGAAAGCACCGCAGGGCAGAGCACTACCAGCCATTTGAACAACCCAAGATGTGACTGCAATTTCCTATCACAACTCCTTTAAAAACTACCGTATCAAATTTATTGTCATACTGTAGAAGGCAATACAAATGGCAATTGCAAACCAATTTATCTCTGCAAGGTTGAAAACTATTATTTTGCTTCAGTTCGAAAATTTTTAAGTAGGCTGATTGGAGTGGGGGTTAGTAGCCTACGTGATTCATGCTGGCAAGTTAGTCAGGGAACACAACTTGGGGGAATTCCATGACGGACTAGTACTCCTGGTCTCAACTGAGCCGCGGACGTCCTGTAACGAATGTTTCCTAAACCGTGTCTCTATGTTTGGTTGTGCGTTGTGTTGCCCTCTAGACGTGAGCCCCCATCTGGTGTTCAAGAACGGAATGACCCCGACTCTCTGGCCGCAAGACGTGCCGTATCCAGGCGACGTCGATAAGGAAGACGGCGCCTCGACCTTCGGAGACTCGGGGTCGGATCCGCGCTCCCAGTGCTTCTCCCCCGACAACGCCGGCAACATGCAGCAATACCCGGCCTACTTCAAGGACGGCAAGGGGATGAACCACACGGTGTTCAGCAATGGGGGAGGCTTCCAGATGCAGTTCAAGGCCAAGGGTTGTCTGCCCGGACGTGATCCAGCACGGGCGAAGCGCCGGCATGCCGCTCTACGTTCGCTGCCCCATCTGCCAGAAGGAGTTCAAGCAGAAGTCGACGCTGTTACAGCACGGGTGCATCCACATAGAGTCCCGGCCGTATCCCTGCCCGGAGTGCGGGAAGCGCTTCCGACAGCAGTCGCATCTCACGCAGCACTTGCGCATACACACCAACGAGAAGCCATACGGTTGCGTGTACTGCGGGCGGAACTTCCGCCAGCGCACCATACTCAACCAGCACCTGCGCATTCACACGGGCGAGAAGCCTTACAAGTGTGGCCAGTGCGGGAAGGACTTCCGACAGAAGGCCATACTGGACCAGCACACTCGCACCCACCAAGGCGACCGGCCGTTCTGCTGCCCCATGCCCAACTGTCGGCGCCGCTTTGCCACGGAACCCGAGGTCAAGAAACACATCGACAACCACATGAACCCCCACTCGGCCAAGGTGCGGCGCAACAGTGACTCGAAGCAGCAGCAGCTCAGGGGTATCCAGCCCACCGCGGTGATCAAGCCGGAGCTCTACTTCCCCCAGTGCTACGGCCCGGGCGCGTTCAGCCACCAGGGGGCCCAGTTCCCCAACCCGAACACCGTCGAGTTCAAGCCCCCGGGTAGCAACCCCCACACCCTCGAGTTCAAGGGAAGCAACCCTCACACCCTAGAGTTCAAGCCCCCGGGAAGCAACAACCCCCACACCCTCGAGTTCAAGCCGCCCATTCTACCCCCCCAGCAAGCCCAGCCGTTGGCCTTGGCCTCGCCCACCGCCTGGCCAATCAACGCAAAGTCTTAACAATCACAGTTCGGCGTGAATCTCGGCTGTAACGAAGAGAGTCAACATTGCACGATGAAGGAGGATAGACTCGATTAAGAAGGCTTGGGACGAGTTTACTATCCTAGAGAACTTGGCAACAATTGATCTTTATGAAAGTTTTAAGGTGGGATGAAAGTTGCTGCAATATGTGGAGAAGTTGTTAAAAAAAAGGTTCATTCTCAAGTAATAAAAAAAACACAATTTGTAAATCAGTCAAATTGACTGAATAGTATGTGATAGAAAATCCTCAAGATTTTAAATTGATAAGCACTTTTAAAGAAAGATTAAATATATATGTACATAGTATTAATATTTTAGTGTCTTGACAGGAGGTAATCGGTCACATGCACTAGTATATACACACAAAGTTGGGATTGCAGTAAGTTTTTTAAACGTGAATACTGAATAGTGAATCTCTTTGTCCGTGGTTTACACATGGTGCTGTTTGTGTCCAGGAACAAAACGCTGTACGCGGCGTTTTGTTCAACGATGATGTGGCGAGTTACGTAGTTGGACATAATAAAATGCAATCATGGCAATATTTATCTTTCAAATCATGAAATGAAAGTAATTTTTTATTGTTAACGGTTTGATCTCTTTTTGGATGGCTCTGTTTTGGACGGCCCTCGAGATTCAAAGTAATGCACGTATTCGTACGTAAGATCACGTCGATTGATATTTAATAACAATCGCAGAATGTTCAAATAGGACGTGGCAAAACAAAATGTGTTGAACGATGTAATACAGGGTTCCGGCTTTAATGATAGGCAAATTATTCAAGAAAGATACGTCGCAATAGTTTTAACAATGCATACCATTTATTTTGTACATTTGAATGTACCCTAGGTTTAGATTTATACGTACCTAACGTACCATGTTAGTTTCCCGTTAGTATTAACTCTGCAGCCATTGTTTCGGGAGTTGGATGAATGTGCATTGCCTTTTGGCTTCTTGATTTAATATTTCTTTTCTTTGCTTTTAATTACTTGGGCCTTTCTTGCAATGTTTTTGTAGTGCAATAATGTTTATGAGCTTTAGTTAGATAGTGACCTGATTAAAATTACTTGGCCTTATTGAAATATTTAGGTTATTTGTAGCAAAAATTCATTCCAAATATGGATAATCTTGTGCAATAATGTTTTGGTTGAGTTTGTGTTTGGCATGTTTGATGTTTCTATTGATGCTGATTGTCTGAGTTAGACTTTATGTTTCGAGTGTCTTACTAACCTAACCCGGCTGTGGAGTTGTGGTCTCGAGTGCGTCACTTTGTACTCGCGGCAGTAGATGCTTTACGTAGTCAAGTCTGCCCACTCAAACGGTGCCCCGCCTTCAACCTTGCGTGTTGAGCTCAACTGTTTTACATCTTTTTAAATACTTATCGCTAATGTAAACCTATACGTTTACGCTGCACTAAATGTTAGTCGATTGATTATATTTAATACAATCCACAAATTAAAAGTCCGAAGGAGTCTTTAATTTCACTATCGTACTAAATATAATGTACTGAACCTTGTCTTAGGGCGGGGCTACGTTTGACCGGCAAACTTCAACCTTCTCAGACTGCTGTTTTTGTAAACATTGTATTTTTAACTATTTTTAACCATTTAATTGGAAACGGCGGCACAACCTAGCTGTGTTTTTTGCTTGTAAATATTCGTAGATACCTACTTACTACACGGCTCCTCGAGTGCGTGTTTTGTATTAAGAATACAATCCCTGGATTGTGCAATCAGATTTTGTCTTGTCACATACAGACATCTAAACTACGAGTACTTTTACAGCTAGCTAGTTCTCAATGTAGTTGAGCAGTCTAACTTGACAGCTTTTTGGGATTAAAATTAAAATGCATTTTAAAAATTTGAATTTTCCTACTCAGTGGAACGCGAGATTATTTGAATGGGAAACACAGTTTGTGACAATCCGCCGCAGCTCTCTATATTTCGTCCATGTGTTACTGTTTCTAGTGTATGTTTTTTAATCTATGAAAATAATATTAAGCAAATATGGTTATTTCCATGTATATATACATACATAATATCTATACGTATACGGCGTCCGTTGCTGTCGGCAGTTCCCAGACCAAATCGGACTGATAGCGCTCTGTGATAGTTACCCCCGTATTGCCGTGGGATCGTAGTTAAAACATGTATCGGTGCTGATGAATCGTGTATAAATATGTACGTACAATGATACGTTGACTAGACACATTTTTCAAAATTTCTTTTTTAGTGAGATTTGAATACTTTTAGGTATGTTGTTGAATGAAAATGGAGCTTGTAGGTTTGGGCTCGAAGAGTTAATGGGTGTGCGCAAGGCTGTTATTTGATAGATATACATCTTAGCACAAGTTATTTAGCTACTACTAATAAAAATAAAACAAGACAAGAAAAAATGTTATATAAAAGAAGTTTGGGAACTGCTGATATTAAACGGATCCAAGCTATCTTTTAATAAACTCTGCGTGTTGATGATTCCAAATTCATCCATTCACGTAAGACTTGTAACTCTTGACTTACTAGTAGTGATTTTTGTTTTGCCAAATGATACTCATTGTTTGTATTTGTATTCCTTTTGGAGAGTCCGTTTGTCTCGCATGTTTTTCACCTCATTTTGTCGCTCGACACGTTGTTAAAATAACTAACAGTTGAATGCCATTGGTTTTATGAGCCCATGTCCTTACTTTCGTAATGTTCCTAGACACTGTTGGACTGATGTTAACAGTTCAACACAAGTTCCTCAAGGTGAAAAATAATATTTTCAACAATTATATGAGCGTTAACAGGAAATATGGCAGTTTATAAACTAATGCGTGCGCCACTCATGACAGTGAGATGTTAAAAGTTTAGAGATTGTGTAGGACTGAGGAAACTTGACGTATTTTCCATTTCTTCATTGTCCAAACACAAACAGAAATACTACTTTCAAATGTTTTAATTTCCTTGCAGATGTCAACTACCGTACTAAATAATGTCCTGTTTGTTAACTTTGATAATAGAACTTCTTAATCTCTCCTCAGTGTTTTGTGTTTCCGATCAATCATTCAATCGTTCAATAAATAAACATTACAGGGACTTTGTCCGTATATCGGATCGATGTTGAGTTTGACATTTGCGGACGTTTTTTAATCGCAGTACTGTTTATACTCGACGTCATCGAAATCGTTTCTAGATTTTATATTGTAACATGTAACGGGTTGGTTTTGCAAAGCTGGGACTTGGACCTTTGTTAATTGTAGTCACTGCAAATGAAATTAACTACAAGAAAGGACAATATTAGGTGTCGATGTTTTGGACTAAATTAAAAAATTTCATCTACTCTAATTGTCGTCATTAAATTCCGTCATACTATGTCCTTAATAAAAAATTAAATTTGAAATTGTGTAATCGTGTGCATTCATCGTCCCACCTTTGCAAGTGTCGAACCCACTCTGCAATAGAATTTAATTCTCCGTTTACGTGCGATATTTCCTTTTGACCGTGTGTTTAACAAAATATGTAGCCTACCTCCCAAACTAACGGATTTGAGGCCGATAACCAGTATTCTCTCATCTTGCCAATGTTGTGTGACTTTTATTTCACAATCGACAACTACTTGGTTCACAGCTCAAAAGAAGCATTCTGAATCTACAGTGTTGATTTTAAATATAATTATTATGTTATATGTACTATATTACAATTTACAATACACTTTATTTTTAAACACATCACAATGTTACAAGTATTTGCTCAAAGTACAAATACTAAACAATTCAGTACATAATTATGTTAAAGAATAATCCTGTTACGTTTACGTACTATTATTACTACATTATCGTCTCTCTTTAACACCCGTATTGTACTGATCGACAAGACATTTTTGTACAGTTGTGCGATGTGAGGTACAAGTGGCCAAGGGTGGAAGGAATTAAGAGCCGCACAGTTTTTTGTGTGTGCAAAGTGAGACGACCTTCAGCAAACATTGTATACAAACAATATATTATATATACGTAAATCTTCACAATCATTTACACCAGCTGCAGTGCTAAACGTTCCTACGAAGGGGGTCGGTTGGTCGTGGGGTGAAACCTTATTTTTTTACACTCGGAACCTGGATCGCACGGACAGCGTACAAACAACACGAGAAGAAGAGCGGACATCTTTTACCGTGTAAAACGATTTCGCTAAATGTGAATTGGATCTCTTGGCAACATGGTCAAATTTACCGTCTATGTTGTTTGTTTTCAAATTAAGTCGCAGCTCATGTCTTGATGGTTTTGACTTTTTATCTAAATGCAAGTTGCAAGAAACCTGTTTTAATCATTTTAACAGCTTTAATGAAACATGTATTTTCATGTCAAGTGTTATAAAATAAACTTCTCAATATTTCTCTAAATGGAAATACATAATATTTGGTTCCCTCTATCAACTGACTTTTCTCAGTTTTCTGCAATGTTTTGTTTTACCCCAGGCTGATTTTTTTAAATAAACAATATTGAAGACTTGTAAACCAAGCCTTACCGGTACACATTTCTTTCCTTCAACTCCTCTGGTGCAGATGAATCCCAATGCTACTTGGTCACCCGGATGCACGTGACATAATATTTGGACAAGCTATTTCAGAAAATGTGCAATTCAATCATATTTGCATTAGCTATTATTGTGTGCATCCCTCCTACTTCAACCTCTCCATGCTACTCACAGCTACACTCAGCTTGTGGCTTCACTTTCACTCGTGAATTTATTCAACTAGGACAAACGGGGATTTGGGATATGGACCCTCATATAGTTACTTGTAAGGTAGTGGTCGTTGTGCACCGTGAAAGTGAAATACGGTAAGAAATAAAAAATAATCATTAATTTTTCTTGTCAGAGCTAAAAGCATTTGCATTTTGTTATACTGTACAGTGTAAATAGTAGGTACGTACCTACTACTACAAAATCCTTGTTCAAGTTCATCACATAAGATCCAAAATTTCATTGTAATTATTTAGTATGTTCTTTCTTTGATAAAAAGACTATTTTTTAACTTCAGGATACATTACTGAAGTGCTACTTATTTTTAGAACAAACAGAATGGCAAAATTTTTAACAAATGCGCTGAACAACTATATTTTGACTGTACCGATTGACGTGTACTGTTGGGAAGACAATCTCAGATGTGTGGCAATTTACCAACAAACAATAATATGTCAATATAATGAATATATATATATATATATATGTTTTTGGATATTTTCGTGGCCGATATGAATTAATGAACTAGTTTTTTTCGGTTATAATGCCACGTTTATTCACATCAGGCCAACGTTTCGATGAAATTTCACTCATCTTCTTCAGGGCCAATACAAATTAATATATAAAAAACGAAAACTACATTACATTGATAAATTCAGAACAAAACTACGCCCCAGTTATAAATTCAGAACAAAACTATGCAAGTAAATACATCGACAGTCAGAGTGACAAGATCCATGACGAAAAGCAATATGAATGACATGTAGTGACTTTCTTCTTTCTTTGCAACGTCAAGCTTTGCAGTGATTCTTTGAGTTGTTTTAATTTGCCATATGTGCAGTGATTTCTATTGTTTATATTTTGTTGTATTTTGTTTTCCCAGTTTTGTTCTGAATTTATCAATGTAATGTAGTTTTCGTTTTTTATATATTAATTTGTATTGGCCCTGAAGAAGATGAGTGAAATTTCATCGAAACGTTGGCCTGATGTGAATAAACGTGGCATTATAAATTTATAACCGAAAAACCTAGTTCATTAATATATATATATATATATATATATATATATATATATATATATATATAGATTATAGATGATGCCACATGCATAAGAACTTAAGAAGACTTAAATTACTTTTTAAAAAAGGATGTAAAAAAATATTTGTATTTAGAATAGGCCTACCCACTCAGTCACAAAGTAAATTGTAGTAGTACGTATCTTGTCGGCACTTATTCTGTGACAGGTGTCTGTATATTTGTGAGCCAAAAATCAGGCGAATAGCTAAACCTATTGCGCTAAAATTTTAAACAGACATCCGGTACGAGTTTACTGAGAACTGATTACAAAATTAGCGAAATCTGTTACGATTTACACAAATACAAGAAATAATAAATTGGAAAATAGTCTGAAAATTAGTAGGATTTAATTTAACGACAATGGTTTTGTTCTTGGAGATTTTATTTTTTATTTGTCATGCGGTGACCAAGGTGTATCGAATCTTGCACGCTCAAGGTTCCACCAAATTCCTCTGGGAGATTGAGTAAACCTTGCAATCTTTACACGTATTTTGTACTGGCTATGTTTTCCATAGTATTGTATGCATTTTTAAACATGTTCTATACATTTTTAAATACAATCCAGAAATTACAAAATCTATCCCGACCGGGGGTTTGAACCAAGTCTACCACATTTTGGGTATAAGGGTGCCTTAGCCAACTATACTAGGAAAACACCAAAGTCGTTGTAAGAAGAGTAAGCGAGTCATTGTGTTGAGTACCCGGAACATTTGCATTTTAAGTTGATTGATATATTATATAGGTATAAATGATGAGAGGGTTTTGAGTTTATTTGTTATCTTATAAGGGCATGTCAACTGTAAGGCAATAATGCGCCACTCTAGCCTATAGGCTCCAGGTTTAGATCTATCCTTAGGTGTAGGGGGAGATAAGGGAATGATACCGGGTACTAAACACATGGCTCACTCACTCATCTTACAACGACTGGCGTTTTCCTAGTATGTAGTTAGAAACACTAATGGAAGGGTATCAGGTAAACACCAAACAAAATACCATATTATCTTTCATTTTCACAAGGCTGCTGTAATCTAAAACATTTGTGAAGCCAAGATTGTCAAAGCTTTATACCGGTACATCAACCTATTAGGCTATTTTGCATTGCAGCCTTCTGATGCTGACAATGATGGTGCATTATGTAGTAGTTACTATTCACAAAGTAGAGTTGCAGAAGTAGAAGTGTACACTGTTCAATGTAAATTACCACATACCGGTACCATTACAGAACCTTGATCTCGCCAGTCTTATCCACTACTAGTGACTAGACCAACTGTTCTGGGTCCTGATTCTATATCTCAGACCGAATTGGATCCGTACGTTTACAACGGTAATCGATTCGGTTGCTGTTGGTCGAGGTCGAAAGGAATGCGATATTTTTCATTAGCCAAAATTTGTTTGTGTTTGATTTGTAAAAATGGTGGGAGATAAGCCTTGGCCTACAAGTAAACACAACCAGATTATTAACTTTCTCAAACGAATAACAATAGTATGCTCAAAGAAAACCTATCTTTAGTAGGGGCCTACCCCTAAAAGTCCCGAAGTTCCCCTTTTTCATGACCATACCATTTAAAACCAATTTTTCCCCGATTGGAAATAATACACACATCTATGTCATTTCAAAGATTTGACAACTGACTGCGAATCATTTGTTCTCATTTGGCCGTACACTGCCATGTAAATCATACCTTTGGACCTCGACCAACAACAACCGGATCGATTACCGTTGCCGAATTGAATCCGTAAAGTTACTGAATAGGGTAGGGCCCCTGGTGACAAGGATTCTGATACATTTTACACTCGCAGATTATACAGTGAGTACGCTACTGCATCGTATCTGCTGCCTTTGACCTGATGCATGATTTTATGGTGAGTTTTAAACAGAATTAAACAAGTAAAAAATTATATTACAAAATATTACTGTTAGACATCTAAATCAAAACTCAAAGCAGGTCATACCGGTTATCAAACGCATTATAGTGCCTCATTGATAGTTGGCAAGGAGATTGGTAAGTAAGTACCTAGTAAACTGAGGCTATTGTATTTTATAGACCTAGGTCTGATGCCCATGGATCACTTTTCTAACAGCTTGACAGTGAAACTGAAAGCAACCTATCTTTAACAGTATTCTCCACCACTGTCTTGTCATTTGGCCCTGCCGATCATCAATCATGTTGGTCACTTCTGCCTACCTGCCAGTTACAATCTTAATACTCTTTGGATTCTGCGTTACGACAAGGTCCATGAACGCTATCGCCATCAGGAGTGACTGGCACATGTTCTCCCGGTCGACGTTGTTCTGGCCGAAGTAGTAGTTCTTGATGTCGCTGTCGACTCGGACGGAGGACGAGCCCAGCAGCTCCAGCGCGACCGTCTGCGCGGACACTCGCTCCGAGCCAATCAGGGTGCGGAAGAGACGAGCGGTCGACCGGGAGCGAAGATAGAACACTCGGTGGTGACTTTCCAAAGAAGTTAGGTCAACGGAAGGACAAACTGGAATAAAAAACAAGTGTATTGTTAGGTCACGAAGGTAGCGAATCCATACAAGAACCAGTCAAGCATTGAGCAGAAAGGGGCTGGGTGAAAGCTACCAGGAGACTGGCTGCCTCTAATCAAGAATTGCTTGAACTTTTGATTTATTATTTATGGCGTTTTCCATTGGCGGCACTCAGGTCGCACTAGTGCGCACTGGATTGCCACTTGTCTTTTCATTTGTTCAGTTTTGTAATGTTATTCAAGTGGAGGTTGACAACAATGACATCTATGCACTCGCCGAGTGCATGCCAATGGAAAACGCCATTAATATTTACATATGTATAGATAGCAAATAAAAATGATTTTCTAGTCAGATAACTCAAAAGTCAAAAGCATATGCAAATATTAGCAGGCAAGGGACTTTGAGACTAAAAATAATGAAAAAAGGGTAGGCTTATATTCAGGACAATACGGCAGGGGTGGACAAATCCACTAAAAAGTTAGGGGCCAGGAAAAAAGTATGGGCCATTACTAGTAGTATCGCGATATAGCTGGGGTCTGGGGCGAATTGCATAACGTTTGATTGCCTAAAATGCGATTTAAAGCAAATTTGTATCAATAATAACTTGTGGGATTAGCTACCCAATGCTGCATTGATAAATGAAAAACACTCACCAATATATTCTGCAAGGTGCTCGTTTATTTAACATATTTTAATTTTTTACTTTATGAAGATTTAGGGGCCAGCATTAATTTTTACTCGCCCAGGCGAGCGGTAATTTTACACCCCTGCAATACGGTATTGTAGTACATTATATTTCTAGGAACTGAACTTAATCACTTATATCAGGAATAAATTGAAAATGAAGCACCAAAAACAAGTGATGCATGTCTTGATAGCGTTGACAGCAATATTTCTCTTCATAATTAATTAATGACAAAGTCTGCAGTCTGTTAGGTTTTATAAAATCACCATTCAATGCAAGCCACATACCTTCAAGCTGTGCTAAATGTTCTCTATTCTTTCCCATCCTGTCAACTCTTCTCCAATCCAAACTAGTGAAACTACTGTATTCAAAGTAAACATTACATTAATGGTACAGGAAAACAAAAACACTGTTTGAATTAGATCATTAACTAGCCTTGCTCGCCTTGTGATCTTGTGAGATACGAATAGAGAAGTTGATTACAAACTAGCTCGCCTTGTGATCTTGTGAGATACGAATAGAGAAGTTGATTACAAACTAGCTCGCCTTGTGATCTTGTGAGATACGAATAGAGAAGTTGATTACAAACTAGCTTGCAGTCTTGGGCACGTTCCCCCAAAAAAGGAACTTTGAAAAGTTAAGTTACTTCTGCCTAAAAAGGAACTGAGACGTTCCTTTTCTTTAAAAAAGGAACTGAAACGTTCTTCGTTCCTCAAAAGGAACTTAGTTCCTTTCACGTTCCTTGTACCATCACTGATTTAAACAATAATAAATGTGATAGGAGTTAATCTATCATTACTCTTATTTATTAAAGTGAGTCCCAGGCCATCTGACGACGGTGGCGTCATTTTAAAAAACACAACATGTCACATCGATATTTTTCATACTGCAGTTTACGATATCAGGTACTGGAATTCGACGGTATTACGACGGCGAAAGCAACTAATAAAGGAACGTTAAATTTGTTCCAAGTTCCCACAAAATAGTAACTTTGACGTTACAAGTTCCTGATCTAAGAAAAGGAACGCGTTCCCACAAAAGTTCCTGAAAAAGGAACGCATTCCCTGGAACGCGTTACTAGGAAAGCGTTCCTCCCCAAGACTGCTAGCTCGCCTTGTGATCTTGTGAGATACGAATAGAGAAGTTGATTACAAACTAGCTTGCCTTGTGATCTTGTGAGATACGAATAGAGAAGTTGATTACAAACTAGCTCGCCTCCAGAATACAGAATCCAGAAATAACAAAACCTATCAATACCCCGGTTGGGATAGATTTGTTAATTTCTGGACTGTACTAAAAATGTGTCCGTCCTTGCGATGTGTCCAAACCACTTTGATCTTCTCTCTCCAAATCCACACCATTTAAATCAAATTTATCACTAAATAAATCTAAATCTAGATATAATGTATGTGTTTCGGTGTGTACCGTTGTCCAGAGACTGTGTGTAGGTGTTGAGTACGGCCAACAGCATCGCGGAGAGCTGAGACTTGTGCAGTTCGAGCGACAGAGACGATATCTGTTGCTGAGCCGTCTGTCCCAGCGGAGTCGAGTCTTCCATTACGTAAACGTCACTGTCGGGAATCTTAGTGCGCACGTCGAACACCTGAGACAGACGGGTTGAATTAGAACGAGAGCAAACACGCACTGCCACATCTAGCATCTTGCCGAAATACAACTTCTGTGAAGTAGCAAGGCAATAAGAGACCACTTTACATCCATATGTTTCCCTTCAAAAGCCAAAATTATTAAGTGATGTTTAAAAGTAAAACTTCCACTGCATCATACAAGATCAGTGTTCTCCCCAAAAGTAAATTTTCCCTGGGTATTTCGAAAAGTGAGTGTGTCCAGGGAAAGTTTATGTTTATTATTCTAGAAGCAATTTTTGGATTATTATTATTATTATTATTATTATCATGGGATAGGGTTAATGAAGAAAGACTCTGGGAGGACAGGAAGAAGTGGAGAGAATTATTAGAAATGCCGGTTATGGAAGAAAACGAGGAAGAAGATGAGGGGTGCTGAGCCTGGCTAGCAAGCACTAGAAGATAGCCCGAGAAACTGGTGACTCGTCACCCCCCGACCCGACGAATGTTGGAAAAGGGTGTTTGATATATATATATTATTATTTATTCAACAAATTCCAAACTTTACAAATACACATACATATATGTAACACACCATATACAGCACAGGTAAACCAAGAGCACATAACGTGGTAGATGACATATACACACCTATATTAGCAGAGTACATATATTTATTAAGCAAGCTAAAAAGAGCTAGTTAGCTCCATGGCAGAATGGCTTAGCTTGCTTTCTATACAATAAAACTACAATACACTAGGTTTAAATCTAAATGAATGATTATGAAAATTCGAGATAGAATAAAAACAAAATTACATTTAAATTTAGATGAATGAGATGAGAACATTGTGAGAGTCCAATCATGTCCAGTCAGAGCCAAGAGAATGCTAGGTCATATTCCAAGTTGTAAGATAGTTGCAAATACACAAGAGTTGAAAGAAAAACTAAATTGATTGAAGACAGTCAGAGTATATACATTGACAGAACTGAGAATGTGAAACAGAGTATATTAATTATTGTGCGCAATTATTGTGAGTGAATGTCTTGAAAATGAAGCTAAGGTATTAAAATTTTTGATTTACGTAGATGCAACAATCTCAAACAGTAATCACCATGTTAGGAGAGCATCGGTTATTTAAAACGTGCTTTGACTAAAGTTTTGAATTTTGGGACTGATGAGGCTCTTACAGGCGCTGGTAATGTGTTCCAGAGACTAACTACTCTGTAAAAGAAACCACATTGATAAGCAGATGTTCTTGCAAAAGGGGGGGATAGGGTTACACCCTCGTTTCTCTGGACACTCCTATAGCGCAACTGTAGTCGCTTAGTGTGGACTAGATTGTTAAAGCATTTATTTTATGTACAATACATCTATTTGTTTAAAATACAATTCCAGAGATGGCAGGTTACACTGTTGTCTTCTTACTGTGGCACTTCGTTCACCCTTGCTGGTAATGATTTTACTCACTCGATTTTGTAAACATTCCAGTTTGGCTATATTGGCAGCAGTTGTAGGGTGCCATGCTGGAAGGCCATAGGTAATAATAGGGCGAACGAGAGTGAGATAAGCAGTGCGAAGTACCTGCTTCTTGCAACCGTGCAAATTTCTATAAATAAAGCCAGTGAGTTTAGCCACCCTGTTTCGGATAATATTACAATGCATGTTCCACTTAAGGTCGCTACTTATATTTACACCTAAAAGCCTGGTGGAAGTTTTTATAGGAATTGTGATATCATTCAGGGTGTACAAACAATTCACAGGAGAATTGGACCTACTGATTCTTAATAGTAGTTCACACTTACTGGGATTGAGTTGCATTTGGTTACATTCGCACCACAATTGAATGTTGTCTAAATCCTGCTGCAGTTGAGATGAGTCATGTTCGTTATTTACAGATTTATACAGAGTGGAGTCATCCGCATACTGGGCAATTTTTGTGAAAGGGCTAATAACAGATGGTAAGTCGAGCATGTAGATAGTAAACAAAAGTGGACCCAGGACTGAACCCTGTGGGACCCCAGACGTAACTTTGGCAGAGCTTGATTTTGTGCCATCAAATAAGACACACTGAGAACGGCCTTTTAAGAAGGAACGTATCCATGAAAGCACACAACCATCAACTTTGTATTTCTTGAGCTTGTTCAAAAGCCTGTCATGTGGGACACGGTCAAAAGCCCGGGCCCAATCCAAGGATATAACATCAACTTGTTTTGCTTTCCCACTATCCATGGAGAACTGCCAGTCATCGATGACGTCGATTACTCATTACTTCATTAGCATAGTGACACATGACCTTTTTGGCAAAAACCCATGCTGACTATCACCAATGAGATTGTTGAATGTGAAGTGATCCAGGAGAGCTGCGGACACGAGCCTTTCCATCACCTTGCAGACAGCGCTTGTTAGTGAAATTGGCCTGTAATTGTCCAGGTTCGACTTGTCACCCTTCTTGAAGATTGGGACGACGTGAGCAGTTTTCCATTCATCCTGTACAGCTCCACATGCGGATGAGTGATTGAACAATCTACCCAGTGATGGAGCCAGAGCGCCAGCACATTCAAATAGAATGCGCGATGGTATACCATCTGGGCCATGCGCTGAGTTTGGTTTTGAATTTTTTAGACTTGCTGTGACTTTGGCGGTAGTGAAGTAGAGATTATGGATCCCGATGTGTGCCTGTTTGGGTGGAATAAACATGCTAGATTGAGCTTCTGCGTTGAACGAATTTTTGAATTTGGTGTTGAAAGCATTAGCTATTGTTTCTGGATTTGTAAGTTTCTGCCCATTATCAGTGAAGTTAGCTGGCGCTGAACTGCCTTGCTTTGAATGTACATATTTCCAGAGGTTTTTGCTATTACCACCAAGACCCCAGATGTATTTTTGGTGAGCGTCACTGATTAGAGTTTAGTTGAGCGAAGCGAAGACTTCAATTTCACCTACCCTGAGAAAAATAGCTCGGGTGTTCTTTTTTTTCTATTTTTGTATGTTTGTTTGCTCTCTAGTCTCTACTGCGTAAACAGCATATTATACGATCTTGATAAAAATTGAAGGGGACCTTCGAAATCTCTGAAGTTAGATCTGCCAAGTTTTTGGGTACAATCGAAGAAATATTCCTCATGAATATCTTACTACTACGATTTTATTTTATTTTTAATGCGTATTTTCGTGATGTTTGGCCCGCGACCGGGCAAAATGCTACTCTCACCTTGATGAAACTTTATGGGAACATTTGAAATCACTAAACATAGATATGTTACGATTTTAAGGACAAGCGAAAAAATATTTCTCATAGAAATCGTACTTAGTTTTAGGGCAACAACAATCAACCATAAAAGCTTATCCATCAACGCGACTGGAAAAAGGGTTAGCGAAGCGTCCTAGTATTATCTACAGTACCGGTACTTCTAAAAGATGTTTTGAAGTCGGATGTTGGTTTAAAATTTCAGCAAAATCTGTTAAGTGGTTTGACCTGTGTGCAATAAACATACATACCTACAGCTACAGATGTCACATGAAAACGGTTTTAGTTCTATTGAATTTTTTAGTAAGCAAATATTATAATATATTTTGATTTGGAGAGTTTTAGAGATTTCTCAGGGAAAACATTCCAGAAATATAACCAATTTCCCTGAATTTTCCACGTTTATTTCCCTAGCAATACCAGGTTTCCTAGACTTGTAGACACTCATACTGTACTGAATTACCGTTTCAAGAATTGAGGTAGGATGGACTTTCTTGGAGTCTGCATTGAGATGTAACAGGTCCCAGTTGAGGATGTTGCTAGACCGGTCGATGCTTGCCCACGAGACGACGTTCAGTCCCACGTAGACTGCAACCGCACTACTCAAACTCTGAAACGCAAGGGGAGACGCTACAGTGAGAGGCGGGTTTATAATGTCGGGATGTACATGTATGTATCATTTGTTTACTTTACGTAAGATGAAAATAGGAACTAAAGTTCTTCTCACAACCCTAGGGTCAAGGCATAAATAACTATAAACTTTCCCCAAATTAAACTTGTTGGCAATTTAATTTGATCTAATTCCAATATCTGGTAAAAAGGGTTGATACTTGGCAACAAAGCCATTAGTGAATCGTTCGTCCAAAACTCCACTAACAATAACAACAAACCAAAGGATGCTGGAGCAAAACAAATAATTTTTATTTCTCTACATTTTAATTGACTTAAATTACCTGCTATGTTTGGGGACGTAGTGGTCGTAATAGTTTCTTTGTTACCCGGTAAGGAATGACGTTTGAATTGAATATTGACATTAAAGCTAGAGGCACAACAATTTACATATCACTATTATTGGAAATTTCAGGTAGAAGGCCGAGGGGCAGACCATGACAACGATGGCAGGATAGTGTGAGGAAAGATGTAGGTGGAGACTGGAATGTGGTGGAAAGGGTAGTGTGGTCCTTCAATCTATGGTTACAAGGCTTTAGATCTATTGCTCTGAGCTGAGAGAAGCCCACTTGTTTAAGTTATTTGAAATTAGGTAGGCCTAACATCATTGGTGTTGGAAATAAGTTTTCTACCTGCGCAGCAATTACTTTAGTCTTTATCAGATGCAGACTATTAAGAGCAGGGGGAGAAATCTTCATAGGAATTCTCTACCATAGGTAGGCCCTATACCACAACATGCTTTAACCAACAAAGATCAGTGTTGACAGGCCCGGTTCCTTACGTGACTTCTACTTTCCGCGATGGTCGGTACGACCAGCTGAATCCGACTCCTCGAACCCTTTGTCGGTGTCTTGGCGATGTCCTGAGTAGCGACCTCCTTGACTTGGCGGTCATCATGGAGGATGCTGTGACACAGTTTGGACAAGATGTGGATGCCAAAAGTTTTCAATTTGAGAACTTGATCCAAGCTGTGAAACTTGCCATTCTGTGCTCGAAAACTGTCCAAGATGGTCACCCGGTTCTTGCTCACAGCAAACCTGCAAAACAAACCAGTAAGTGTGGTTCATATTTGCGCACCTTCGTCTAGGGTCTATTATGTAGCTTAAATATATCAACGGGATCAAAATAAAACAGCAAATAAATCCCCAGAATTGGTTTGAGAGAATTCTCCACTATAGGCTAAGCATATGGAACCAATCGAGTGGGTCCAATCAAATCAAACATAAGGGATGGATTATTTTAATTGTAGTTACTCTTATTAACACACATTGACTTTAATAGGTAGGGGCCTAACTAACAGCAGTGTTGATTAAGTTCTAAGGGTAATTGTCGGAACCAGTATTGTCACAGTCTAGTGTTAACCGAACTGCAGGAGCAAGTAAAAAAAAAACACAGCCAGTGGTGATCCTGGTAGACTCAAAGGCAGCATTGCAAGTTTTAATATCTCATAGAGATACAGACTGTGATGCAACATTAGCCTGTAGGGAAGAGTACTATAGCCTTCATGGTAGAGGATGGAGAATATGCCTGCGTTGGATTCCTAGTCATTGCTCGATAATGGGGAATGAGAAGACCGACTATCTGGCAAAGATGGGAGCCAAGTTGCAGCAGCCAGAGAAGGATTTGCAGTCTATTAAAACTACAATCAACTATCAAATTGGCATGGAGACGAGGAAGCAGTATGAAGTAATAGCATGGAGGAAGCAATGGGAGCCGTTGCTGAGAAAGGAAAGAAATGTCACAAGGAAAGTGGACGAGGAAGAAAAAAGTGTACTTGTGGCAAATTTTTGAATGGAAACAGGCCAAGACTACATACAGGCCACCACCCACATGTCCTCTCTGCAAAGAACATATCCAGGATGCAGACCATCTAGAAATATGTGTCTCTGAAGGCAGAAAGGGACCAATTGCAGAAAAAAATGGAAAAGAGGAAATATGCGGCGGACTTATACTGGGCGGCTAGGCAGAGAATAGTTTAAATCCAACTGTGTGGTGTGGCTCCTTGGTCTTGTTGTTAGCATATCTGCTTCCAATGCAGAAGGTCCAGGGTTTGATTCCCGCCACAGTCAGAAGTTTTTTAACTTCTGATTTGGACTTAAGTCCATCAGTTCTTGTCTTGAGAGTTTGTAAACGGTGACTTTGGAGCCATCCTAGCAACGAAGCACATAATAAATTCAGAGTTGTTCTGAATCGGCCTCGTTGATTCTGGCGTTGATCCGCGGGTGTTCACACTGTCCATCCCACTGATTGTTTTATTTCCTATTAAAAATGTCGATCTTTGGTTGGTTATTGCTCACTCGTCGATTGCGTCGGGGCCTACAGGGTTGGCTTAGTCGTTTTGATTTACTGTCCCCCACTGAAAATCAGTTATACAACAGAGTGGGTAGACTTTAAATACAATTTATTTATTTATATTTATTTATTTAAATTTATTTACTCTGGCTGTTAGAAAGAAGAAGAGAGTACCCTACTATTGTGATTAGCACTCAAACACAGTCTGTAGTGGGTTAGGGTTGCAATGGTTTTATATTTCACATTTCAAAGTAAGGGAAACCAATATAAAACCACCCAAAATCATTATTGTGGATTTTAACCCTCTACAAACTTCCCAATTGTATGTGAGACCACAATATCGATAATTACAGCATTAAAACCTAGCCGCCATTCAGGGTAGGTTTACAGTGCAAAACACACAAGCAAATTAAATCAGTTTGTTGTATACCTACTTTGGAGTTTCTTAAATCATATATAGGCTACCGTAATCTTTTGACCATAATTGCTAATCTTATGCGTGAATGAGCCCTCATAGGGTGTTGAACTCTCCGAATATCGGGCCCGGTAGTTCTGGTCAAGAAGTATGCCTATCAATTAATTTGACAGTGTTGTAGCCTAGCAGCAGGCCTACTCTACCTTGTAAGCTCTTCAACAGTGAACTCATTTAGGACTTGAAGTATTTGGTTAACTTGTTCATTTGTATAAGCCAATTGAGATTTTGAGCTGCCGTCACTACATTGTAAGCTAGGTTTGGAATGAATGTTGTAAACTGATGACCTGAAGACGACCTGGAAAAAAAATGCTAGGGGTAGCCAAAGAACAATTTGATAGATCACAGTGCGGTGCCTAGAGTAGGCCTACCTACGCCTAGACCCTACCTACTGGTATTTGAAAAGGAAAATCATTGCTTGTTTTAAATTTTTTAACTTTATGCGAGCCAAGTCTGGACTAGCCTAACTGAACCTTTGGTCTTCTTTGTTCAGTAAATGTCACAGGCTTTCAGTTCATTCTTGAAAAATGACTTCATGAATGTTGCGGCGGACAGACCTACTAAGACGTGTCTCAGCACGGACAGAGCAAGAAGGAAAGCACACTGAGGTGTTTTTCAGCCAAAACCAGTTGAAACTTGGTGAGTACTAGGCTCTAGTCCGACAAGGCTGCACTTGAAGAGCTAGGCTTTGCTTATAGGCCAGACAGAGTATTTACAATTTACAGTTTACAGTGATGCACAAAAATGATGCTTATTGGCACTAGCCTAGGCCTAGGCATACACGTTATCCCTACGTTTTAAGTAGGCCTAGTAGGCCTACAGGCGCTAGTCTTAGTTTTTCGAGGCAATTGAAACATGGGGTCAGGCTGAGTCCAATAAAGTTGACAAATAACATACAGAATATCTACTAGGCCTACCTGGGCCTACGCACCCATTGACGAAGGACAAGCCATGGTTCGCACTCGGCAAGCAAACTCAAATACATGCTAGCGGCCATCATTTTTTGCAAATCAACCAATCACGGAGTCTCATTCCAGTCCGGACTGAGCTCGTACTGGATTGTACCACAGGCCTACCAGCCCAGACTGAAAGCTTTTGATGAACATTATTGAACTGAACTGAAAATTCAGTCCGCACCCAAGCCAGTTTGGACTCACCTCGAGTGATATAAACGTGGTCATTAAGTTCCAAGCCTGGTCTATAAGGCCTACGTAGCCTTAGGCACTAGGCTTTAAAGACCTTTGGGTTTATGTGCGGCCTCGCCTATGAATTACACCTTTGTGTACCTAGGCCTATGAAAGCCTAGCTTAGCCCTACACAAGAGCCCTACGTCCTATAACCTCAAAGTCAAACCCATGAATTACATTTTGTAAGTTTGAGATTAAACATGTTTACCTACCTCACATGTCAACTGGAGACGATGAACTAAACTACGAAACATTGGTAATCTACTCATACTTGCTTAATTATACGCATAATTATTTACAATCAATCAAAATTAATGGACTTCAATATGAGCGGCTCCGCCACATTGTTTTACTGTCAAATATAAGTCACGTGGTGCGCTCTTGAACAGCTGTTGCTTTTTTCTACTGTTGTGCTTCAACACACCGACCCTCTGTTATATCGGCCAAAGTTCGCGTTTGGTTTCATCATGATTTATTACAGTGAAATTGTATTCTTATTTCTAATAAATCAGTATTAGGCTAGAATACTGAAAGTTATAAAAATGATGAAGCATCCACATGTACCAACATAAAATTCAAGAAGGGCTTTTACTTGAACCACAGCATTACATTTCTAAATTATTTTTTTTGCGGGGCACGGTGGGCCCGTATCATTTTGCTGGGCAAATAAACGGTATTAGGTACTTACTTACTACTTTATTTACATTTTGCGAGCTGTGTATTTTTAGTTTCGGGAAAAATACAATACAAAAATTGGACCCGTTCAACAAAAATAATAATGTTGTACTTTTTTTAAACTGTAGGCTAGGCCAAGTCAAAATTTCGGATTTGATTAGTTTCGTACTTCCTCACCCGGAGCGCTCTACGTCGCAATACCGCCTCGCTATTGGTCGAAAACAGTGTGTAGGCCCAACCACACCGTGTTCAACCAGTAATCGCCATTTTGTCTCCGATTGTGACTCATCCTGCAGAGGTAAACAAGATAAGAATTATCCGTTTTGGTGAGTGAAACCTGTATTTATGAGTAGTCGGCGTCTTATTACGTCACGATACTCAGCATCTATATTATATTGACATTCATTTCCATGTAATTGTTGGCAAAGGTTGTATAACATAGAGTTGTCTGTAGGGCCTACAAGTAAGTTAGGTTAGGCCTAGGCCGTTACAACGTTGAACTTTGCTTGAAACCATTCAAATCAAGCTCAGTGGAAACCGATTTACCTAGCTTACTCAACTGTTATTTTCGAAGTGACAGTGCCTTGCATTGTTTGCAACACATTTTGTAGGCCTTCTCTTCATTGTTGTTGTAGGTAGTAGGCTAGGCCCCCTACAACTATTTGTATCACAGGTCCAGCATGAAGTACACGAAGTACTATGAAGATAGCGCTGTGATTGATTCCAGGGTTAATGAACCGCGGAGACTAGGGTCTAGGACTATAGACATAATTATGTTATGTAACCTCATACGTCACTCGTTCTCGTTGCACGGTGCAGCTGCAGGGCCGGCAGCAGGACTGAGTAGCCCTAGGCCAAAACTGGGGTGCACCTCTAGGCATATTTTTATTCGGCGAAGGCCTACCCCTAGTTGTAGGCTCCCACTAGCAAAATTCGTTTTTTCGCGTGGAAAATCCCCTCAAAGTTTCACCACATTTGGCTTTTCATGTTCTCCGTGGGCTAAAAAGTACACCCCTTAGAGGCTTATATAAGACAAAGCCAGCTTGTCTTTGCATTGAATTGTCTGGTGCTGGTGGATATCAGAATGATTAACTTGCTCAACAATGCAACCCCTCTTTTCATTGGCTGATAATGGAGGTTCTTTTTAACTTGTAATGAGATGTTTTTAAGTCAATAATATTGATAAAAGACTCAATTATTGGCTTCCCTTCACTGGTGACCAGGTAGGCCTACAAGGCAGGGGTTGATGTTTCACCTATAAAAGGACTAGGCCTATGAATTTTCCAGCATGGTCCTACAATTAGGACAGGGAGGGCTCCCCAAAATGTCATTGACAAGCAAATTCAAGTCTGCACTATGTTGTCTTTTCATGTAAGTTATTTACCCTTTGTGTCTGACCGTCGATTAATACTTCTTTTGTAGTAGGTTACCCATTTGTATATCGACCACAAATAGCAATAAAATATTCCTGTCTGTTGCCCATGTTTTTCCCCCCAACCAACACCACTTTACATTTTGCGAATAATCTTTGCCGTTGAAGCGCCCTAAAACTACTAATACATAATACAAACGGCTAGCTCGCTCGCTTCGCTCACTGCTGGTTGTGAGGCGCATGCCCGGATCACGTGATCAGCGTTCCTTTCCAGTTTCCACTCTGCTGTGAACAGTCAAGCTTCGACATTTTGCCGCGAGATCCTTTGTGTTCGTCTGCAGTCGTGTATACGTGGCCAGCCTATATCTATATATAGACGAGTTACTGTCACTGTGACCTTGATACTGGCAGACTGTTCGTACTGCACAGTTCCGCAGTTGTTTTACTGTTTCAAGGTCAAAAAATGGCCAATTAGGCCGGCATCGATTTGGATGACCTGCTTATTATTTAACACTTGTTTTATTCATTATTTCAAGTCCTGCCGTAGGTCTACTTATAAGTAATTCAAGTTAACGTACAAAATTAACAATAATTTGTTTCCGTTGAAACTAGGCTTCTAATACCGGTATGCCTAGGTCCTAATACTGGCGACATTTACTGTAATAGGCGAGTTAACAGTGCAGAGCACGGAGCAGTCAACCGTTCTCATTTGCTGCAACTAAAAAGGTCAGTCATAAAATAATTCCAAATGCAAACTAGTGCTACGTCCATTGATAGAGTTTCTCTCCTAGTTATAGTTAGGTTGATTTTAGGTTGTCGCCGTGAAAGATACCTTTCGCCGCATTTCGCATTTTGAGGGCATATTTTCGTAGACCCGTCAACGAGGCTAGCTGAGTGGTAGTGTGCGCAAGTGGCACGCGAGGGCGACACTGCTGCTGCCAAGTTCTGACGTATCGAACGTAGAGGCCGGCAGTCACCTCTCGGCACAGAAAGAGCCCCCTGAAATACTGGGGTCAAACTCCCCTCCCCCCGCCCCCGGACCCCACCCCTCCACAAACTGGGGGCTTGGGGGGAGGGGAGGCCAAAAGCTAAAGAAAAGGTGCCACTTCTTTAGTTGCTAATTTAAATTTCCGTCAGAAGCAAGAGACAAAAGCTCATGAATAATGGAGTGTTTGACTTTGAGAACTTTTTTATACTGGTATAGATGCTGTTTTCGACGATCAGCTGTGATGAATGAAGAATGGCAGATCAATTTACAGGTTGTGCCGAATGCTAGATTGTCCATTGGGACGGCCCTGGTTCTGATAGCGATGTTACTTCAGATTCTATGACCCCTCAGTCCTCCGAGGAAGACCTGTTAGGAAAGTAATAAAATACTAACCTAGCCTCTTCTCTTTACACTAGCGAAATAGAGAACTATTTTCCTTGTAATGCTTTCATAAAACCTCTGACAACTGGCAAGTGAACCATAATAAGCATAATATCAATAATAAAACAGCGACGTTACGATTACCTGTCTATCGAGAAAAGCTAAAACAGCTGCACCCTGAACAAGTAATTAGCATATTGAAAAAGAACACTGTCCTTGAAAGCTAAGCTGACGTGATTGAAGGGGTTTCTATAGTTGAAAGAACGAGAAAGCCGTTCAGATGAAGAAAGCTGAACCCCGAAGAAGTATTTAGAATTATATTTCAATTTCAATTTTTTATTAGGACAAATTATACATTTTATGTCACAACAACACAATTTTTAGTGTATGTGTCCTTTAGCTAAATAAAAAAAAAATGTTACTAATACTAATATAATGAGAAATTGTCATAATATGTAATACATTGTAAATAATAATAATTATTGAAAAGTAATAAAATAAGGTTCATTTCATTATATTATAGTTAATCAATAATATCAAGTGATAACAGGAATTTCTGTGAGTGTATCATTTAAGTAATCAAATAAATAGAAAGCTGTCCTTGAAAGCTAAGCTGACGTGATTGAAGGGGTTTCTATAGCTGAAAGAACGAGAAAGCCGTTCAGATAAAGAAAGCTGAACCCCGAACAAGAATTAAAAAAAACCTTAAGTCTGTTAAGGGGTTTCTAGTTGAAAGAACGCTTGCTAGCACTTCCGTCTGCGTCCGCACAACCAGTAATTTCACGTTTTTGTCTGAGTACGATATTAATTGAGTTTGATACAACTTTTTAGATTTACAAGCCCTTATGCTCCTTCAACACGGATAGTCGGGAACACGAAAGGGTAGAGAAGAATGCCATTTCGGGAATGGAAAATATTTTATGTCGTCCTCCGAAATGGGGAGGAGGGAGGCATTGCCCCAGGTTCGTTGTACTTGTACCCTGCATCTGAGTGAGTAAACATGATCCTAGGCTAGACTTGTTCACTGATTTTATCTGACCATCTGACAAGGTCGCGTAGGGGAACCTTCCTCAATCCTCCGCCACAGTCAGGCCAGTCTGGGGGAAGACTGAACATTATCTCTAGCCAGCGGTTTAGCCGAGCTCGTTTAACCGGTTCCCACTCGAACACCGAAGTTAAGCAGAATCGGGCGTGGTCATGGGTAGAGTGGGTGACCGCTCTGCCCTGAAACTCACGTATACCGCTGGTTAGAGCAGATAGAGGGTTCGAAAGCTAGTGTAACGGCTTCGTTCTCCTCGACGTCTGCTCGGCAGTCCGGGTTAGTGGAGGAGCCTATATGACTGTCAAAGTTACACCGTCCTGTCGGATGGGACGTTAAGCCGTTGGTCCCCTTGGTACTTTTCGAAAAGAGTAGGCTACGTGCCGGTACCGGGTTTCCCCTCCTCCCTCTTGTTCATACTTCAACCTCATCTGTCACCACTCATCGTCTCGATTAGCCAAAGTGCATAAATATGAGACGTTAGCAATATCCAATCAATCAATCATGAACATTATCTGGGAGCAAAGGGCTGAGTGACACGACGTGTAGGGCTCCGGCGTCCACCAGGTCAAGTTCAAGTTTTTATTCATCCGTAGATTCATACAGGATACAAATATGGATGTCAACTTTTAAAAAGAACGAGTTCGCGAGCGCGAGTTCTTTTTTGTGAACTTTTCAATGTAGGCCTCTTTTTAAATGAGTGAACTCGAACTTTTAAAGTTCTTCTTGAGAACGAACTTTTCAGTTTTATTTTAGAAAGTTCACTTAAAAGTTCTCTTCGTGGGTCGAGCTTTGAAACATAACAAGGAAACGCTCTTCCATTGGAGCCATACGCTAACGCAAGTTCAGCTGATTTTGAAGTCACGATAACTAAATTACTTCGTTTATTTCCAGAGACTTTTTCAGTTTAGTTTACCCCTCGCACAAAAGCCTTGGTGTCGTCAGTGCCTGTGGCACTGCTAATTGATTGGACACGAGATACGTTATCAAGGCAAGGCATCTGGACTGAATAGGCTAGGGCGGAAGGAGAGCAGAAAATAATGTTCACATACATAATACATCACATCAAACCATAATAAAAGTTGGTCATTTCTTGAAGCTCCTAAGTTTTTTTTTTTACATTGATTAGACTAGGGCCTAGGCCTACACCAACACCATACACCTAATGCAATATCTTAAATGTACCTATGTTAAATAAATAAAATTATGACTTTTTTTTACAAAAGAACGTAGGCCTTAGTTCATATTTTAGACGAACTTGAACTTTTCAAAATTTTGTTTTATGAGCTGTGAACTGAACTTTTCGAAAGTTCATATTAAAAAAGAAATGCCCAACACTGCCGTCACGCATGAACACGCTGGGCATGAATACTGGCATAACGGTGCAGACAGAAAGTGTACACGTGTGTATGACCAGTGCCGTATTTAGACCTAGGCAGGCAACCTGCCTATCAGAAGCAGTCTTGTGGAGGAACGCGTTCCTTTTTCAGGAACTTTTGTGGGAACGCGTTCCTTTTCTTGGATCAGGAACTTGTAACGTCAAAGTTACTATTTCGTGGGAACTTGGAACGAATTTAACGTTCCTCTATAAGTTACTTTCGCCGTCGAAATCCCGTCGAATTCCAGTACCTGACTACCTGATATCGTAAACTGCAGTATGAAAAATATCAATGTGACATCTTGTGTTTTCGAAAATGGCGCCACCCTCGTCAGATGGCCTGGGACTCACTTTAATAAATAAGAGAAATGATAAATTAACTCATTTCGCATTTATTATTGTTTAAATCAGTGATGGTATAAGATAAGGAGTTCCTTTTGAGGAACGAGGAACGTTTCAGTTACTTTTTTATTGAAAAGGAACGAGGAACGTCTCAGTTCCTTTTTTGGGGGAACGTGCCCAAGACTGAGCAGAAATTATACAGCTGCAAATTTTCAAAATGTTTGGCTTTGGCTATAACAGCAATTTGCGCAGTTGAAACTTTGGTCTTTACCCCAGGCCCCGCACTAGTTTTGCTATTTTTTCATACATTATAAAAAATTACTTTTTTTTAACTTGTAAGTAACTAACAATAATTGTGGTGTTAGGACTAGGAGGACTAGGTCATAGAATAGATTACGATATGAGGTAGGTAACTTCGTTGCAAAGAAGGTGAAACAAGTCCAGTTACAGGTCTTCTAAAGAAAATTAAAAGTGAAAACTGTTACCTAGACTGTATTAATTTTTTATTTTATTAATTTTTTTTCGGGGGCGGGGTAGGGGGGCAATATTTAATTGCCTAGGTGGGGCCCTGTGTAGGACGTGGGCGCCACTTAGGTGTTATGACTCCACTTAGAAGTGCTCGTAAGGTTAAATAATATTGCCTTTTCGAATCCTTTCGTGGCCCAAGAATCATCGTCGTCGGCCCAAGACAGGAACTAACGCTAAATCGATTGATGTAGAATAGATGAGAATCGACTGTGGCGCCCCCTATATCGTGACGTCACGGCGACGCCCATACATGGTTGCCAGGTGGCTACTGAACGCGCGCGCTGTTGCTTTACACTATGCGTAGTCTACGCTTGTCAAGTTATTTGTTGATATTAATTATTCTTAATATTACTATTATTTGTTTTCGGTTGGGACAATTTCATACAAATAACATTTTGCATTTCTTTCAAACCAGTTTTGATGTTTTGCACAATAATAATAATAATGCAAAAGCACACAAATGAGCATTGAGCATATTATAATGCCCCTTTCGTTGCAAACGTACTTTGCACGAGCACCCATGTTTTACGAATGCATTTTTCATATTGCGTGACGAGATGTACCTTATATTACAATGTATAGTCATATAGAACAGTTTGTACAAATCGCTGTACGTGATGTCATTGTGTGGACTACCATAACTGGTCGGCAGTCGGCTAGAATTCGGTGCACCATGGCTATGGCTGAAAGGAGTTGATTCTTTGAGCTCGGCTACTCTCGGCTCGGGGCCGACCGTGTTCGGGTCGACCTCCTGCTCGTGGAGTGATCGCCTGCCTTCGCCTGGTCGGGTGTCCAACATAGCGTTCATCTCGCAATGCCTGGCGTAACTACTGCCTGGGTACTCTCCACTGTGACCTTGTATTTTAACCCTCGAAACAAGTAGCTTTCCATCCGTTTCCATCTGTGTCGAACAACGGGCGTCCGTGCAGGGTTTGTCAGCGACCACCATGCAGAGTATTGACGTCGCCGACGAGGGATTCAATGCGTATCATTGACCAGTCACACGAACTAATCAATCTAGGCTTACCTCACCAACAACAGGTGTCTCGCTTATTCTCGAGCTCTCCGTTATAGATTAGTGTATTGGTTTACGGCAACTTGCAGGCGCTTGCGTATCACCTTTTGATCAAATACCAGTTCAAGTCTTGTGCCACTGCCACTCAAGATGTCAGAATACGCTTGTTGCATAATTCAGCCAGAAAGGTGTAGGCCAACCGCGACCGATAAGTTATAGATTACTAATGTTGGCATAATGAATGACTCTGATAAGGATGGCAACTACTGTATTTTCTTCTCGAAGTAATGTTGCATCTTTCGCAAGCTACATAATAATTACCTATTTAGCGCGAGTTCTATTGCCAAACTAGGCTGCTGGCATTTCACGCTATTGATCTGTCAGCACTATGATGGTAGTGCTAGCATGCCATAGATTGCTGACGAGTGCCACGTCACATTGCTGATCCAGACATTAGCTGACATATATTATCGATCAGATCTATCCATGTATTCGTTATCAGTTGGCGAAGAGCCGTGTATTCTGGGCCAGCGTGAATGGCAACATCGCACGGCGTAGCGCTCCGCGCGGCTGAACTGCGAACCTTGCCACGGCATTTGCCAGTAACGAGCTCCTCGCTAGGAATCCTGCCCACTTTTGGAAAGTGCTCTGCATGCTGACAACTAGTGAATCTCTTTGGTGACTTCTGGTGTGCTGACGGTAAGTTCTGGGGCGACATACTTTTGGTTGGGTAGTACATAGTTGTTACAGCACGACGCAGGAGGATTGCAGCAAGCGAGTCGAAGCGTGAACTCCTTTCTAGTTGTGAAGTGAGCTGCTGCTGTGGCAGACATCTTGTTCGCTCCTTCACCTCGTACGGCCGGCGTGTTTTTGGCATCACCGCCGCAGGCGAGCGAAGCATTCCATTCGACGCTTGCACATTCTCAATACATGGGGTGGATGGCACTTTGTCAGTCAATTTGTTCGATGTGCTACTCAGGCGAATTGCAATCAATTTGTTTCACCATTTTCACCAGTTCTTTGTTCAAAGTTTTCCCAAACAGTTGAAACACTAGATTATTTTGTACATATCGGCCTTTGAGCTAGTCAAGCAAACTGGATGGAGAGATGAAGTTGAAGAGGTCATCATTCACTTTGCTTGCACCAACCAAACTCAAGGTCATTCGAATGTCGCTCAGATCTGGATCCCGACCACCCACGTCATCCACTCGCCTGTGGCTGGGTCTGGCCAGCACTAGGATTTTCTCCCACTTTCAGTCTAGTCCACTATCATTCCTTGAAGTAATATATTATTTAGTCTCAACTGTTGCGCGTATATTGATTCACTTGTGTTTCGGAGCTAGACACATTTATTTAGTTCCACTCTAGGTCGTGTCTATGTTTCTAGTTTGAGGCTTTCTCCCGGTGATCTCGACGTCAAGATGCGTCCATTAGCAGACATGGTCGTAGCAATGAACATGCTCCGCTCCCACTGTTGAGAGCAATACCTAGAGTGCTCTGTCTGACAAAAGGAGTACGATCATTCATTGTTGTTCAACGGCAAATCGTGTAGGCCTAGAATATTACGCCATGCGGACTAAATGTGTGGTGGAAGTGGTCCAGTGGAAGATTGTTGCCGGTGCATACTCCCGAGTACAAGCAAAAATCGATGCGCAGCCGATACGCCGGCGGTTCCTTTGTGTCCAGTACATCAACCGTCTCCTTCATAGATACCGTGGTCCCCTTGTAACAAGGAAGAGAGAACACCTTTCTTCATCTCCTGGAACCCTGTTCATTTGTAAAACATGGCGATCTCATGCTTGTGTGCAGGCTTTGGACGCCGAATTTGACTTATTTCGTCTCGTTATAGAATAGTTCCTAGCAGTGATTCGAGCGATTTCGTGATGTGTGTTATAATGTAGGCCTACATTGTCGTCAGGCCTGCAACGCGTACCTAATACAAAAACGAAGGTTATTTAAACGATAAATAAATAAATGCCGGCTATAACTATAAACCTGCATGCATTGGATCAGGACATCAGAGGCGAACTACTCTCGCACGGAATGTGAATCACTTGGTGCCATATTTGCACCACTTATGATGGAAAAAACCTAGGACTTGACGACTACTGCACAACAATTTGTGCTGGGTTCTGAAGTTATCTATGAAGACGACCAACAATTAAGCTGTTGCGTGAGTGTGCTAACTTTTTTATAGCCTACATTGTTGTTCTTTAAATATGTGTGATTTGTATTGTTTTAATTACTTTATCCATTATGCGTAGAAAACTTTCATTCTCTGTATATTTAGGCCCTATTACATGCTGGCTGCATACATGGCAAAGTTCCTTTTGAATAGTAACTTTTAAAACGTTTAGTTCATCAATTTAAAAAGGAACTTTTATAAAGTTCAAGTTACTTTTTACACTTTACCAAAAAAAAGTTCAAGTGTCTCATAAAAAGGAACTTAGCCTAAGTTCCCTTAAAAGTTCCCTTTTATTTTATAGTTTGTAATGTGTGGACCTAGGCCTATTTGTTAAATACGACTAGAGAGTCATCTGACGTACAATTTGCAAGCATACAGCTGTCATAGAGCACGGTGACCGGTAGGTTCATGAATCATGATGAACGATACATATGATATGAATGAAATGATAAATGATAAGCCTAAATCACGGCAAGGATGTTGGCTAACGAATACTGTAAAGTGGTGCTAAAATAAGTTGATTGTTTTTTTTTGTTTTTTTTTTGTTTATTTGGATTAAGGACGCGTCAACCGTTAGGTCATAATGCACCACTCTAGCCTAAGGGGGGGAGGAGGAGGGGCCCATGCTGGTCAGAACCAGCCACGGGTAGGGGAGGAAAGGGGGTTCTCACGTCGCTGTCATCGTCTTTGTCATCGTTCGTTGTGTCAATTGTCATCGTCGCCGGGGGGTCGTCAAGGGAAGGGGGCAAGGTCCCCGACGACGATTGCCAGAGCTCGCCTCTAGTTACGGGGAGTAAGATATTCCGCTCTTTCTAGCTGATGTTTGCGAGGTGGACTTTTTCTCTTGAATCGCCTTTTACGATTAGCAGAGCCATGCTCTGGGCCAATTCTACCCCGGACCCAGACGGGGGAGTGGAACGTTTTGGTTTCAGGGAACTTGGTTTCAGGGCCTCTGGTAACAATCCCTTTCTTCCCCCTATCTAAGGCTAACCATTAGGTCCTAATGCGCCACTCTAGCCTAGGGGATGTGGGAGTAAAGTCCAATGCTGGTCAGAAAACCAGCCACGGGTGGGGGGAGGAAAGGGGGGTTGTCATGTCATTTTGTCACCGTTTGTTATCATCATCGTGTTGTCTTGGCTGTCGTCGTTGGGGTGGTGGTCAAGGTAAGGAGGAAAGGTCCCCGAAACGACTGCCAGAGCTCGCCTCCAGTTTTTTTCCACTGCCTCCATTGCAACCGAGTAGCATCTAGGAGGCAGTGATTCTTTCAAAAGCAAAACCATTGTAGTAAAAAGAATTCCTACACATGTGGAGCCTATTTTTTAATAAACTAGGGAAACGCCAAAGTCGTTGATAGACGAGTGAGTGAGCCATGTGTTGAGTACCCGGGAACACCCCCTTTCCTCCGCTATACCTAAGGCTGGATCTGGCCCAGTATGGGGAATGATACCGGGTATTCAACACATGGCTCACTCACTCGTCTATCAACGACTTCCCCTAGTCTAGTTGGCTAAGGCGCCCTTATACCCGGAATGTGGGGGACCTGGGTTCAATCCCCTGGTCGGATAAGATTTTGTAGTTTATGGATTGTATTTAAAAAATGATTAAACATGTTTTGAAATGCATATAACGCAGTTTAGTCTCATCAACTGTGACAATACTATGGAAAACATAGCCAGTGCGAAATACGAGTAAAGATTGCAAGGTTTACTCAATCTCCCGGCGGAATTTGAGGGTACTACATGCAAGTTTCGATACCCTTTGGTCACGGCATAACTGCATTACAAATATTTTTCCACTGCCTCCATTGCAACCGAGTAACATCAAAGAGGCAGTGATTTAAATTCAAAAGCAAAACCATTGTCGTTAAAAGAATTCCTACACATGTTAGGCCTATTTTTCAGTTTATTATTTGTTGCAGGTTTAAATCGCAACTAATTGTGCACATTTTGTTAGCAGTTCTCACAATCTATTTGGCCGTTCGGCCATATGGGACCGGACAGACAGACAGAATTCGGACAGAATTAATCACGACCAAGGCCCGATCGAGTAGCGTTATAGACTTCGTTTCGCTGCGCTCACTCGTCTAAAACGTTTCGGGAAAATGGAACTCGTACTTTTAGAAGGTTCCTTCCACAAGTATGGCTGGCTGCTGACTCTGTAACCTCCATTTCACGGCTTCTTCCACCTTGTCCCAGACCCAGATAAAACCCGAAATGCTGCAAGAGTTTCCTCTTTTCTCTACAGAAATTCGTTACTATTTGTTTCACCAGTTTCAATAACTAGGAAAACGCTTAAGTCCCGCCGCGTTGTTGGATGAGCGTAATTGGTGCATTGAGCTGCCATGTGGTATGCGAATTTTCTGTTGTTCTGTGGAAAAATCATCACTAAGTTGAAATTTTTCTTAAATTAAATTAAATTAAATTAATTTTTTTTTTAATTAATCGTAATTGTTAAAAAAAAATCGTAAAATTGCGATTTTTTAAAGAAATAATTTCTCGATTGCGCTCAAATTTAACATTAATATATTAATTCATAAAATTAAGGTTCTGCGAAAAAATCATTACAATCGGATAAAGCATGTAGGTGTTATAAGTCAAAGAATTGTTTAAAAAAAGAAAAAAAACTGTAAAATTTCGATTTTTATGATAAACATTTTTTCAATTGCGCTCAAATTTCACAAGAATATCTTAATTCATAAAATAAAGGTTCTGTGCAAAAATCATTAAAATCAGATAAAGCATGTAGGTATCGAAAAAAATCGTAAAATTGCGATTTTCATGAGAAAAAATTTTCCGATTGCGCTCAAAAACGTGGCAGTTCTAAGTTCAGAGATTTCGAAGGCCTCCATAAAATTTCATCGCAATCGGAGTATCGGTTTAGCCGGAATCGTGTGGACAAACAGACAAAAATACAAAAAAAAGAAGAAAGGAAGAAAGAAAAAAAAAAACATTCCGGATTTTTTTCTCCAGTGTAGTAGAATGGAATCTTCGCTTCGCTCCGCTCATCCAATCAATACCTTGATGTATAAGAGAACCTTCAGCTGCAACATTTTTTAACTTAGGTTTTAGTGACAACTGAATAAATTTATCTTGAAAATATGGATTTGCAGTTCTTGTTTTTGTTTTCATTTCTTCTCTCTACTCTCGATTCTACTGGTCAAACGACAAAAAACTACCCCGTTCGAACTTGCTACAATTTGTAGTTTTTAGGAAACCTGTGAAATCTCGAACCCTAGAACTAGTGCGTTTTTTTAACATTAACATTTTTTAATCGTGCGTAATAAGGCAATAAATAATTACAAATAGAAAATAGCTTTAACTGTTCATTGATAAAAGGTTCGAAATATAAATGCGGATGTTTTACCGTTATTTAATGCTTTTACACTGTAAAAAATATTCGTGTAGAAATGACGACCGCACTTTAGGTAAAATTTCATGGTGTTATAACAGTGTAGGTACCGGTAACATCCGGTCCTGTGGCCACTATTATCCTTGGTTGGTTACCTGAAGACTTGCTCCAGCCCTAGCTATTCTTCAAAAGTACGGCCAAAGATTATGAAGGCCTGTTAGGGCTTCATAATCTTTGGTACGGCTCTGAATGTATGTTCTGTCCCTCGTGTATTTGAATGTAATCTACAGGTTTGTGCGCAGACCTGGTTAATGGTTATCGTGGCCTGGTTCCGGGTTCTAATCCTGGCCTGGCCTACTCTTCGTAAAGGCAAAGATTTAGAGCCTAACTAAACAGGAACGTAGTTCCCATGCACTTTTCTCGACATTCATCCAGGTTTATAAGCGAATTCAACATAAAGGACACATTGGGATACGTTTTCATTACACACTATAAAGCAAAATAAAGTCGACATTTGACAAGACATAGTGGAGAAAATATTTCAGTTTGTATGACCGAGAGCAAACTTGGTCAAATTGAAGTAAAGATTGACTATTTGAATGGAGAAAGTCTGGTAAAATAATAATTCCCGCTCACCCACGCTATTTCGGACTCTAAGCCCAGCAAATATCGTGCGAGCTAATTTTGTTGGCCCGATCTGAGGATGCGCAGTGGCCAAGGTCACGAGTGTGAGTGGAAAGATTCCACACTTGAATCCTAGTAGAGTGTGCCCTGCTCGCTGATAACATGACCTGAGAAGAACCATGACCAGATGTTACCGACCACCCTTGGACCACACTAGAGAAGGGTGGCTTTGAGACTGGGGAGAGAAAAAACTATTTATTTTGTTGCTAGGCAGCATCGGCTAGATAAGATTACCACACCGATAGAGATAGAGAGCGATAGATCCACCCTGCATACTTCAATGAGATCTTTGAATCTAGTTCTGAACTGCCGTTTTACAAGAATGTTATGCAATGGCTGAAACATCCAGAATAGATTGTCAAATTAAAACTAAGAGTACCAGTATAAGAAAGTTTTGGAGTAAGTGTGGCCGATTGCCTTGATATCAGATATGTGTGAAGTTCATTGTCGGCGAAAGCAAATCTTAATTTACTTGGTTGTAGGATGTAGGTAGGTTTTGACTAAATTATTGGACGCCAGGCAAGTTTCCATCGCTGCATAGCACACGGGCTACCGTTTCAAAGGGGCGGGGCCACCAGCACCAGCCAGCCAATAGGGGCACGACATTAAGTCTTACGTCACTCGCCGCCCATTGATTTTGACATCATGTCTATTTGCCCTAGCATTTGACGCTCCCTCATGTTGTCTTCATACTTCATTATAGTATTACTAACTAGTTGTAACAATAATAAGTAATCATGTGGTCCGTCTCGGCGTTGCGCGGTGGATGTGCTAGTACTAGCAGCCTCCCTCGCGGCGCTCCCTGACTTGTTACTGGGGTGGGCGACCTCTGACAGTGACACCCACAGTCGCCCGCGGCCGGGTCTTGTCCGCACGGGCCTGCCTGTCTCGATTAGAGCAGCGCGTGCGCAGTTGCTCGTTGCTGCTATTTGAAAGGACATCGATCTGTCGACAGCCCGCGCGCGCTATGTTATCGGCAACAATGTATCCACCTCGAGTTTGCGCACTGTCGCGTCACGTGACATGGGTGGACTACAGTTAGTTGCTGCTGTTGTACGAAACACCCACGGTGCGTAGTCGTCTGTGACTGGGACGAGACAGCGTAGGCCTGTCACATTAGTTTCATTCCCCCTCGTCGTCTGGACTATCCTCTCACCGCTTCCACATTGGAAGAACCAACCCTCTTCCTCAACAACTGTGGTACTGTTGTGACATCGGGGACCCCAATACAAGCGGCCACCCATGCTATGTACTGGGCCTGCCTGTGATACACACCACTTCCTGTTGCCCTTCGTATTCTCGGTGACTCAGTCAGAGCGCGGCTCGTCCGGTGCACACGACTCGCAACTCCCCACAAACTAGACTAGCAAAGGAATTTCGTAAATTTCCTCACATTCTCGTTTTGTTTACTTCCTTCATCGTTCTCGGTCGCTTATTTGCAGGTGCTGAGAGTTTGAACACGTCACTGATTCCCTCTGCTCAAGCTCAAACAAACATCCAATGACCTGGTCTTTCTTCTCTTTGCAGATATGTCTGGGCTTTAGTTGTTTGATACCATGAGCATATTATCTACACCGCCCCTCTAACCTGCGATGAAGGACCTTTGCGGTGGGGGGGACACCCTAACGCTGACCAACGGGATGGCCGACGACGTCCAAGTCCAACTGATGAAGACGGCGACGACGACCAACGGGGAATCACTGTCGCGGTCGTCCAGTTTGCACAGTGTCGACTTCCAACTGGAAGGAGACTCGGATGAAGACTGCGCATCCGGTGGTGAGTGAACACACTTTTACAGTTGCCCTTTTTATCTGCCAATTCTATAGTCTGGCCCGACATGTCATAAGTTCCAACCTCTTTACGATGGCCTGTTTCAGTTTGTCATTTTACAAGTTTTATGTTTTGGCCTAATTGTTTATTAGGTCTAGCTAGTACTTGTCGACCTGTTGCTGTTTACTTTTGGATGTCATTTCCACCTACGTACGTGTATTTTGCACATATTACCATTTCATTAATTGCATTTCAATTAGGCAGCAATCTTGATCTAAATAGGTGCACGGTAGGGAAGGTCATGATCGTGTGAATTGCTCTGTATTTGACAACAAACTAAACTGCAAGGCCTAATCTAGCTCTAGCATCGTGGTGCTGTCCGGTGTATGGACGATCCAGTAGGCCTGTTCTATGGCGGATGGACAGGATACAGACAGAGACAAGAATTGTCAAGAAAGAAAATCGAGCTTCATCTTCCCAATTCAGTTCAGATAGATAGTGCATTTATGTTGGAAGCTGTGTTAAATTGATAAATCGTGTTGCTGCCGTTTGGTCAACCACCATCCTTGTTGCTTGTGCCAGAACATGTTGTTAGAGCTAATTAGCTTTGTGATAGTGATTACGATGATCCCTCCAATAGTCCAATCCCGGGCTACTCCAGAATGTAAAACACACCCCGTGTCACGAGGGGGCAGAGCTCGCAGTTTTATTCCTGTGGACTTTGAAAACCAAGACCCTGGGCCTCGAAACCCAGCCACGCGCTATGGTCACTATTTTCATGACAGGGAATAAACGAGTCTATTGAGAAACGAGTTTTTCCTTCGTTTTGCTCACCACGAACAAGATCTCTTGATAAGTCGAAAGATAGAACATGTTTAGGCGTAGCGTAGCTGCCGGTGCTCGCTTCAAGCTTCGGGGAGGATTCGTTGCTATGCTTGTTGACTGTGCGGACTCTTCGCGTGAAACCTCAGCAGGATGGACAGATGGAATTAGAAGCTGAGGTAGCAGAGCGAGGGGACCCCAGAGCCGACCAAGTTAGACGGGACGTGGCAACAGCGCACGCACTGAGGTCGGATACGAGGTTTCAGAACGGGAACAAAAAAACTGTTTTAGCTAGTCTAGGCTCCGCACATTATGAGACGCCAAACGGAAGAATCTTGCTGCGTCTTTACTCCTTTGACTCTCGAAAGAGTCATTCCAGTTTTGTGTTTGTGTTACCATGGAGTTTAAATAGTCCATGGTGTTACGACGTTCAACGGATACAATAACAAGTGCACTGTTGCCTTGTTATTGAGGTTGCCACTTGCCAAATTGATTTTGACGCTAGTTTCAAACTAGGCTACACAAACTGTTACCTTCACGGTTGATAATATGACATGACGAACCGTACTGAAAACTGAAACCACCCACACATGCATGCCTAGCCCTTCACTTTAGTAGGTTTGGCAACAATGGTTAGAGAGCAGAGCTCGCTTCAAAGTTTCGGAAATAATGTTCTTTTGATGGATGAGGCTCAATGATCTTCATGTGCTAATGACGCCCGTCATACGGTCATTGTTGGTGGCCACAAAACGCACATGCAGGAAGGATTTGTTCGACCATGCAAACAACGCCCACCTCACCTAAACACACTTTACGAGATTTTTCTAGCTTGAATGCTATTTTTACAAGATTCATTTCACAGCATAGGCCGAACATGTCCTTAGGCGTAGGCCTATTAATTCCTGGATTAACTTACGTTCACATGACGATTGAATCCTATGCCTACTGTAAAAATAAGCTTCAAAACGATGACGTAGTAATTTTACGAAACTCACAGAAATAATTTTCCTTCTGCCATCGTCTTGTGTGGTCGTATTGTCTGATCTTTCCATTGTTGATATATAATCGCTACCAACTGAATTTCACGACAGAAAAACTTTAGGGGGCGTCAATGATTTCCAAAGATGTTAATAAAACGGAGTTCGAAAGTAAACAGTTTTCTCATTGTTGAAATTAAGTGAACAAATGAACAGCGTTCAAAGTATCCTCGCACGATTAATGGTTTCATGTTGGCTTATTAGTTTTTTCTCGGTTTATTTAACATTAAAGCAGTCGAAGATGAAGTTCCCGTTTGCAAGGTTGTGTAAGTATGCCAAAGTAATGAGGACAATAAGCATAGGTCTATTTTGAATATCTGTACGATATAAATAATTCATTCAAACGCGTAGCCTATAACTGTTTTGTGTGCAGTCTGTTTTGTAGCGTAGCTTACTATATGTGAAACAGCTTTAATACTTTCGCGGCCCGAATATATTAATAAATTAATAAAACAGTTGTCCTGATGATGTAGTTCACAGCGGTTCCGAAACGCCATACTCGATTACTCGCTCTCAAGTAAAGCCTGCTTTTACACGGCCCCAACTTTTCCTCCCAACTCCTTGAATTCACGGTCATAAGAGAATCAAATTCTTGTATATTATCATAAAATACAACAAAGCTCCCCTTTCGTTGGTTCTACTTTGTCCTTGAAGCAGAATTCAAGAAGGAATGGGAAAATGAGTGTGGGGTGTGAATCGAAACAATAATAAATTAGGGTTGTTATGAAGTTGTGGTCCTTGCGACTAATATCTACCTGAACTGAAATTGAATGCATGGCATCAAACTAAGCACACCAGCCAGCTAGGAAAGAAGATGCACTAAGAAAGCAATGTTTGATGACATCTTTAGAAAGAAAATTGTAATCAGCCGATTGGGCACGACGGGAATGTTCAAAAACAAGATGATAAAATCAGTTTGATGAATTACTTACTCAAATGATTAAATCATTTTAGACCGTAAGTTTATCCTAAAAGGCAGAAAATATGTAAGCCTGATCTAAGAATGCTTTGAGCTCATTATGTGCCCGAATCCCCCACGATATGTCATTTTGGTGGTCACCAGATTCAAACAACGTTTCCCCGTCTGCGCTTTGATGGAATTTGTCACCTCGGGCTCGAGCAAAAAGGCTATAAGGTCAACTAGTCCAGTCCGCAACCTTTTCATAGTTTGACCTTTAGTACGGGATTAAATAATTGTTCTCCCCAAGCTCGAGGTCACTCTTTCTCCGCCTGTGGCTGGAGTTGTCCAGCGCAGGCCTGTCGGTGTCACGGATTGCCCCTAAGTCAAGTGGGTTTTCAGTTTTGTAAAATATTGTTTTATACACATGCGATGTTTCAACGTTTCAATACAACATATTATTATGACAACTTCTCTTCTTTGGTCAGTACATACATGGTCCGTCATGTTTATTTAACAAATGAGAGTCTGCTATCTGCTATGGTTACCATTGATGGGATGCAAGATGAAGACAAAACAAGCCGGTTAAATTCTGCGTAATCACAGCCTTCTGAAATTGAATCATTCGCTCGTTCACATCAAGCAGGCGCTGCGCAAGAAGACCTTGGGATCACTTCGCTCAAAGGGCTCCAGATTCGCCTTTATGTAGCACGTTATCATTAATTAAAACTTTCAATAATTGCTGTAGCTATTAAATTAAACCATTTAAATAAAAAATATTGGTGAAATAAATATAGATTTATTACGCCCGCTTCTCGTGCTCTTATTTCGGACTGGACGACGCGCATAAGTTTGGAGTTTATGCTCCTCAGCGAGGGCTTACATACTTCGTTCGACATCGACGAAAATAATTACTATAATTCTCCGTATTCCAAGGTTTACTAATACTTTTTGAGAACTTGCTATTTATTTTATTTGTCTATATACTACAACAATGCCTACATGCACGGGATTATCGACGTGTATTGGGTTGACAAGGATTTACGTCAATATGGCCACAACAATCAATGACGAAGACGTCACAGAAATGTAAAGGAGTTACGTAATCTAGGAATCGACGATAGCATGAACATGGTTGGCCACCGTCGGCGTCCTGGTATTTGAACCGCGCTCGTACCCATGATCCAATGATATTCTTCCTTGTACCATGGCTGGCTCGTACCTGCTGGAAGTACGTTGGTTCGACACCTGCCTTTCTCAGTCATAATCGACTTTCCTTCCCAACTGTCCACACAGTAAACCGACGTGTACCCTGTAGCTGGTAAGCAATCTGTAGATTATCCTCGTTGTGAACATGAGCAGCTCAGCTCATCACGTTCTGCGCCGCGTGAGGTCGCCGGTTCGATACCCGCCACCGTCAGTTCTAACTTTCTTCCCAAGATTTTCCTCACTCTAAAGAGGCAGGTCATGTTGACCAGCCTTAGCGGGCTAGATTACCTTCCTTGCTCACCCGACACACTTGGCCTACTTCGCCTCAAGGGAGAGATTTCATTTGCGACTTGAAGCATTGTGTTAGTTGTACATTTCGTTATTTCTTTAATAGGTCCACCCAGACGCGTAGGAAGGGGGGAGGGAGGAATGGTGGAATCTCCCCCACTTTTTACTGTGTCCCCCCCCCCTTGAGAATATTACAGTCACGCCGTAAATCCCCTCGGTGAAAGCCACCGAATTTTCAATTTTGAATCTCCCGCTATTACATCTTTTGTTTTAAGTGAGTTAAAAAAAAACTAAAAAGTACCGGTAGCCTCCATTATAAATTGGCCTAATGAAGATCAAAGTGAAGAGTAATGACCAACAATTTCGACAATTTCCCATTATTGTTGGACGTGATCGCGAGCGTAATGATATGCATATATTCAATGGTTGTAACAATCATGGTCTATCTCATCACTATTCTAATTTTTTAAAATAGTTTACTACTTTTTTACTATACAACAAATACATTAATTTGGTATTGCTTTCAGCCCACTTACCCTATGTTATCTAGAACGCACTTAACACACTACAAAACTTAATTCAAAATTTTCGTCTGCTGCGCTGTAATTGGGGGCTATGCCCCCCGAAAAACCGTGATTGGTCCCTTTTCCCAAAAACTCCGCAGAAGATTTGTCTTCCCCCCCCCCCCCCCCCCCCCCCCCACCCCCCCGGTCACTCGAAAAGGAGTTCCTACGCGCCTGGGTCCACCGTGTAGATATCTAGACACATTTTGTTTCTGTACTTACAAACTATAGTTTTGTTCTGTGTGCGGGGGGTGGGGGGAGGCTACACTGTTGTAACCTACTCTCTACCGACAGACGGTAGACTGGAGCTGCTCAAGCTACACTGTGCGCACATTTACCCCAGTCAAGTCAAGTGCATGTTATGATAGCACTGCACCTGCACATACGTCGTCACTTGGCCAGACCAAGCAACGTCTGCTGTTACAGCTCTTGAGATTTAGATGACCTTGGACCAGGCAGTCATGCAGAGTATGCATTGACTGAAGGTGCTACCTCATCTTCACGCTCACTTTACAGCCCCATAGCTACCTCAGAACCAACAACTACACTTTGCTATCTTCAACACCTTCCTAACTCAAGACCCGTGTAGACACAATACCTTTATAAGCGCTGCCCTAAATTTAAATTTGAATTCGAAAATTTTAAGTCTGAAAGTTGATGAAAAATTTAATTTTGAACTAGAAAATTTCAACTCAGGAGGAAGCCAGGAAGTTTGAATATGACTGTTGATTCTGGGGCTAATTGTCCCTTCCAAAAACCTGCCTTTTATTCTTCCCTCTTTCTATCTGCCAACTTACAGACTTTTTAACACATTTTTTAATTTTAATAGTAATGGAACACAAACAGCTATTCCACTAAATATTCCTATAATAGTAGGCCTACCGTTTATAATAGCACCTCGATTCTCAATACTTCCTGGTTCTGAAACTAAGTCTCGAACTAAACTAAGTACGGTACCGTAGTCAGTCATAAGAGTGATTTAATTATTGAGTGAGTGCATGGTTCTTGAATCATTTCTTCTTTGGCTAGCAACCAGCTCTTGTCTAGGTTTCAACCTTAGGCCCTACATTGTTTATATTGTTTGTTTTCAATAAAGATTTGTGTATTTATCCTTACAGCTGTTTGGAAGTTGGTGATTGATAGCTGTGTTGCATTTTCTTGTGTTTTTACACTATATGCATCGGAGCGGCTACACACATGCAGTTCGAAGCTAGTTATTGCTTTGGTTGTTGGCTCACTAGCAGAGTTAATTGTCCCTAAACTAGTACTCTACTGTTTATAGGGTGTAGATTCGAGCTCTGAGACTGCTTTGTTGCCACAGTTTCCTAGTTAGTAGACATTGTTTGAGGAGGCAGCGTGTGGTGTTGGTAGTTCTAGTTGGCTTGCAACTAAGCTAAGTATGTCCTACTTATAGTTAGTCTCACAGGTCAACAGCAATAAGAGGTTGGAACTACATGTACCTTGTGCTTAGCATACATACACTGAGGTACAGTACTGGCTATGCCGGAACCAGTCTATGACCAAGTTATACGTTCTTACACATCGTTGAAAGGCCTTACCAAAATAAAACTTGATTATAGGCTTAATTATTATGAAACATGGCTCTTCTCATTCGAAATACAAAGTATTTTGCCCCACCCAATTGGTACATGACACATTCTTTCCAACTTAGGGCTAAGTTAAAATAGAATTTCATATTCCAGAACCTGAAAGCGTCAATGAACCAAAAACTATCAACTTTCCGAGGGAAAACGGTATTCGTAGGCCTACAAACAAAGACTCGGCTAAGGAATGTTTTAAAATTGTTAAATCTTACAAAAAAGAAGTAGATGATGGCATAGCTGAAAGTACGTCATGCCTAAAGTCTAATTCGTTAGGCCTGGATAGGAGCGAGGAATGTAAGCATATAGGCTTGAACAACTCGGACGAGAAAGATTTGGAAGTTGATGAAACTTCTGTCGTAGCAGACAAGAATGCGAAGGCAACCGTTACAGAAGACGTTATCACCCCTGTAAGAGAAGAGACGAGTCTGCCAAGTGTTGTCGAGGACAGTACTTGCAAACCGGAGAGGGAGAAACCTGTTGAGCCATCAGGGAATGTATCGCCCTGTGAAGAAACTAAGAGGTCGGAGGACGCGGAGCCTGCGTTGTCCGACACCAAGGAACATGAACCTCAGGAGGTCCATGGCGCCAAACAAGACGACGGGACAGAGTCGAAAGTGGTACAACGACCGGGCCCGGAGAAGACGACCGATGTGTGTGCTGTGGAGCCAAACCGTCGGGACAAGGAAGTAGTTGAAGGAGAAGCTTTGACACAAGTGGTGGGTTGTCCCACTGCCAAGGAGGATGAAGGGAAGCCTACGGTAAGCTTCGATGACATTCCAAAAGAAGAAATTGAGGACAAACCACGTTCGAGGACTTCAGATGACGAATCAAATGCACAATTAAAACAAGCTTCTAATGCCCTTTCTGATGTCGTTAAAGATGAAGAATTACCTCCAGTTTTAGAACCTACTGTAGTAGACAATGTAAACCGTTCAGGTGTTGAAAGTAAACCTGAGCCCGAGTCTGATGACGCAACTTCAAGGGCTCTAGATCCAGAGCAAGTTGCGGAGAAGAATGAAGGAGTCGATGCGGTACAAACACGTGGTCCAGATGTAGAAGACATTAAACAAGAAAAGGACTCTCAAACAATAACTAAAAGTAATCCTACAATCGATGTGGTTGAAAGTACTGATAGTTCAAATGTTGCTGAAGAACCGAAAGTGGAACAAAGTAATCCTACAATTGATGTGGTTGAAAGTACTGATGGTTCAAGTTTTGCTGTAGAACCGAAAGTGGAACAAAGTAATCCTACAATCGATGTGGTTGAAAGTACTGATAGTTCAAATGTTGCTGAAGAACCGAAAGTGGAACAAAGTAATCCTACAATTGATGTGGTTGAAAGTACTGATAGTTCAAGTTGTTGCTGAAGAACCAAAAGTGGAACAAAGTATTCCTACAATCAATGTGGTTGAAAGCACTAATAGTTCAAATGTTGTAGAACCGAAAGTGGATGCAGATGCCGTTAGTATGACACCAAAGGCTGAAAGTACTGGTGCTTACAAAAACGAGACACCTAAGTATGAAACCGAGCCAGAAGCTGTTGGTGTCGATAACTCGCTAGCGATCATTAAAAGTTTTCCTACAATCGATCTGGAAGAGGACAAAGATGCGGTAAGTCCTGCAATTACTGAAAGTTCAGATGATGTCATACCAAGAGCGGAATCAAGTGGTGCTACAGTCAAATTAGATAAAGAGGAAGGTGCAGCAAGTGGTTCATCGAAGTCTGAAGTTACTGAGAGTCCCTGTGATGCAACACCTCCTGTAGATGATGCCACCGAGAGCCCAGGTGATCCTAGCACGGCCGAAACCAACAAGGTTGAGATCTTGAAGCACATGAGCGACGTGCTGCGCTCCAGCGAGATTAACAAAACATCCACACAACAATCACAAGCAGATGTTTCATCAACTGGGGGTTCCGTTTGCTCGGCACCAGGCAAGGCCAATTACAGTGGTGCGTACATTTAATTCGGTCTCGGGGCATGGGGTGCTATTATTGCTTACATTCCGTACACTTTGAGCACAATACCTTCCAAACCTGTCCAGTGGCAATGCTCCCCCTCCACTAGAGTTGCTGCATGGAGTAAACATGTGGCTGCAGGCGGAATTACAGCTTAACAATAATAACGTACTATTATGTACTGCTTAATAATAATAGGTCCAATTATTGGACGCCCTAGCATGATGACTAACAGAATGATTTTTCAAGTGTTTGTGACATGATTGAAATCACATCATCATTTAATAAAGTCCGGGGCGGGTAGGCTACTTGGCTGGCCAACTAGTTGCCAATACTAAATTGTATCAGCACCGACCTTAAGTAAGATTTTAAATGGTGCGTACGTTAAAAGAAAAGAATATTGGCACCCTTAACCCTTTATAGGGTATAGGCCTAGGTATAATAGTTTATCACTACTTTTCAAAACCTTCACAATTAAATTTGCCAGTTTATCATACTTTTAACCCGGGTAAAAGACTGCTTTGTTTTGTTCGGAAATTGGTAGAATTTTTCCTTATTAAATTCTAATGATTAGAAGGATTTTTGGAATGCTTCAAAAATCCAATTGTGTATAAAAACAATCAAAAAAACAAATTTCCGGGTTGTCCCGAATATTTTGTTTGCCTGTAAAGATGAAGAAGATACAATTTGAACATTTTAAAAATGTAAAAGAAATGACAAACTGCAAAAAAATCTATTTTTTAAAATAAAATCAAATTTTGGATTTTTTTTAACTTTGATGTCAATTTGGAATCCAAAATAAAAAAGGGTTAAAACGTTAAAAATCATCCTAGAGTGAGCTCTAAATCGGTACAAAGCGTTGCCTCTTTAGAAAGAAAAGTTTGACTTTATAGGTCATCAATCTGGAGTTTGATTATGGATCACGGATTTGATCATTGTGAAACCTACCTCTGTTTATCACCAGCTTTTTACTTTTGATTCAAAAGCATCCGACATTTAAACCATTGTGCATCCATATTAGTACCATCTTCATTGAAAGTAGTCATGTCCATAAGGTAACTGCATGTGGCCATTTGATTGTTGCTTTGTTATTTTGGGTCATTTTAGTGATGCACACAATTATCGATATTATTGTTAGATCACCGATTTTTTTAAAAAAAAAAATCGATAATCAATCATTAATGACGATATCGATATCCTCACTTCTTATTGTATTTCCTTCACATGTCGTCATAGTTCACCATTCAATTTGTTCCTTCCTTGTGGGAATGATATTAGTTAGCAATTTTTCGATAACAAATTGTAAAAGATTTCACAATACTTTTGACTGAAAAATTTGTGTTTTAATTTTTGAATCCATTATTATTATTTATAGAACTGTATTGTCATTTGATATTATTGATCATCAATGCAGTCACGTTTTTGATTATTTTTATTTTATTTGAAAACGGTGTAATGTATCATCAATGCGAGAACCCAAACAATTTCTACACATCCTAGTAAATGTATTTCACATTTTGGTTCTTCATAGGTCTAAATTGACAAAGGTGTCGGAAACAAACTTATTCTCTGAAAAACATTTTCCCCACAGCAAGTGGCTTATGGGCTTCAACCGTAACCGCCCGGCCGCCCCGACATGTTATCATGGCAGACTTACCTATACCTCATGGAAACCAAACCAACCTATTAACCATTCGAGCAATACCAAGCACAACTCCATCCATTTTTTCACACATCCTTGTTGTTTTACCATTCATAATCACTCTTGTACAACTGGCTATTGTAAATTTTGCTGCTGTGTGCTCTACATCAGTAGGTCTTCCTATCTAGTTTTCGTTTTTAGTGAGCCTTAATATAATCGACGTCTGTTTTGAGTTTTGTATGCATATTTATTGTCTCACGGTGCATCGTGTAGCTGTACATATTAATGGTTGGATCCCAGTGCTCATTGCTTGGTAGACGGTTCACCTGTTTTTCTTTGTGAAGCTTGAGCGTTGTTGAGGTGGAGGTGGCTGTGAATATCTCCGGTTGTCGTCACCGGCCTATATATTGCTTTGCATTAATATTCAATTTACAATATTTTCCTTGAAGTAGACAAACTCCTTAAAAAAATGTAACCGATGGGTCGACAATGACCCTATATTAAATGATACCTAATGTTGTACACTTTTTATAATTACTCATTAATAATTCAAAACATGAACTGATTATTACAAGGAACTGTTTTGTTAATTTTTGACTCATCAACTAACTTATAACTCCCTGAACTAACAACCAATAATTATAATACAAAATAAAGCACAGTCATTTTACTTTTAGGCCTAGTTGATTAATTTCTATGCAGTTGATTAATTTCTCCCAAAGAATACTTTGTAAGATATTTTCAACTATCATCTAAATATCATCTTCTTTTCATGCTCACAACAGTTGTGAGCAGTTACGTACTGACACAATTCATGCCATCATTTGTTCTGGTTGATAATCAGTAGAAATAGACCTCCTGTCCCTTCAGATTCATGCCATTTAGCATTTTGTCTTGGTCTACATTGTGATACAGTACGTAGATTCAAAAATATGCTTCCAGTCTTACTGGGCTGAAAAATTCCAATTCTATGAGTGCTTTCCAAGTAGGTTTATGTGTGTGTGTGTGTTATGCTGTATTTAGCCAGGATTGACATACGTTATGCACTACTTAGTACTTTGCAAGTAGGTTTATGTTGTGTCCTGTATTTAGCCAGGATTGAGCCATACCACTTACATTACTAGTAAGCCCGGTTGTTGTATACTGTCCTGGCTTCTTTTCTTGACATACCGTTATGCACTACTGTACTTAGTACTTTGCATGTTGGTGAATGAAGATGATATTATACAAACTGTGTATGACAGATTTTCTTATTTCCTGGTGGAAGTTTTGCTATTTCGTTTGGCCAGGTATTCTCCTTATGTAGTAAACATGGAATGCATTATTTCCAGGCCTCTCGTTGCTTGGAAAAAAGAGGACATCTTCTGGTAATGATGCAACAGAATCCAAGAAGGCTAAACTAGTCAACGGTCATGACACAGAAGAGGCTGCTAAGAAAGACGAGGTGGTTGAGAAGGCTTGTACGAAGCGCTCTCTAGAACTCTCGGAGAAGCTCGAGTGTAAGAAGTCGCGCGTACTGTCAATAGACGAGTCCAGTTCGAGCTCTAGCGTGAGTTTGGAAACTAGCGAGCTTGTCCCCAAGGCGCCCGAAGACGAACCTCGCAAGTCGCTGTCCAACATCGACAAGGCCATAGAGAGAGTTGCCTTCGGAGGCCTGGACAGGAAGGAGCGGGTCATGATGCCGTTCATCAAAGATCTCAAGAACAAAAGACTGCGAGCCATCACCATGGACGTAAGTGCCCTTGATCCAATGAGATGAGGGATAACAGACAGTTTTCTTTGCTCTTGAATTTGAATAAAATAATCATTTAAAATAAATATTGCAAAAGTTTTTGAACTCATGACATTTGATAAAGTTACAAAGAATGTAATGCTGCAACTAATTGAAGAATAACGAATTGAATCTTAAAAGACGTCGACTTCTTTCTAGGACCTGGAAGAGTTGATCACTCAGCGAGTCAGCGAAGTGTTAACAGATTCCGGTGAAAACGGCGTTCTGCGTGAGAAAGTACAGAAACTAGAACGCTCAACTGAATTTTGGAAAAACAAATCTACAAGTCTTCAAAAGCAGGTTGGCCCAAGTTGAATTTTCACCCTTGATTAGACCTCACTATTTTGTTGGTGTTATTATTTATTAATATAAATAATGGTTATAGTAACCATTGTTACATCATCATTGTTGTGGTTTTAATTTAGTTTAATGTGTCATACCATGATCATTTTATTTAGTTGCATTGACCTATTCTCTAGCTAAGTAGGTAAATATTATAAAGAAACAATTCAGGAAGGCCAGAGTTCAATCCTGGGGGGGGCAGAAAAATTATTTGAAGGGGTAGACAATAAATACATGCATTAATTTTGTAATGCATTTGTGCACATAAGAATAAAAATGAATCGGAAAGATACGTAGTATTTACATGCAGGCCACATTGTTACATCTTGGGCTATGTGTGTACAGTTCTTACTATTGCACACATGGGCTCAAGTCCAAGATTTAATAATGTAATGTAAGGTTATTGTAACGTTTTAAATGTACAGCACTACTTTTGAGTATCAAGACCCTTTTCCAAGTAGCTATGTGTTTGACTGTTTCTAGCTATCCGATATGACCATGGTCTTCAAGAAACTTGCCACCGAAACAAAACAAAACTCTAATCAAATGCAAATTCCTATTAAAATTACTCGTTCAGTTGGCCTCCAAGTCATCATGCCTTCAATGGTAAGTCGTGCCTTTGCCTATGTGTTGTATTTTGGTTGCATGTAACATGAGGACTTGTAAACTCTTAGTAAACTCTTAGCCTAGCCTAGAGTGCAAACTGAGAAAATTGTAGCTAAAATGGTACAAATTTTAAAATCATACAGCAACATCGATAATTTCCATCAATTACTTTCAACACCGTAGTGTTGGTTTTGATCTGTGTTCGAGATAAGCCGATACTAATCTTGACGTCTTGCCTTACAGCAGTCCGCAGTCAAGAGCAATTCACTACACGTACGAAACGGTTTATCTACTGGGACCGGAACCGGAACCAAACGGAAAAGTGGTGGCATCATGACAAATAGGAACACCACCCCCACGCTTCACCACCCAGTAAGTTTGCATTAGTTGTTATAAACTATCAAACCTAATTTTAAAGGTAGCCTACCTACCTAGGTACCTACTTTCAACTTTTTTACAACAATAATTTTCATTCTGATTAGTATTGACTGGCTGAGCTCTTTCAGCATTGGTTCACTATAGCTATAACGATGACTCTTGTACAGTAGTGAGCAGTAAATTTATTAAGAGTCTTCACGAGACAGATATTTAAATGGCACGCTTGTAAGCACTCAAATTAAGATGTACATTGCTCTGGAGAAAAATAGAAACTACATACGAGAATTCTAAAATGCACATGACACAGATATTTTTATTCTGAACAACATACAACAAACAGAATTGATGTATTTAATACACCCTACTATACACCATGGTTACGCATAAAGTCGACGCAACGGGAACAAGAAGAGGTTGCTCCTGTCGTGTTGACTTTATGCTTAAAAATGGGGAAGAGTAAGGTTTATTACTTAAAGCAATTATGTTTGTTGTATGTTGTTCTGCATAAAAAAATCTGTGTTGTCATGTGTATTTTAGAATTTGCATATTATGTAGGCCTAGTTCCAATTTTTTTCCAGAGAGTTGTACATCTTAATTTCATTGCTTACAAGCATGCCGAGAACATGTTTGTCTGGTGTCGTGAAGACTCTTAGTTGACAGTGTTGTGTACTACGAGGTGTTATTCTGTCCACAGGCGCCTACGGCCATGTCGTCAAACCGGCCGCCCAACGTGCAGAAAGTTGTCACTCCACCAGTGACGCCCATCAAGTCAACCCAGGTAGCAGCCGCCCCCAAACCCCCAAGCTGCCCCCCCGTACCCCCCGCCATACGCTTCCGCCCCCCGCACACCATGGTAGGTTCACTTCACTATTCATCCATATACTCCAAGATATGTTAGTTAATACTAAAAACTGTTAAATAATATTATTTTAATTTTTATGTAATATATTTGTTATATTTTGTTTGATTTAGATTATTTAATAGGTAGGTACTTGTACTTATAAGTTTGTATGTTTATTGTTATAGCACAATAAACATTAGTTTTTACTAGCGTGACGACATCAAATACCTACTTAACTATTGGTGTATTCAGCTGGTCGCACTAGAGCGCACTGAAATTGGTTTTTGTTTCTTACGGCAACTGTCAAATAGCTTACATATAGTTTGGCGTTATTGTGTGTAATCCTTGGATAGGAATGCTACCTACAATTGATACGGTATTAAATTAATTTCTTCACCATCATCTCTTCTAATCAAAACTTCTGTCTACATCCCTCCACATATTCCACACAATGATGTCTGACTATCTGTCAGCTATTTGACAGTTGCGTATGACAACAATAACTAGAAAAACAAAAAACAATTTCAGTGCGCTCTAGTGTGACCAGCTGAATATGTCATATCTTTACCAGTAATTTGTGTATGCACATGAGGCTCGACAGATATTTTCTAGTAGGTCTAAATCAAGGGTAGTACAGAAAACCCTATTTTACTTGTGCTTTTACTTTGATGTCTTCTAGTAGCTATCGTATTGTATTAATAAGGCTATTGTATCTCCATCTAACCGACAAGCGGGCATTACACTGAGAAGCTGGAAAAGTAAATACTTACAGAACTTTTCGAAGCTGATGAGTGATTAGAAAAAGCGCGAGAGGGCGTTATCTCTCGGCCGTTACTTTTTTAAGCTGTTGAGTGATTAGAAAAAGCGCGAGAGTGGCGTTATCTCTTGGCCGTTTACGAAACTATTGTTCTGTGTTGCGGGAAATTGTGGCAACTAGGATAAAGGCGGCAGATTTCTTCCAGTGTTGATCTTCGACGCTTGTAAACTACTCTGAAAATATAACTGTTCTAAACGTTGCTGAACGGTGGACCTTAGAATAGTAGCCATTGGTAAAATCAAAGTTATTAATTATTATTATATTAAGTTATTTTAAATAGGACTGTGCGGGTAGAAGTTGTGAAGTCTTGTCGGGTTCGGGTAGAGAAACGACGGCTGTTATACCTAATACTTCATGTAAAAATGAATTCATTGAATTTTAATATGAAGAATCTTTATGATTTTCTCACAATTAATTTTCTATTGACTGTATTTTTATTGAATGTCAAGCTAGGCCTGTAGATTAATATTTTTCGGGCTGCACCTTCACTAATAAAGTACCTAAATTCTGGACCGGCACCTCCACCATGCCCCTAAAAATATAATCGGGTACCTTATTTTTACTATAGTACCGGCCCCCAAGTAGCCAACCTGAAATGTTGGGTACCCGCACACGTTTCATTCCCAGTGTGACGTGCACATGAAAAGTCGACACTTCTGCCTTCTACCTTCAGTTTTTAGTCTTTTTCTCTTTTAGTACTTTTCTAACTTCCCAGTGTGTCGCCTACTTTCGACGAGTAATAAATTATTTATGAAATTTCGTAAGCTTTTTTGTATTGATACTTATCGACGAGTTATAGCCTATTTATGAAATTTCGTAAGCTTTTTTGTATTGATACTTATCACTGTATTACATTTTATGTCAGATTCAGGAAATCAACAATCTATAACCTATTTTGAGTGTTTTTATTTCAATTGATCCTACAATCATAGATTATTAATCTTATGACAAATTTGTTATGTAATTAGGTAAATGGCAACCCTAGATGTTACTCGCCATCGTCCTACACTGCAGTAACTAACCAACTTGCTGTTTGTTTTAGACGGCAACGGGGACGGTGATGACTGTGGCCGGGAACCTCCGCACGGCCGCAACCTCCGCGCCCAACCGACCGATCGTTAGGTCGGTGACCCCGCGGCCGACCAGCGAAATGTGTATCGACCTCACGGACGAGGACGACAAGGTCAAGAGAGGTGAGTAAAACAAATGATTCATTCGTATTGGGGATGCACATCGATACTTTTTCATTATAGATTATCAAAATGGTTATGTCTTTATCGAATCGATATCACCAACAAAGCCTGTTCCGACCTACAAGTGGAACCTCAAGTGTGGCAAGTGTAAGTCAAAACAATACAATCGGGTTCTGTTTGCAGCCTCGCTGTCTTCGATGTCATGTGTTTGGCTTCCGTTATCGACTGATAGCTCATTTCCAAAAATTAATCTCGAGTGTGATACCATCAGTGGATCAGCCCACCCATTGCATGGCATAACGTGAGATAATCTCCATATTTAGAGTATTGATTTATGCCACTATTGACCAATTATTTGATATTTCAATTTTCAATTATCAAAATTATATCCATTAGACTATTGATTATTGGTCAATAATATTGATTATCGTATGCATCCCTAATTCGCATTATTATACACTGAAAAGTGAAAATCATAACTGATTTACAAATCAATTGATTTTCGGTGGGAAACATTCAATTTAAAACAGACCAAGCCAACCCTGTTGGCCCCAGCACCAATGACCAACTGGAGACCAGTATTTTTATAGGAAATGCGAGACAAACAAGCTGAACATGATTCCACCCGGGGACAGCGCCAGAATCAAACCTTTGAACGTATTATGTACTTCGTTGCTAGGACGGCTCCAAAGTCACCGTTGACACATTCCTAAGCTAAGAATGGATGGACTTGATCGAAGCACATGCAGCCGTTCCTTCTTTTCTTACCTTGCTTTTTAAGCAATGTTCTACCTCTTTCAATTACATACATAACTTTTATTTTGCTATTACTTTCTTCATCTTCAATTTATTTTGTTATTTATACACTTAGAAAACAATCTAATCATCAAACATACCTGCAATTAAATACTTTAACACTCTATGGCCTATACATATACAATGTAATTATATATATTAACAACTATGGTCAGTACATAGCAGAAAGAAGCAACATAGTACACAAATACAATACACGTCAAAACGGCAACTTCTACAGCCACCATCATAATAAAAAAATGTATGAACAAGCACCAGTGCATATAGGGTCAAAATTGTGGAACAAACTACCTGATAATCTAAAAAGTTTAGCTAACAGAAAGGACAATTTTAAAGTTAAGTTGAAAGAATTCTTGATAAACAAAGTACTATACTCAATGGAGGAATTTTAAACTGTGTGTATTTTAAAAAACAAGTGCTAATCTTTAGAATAGGTATGTATCTATGAATGTGAGTATGTAATGGATATTTACTGTCTGTATATAGTAATGGAGTTTGTATATACAGTAAGAACCCTCTTATCCGATCTCCTCTTATCCGATGTACCGTGTTAACCGAGCCGCCCAAAAAAAAAAAAAAAAAAAAAATTAAAAAAATTAAAGTTTTAAATACGTAAATAAAACATAAAAATAATTACAGACGCCGCGCCGCACTTTTTTAAATGTACTCGCATACATTTGTAGGCATGCCTTACGAGTAGGGATGACATCGGGTACCCGGTTCCAGAAATTACCCGGAGACGATTTTAAGATCCGGGTATATTTCGCGGCCGTTTTTAGGCTAATTCACCAGTTTAAATTACGCGCTACGTGGTTGCGGTCTTTCCCGCGGAGCGTGCCCGCTGTCTAAAGAGTAACTGGAGTTGACGACAGAGCGCGTTGTAAGCTATCACGTGCTTCCGTCCGTCTCGGCGAGTCGCGCCCATGCCACGAGTGAGTGCAAGAGAGAAAGATGCGGCAATAAATCTTGGGACACTGCCGTCTGCGCAGTACGAGATGCGCGTACGATCCAACCAACTCACACTCACAGCTGACTGACAAAGATGGTTGGGTGAAGAAGAAGAATTCGCAATGCAATCATCTTTCAACCGATTCACGAAATTCGTTATCACGACGCATAGGATTGTTATTCCTGGGCTTATGTTCTTTCTTTCCCAGGCTTATCTTGCGACGAGAGCTTCAGCGCGGGATATAGTAGTGAGAGGTTTTCCCACATGAGAAAGAGAGCTAGGCCTAGCCTAGGCCTATGTTTGCATTGTAGGCCTAGCCTAGGCCTACTGCGTCGAGTTTAGGCCTAGACATACGTTTTTATTACGACATGTAGGCCTAATTGTTTACGTGTGTTTGTGAGCTTGATTTACAAGCTATTAAATCATTTAGTATACCCTCCACGAAGTGTATCGTGTGTATTTTATGTTCCTTTATCCATTACATGTGTCATACTCATATATCATTTTACCACATCAGGCTATGCTACGAGAGCAAATAAACAAATGAAACGCGCCATCCGAGTTTTTCGCAAATCCGAGGTGCCCCCGGTCTCATCCAACTCGGATAAGAGAGATCTTACTGTATTATGTTTGTATATTTTTGCTGAAATAAGAGACGAATGATTGGATTCTAGGTTTAAGTGACATATGATTGTACAGCCGGGGTCATATATAAATCAAGAGGTCTGAAAGATACCTCTTTCACCGACATCTCGTGGTCAACTCTTGGTGCCATTATTTATATCGCCCTGTGAACTGCATTATCGATCGATGGAAGCCCCCTAGACTATTTGATGTTATTAATATTATTTAGGAGGCTTTGAAAGACTCTTGGTCAACAAAATAGTCAATATCTAGAAGGCAGTCAGAAGTGAAATACAATTTTATCAAAACAAAAGCATAAAACAAACTTTAGTGGTTTGCAAATAAGACTTGACAGCCAAGATAGAATTATTTGAAATTAATTAGAAACTAAGGCAAATATAAGATCTAAGGCATAGTCTTAATGCTATGCCTAGGCCAAAGTATCGATATATAATGCTCTCTTTACCTTCCATATTATATTTCTTCTAGGCTTGATAGTTTCTCTGGTGAATAGAGAATTTTCCTTTGACATTAGCAGCCATGTTTCTTATTTATGTCGAAAATGCAGTTCACAGGGCGATATAAATAATGGCACCAAGAGTTGACCACGAGATGTCGGTGAAAGAGGTATCTTTCAGACCTCTTGATTTATATATGACCCTGACTGTACAATCATATGTATTGACACGTACAAGGTCATCTGAAATGATATTAATTGTACTTAAAAATAAATAAATAAATAAATTAATTAATTAACTCATCTAATTTACTTTCATTCACAGGCGGCGCAATATGACCTAACCGGTTGAAGCGCCCTAGTTTCTCACGTCGTCGTCGTCTTTCTCTTTAATTGAAAAAAATGTTCTCAAGCATTCCATCATCATTTTTTCATCATCATTTTCACAACAATGTTCATTACCATAAATTTCATACTTTTGATTATGGTATTTATGAGAGTAGGCCTAACGGTCAAGCAAATTTTAAAGAAGGGGATGTAAATACTATTGAAAATTGGATTCACATAATGGCTGCACACCACTTTTTGAGCTTGACAATTTTTAATATACTACCTGAGGCCTAGGCCATATTTGCATAAATAATTAAATACAATTCATACTTCATATTTAGGCCTGCCTACCGTGTATGTTGTTACATCTGCAATTTGATTTAATTTTATAAATATTATAATGCACAAAGATTTACCTGCACCAAGTTGCGCCTAGCTATAAATGGCGGACTTAGGCATATCCATAGGCAGATGTTAAACCATAAGCCTATAATATCCGCATGCACAAAGTTAGTTACGTCCACAAATCGTTAAGATTAGGGCTGTGTGAATCGACGAAATTCGAATCCGAATCCAAGATTCGAGTCAATTTTAGCAGATTCGAGTTTTCGAAGTATTCAAAAATTTGAATTTCCAGCCGTTTTCTCGCTTGTATCAGGAAGGCAGCAATAGGTTTGTTCTTTTGTCCACCTCAAATTGTGGTAATTACACCTAGGTGTAAAATTCAGAATCAGAAATTGGGTTAAAAGGTGTAATATTTCACGGATGAACAAAAGAACGATTTTGTTGTAATTTGACAGCAAATTTCGAGGTTATGTTGCCAGCTGTCATTCAATTCAAACACTTTCAGAAGATATCTCACTCAATAACACAGCTTTGTGCATTTTCTACAATTCTATTCCATATTATTTTATTATTACCAGTTTTATCTTCTATTTATTAAACAATCGCACATTAGAACAAGGTTACTTTTGAAATTGGTGCGAATTTCCATAGCTACACCTTTTACACCTCCTCAAGAGGCAGGTGCAAAAAGTGCAAAAGTTGTAATTACCCCGTGGACAAAAGAACACGTCTTTGGAAGAAATACAGTAAGAACTCTCTTATCCGATCTCCGCTTATCCGATGTACCGTGTTAACCAAGCCGCCAAAAAAAAAAAAAAAAGTTTTAAATACCGGTACGTAAATAAAACATAAAAATAATTACAGACGCCGCGCTGCACTTTTTTAAATGTACTCGCATACATTTGTAGGCATGCCTTACGAGTGAGTGCAAAGAAGATAGATCGGCGATATATCTCGACTTTCGAGCAGTGTGCATCAGTGTCACTGAGCATATAGAGTTCAGTGGTCAGTGTGCGTCGGGCGCATCGCCGGTAAGCGTCAGTGTCACTGAGCATGTAGAGGTCAGTGTGCGTCGCGCGCCTGCGCGTGCACATACGATCCAACCATCTCACACACAGCTGTTCAAAGATGGTCGTTGTGGAACTAGATGCAATCATGTTACAACCGATTCACGAAATTCGTAATCACGACGCATTGAATTGTTATTCCTGGGCTTATCTTATTTCTTTCCCAGACTTATCTTGCGTCGAGAGCTTCAGCGCGGGCATAGTAGTAAGAGGTTTTCTCACATGAGAAAGAGAGCTAGGCCTAGGCCTATGTTTGCATTGTAGGCCTAGGCCTACTGCGTCGAGTTTAGGCCTAGACATACGTTTTTATTACGACATGTAGGCCTAATTGTGTACGTGTGTTTGTGAGCTTGATTTACAAGCTATTAAATCATTTAGTATACACTGTATGAAGTGTATCGTGTGTATTTTATGTTCCTTTATCCATTACAAGTGTCATATATCATTTTACCACATCAGGCTATGCTACGAGAGCAAATAAACAAATGAACCGCGCCATCCGAGTTTTTCGTAAATCCGAGGTGCCCCCGGTCTCATCCAACTCGGATAAGAGAGTTCTTACTGTACTGTAATTACACCTGGACAAAAAACGCTTATTTCTTCAAAGGTGCAAAAGGTGTAAAAATAGATGGACAAAAGAACAGACCTCTCGTCTTTAAATGCAAATGAGGTCACGAAATTTCAAACAAAGCTTTTTTTCAAAGTTTTGGTGGAGGTGCCGGGTAGGTAGTCAATATTAAATTAATCCTAGGCTCCTGGCTGGTACATATGGTGGAGGTGCCGGGTCATAAAGCGCAATTTTGAGATCGTAATAATCGTTTGTAGGCGAATAAGCTCAAAATACTTCATATCAAAATATTGACATTGCACAAAAATGCATAATTTCGTAATCTTGGTGGAGGTGCCGGGTAGTCTAAATTAATCTGGTGGTAAAAACTGTCAGAAACTTAGTAAACTGAAGGCTGAAATTGAGCTGAAAATTAAAACTGATTCTCACTCTCATGGCTTGTTTTTCTTTTAAATTAATCATAAATTGTCCTGGAATTTGTAGGCCCCTCCCTACTGATAATTTTAAACTAAGCATTTTTTGTGTTTTTTTTTTTTTTTTTAGTTGAGCATTATCAACTAGGTTTTTGGTAAATAACGAAATATTGCAAATTTTTATTTTTAAGGGAAAAATTTTCAAACTTTAAAAACAATTTTGCACATCTCTTAACCCCTTAACTGTGTAATTTATTTTCAGAAGTTGTTCTTCCCCTGTGTATTAATTTTAAGGTAAAATGCCCTTATTTATACTTGAGTTGAAACTATCATTACTTTGCCATTTTTGCAAGTATCTCAATTATTTTTTTTGTATCATCACTGTAATTAATTAAATCATTCAGTTCACCCTCCAAACTATATCTGAATCTAAAATAACCGACATGTTCTGAATATATAAACAACCCTTACGCGACGCAACTATGCACAGATGAAGCAATAGGCTCCTATTCCCGTTAGGCTAGCCTTGAAAAATCGATCATCTACCACCAACATAACAGAACGAAAATCACTAGAATGAAGGCCTCTGCTGCTTGCGACAATGCGCGTATATATACGGCATGCACAGACACACGAAGTGGAAGTGTTGTGGCGCGTATATTTACGGCATGCACAGTACGGATGCCGTTTAGCATGGACGTATATATACGGCATGAACAGCTAAGGGGTTAAAGATAGGCTACGCAAAATTCCTTTGAAAAAGATTCGGATTCGCTTCGGATTCGAAATGAAAAACATGGATTCGCACACCCCTAGTTAAGATGCTTGTTTTGCTTGTTTAGAACCCGTAAGTCTTCGTGTAATCTTGAGTGTAATTGTCTATGCTTCTCTCTCTCTCTCTCTTCTCTCTCTTCCCTCTTAAACATTATTGTGTGTCCGTGTTACAGTCACACCAAACCAACCACCTCAACCGCCGAGAGTAGCCCAGCTAAACGGCGGTCCACCGACTCTAGGAAGCACAATACGGTTCGGTCCAGCTCAACAGTTGACTGGTATTGCGGTGAGTAGCTTCTAGGAGGTGTTGAAAGTTTTAACCAAGTACCTAGATCAGTATCATATTAGGTATGTTGCTCTTAGTATGTACTATGATTAGGCACTTTGTATTACTATGTAATGTAGTACACTCTTTTCTGACATGTTGACTATGGACTGGGATACAAGTAGTTAACACTGAGTGAACATTGAAGACCCACTGCCTTCTGGATGACAACTAGCTCCCTCCTTCAATTCAGTCCACGCTTAAAATGTTGGTTAATTCCATAAATGGCCACGAGAAAGCTAAACTACACCCACACACTGATTTCCATGGTCTGTCGTGGAATGGCGTGAGGTGTGGAAGTATAGTTATGCTCCAGTGAATATTTACTGTGAGTGAAGTAGGCCTACCTAGTAGGCCTACTCAAGGAGGTATGAATAATGTAAGGAGACAGCATGCGCTATCTGTGGCTGTACAAATAAACGTGGCCGTTTTGAACGTCTGATCCAGTCTGATCGCAGTATTTGCTGCTTCTCGTTGGTGCTGACCAATATGGCGGAGAGTTTTTCGCAGTATTTACTGCTTCTCGTTGGTGCTGACCAATATGGCGACTACCATCGACGGCCGCCATGTTAAAATGGCGGCACTGAAACAGCTGATATTATACTTAAAACATTGATAATAACTCTTGTATTAATATGAGAATGAATAATAAAGAGTTGAAATGTAATTTTTGTTGATGTGCTGCGTTTTTGTTTGTTTTGGAATGTTCATAGCTTTGACAATGAGCTTTAATAATACCAACGACCTTGCTTTGGGTTCGAGGCTTTCGCCGACCACCATTGTCGTTCAAAGTGGCTATGGTTTTGACGACGCCATGCTGCCTCCTTACATTATTCATACCTCCTTGGGCCTACTACTACAGTTCATGAACAGGCAGTGGAATCTGGAAGTAGTAGTAGTCAAGTCTTACTTAGAAGGCAGTGGGCTTATCTTGGTTTGGAACCTTGTCCCTGTACGTCCCTCTGTCCTTGGTAAACGACACACGGCAGGAGCTCCTACCAACTGATGTTGTGTTTGTTGTAGACCGGGGTAAACGGCCAGCGGCTGACATACATGTTGCCCACCTCGGCTACTAACGCTGTGCCGGGCCGACTACAGTTGTTCACGCAACCGACGGTAAACACTTTCCCTAATGTGCTCATGACATGTTAAAAAAAACCTCAATTAAATACTTTTTTAAATTGCTATCTAAAATGTGTTCGTTTTATATTGATGATATTGAGAAATGACTTAGTTAATAGTTTGGATAGTTCACAGGTTGGTAGAGTAAAGATAACACTACCAGTAACAATAAGATTTTATGTAAATCTATTACACTTACAGGAGTGTTTCCCGATTAATGAAATTGAGAAACTAACAATAAGAGTTGACAATCAATATCCAACATAGTTACATAATGTAATGTATGTAATGATGTCTGTAGAGTAATGCCATCATGTAACAAGAAGACGTGTGTCTGTAGTTGTACGTATTAGTGTATTACTTATTACAGTAGGCCTAGCCCCACTTAGCTTGTGATCATTTGAAAATTTAAATTACCATATTGTCCTGAATAAGCCTACCTTTTTTTCATTATTTTAAGTCTCAAAAGTCCCTTACCAGCTTATATATGCATACTTATGCATATGTTTTTTAAATATTTCAACAAGAACAGTTAGGGGGTCGACTTATATTCAGGTTCGGCCTATATTCGGCACAATACGGTAAATTACCCTTTGTTGTAAATGAGTTCCCATTGTTTGTTTACTAATTGGGCCTGGGATCTAAGTTTCACTGGAGTGGACACAAATAGTATACCTACCGTTTGCAAACAAGCAGAAAGTAGCCTTGGGGACCTTGTGAGTTGTGATCAGTTTCATGCTATTAGTGGGATTGCATTTCACTTTCAGTGTGATGTCTGTGGAGAAGAATGATTTAGCTACAGTTCTGTGATGTTGTGTGCCGTAGACGTAGTAGTGTACCAATGTCAGCCACTCTGTCTAGCATATTGCTTTCTGTATGCTGGCTGGTGTTTACCGTTGCACTCATGTAGTAAACATTGCGTGGCCGTGGGACTATGTGTAAATAACCTGTACGGTAGCAATAATATAAATTAGAAACTGGTTGCCTGATTTTATATTTGATTTTTAGACTATTACGTGTAATTAGTGAACCGTGTAGGCTGTACTATCCTATGGTGAGATTTTGGTTGCAACAAATTCTTATATTTTGTCATCACATAACAGAATGGCAAATATGTTTTGCCAGTGGTATAGTAGAGTGAAGGGTTGTGTCTTAATGTCCTGTCAATATGTTTTGTGTCCTAAAGTTTTGTCGTGTCTGTGTAGACTGGGAACATTCGGCCGGGCTCTGTGATCACCACTGTCGGGCCTAACGCACAGACGCTCATGCTCAAGAACGGAACTGTCGTCTCGTCAGGTAGGTCTACCTATGTCACTTTCAATTTATTATTCTTTATGAGAATTTTTAATACCTACCTAGGTAGTAAGGGCAACAGATTTGTTATTTTATTGTTTGATTTTTATTGGATTGTACAAAAAGATGTTAAATCATGGTAAATACATCAAATTAATTATGAATATATACTTTGTACTTTTTAGTTGTTATTGTTACTTTCTTTGTCGCATACTTTCATAGCTAATTACTCCATTAAAATTTGACTTACAGATGCAATTTGTTCAGTAAACAAAGTCACAAGTTTAAATTTGTATTCTAGAATACCAATGGCAATGGTGTGTGAATCGGACTGAATCCTACTAGTATTTATGTATGTGAATATAGGACTCGGGTATATTTTTAAATATGTTCAAAAAGTGGGTGGTGCAGCCATTAGTGTAAATAACAAATTCTATTGATACATAATTGTAAACTATTTGAATTCGAAACCAAAAACATAAGATTCACACACCCCTATAATTTAACACCAGGAAAACACTTAAGTCCCGTCGCGTTGATGGATGAGCTTTTTTCAAGTTTTTAGTGTGTGTGGGATCTCTGTATTTCTTCAAGTTCCATTGCAAAATCATTTTTGTGAAATTTGAATAATTTTTATAAAGTAGTACTAATTGCTATAGTAGGCCTAATTAGAATGTCAAATATCTGTAGGCCCGAATATTGCTTTATGCACGCATAGAAGGTGGTTGTTGTCAAGTTTCTATAGTTACATGTTAATTATTGTTGTACACTTTAAAAAACTCATATTAAAACCTTTATTTCTATTGATTCTGGATAACTTTTTCAACTTTTTCTTTCAAAAGGTACTACAGCAAAAATCGTTAAAAGTACGATATTCATGAGAAATATTTCTTCAATTGTACCCAAAAACAATACAGGTCTAAGTTTCAGAGATTTCGAAGGTCCCCTCCAATTTTCATCAAGATCGCATATGCCGTTTGCCCGGTAGAGAGCAAACAAACAGACAAAAAAAAAACACCCGAGCTAAATCTTTTGGGGGGTCAGTGAAATTGAAGTCTTCGCTTCGCTCATCCAATGATTATTGCTACACGATTGCTAATGTTATGGTCATGAGTGTGACGAATATGTCGTAACTTGCAGGCATGTCGCCAGCCAACATCATTCGTGCTGCGGGTTCTCCCGGCACGTTCCAGCACGTAGTGACGCGTCCCGGTCAGTTGCGGACGATACAGTCGGCCGGGAGGTTGACCAACGGCCAGGTCGCTAGAGCTGCGGAGCCCACGGCCAGCAGACCTGTCTCAACTGTACCGCCCCTACAAGCACAGGTACAGTCCAAGATCATAGACAACATCCATCTAAATATTGAATGCAATTTTGTAGGTAGTACTGTATTACCGGTACATTATGCGAGACCGTATGGTATTACCGGTACATTATGCGTGACCGTATGGTATTACCGGTACATTATGCGAGACCGTATGGTATTACCGGTACATTATGCGAGACCGTATGGTATTACCGGTACATTATGCGAGACCGTATGACAGAAAGAGGGCGCTGTGAGCGATCACGTTCACAGTAGCTTTTGTCCGTATTGTTGTCTCGCAATTCAATATTGTAACAGTAACTGTTATTTAATAAATGTTTTATAGTTAAACAACAAATGCATCAGCGTTGTGTGTTATAATTTAAACAATCAGCAAAGTTTATAAAAAAAAAATCTGATGACAGTAGGCAGTCTAGCGCTCCCCTTGCGCATGGGGTTATGATTTAGCCGTCTCACAGCCTTATTTCTTTTTAATTTTAATTATTTTATGTTTATTTTATGTTTATTAATTCGTTGAACTGCACCGCTCGCAGCGCTTCTGTCATACGGTCCCCCGTATATTGATGTTTATTTATTTTCTATTCTTGTCATGTTTGCAATACACAACCACACAACAATAACAGAGACACAGAATCACAAAAAGAAATGTGACACCGCAATGATATGGCAGCAAAGATAGCTTCTCAATGTTTTGCCAAATGCATAGTTTCATTAGTTCGGTGGAGTCAACTGCATAAAGACCAAGAGAATCACAAGTCTTGGGATTCACGAGAGCAATGTATTGGGAGAATTTATATTATTGTTAGGTATGTATTATATTTTTAATATATTTATCAGCCAGATGATCATAACATGATACAGAAGCTTACGTTGTGATACCTGTGTTCCAGCACCCTGCGCCCCTGCCCCCACAGCCTCCAGAGTTCCCGTCAAACCCCAGCTGGAAGAGACCGCCCCCTCGGCCAGACCTCAAGATATCCAAGGTTGACAACCGGGAACAGCATGGTAAGTACAATACACTCGCTCGGAGTCAATGTCGAACAAGCCACGGATTGCCGGGGTTTCATTTGGATAAGCTCTAGCAAATGTACCGTACTATGGGTTTGTGATTTGCACCAGTGTGTCAAGTAAGAACTTGTCAATGTCTTTATCAAGAGTTACTCTCACAACTGTGCATAGTTTTTGCAACTGTCTCTCGATATGCTACAAAAGAATATAAATTTTGTTTAATTTTCCTAGTTTATGTAAAAGTATGTTTATAACATCTGCACGAATTACTTAATTAATTGTACAAGATAAATAGGAGATGCCAAACGGCTAGTTAATGTAAAATGGGTGTCTGGAGAGGGAACCCAACATCTTACATACAGCGTGGCTCGACGAGTGAGCAACGCCCTGTTCGGCCGAAACAGTTTCAACGTTTTCGTGTGTTATATATGTATATTTATTTGTCTCCTTTATTATCTACGAGATCCCTGCAGTCACCGACCAGGTAAGCTGTTGGGTTCCCTCTCCACACACCCATTTCACATTAATTAATTGTACATTTATTTGAAATGACATTTGCGTTTGCGAACATTTACTGCTCTCTGATACTTGTCTGTATTCTACAACATTAGTGAGAAACGTTTGGCTCCAACAGTGTGACCTATGTTGCAGGCATCATCCTGTCGTGGAACATGGACCACAGTACGGACCACGAGGAGATAGCCAGCTACCAGTTGTACGCCTACCAGGAGAACAACGCCCCGCCCAGCACCAGTCAGTGGAAGAAGGTGGGGGACGTCAAGGCCATGCCGTTGCCCATGGCGTGCACACTCACTCAGGTAGCCACACGATATTGTTGTGCCTTCTCTGGTCGTTAAAACTTTTAATCTTATATTTCTACTTCCTTCTAAGGTTTTATTTCATCCTCTACTTCAAAGCCAAAATGTAATTTTGAAATTATTCACCTACTTATACATATTTTTCTACTCCTGTTAGAATGCATGGGCTGTAAAGAGTGGAGTGATGTTCGATGAATCAGTACCTAATTCTTGGTGAAATGTGGGGTCTTGTGTTCACTCCCACACAGTCGCATCCCCTCACCCGGGCTTCACTCCGAGAGATGTCGTGTACATGGGAGTGTCTTGTTTCAGTTCCTGGAGGGAAACAAGTACCACTTTGCAGTCCGAGCCATCGACGTCCACTCGCGTAGCGGCCTGTTCAGCATTCCCGGCCACATCGTCCTGCCACGACGCGGCTCATAACCAACCCCCAGCTCAAGCCAATAAAGACAATTGTGATACAATACAACTCGATACGGACATCCTTTGATGCACGAGTGCTATAAATAAAAATGTGTAAAGTAACGAGATTCGGCTAGTATATCTAAGTAGTAATAGTAATAAAATTATGAATTTCCCATATTGGGAAGTGTTCAGATGATCTAACGGTTGTTAATCCGTCTTATACGTAAGGTCTACTAAACAGTAAATACCCGTTGTTAATTGTTAGAGTAAGAGAAAACTTTGCCATACAATGGCATGCAGATAGGTTAGTGTAGCCTGCTGTGTCAGGTAGTTTAGGTCCCTGCAGTCAGATGGTTGCGTGTCTTGTGCCACTTGCGAACATTTACTGCTCTCTGACGCTTCTCTGTATTCTACAACACGGAGATCAAGTTGTTTCCCTTGAAACAGATGATGAGAACACTGGTAGATGTTTCCTGCTTATCACTAGACTTGGTGTGATTAACTAACTTCAACTTGGAAGTGTTTTGAGGGTTATGTGCTCTGTGGGTGTGACAATTTCAACTGTTTGTCACCTAGATTTAACAGTCGTTGTTCAGCAACTTGTATGAGAAAGACCTAGGAACAAACCCGGTTATTTTCGAGTGATGTTGATGCTATAAAGGACTCTATAATCTTGCTTTTAGCTGCTGCAGCTCTAGTAAGGTGTCACTGGATAAAGTATGCAAACTTGGGTCCTTGATTTTCAATACTGTAGATGCATTTGTCATGTTCCTTTAAGGTAGGCTGTTTATGTTGTGAATGCTGTCGACTGCCCTAATTGAAATGTGAAGCCGTGTGTTCATTGGTGTCTGCTACCTCGTCGAAATAACCTTGCTCATGAAACCTACTGAATCGGAAAGTAATACGTAAATATTATGTTCCATTGTATGAACATGCTATAGTTTGGAAGGTAGTGAATTTTAGTCTTTATTACGTTTACGGTTTAACCTTGGGCAACAATCACTTGATGTAGACCCTGCTACTGGGTGCACAGTCAGACATTTGCTCGTGTCGTACCTGCCAAAACAAATGAAGTGACGAACCGGCTTTGAGTGACAATATTGTAAAGTCTGCTTGATGTAGTAACGGAGCCAAGTTCTTTGGATTCAATCCACTGCCAGCTAGAGACAGATCTGCTTGATGTTATGAGGGAGACAAGTTCTTTGGATTCAATCCACTGCCAGCTAGAGACAGACCAGCTCGGCCTTCTAGTCAACGAGCTTGTGAACGCTGGTGGGCCTAACTGACTCCTTTGTGCTAATTAATTACGCTAATACTAGTATATCTTTAGTTATCCACATAACGAAGGCCCAAGCTCTAAGTCAAACACAGGTCTCTCTGTGTCAAGAGTTGTGCCCTAGCATCTCTGAGTAGGCCTAGTTGAGCAATGAGTTACAATACAGTAAACCCCTGCCCAAACTAAAAGAGTGTGTGAGACATTCAAATTCACATTTAACTTTTGAAATATTTATTTAAGATAAGTAGACCTGTCGGCAAAAAAAAATCAAAACCACTTTTACGTTTAATGCCAACCCATTAAGCACACAAACCAAGATTAAAGGATAGAAACATGTTTGTTGTAACTATTCACTCGATAAAGACCCCAATAAATTCATATCATAGTTTTAGTACCTAGTTCAAGTTTTGTAAATTTTAATATTTTGATATGGAGTCCAAATATCAATGTCAAACATATTCACATCTATCGATATTAAGGATGCTCATTGATATTTTTTTATTATCGTCGTCAAAATGGATATGTCTTTATCGAATCGATAATATCAATATCACCAACAAAGCCTGTTCCGACCTATAAGTGGAACCTCAAGTGTGGCACGTGTCATGTGTTTGGCTTCCATTATCGGCTAATAGGACATAAATCTCGAGTGTGACACCATCTGCAGCCCAGCCAGTGCATGGCACAACGTGAGATAATCTCCGTCTTTAGAGTTTGGTTCGTGCCACTTTGACCAATTATTTGATTTCGATAATTGATAATGAATTTTGGTTATCGATTATTGAAATAATATCCATTATTGAGTATCGATTATCGTGTGCATCCCTAATCGATTACATATCTAAGTACTTTTGATTTCTTTGCCCAGCCATACAGAACATCAAGACACCCACTGCAGCAATTCTGTCCCATAAATCTAAATTACCTAAGTCTTATTTAACCTATATCTTCTTAAGCAAGATTGGATTGAACTGTTAGGGGTTTATTGTATTGCAATGTACTACGGTACTTAAGTTATATTATGTGTAGTGATGACATCGGGTACTCGACTCCATTTTCAAGGAGTCGATTCCTTCGAAAGTGGGTTGCTGTGTCAGATATTGGCGGTTTGTTTGAAGTTGGACTTGGAGCCGCTCATAGTGTTGGATTTCTGACTTCTGTTGAGTTGTGTGCAGCTGGTGCTTTACTCCTTCCCCGTCCCCCTCGCCTACTGCTTCCCTCTCTCCCCTCCCCTCCCTCCCTGACTCTGTCTCGACCTTGGTCAGGACATTGTGGTGTAACTCCAGCCACCGGCCGGCAAAGTCAACCTTTCCATCAACCAATAAAGTATTGTTACTTACTGCCAAAACATTTGTTTTTTTGCTCTCTCGTGGAACAAATTAGGCCTGTAGGAGGGTGTTCAACATTGGTGAAGGTCAACTGCTTTTACCTTATCTTTATCGCCGATCGAGGAGTTGACACCACCTATTCGATTCCCAAGGCTCTGAAGTCAACTCCAATATTTACTCCCCGATGTCATCACTAGTTATGTGCTCCACCTATACCATGCATGTGACACGAGTACTGTGTCTAGTGTTATTATTGTTTCATGTTCCTTCCCTATTATTTGCACCAGTCTGCCTGGAATTATTCATTAGAAAGTTAACCCGTGTAGAACGCATTTGTTAACCTTTTGATTTCAAAGGCTGTTGCTGTTTGGGCTCGAGATGACGGAATCTTTACACAGAAATGTACAAAATGGTAATAAGTTTTATATTTCAAATGTGTGCACAACGTTGTTTGTTTTATATACTACTTGACATCCTGTCTCTAAAATTATTAACTCATATATATTATGTACTGGTTAATATGGTAGCCTACATTAATTAATTTAGCTATTTATTTGCTAAATATTATTGGGACAAGAACATGTCTGCAAGTGCACAGTAAATCAGTAAATCCTGCTGTGTTGATGAGCGTGTTCAGGGGTTCTGCTGATAAGTGTTCACTCGCATAAAAACCAGTGGCGGTTTGTGACCTCAATATTAGGTGTGCAATTCCCAAAAGCGAGGTGGCACGGAATAACTGGGGTCTGGGGCGAAGCCCCATCCGCCGGAGGCAAATTCGCCAATTTTTTGGGGAGCATTTTAATGGCCTAAACTAAAATGAGTTCTAAGGCAAATTTGTATTCTAAATAACAGTGAAATATGCAGCTAAATCAGTGCAATTTTATTAATGCACAAGGTGAGTTCTCACTTTAACTTTAACCGGATGTGGTTTCGGCTTTCAGGACAATTTCTAGAGCAAAATAAAAGTGATTTTTTTTGTATTTTTGTATGATTTTATGTACTTAATAACTAGATACATACTGCACATTGTATATGTGTAGTATACGAGTCTCGAACTGCATGACCACACAGGCTCGCCAGCCAAACTACTAGTCTATTTCCCGCTTTCTGCCTAATTTTGGTTTGTAAGGATTTTTTTTCAATTTTTTCCTGATGATCAGGTGTGCAATTGTCACACCTTGCACACCGTAAAAACCGCCACTGATAGAAACAGAAATAATGTGGAAAGATTAAAGAAAAAAGCTAAATTAGCAAAATACCATTGGCTTGCTACAGTGGGCCATTTCCTAAATCTTGGGGGAAATCTTATTTAAGTTTCAAATATTGTTTGTCTTGTACAGAAGGTAAGCCGGATATTGCTCCAGCTTCAGTTTCCTCGTTATCTTGCAAACTCGCCATGTAGATCGGTAATCCTGATGGACCTGGGATTCACAATACATGTAAAACTAAAGTGGGTACAGAGTCACAAGGCCAAGACTTTCCAACGAGCTCTGTGCGGACTCTCTTTTTATCAACAACTTATTGTTGCAATAGTTTAGTGAGGATTTGTACAACTGTAATTTATTGTAAACTAACTCTTGTGTGCTAAGTGTAAATGTTCTTTGTTAATTTTCTACAACATAATGATTGTGATTTGTAATTTATTAGTAGCATGTAGTAATGCAGTTTTTGTAAATTTGTTGCATCATCAATCATCATCATCATACCCAAACTATTTTGTACACTTGTTCTTTGTCTAATCATCAAGCAGCGTACTACATCAACATCAGTTACTGTATTTTGTGGCATTCTAGTTTTATAGAGATGACTTCGGGCCCGAAAATTTAAAACCGGTTCCATTCAAGCCGGATCCAGTTTGGAACCAGTTTCTGAATATTGTTTAATAATAATCTCAATCATTACCGAGCAGCGTTTAATATGAGACTTGTTGAGATTTGCTCTCCGAGCGTCAAGCTTTGCACATAAGGAGCTGTGTGTAGTTGTGTTTAAACACCACAATCACAATGTACTAGTCAGAATGGTGCAAATAAAATCTGAATAGAGGATTTTATTATCGAGAGGATAAACTTACAGATGCAAGCGATCTTTTATCGACATCAATATAAAATCCAAAGCACTTAAACAGGAGAAATACCAACTCAAAGTAACATCAATGTTTCAACATGGCGGATTTTAATATCCTCATATTTTTCGAGGTATTTAAGGTGGGCAAAAAATTTAAATTAGTGTTTATTCATGTTGAAAATTATGGTAATCTAGGTAATCTCAACACTTGCTTTCATCAATTTAGTAATGGTCTTTTGAGAAGAGATGGTGATATTTCTGCTTCAAGGTCCGTTGATGTAGGCCTGTATTTCTGCAACGTTAAGGATTGCAAATACTAGGTAATATTGAATATTTTTTTATTGAAGCTTAGTTTACATGGATTCTTGTAAGCACATTTTTGTTGAAACGAAAGACAAGCTAATGTTAGATTAGAAGACAAGTTTAGGCGGTGTTATAAAAAAAATTAACCTCTTAAAATTTGATTCATATCATACAGGAACCGGTTTTTGGGTGCCCGTAGCCATTTCTAATCAATCATTAAAAATGCATACTATTTTCAATTTCCTCTTAACCTATTTTAGTCATAAAAGTGAAACAGCATGGTGCATTGATTAAGTGCCTTTCTTTTATCTAAATATTCATTGTATGTTAGGATGATATTGAATAACTAAAGTGTAAAGATGCAATATGGTGTGTAATGACCAGTGTTACGTCCAACCACTAAATCTCTTGCTCTGGACTAACTTGTTAACTCCATGGCGGCAGAATACTAGGACTAAACTGTTTGGTCCTGGACTAAATATTTAGCGGTCGGCCATAATACTGGCCCTAAGAAAACCTCATCAACTTTCTCTTTTAAACAAAAGCTATGTATGTAGTATAATGTTCAATAGCATTTTTCCCGGTTGTGCATTCACCTTAATTGTTGTATAAACAAAATAAACTCAGAATGCTCATTTTCAATTTTCATAGGTATGAGAATACTTTCAACAACCTCACCTCTTTTCCATTTCATACTTGAGTATGTTCCCACACAATGAAATTAAAACTTAGTTAGCACCCAGTACATAAATACCTTCTTATACTTGAGTATGTTCCCACACAAAAAATACTTTCAACAACCTCACCTCTTATACATTTCATACTTGAGTATGTTCCCACACAATGAAAATACTTTCAACAACCTCACCTCTTTTCTATTTCATATTGAGTATGTTCCCACACAATGAAATACTTTACACAACCTCACCTCTTTTCCATTTCATACTTGAGTATGTTCCCACACAATTAAATTAAAACTTTGTTAGTACCCAGTACATAAATACCTTCTTAATCACCCATATAGAAAATCAGTTCAGTATTCCATATTATTGGTACTACTAATAAACTGGTATGTAAAATTGTATGTGCACATTCGTCTTGCAGATACAAGTAGGCCTAGTCCATGTGTTTATGTGATTACAGGTCGCAACATTCACCACTCAGATTTGATGCGACTTTACAAACCTTTAGAACTTGATGTTCAAATAAACCTGCAGCCTACATCTACGTAAATGCTGTACTAATGATTTTTGTATGATGTATGTAATGTTTGTAAAGAGCTAATTAGGGTTCTTGTTTGGTTGGATGGTTCTGCTTCTTCATCTTGCAATGTTTCCAGTCTCGTCAGCAATGCCACGGTTGTCGCTGTTCTCTTGATTCATCTCATTGTCTCTCTGTCATATCATAATTTGTATCACATATTTCAAAGGTTGGCTGTAAGGAAAGGCCTCACTGGCCTTAATCCCGCCTATAATAAGGTCCTTTATCAATCAAATCAATCTCTCTCTCTCTTAGCACTCTCTGATAAGCAAGTGAAACAGCCGCCCTTCACAATGCCTATTAATAATTATTAATGAAGGATAATTGTTTATGTATTTGATTGTTGACCATGGAATTGTTTATGTAAGTTTATGCATTGGCGTACTTTTAATTGAACCTTCAATCGAAGAAATAGGTTAAGGTTATCGTGGCTATTGTGATTATCGCATTTTATTGTTATCAACTAACCTAGCTATAAATGAAACGTATTATAGCCTCGAGATAGTGCAAGAGGAAGTTGAGATATTGGTAAACAACCCTAGATTGAACTTAATCTTGCCAATTATTGTGTAAATCAGTAGAATTATTTTTATTTAGGTTACTGCTTTTAATTATTTATGACCAAGGTAAGATTGCATAACAACTGAGAGTTTCAGTGTTTTAATGTCCATTGGCATATTGCAGAATCTGTTTCTTTCTTAAATGTGAATAAGTTCACGATGCAAATATGGCATTGTCTTCCTGTATAAGAAGCCATCCTTATTTCAAAGACGTTTATCTCATTATGCTCTTCTTCTACCAGCCGCCTTTCTCATTGTAATCTCATTGCCACTTTAATCCAAGCTGGAAGTCGCTAGGTCTCATTATTGTTGGGCCAAACTCTCTCATAGTTAAATTAACTACAGCTTCTGCTGGTTTCTGTACTACCGTATTTACTCGATCACATGCCGAATTCCTATTTTGATGTAAATAATTGTATGTTACAAACTCCATTTAGTACTTACAAATGGTTTTACATAATGGCCACACCCCACTTTTTGAACTTGATAATTTATAATATACCTGAGGCCTACCTACTATATTCTCATAAATAAACACAGTAATCTGCATTCATATGATGGTATTGCCAAAGTTTCTGTGTTGTGTTCTGAGGGACAACGGGAATATTGGGAGGAGTTGGTGAGACAGTATACATTTCTGTAATTCAGTATACTGTACTATATTGTATTTCAAAACACATTTTACATTCATATCTTAGTTATTTAATTGCAGTGAGTGCCTGTACAATACAATACAATACAAAGTTGGGTTTTACTCCAGTATAAGAATACAGGTTTTGTTACATTTCAGAGGTAATTCCTACCTATAAAGTATATAAATGTGTATGATATATATATTTTTAACTGAAAGCCAATGTACAATGATTATGTCTTGTCCAACAAGTTGACAGGGTGGTGCGTGTTTCGCAGAGATCTAGGAATTATTATGTGTGCGTGGAGAGTCGAGAAGATAAACACTTCTGATGTGATTTATTTTGAAAAGGTTTTCCATTCAAATGATGAATAATAATAGAAATAGCTCCATCAGCTGGGTTGGTGAATGAGTGGGGAAAAGAAAAAGTCCAACAGCCTGCCTGAAAATCGTAGGAGGCTGTGTGAGAGAGTAGACATAAATATATACAAACAAACATTATTGTCATAACATTAATTTTTCCATTCAAATGTGAAAAATATTGGGACTCAATGTCGTCAATCACTCAAACAGCTATTTCAGGACTTCTTGGTCGCATAATTCGAGTAACGCAAGTTTATTTGTTTTTATGTCTAGTTTCCGTATTATTGTCCAGCGCACAGTATCGGAGGTTGTAACAGCAGCGTGCTATGCCACTAGGTGTATTCCTCCAGGAACTGCTCCTGGAATGCTCGCAACTTGACAAGCATCTCTGCGAGTATCGTGGGCTGGGGCAGGATGGTGGTGCGGAAGTGGAACGTGCCTGGTTTCTGTCCGAAGCCTGACCCGGGCACCACGCAGATCCCGGTCTTCTCCACCAACTGGAGGCAGTAGAACGTGTCGGCCGGCATCCCAAGGGCCTTGGCCTTGGCGACGGCTCGTGGGGGGATCTGCACCTGTGGAGTCAACATCTTGTTAGGCCTAGGGTTTATCTCGCCCAGATCAACACGACAGTGTGGGATTTGTATACCAAAGCCCTATGTAGACGCCCGACAGGCGGTAACACGCGCAACTTCACAAAAATGTTGAATAATCTGAACTAATTAGGAATAAAAGTTGGCAACTTCCAATCAGATCTCTTCAAAGTATCACATGATCATTGGATGAGCGTAGCGAAGATTCCATTTCACTACACTGGAGAAAAAAATCCGGAATGTTTTTTTTTTTTTTTTTTCTTCTTTCTTTCTGGTATTTTTGTCTGTCTGTTAACACGATTCCGGCTAAACCGATACTCCGATTGCGATGAAATTTTTATGGAGGCCTTCGAAATCTCTGAACTAAGAACTGCCACGTTTTTGAGCGCAATCGAAAAATTCTTTCTCATGAAAATCGCAATTTTTCTATTTTTTTCGATTTTTAAAACATTTCTTCGACTTATAACTCCTACATGCTTTGTCCGATTATAATGATTTTTTCACAGAACCTTAATTTTAAGAATTAATATATTCGTGTAAAATTTGTGCGTAATCGAATAATTATTTCTTATGAAAATTTCAATATTACGATTTTTTCCTTTTTTTAAATTACGATTAATTAAAAAAAAATAAGTTAATTTTTTATTTAATTTGATTTAATTTTAAAAAAAAAATTCAACAAAGTTCTGATTTTTTCACAGAACAACAGAAAATCCGCAAAACACATGGCAGCTCAATTCACCAATTACGCTCATCCAACAACGCGGCGGGACTTAAGCGTTTTCCTAGTTGATAACCAATCACAACAGTCGTCGTAACCAATGTTTTTTATTGCTTATGTACGGGGTTAGAAAATAAAGTTGGGCAACTATGTTGATAGTCGTGTGCATACCGTTATCACAATATTGTTATATTTATTATGAAGTGCATTGACCTAAACCCACATTTACAAAGTAAGTTAATGCTATGTTATTTCCTGTATTTAGATATTGTTATCACAATGTTCTGATAACACAATTACTTGTACCTAATTATATATTTCTGTAGTATAGCAGACCCACATACACATATGATGCTTTATAGTAGGCGACTATGACGCTGTCATGTTAGTACTTTGGACAGAAATAAAAAAAAGATAGCCCGGACAGCTAAGGTCTTGGGTTCGATCCGCGGTGTAGTCACTTTTTTCATTTCTGTGTGTGTATATATATATATATATATATGTTCTGTTGTAGGCTTTCGTGATTCATGGTTTATGTTAAGTTATACTTTACGGAAATAATCACGCTTTATTGGATTGTTTAAAACAAATATTTAATTAAAACTTCAACGTTTCAGAAGACTAGGCTTCCATTTTCAAGAAGAGTTGGTATAAAACAATAAAAACAAAACATCAGCAACACAATAAAAATATAAACAAACTTAACCGCCTTACAAAGGCAAACCAAATAGTAAGTACAAAAGCAAATCAGGTGCAGTGAAAACTTTTTAACCAATCACTGTGCTAAGCGCTTTGCTTGACTTCTAGTCACCCTTCTCACAGCTGATTCTGTTCTTCAACTGATGTTGTAGAATTGCTGGAAATTGTAGGACTTAAATGTTGACTTCTTGTCAACATTCTTGTTGGAAGATTCTGGTCTTCAACGGTTGGTACGACTCTTGGACCATGTGGATCCAGCGCAGAGTGTGGATTTCTCTTTTTACGGTTCTCAGGCACCAATCTATTTACCAAAACAGGCTTCCAAGACTGGGCCAGACGTTTGCCATCATCTCACTTGTTCAAGTTATGAGGGCGTTTTTCAATTTCTACTGCCTCTCTGACGATACGGCTAGTCAGATGGCTGATCATGGCAAGAGACCTCATTCCTTCAAAGTCTATCGAAGTGACCCTTTTTCTTGACATGTTGCGCCAAAGCAGAAGTGTTTTCCAGCTTGTTGACTGCAAGCATGTGTTCTTGTAGGCGCATTGACATGTTTCGCCCTGTCTGGCCAATATAAGTCTGGGAACAGTCATATGTGCCATATGTGAGAGGGACAACAGACCGGATCGGCCATATACTAGCTCAAGAAAACATCAAGACGGTTTTTTTCAACAGACAGGACCCTGGGTAAAATGATTGGTGGTCCTAAAGATAAGATACCTTTGGAGGGTTGGGGCGTCTACGAGATCCCATGTGCAGACTTGTTCCCAGACTTATATTGGCCAGACAGGGCGAAACATGTCAATGCGCCTACAAAACACATGCTTGCAGTCAACAAGCTGGAAACCACTTCTGCTTTGGCGCAACATGTCAAGAAAAGGGTCATTCGATAGACTTTGAAGGAATGAGGTCTCTTGCCATGATCAGCCATCTGACTAGCCGTATCGTCAGAGAGGCAGTAGAAATTGAAAAACGCCCTCATAACTTGAACAAGCGAGATGATGGCAAACGTCTGGCCCAGTCTTGGAAGCCTGTTTTGGCAATAGATTGGTGCCTGAAAACCATAAAACAGATAATCCAGACTCTGCGCTGGATACACATGGTCCAAGAGTCGTACCAACAGTTGACCAGAATCCTCCTACAAGAATGTTGACAAGAAGTCAACATTTAAGTCCTACAATTTCCAGCAATTCTACAACATCAGTTGAAGAACAGAATCAGCCTGTGAGAAGGGTGACTAGAAGTCAAGCAAAGCGCTTAGCACAGTGATGTGGTTAAAAAGTTTCACTGCACCTGATTTGCTTTTGTACTTACTATTTGGTTTGCCTTTGTAAGGCGGTTAAGTTTGTTTTATATTTTTTATTGTGTTGCTGATGTTTTGTTTTTATTGTTTTTATACCAACTCTTCTTGAAAATGGAAGCCTAGTCCTTCTGAAACGTTGAAGTTTTAATTAAATATTTGTTTTAAACATTCAATAAGCGTGATTATTTCCGTAAAGTGTGACTTAACATATATATATATATATATATATATATATATATATGATAAAAACAAGGATCTTGGGTAAAACCGCGTCGAAAATAAGATGAACCAGGGCAGAACCTGGGCGTCCACCGACGTTTCGTCTGTACTACGTCAGACATTTTCAAGGTTGACTGTGACTCCAACCTCCGTAGAGTCACAGTCAACCTTGAAAATGTCTGACGTAGTCCAGACGAAACGTCGTGGACGCCCAGGTTCTGCCCTGGTTCATCTTATTTTCGACGCGGTTTTACCCAAGATCCTTGTTTTATCCTATGACGGGCCGCGAAAACCTACAACAATCCATATATATATATAGTATTAGTAGTGTACTTTACTTTACTTTACTTTTTTACTTTACTTTTACTTTCTCTTAATTTCTGTCTAAAGTACCTACTAATACTACATTTATACAGAAATTAAAAAAGTGACTACACCGGGGATCGAACCCGGGACCTTGGCTGTCTGGGCCATGCTCTTACCAATTGAGTTAAGCAGCCACCAATTTAATTCTGTCTCATTCTTGGTCGAAGGTTAAACATGTATTCAGGGAACTTGAGTGTAAGTACGGCCAACAATCGAACCTCACCATGTATGTTTCTGTTACGTACCCGAGGGAAGGCGTACATGGCCCCTTGCACCGCGTTGCAGGACATGCCCGGGATGCTGTTGAAAGCATCTGCGACCATCTTCGCTCGGTCCTTGAGGCTGGAGAGAATGTCCGTCTTCTCGCGTCGGAATGTTTCGTACGAGGGTTCGCCCGGCCTGAGCGGGTTGACGGCGCAGTAGGTGGTTGCCTGGCCCAGCACCGTGGGGCAGGTGTAGGGCGTCATCATAACCTGCACCAGGGCTTGAACCTTGGACTCCAGGTTCACCGTCTCGCAGTACCCCCCTCGGATGCCACACTCGCCCATGTACCCTGCAACAAGACTAGTAGTACCTCTTGCCGCCCGTGTGGGAACGTAGAACCACGTGGTATGAACGTCACCTACCCTTGGAGCAGGACATGAAGGAAGCGAGCTCCATGCGGCTGTACGGGAGGCCCATCTCGTTGATGACCTTCTTCATTGAGTGGAATTTACTCCCCTCTGCATATATGTTTTCTTGATAGACCTGTTCAACAGTCGACATTATAAATAAAGTTGATGAGAAATAAGTAACCAACAAGTCCACGTGTTGGTACTACTTGCCTCGTCGGCTATGAGGAAGAGGTGGTTCCGATGAGCGAACTTGACGATCTCCTCGATATTATCTCGCGGCAACACTTGACCTGCAACAAGAACGGTTGGATATCTTTGACTCTGTACACTGCGACCTCTTTGACTCTTGGCTTGGGTGATACTGTCGTAAGGCAGAATGAGTTGTTTAAGTAAAGATTTAAAATTGTTATGTGCAAAGCATACTTTGTGCAACATGTGGCAAAGTTACGCCGGGACATTAATCAGAAGAGTGGGACTTGGAATCCGTGAAAGTTAACTGAGAAAATAGATATGAAGGGAGATACAAAAACGAATAAGAAAAATAATGTTTAAAATAACCAAAACTTCCGAGTTTAAACTTGAAAGTCTAAGATGGTTTGGTCATATTTAAAGTGGTTGGGAATAAGTAGCGTGCCAAGATGTAAATTTGAAGAGAGAACATAGGAAAATATGAATGTGATCACCTGACCAAGTACATAGATGTCCTTGGAAATTGAGGCAAACTTTGAAAATAAAATGAATCTCAGTAATGCTGTAGTGGTTATCTTGAAAGTGAGTACAATATTTAGTATATCATGAAGTTCTACCCGAGCACACTTAAGTTCTCTGTGTTTGACAGTTGGTATTACCGGTCGGGTTTCCAGGATTGATGACCACGATCGCCCGAGGGTCGCAATGGGTTCGAGCTTCGTTGAGAGATCGCTGCAACTCGGTAATGTCCAAACTCCAGCCCTTGTCTTCGTTCAAGTAGTAGTTGATCTGGAACAATTACTCGGTAAGTTCCTCTTTACTTTCGATCATGTGAGACCTGTGAGATATTTATCTAGCTAGTAGTAGTGTAGAAGTATCTTTATTTTCTTGCCATCACACAATTCAAAATACACTTGCTCAATTTTTTAAATGTTTTTGTTCCCATTGAACACTACCTTCAAACTATAAATCACAATGATTTTTTTTAGAGCAGTGAAATATGTTGACAGTATGCCCAATGGCAATAGGTAATATAAAATTACAAAATGTATTTTTGCCTTTTGGTACTAGATATAAAGAAGACCCTTAAATGCATAAATCTTATTTTCTTGCTGGACATTTAATTGGGATGAGCGTAGCGAGCGTAGCGAGCGAAGCGAAGATTCCATTTCCCTCCCCGGGAGAAAAAATCCGGAATGTTTTTTTTTTTTTTTTTTTTTTTTTTTTTTCTTTTTGTATTTTTGTGTGTCTGTTAGCACGATTCCGGCTAAACCGATAATCCGATTGCAATGAATTTTATGGAGACCTTCGAAATCTCTGAACGAAGAACTGCCACGTTTTTGAGAGCAATCGAAAAATTATTTCTGATGAAAATCGCAATTTTACGATTTTTTTTTCGATTTTTTGAAAATTTCTTCGACTTATAACACTTACATGCTTTGTCGGATTTTAATGATTTTTTCACAGAACCTTAATTTTATGAATTTAGGTACTCATGTGAAATTTGAGTGCAATCGAAAAATTATTTCTCAAGAAAATCGAAAGTTTACGGGTTTTTTCTTTGTTTAAACAATTCTTTGACTTATAACACCTACATGCTTTATCCATTGTAATGATTTTTTCACAGAATCTTAATTTTATGAATTAATATATTCGTATGAAATTTGAGCACCGTCGAATAATTATTTCTTATGAAAATCAAAATTTTACGATTTTTTCTTTTTTAAACGACGATAAATTAAAAAATTAAAAACTAGAGTTTATTTTATTTTATTTAAATTAATTTTAAAAAAATCTTCAATTAAGTAATGATTTTTTCACAGAACAACAGAAAATCCGCATAAATCTTGGCAACTCAATGCACCAATTACGCTTAACGCCGCTTTATCTTCTGTAATTAATAAGATCCAGGTCCTCTAATTACGCTCATCCAAAAACGCGGGGGGACTTAAGCGTTTTCCTAGAAATATTTAATAGTGAAAAATTCACAACCATGTCTCAATTTTTAAATCATTTTTTGTCGTTTTGTAACAAAATTCTTTAAAATCTCATATTATTTTAATTACTATTTTTTAATGTGTTGTCACATTTTTATTTAAATTGTGTTTTTTGTTTAAGAAAGTAATTTCTGGGTGTACCATCTAGTGTTGGCCACTGTTTTACGCCTATATAGTCATTCAAGTACTGTCTACTATTTCAGAGGACAATTAGGAATTCCATGCACAATGCTGCTTTAAATTTACATTCTGGTACCGGTACTAGTTGAAGCAACTGCGGCCTTATTTGACCTGCCTTACATGATGCCCTTACCAGGCACAATCTAGATGGAAGCGCATGTGCTACTTACTGGATGCATGCCAAACTCCGCCAGCGAGTTAATGTAGAGATGAAACGTCGGTATGGGAACCATCACTCCGGCCTTCTTGCCGTTCTCATCCGGTGTGAAAATCCTCAGCAAACCCTAAAAACAGACTCTATTATTAGACAGTGAAATAATTCCCTCAGGAACTCTAGTCAACGGGGGGAATCATTTTACTTTTTGCAACATTTTACTTTTTTGTTTTTTTCCCCCATAGATTATTTTAATAAGCTGTGTTGGAAAAAATATCATTTTTGTGATTGTTGTGTCCAAAAGCAGGAAATTAGTGGTGGAAGTCTCCAATTTTTTTTTTTTTTAGTAGGTATTGTATTTTCCCCCTGATGTATTTAAATGAATAAATAAATTTTATTTAGAGTCTACCCACTCAGTTATATAACTGATTTTCAGTGGGGGACTTTAAATCAAAGCGACCAAGCCAACCCTGCAGGCTCCGACCCAATCGACGAGTGAGCGATAACCAACCAAAGATCGATATTTTTAATAGGAATATAGCAATCAGTGGTTTATGGACAGTGCGAACACCCGCGAATCAACGCCAGAATCAACAAGGCCGATTCAGAACAACTATGAAATTTATTATGTGCTTCGTTGCTAGGACGGCTCCAAAGTCACCGTTTACAAACTCCTAAGACAAGAACTGATTGACTGAAGTTTAACTTCTGACTTTAGCGGGAATCGAACCCTGGACCTTCTGCATTGGAAGCAGATACGCTAACCACAAGACCAACGAGCCACACAACAAGACCAACGAGGATCTTGCGAAGAACTTGCAGGTACGATAAAAGCGTAGGTTTGACTAACTTATGAACATTCAGATCTCAGACGAGAGTGTGTGTGGTTAAGAGAAATTCTTCTATTCTTTTGACAAAAATAATAATTCAACATTTCAGCTTTAACATAAATCCCTGTCATTGCTGGGCGCTATAGGCAATTTACTGCAGAACATGTTGGGGTTCTAATTGTTTGTTCGGCATTTGCATAAAACCGTACACTAGTATTTTTTTATTTTTTTATTTTTTTAAAAAATTTTAAACGTCTATCCTATTCATGCAGTTATAACACTGATTTACAAAGGAGGACAAAAAAGTTTCTGGAGTGTACCTTGATTGCGTTGGAGGCTCCGTCCGAGAGCACAATGTTCTCCCAGTCGCTGGGCACCCCCCCGTCCCTCCTCTCTATGAAGCGCGCGATCTGCCTGCGGATCATCTCCATGCCCTTGCCGCTGGTGTAGGCGCCGGCGCTGTGTCCGTAGCACGCGTCCAGGATCGCCCGGGCTCGGGCCTTCACGTCCGACCCGAAGCGAGGGTCATCGAGAAGAGCCGGCCAGCTGACCAGGGCCAGGGTCTCGCGGATGAAGGAGATGGGGGCCTGACCCATGGCCTGGCCGTCGCCCACGTTGGCCAGGACCATCTCGTTGAACGGCTTTACTGCACCCTGGAACACATTAGGGGTAGGTGTACGCACCCTGCAATTACATTAGGGGTAGGTGTACCCCCACCCTGCAACACATTAGGGGTAGTGTACCCCCGCCCTGCAACACATTAGGGGTAGGTGTACCGGCCACTTGTCCAGGGTATCGAACCCACGACCTCCATAGCTGCTTACAGTATTTTGGTATTGTATTAATTCATCCACGTTTATAGAGCTCTTTCGCTCGGATGCATATTATTATTATTATTATTATTATTATTATTATTATTATTATTATTATTATTTCTATTATTATTTTTATTATTATTATTATTATTATTATTATTATTATTTCACATTAAATCAAAGTGTACGAGTTTTGGGTTATTTCACAGCGTCGTTTTTATTATTGTTTATTACGCTTGATGGATTCATGAAATAGCAATAAGCAAGTGCATATTCTCAGTAATTAATAATCAACATCATTATCATAATCACAGTAATTTTTCCGTAACATACAGGATATTACCTTAATGAACTTTCAACTTAGCCTTGTAATATATTCACTATATGCATTGACCAGTTGGTCCAGGGTATTCTTCTCCCGATCGTAAAAAGCGAGAAGAGAGGCAAAGTCCATCTCACAAACATCAGTATCAAAACATTCCCCGAAACTAGAGGCGAGCTCTAGCAGTCGTCAGGAACCCGACGATCTCCCCGACGGTGACGACTTTGACGTGAACCCCCCCCCCCCCTTCCAGTAGCTGTATCTGTCTGGCATGGGCTCGTCCTCCCCACATCCCCTAGGCTAGAGTGGCGCATAAAGGACTAACGGTTGACGCACTCTTAAACAAAATTAATAAGAAATGCATTACTTATTGCTGCTAGATGCAAGTTCAACAATCGACACTGCTGTAGAAGTAATACCAGGAGACAGACAACCCTAAGCAATCCCAAGTAGCATCTAAATCTAAAAGCTCGCGGGTCTAATAAGTGAATGAGACTTACATCCTTGAGGTCCTTGTCGATAAGGTCGGCCCGGGCGGCCACAGGGCCGAGAACATCGACCTTAATGGCCCTGAGCAGAGAGTTGAGCTTGTTGTACGAGACGACCGAGCTGTGGTCTGCGTCGCCTCCGTTGCTGGTTGGTGACGACCATGGTGCTAGTGCTGTGTCTGGGAGCAGCGCGCGTCTTATATAGAGCCCGCTTGTTGTATGACCTTGGCTGGAGTTGCTTGGAGTTGGAGGCTCGGCCTAGGCTCCCCTACCCCGCCGCACACTCCTATCCTAACACACTCGTTGCTGCACTTACACCACTATCCTGTTGCACATCCCTCCTATCCAAAGACACATGCCAGACACTCTTATCCTGTCACACACACATGCCAGACACTCCTATCCTGTCACACTTTGTTGCGGACACTCATATACTGTCACACACACATTATCATTCCTATCCTGTCACACCTTGTCGGAAACACTCTAATCCTGTCACACACACACACACACACACACACACACACACACACACACACACACACACACACACACATTACATTCATGCATATTCTGTCACACCTTGTTAGAGACACTCTTATCCTGTCACACACACATTAGTCATTCCTATCCTGTCACACCTTGTTGGAGACACTCTATCCTGTCACACACACATGCCAGACACTCTTATCCTGTCACACCTTGTTGGAGACACTCTTATCCTGTCACACCTTGTTGGGGACACTCTTATCCTGTCACACCTTGTTGGGACACTCTTATCCTGTCACACACACATGCCAGACACTCCTATCCTGTCACACCTTATTGGGGACAATCTTATCCTGTCACACATACAATCATTATATTCTTTCCTATCCTGTCACACACTTGTGGAAAACAAATCATCATCTTCATAATTAGCTTGCAGATAATTACACGTTGTACAATAATCAACGCACGAGTATTTGTATTGAATATTTAGAACTGTTTTCCTTTATCTTGGTTCGACTCTCGCTTGTCCTCACGTTGCCCGTAGATTATTTTTAGCACACATTTGTTATTTATTTGTCTTTCATACACTGTGTAATATTATATTTAAATCAAGTGTGTATATGTAAATATTTTAACTGTTATAATATTTCCAACAAATACTTTATTACAATACAACATATTATGCATTAAATGTTAAAGTCAAGATGTTGTTTTTGCAATAGTATGAGCAATAAAAACAAATAAATCTTCAAAAGTTAGAAAACTTTGTGCAACACCATTTTGCAAAAAGAAGCCACATTATGATAATTTTTATATCATTGTTTTTAGTTACTGTACCGTATGCACCTTTTATTGTTTTGTTTATAAGAATTTATTTTGGTATTGAGACTGCCCAAACAAAACATTTTCCTCACCTAGGCCTATTCATATACACATAATTATCCCAGAATGTAGTAGCCACAGGTCCAAAAAACAATGGAAATTTCTTATCGAAATCAATTCAGAAATGTGTTTCCCGATTAATGAATACAGCTATATATGTGAACAATGTAAAACAAAAACCTAGGCCGATGGCCGACAGAATTGTATTGGCCTCAGTTCTCATGAATATGTTAACCAGAGATAGCACGACATCGAGGTACCTACGTATTTATTCCGGACTTTCAGTGGGAGACAGCAAATCAAAGCGACCAAGCCAACCCTGTAAGCCCTGTCGCAATCGACGAGTGAGCGATAACCAACCAGAGATTGATATTTTTAATAGGAAATGTAGCAATCTGTAGTATGGAGAGTGCAAACACCCGCGGATCAACGCCAGAATCAACAAGGCCGATTAAGAAAAACTTTGAATTTATCATGTGCCTCGTTGCTAGGCTGGCTCTAAAGTCACCGTTTACAAATTCCTAACCCAAGAACTACTGATGGACAATGTCCAAATTAAAAGTTTAAAAACTTCAGCCTATGGCGGTGAATGGACCCCTGGATCTTCTGCATTGGTAACCACAAGACCAACGAGTATCTATATATTACAAAAGTTTGGAAAAGGCCAACTGGCTAGTTTAGTTTAGATTGGAGAAGGGTCGACAGGTTGGGAAAACATAGAGAACATAAAGTCCAGCCTGAAGGGCTGGGGGCGACAAAACTTTTCACCTGCTGATGACAACTGCAGCCACAACGCATTTTGTCCTTCTGGGACATTTAGAGATAAATTTTTCCAATTGTTTCTTTTTTCAGCAGGAAATACATTTGTGTGCTACAGTAGATTAGGAGACAGAAAAGGTGGGTTAAGGTAAACATTTTAATAAAACGGCATGCTTTATAAATAAATGTATTTCATTTAATTATTTCTTAGTTTCCAAATGCATTTCAAGCCTAAGTCATAGTCAACAAAATCTATTTGATCCAGCAAATGTACGTATTCTCGATTTAAAATTAATTATTCACTCATTCAATCAAATTCTTATAGGCAGCCATTTATAAAACAAATTGAGCATAGTTGGAGGGTATAAAACTAAAAATCATTTTACATCACAAATGAAATTACTGGATGTCGGATTTTCAGCCACGTTATAGTTAATTAGTGACTAATTATAATTATTTAACTTGGAAACCATCTTGGTATTCATATCTCGGATAAATAAAACAATAAATATAGGGGTACATAGTTGAACAGTTGTTGAAAGCAACGTCGTCTTGGTAAAATAAAAAAACACTAAACCCTGTTCAGTCTTTACCCATAGCATCAAAGTTTTGCCGAGTTCAAACAAGCATGTGGCCCACAATAACCAACTGAGAATGTGCGCTATGCTGTCTGAAAAACAACGAACCATTCTCACAAATCAGACATTTCAAAATCTTATCTGCCAGAGAAAGACAGCTCAACATGGACCTCGAATCTGGTTTGACTCGACTCCCAAACTGCCGTAAATTACAATGAATACGTATTTGTTTAAGAACAATGATGTAGGCCTATTAATATTATTAGTCATGGTGGGATTTGGCGAATTATATCTCAGGGCCAAAACATGATAGTTGAAAACGTTATCTACTCGACGCTTCGAAGGCGACGACGTCACAGAATGAATGCGTCACTGCCGTCTTGCAACAAATTAGTTGATTTAACTAGAAGGTTCTGGGTTGAATCCCAATTTAGAATAGGAATACAATATAGCTAACTACTGAGCTGAGCGCTGAGTTAGTTACTAGCAAGTTAAAATAGTTAAGACTGTTTTCAAATCAACCCATCAATAAATATTTAAAAAAAGAGTGGACTGAACTCAGCTCAGTACCTAGAACTGATTTTTGGTACAGATGCATTATGTAGGTATAATCTATTTGAGGCAATTCTAGCAACAACAAGGTCAATAACAATATTCGTATCTCAAGTATATCGAGCGCATAATTATTTAGTATCTAGCACTAGCAGGCAGGCCTACATATTATAAAAAGGACTCGATTGTGGAAATTGGAAGGGTAACGTTTATTTACCCAGTGCCAAAATCGGGGAAGCTCTTTTTACTAGTGAATATTAGAAATAACAATAGTATTGACAAATTAAAAAATAAACTTGATAAAGTTTTAGTTCACTTTTGTTATGTGCAAAAATGTTTTTTTTTTGTTTGAAAAAAAAAATTCAAAGTTTCTGACAGTTTTAACCAGGATTAATTTTGACTATCCGGCATCTTGACAGTTTTTACCAGGATTAATTTCGACTATCCGGCATCTCCACCAAAATTACGAAATTATGCATTTTTTGTGTAATGTCGATATTTTGAGCTTACTCGCGTACAAAGGATCATTACGATCAGGGGCGCCGGATTTTGAAAATTCCGAGGGGTGCTCAACTTCGTGGAGAAGGGACCAAGCACGGGGGGTTTGGGGGGCGAGCCCCCCAACATTAGCGCCGCAGGCGAAAATTTTGAAAATCACGTTTTTAGAGTGCATTTAGTGCGTTTTAGACAAAAATAGGGGGCTGGATGCAATACCGAAATACTGTAGTTTTTGTACCGCAAAAACTAGAAAACTACCAACAAGAGAATTGGAACACTAACGAGATAGATCATCATGTTACCAAAATAATGCAATTTTTTACAGTAAAAACTAGAAAACCGTAAAAAAATATGGAAGTGCGAGATAGACCATGTTACAACCATCGAATATGCATATCATTACGTTCGCGATCGCGTCCAACAATCATGAGCCTTCCTGCATGACTCAAGTGAGTTTGACGTTTGACTAGCTCTAGCATAGCATATCAGTTCTCAGCGCGAGCACTGTCGAGTGTCGAGCATGGCCACTCTTTTGGTGGGGATTCCGGTTCGAGCATATGGAAGTGGAGAAGGGCATGTGTACTCATAAGCACAATTAACAATCACAATGCGATAAAAATACCCCCCGCCCCCTCACGTGTTGCAGCTGACTGCAAGAAACAGTGGATATTGTTTTGTTACTTCAATTGTGATTACCATTAAAGTTGCAAAAATATTCCAAAATGCAAAAACATTGTTGATTGCTTCCAAGTTAAAAATAGAAACTTTTTTTTTTTTAATAGTACCTCAAAACTTAGAAAGTTATAGGCCTAACTTTTATTTTAGTCAGGATTTTTGGAGGGGTGCTTCAGCCCCTGAGCACCCACATAATCGGCGCCCCTGATTACGATCTCACAATCGCGTTGTATGACCCGGCACCTCCACCATATGTACCAGCCAGGATTAATTTAATTTTGACTACGTATCCGGCACCTCCACCCAAACTTTAATTTTTTTTTAAATTTCGTGACCTAATTTGCGTTTAAAGACATATAATTGCTAATTTTGCCACTAGTTCGCGGTATCAACTAAAATTTTGTGAATTGGAAATTGGTACCATTCAATCACAATTCAGATGATTCATGTGCAAACAGAATTTGAAGGGATTATTGAAATTTAATAAAAAAATCAAAAATTTTGCTCACCATTTTTGCACATCTCTAGTTTTTGACAAAAAAAGTTCTTTTAAGATTGAACTTTTTTTAAAAAGCTAATTTTTTAATTAGCAAACGGTTAGATAAAATGTTTATATTTAAACGTACAACAAACACATTTGAATAAATTTAGGAAATAACAAGAACCAATCACGATTAGTACACGATTAAAAGTATTTGGTTGCACGTTTCACTGGTACAGCAATTTGTGCCATCCAATAATAAAACATTTCCATTACTTTTCAAAACATTAAAATAAAAAATAAAAAACAAAACAATTAGTGTACTAATGTTTTGATTGTAATTACAAGTAAAAATTCAAACATGCCAAAAGGTAACGCATTCATTCACAAGATAGTCTCTTCTTCTGAAACGTGATCCCCCCACCCAAATTGCATCACACGAGTGATCGACTGCGTAGTAACCTAACGGACTTGTAATATTTGGAATCTGTTCAAAGAGATGTTATCTTGTTTGTTGGAGAGTAAAGAGACAAACAGAGTAGCAATAAACTAAGTAAATACCGGCGAAGAAGACAAACCACTGAATTAAAAGATTACAAAGTTAAGTTTGTATTTTATTACCTTGATTTTCAGCAATGACATTGGCAGCAATTGTTGGTCGACCTTGGAACTTGGAAGGTGGCCTACCATACTGTACTCCACATTGGGTAAGATTTACAGGTGGAAGGCAAACTGCCAATTTCACTTTTATCAAACAAAGCATGCAGCATTGTCCTACCACAAGTTTGGTTGCGTACGTTTGAGCTCAGTTAACTCAAGACGAGTCCATGGAGAACAAAATGAAATATTACCAACAACTATAGTACGGTAGGCCTATAGCTCAATCATTGGGTCAGACTGCCAGATTCAATTAAGTAGTTGAATCAAACTGGTTGTTCAGCAGACAAGCAAAATGTGTGATATATGACCCCACTGTACCTATTTAATGTTTTAAAAAAGTAAATGAATAAAGAAAGATCTTGAATTGTTGCAAACCCTCCTACCATATACAAGTGAAGTCTATTATTCTAAAAATGGCATTGTGATTCCCGATTGATCCCAACACGGATCAGCCACAACTAGCACAACGAGAAACAAGTGTGCAAATTAAAGAAAAACATTGAGAATCATCTTGCGTCATCCGACATCCAGAGGCATCTACTATTAAGACAATGATGAAATGCAAGCACATGTAGCATCCAAGCCCTAACATGAAATATTGTTTATGATCGAGTTCGACTTCGTTGCCCAGGTTGATGTAAACACATAAAAAATCAATTATTATTATATAATATTTAGTACATACTGACTATTTTACATTTTATGGATTCCTACTACCTACAGTGTTACTTCTTAACATTGAATACTTATATACACACAAGAACATCGTAGGTAGTTTGGTAATATTAGCACATGCCAAGACCAGAACAGTTTTAGGGATAGTCTTGCATTTATTACGTAGAGGGTGACTTGCTGACTTTGAAGGGGGGAAGCACATGCTCATCTGGTGAACGTCCTTGCATGTCTGATAGAGGGGTCTCTTCTGGGGCCACCGCGGTTGTTTGGGTTGGTGAAGCGCTCGCGCCCATCTTTCAAGTTCCAGCCCGGGGGACGAATACCGCGCCCGCCCAAGAAGCGTGGGAACTTCTCTTCCGAACGGGGCATCATCCGGTGTTCCGGGGTCCGGAAAGAACGCTGCTGAGGCGGCTGGCTGTAATGAACAAGAGTTTTAGAGAAGATTTCTACCAAGAACTTTAAGCATTCTTTGCTGCACAATTGTACAGGAAAGCTTTAACATAGTATTCTGCCTTCAACTACGATAATATCATTATCCAAGGAATTGATATTTGCAAGATCCTCGATAGGCCGGCTTTACTTTTAGATTGAACTGGTTTTCTTTGTGAGCTCAGTGTACGACTTGGTACTAGACATGTTTTGTTAATGAAGCACCTGTTGTTTGAGTCTGCCCAGTTAGGAGAGGGGGCACCCCCCCTCCCCGACCCTCGCCCCGGTCCACGCCCGTTCTCCCGCCGGTAGGGGGCACTGGGGTTGAAGAACCGGCCTCGCTCCTGAGGGAACGCACCTCTCCCCCTTCCGCCCCTGCCACGGGCAGACATCATGTCCTGGAACAAGACAGACATTTTACACCATTTTTTTTTTGTTAAGTAGGCCTACAGCGGTGTTTTTTAAATTGTAAATTATTAGTAAGTAAAAATTTATGTTCAGGCCTATTAAGTAAAAATTTAGGTATGTCCAATGCTAAATAAGTCAAAATGTGAGTTTATAAAGAAAAATTAAATTGATTTTGTCAATTGGCCCAAAAATTGCTTATTAATATTATTTCAGAGTGATAAATCTGATAATGAATCTGGAAATGTGTTTAATGTCAAACCTTGCTACTCAGGTCTAGCTATTTATTATTTATGTTGTACAAACGTACAACAAAACTACCGACTACGTACGTAATTGTATTTTTGTGTCTGCATCTATGTAATTAGATTTATTTAGTTGTCCTTCTTTGTAAATCAGTTTTTATAACTGAATAGGATAGACGTTAAATAAATAAATAAAAAAATAAAACAAAACCGAATTTGATTGGATATTGCTAAACGTCTCATATTTATGCAACTTGGCTAATCGAGTACAACTCACCTTTGCGGCCCGCATGGATATCTTGTTGTAGCCGGTGGGTCCTGTGGGCTGCTGGCCCGATATCTCCAGGGCTACGAAGTCGTCAACGTGAAGCGAAGGGGGCCGCGAAGTGTTGGGCGGCCGAGACCGGAACAGGTCACCTCTCTGAGGAGTAGCCCGGCCGAAACTCCTTCCTCGCATGGGAGTCACTGCAACAACCAGCAACTACTTATTGGACTACCCTACCTAATTGGCCTAATATCATACCATGGTATTGTAATTGTACAGAAAAGCATAAGCTCGTTTGGATTGGATAGAGTAAGTATTTGTTCAACACACTCACCAAACGGCCTCTTGTTTCGCGTTTCCGACGCCAAGAACTTGGAATCGTCTCCCCTCTTCTTCATGAGGTCGATGTCGTCTGTCTCGTCGTGAGGTACCATGTTCTTGACTCGACACAGACGCTCCGCTTCTGTGGCCAACTGAAGGTCAGGGAGGAACTCTCGAGAAAGCTCCATCAGGTCACACACCACCTACACAGAACACACGTCTCTCCAGTACAATTCAAGTTCTTTTTCTTACGATTTTATTGTGATGTTGCTTCAAGTAGGCCGATGCCTATTTTGTCAGTACCAGAGAACCATAGCTTTACTTAGGTTAAGTCTGGTAAATGATGTGATTACATGAACTGAACGTGTTAACCATCGACGTGTAATGTAATCTAGAATAAAGCTGGGATTGTCCCCCACTGAAAATCAGTTAGGCTATATGACCGAGTTGGTAGACTCTTACAAAATGTTCCGCAGACCCCCAGCTCACCTGGTCCATGTCCTGATCGGCCTCGTCGACCGGGGGCGGAGCCAGCCAGAACGATGGTGCCAACCTCTCCTCCTCCGCGTCCCCCAGTACTACCACCTGTCGGGCAGCAAACTGAGCCAGCAGCGGCTCAACGCTCGGCAGAAGGGGCTCCGTCCATTCTGCAACACATCAAGAGATGCAGGAACAACGGCAAGATGACTAGACCACGTAACGAGTTGGGGCAGGAATGATGAAGGCCACCTTAGCCGACATTGAAGAGCGGCACACCGATTCGGGAAGCATAGATATCCTCAATTTTTTGAATTACGTTCGTGGTAGGTCTATTACTAATCGCCTTGGAGAAGGGGCATTTGTTGTCCAAATATAATTTATTATTTTATTGCCTACTCTTCAATTTTTATAACAGCTGATAACTGATTTAAAACTGACCATAGCTCTAGATATAATAGACATTGTCTAGTACATATCTAATTCACACTACAAATACCTGACTAGGCCTAAAATAATGTTTAGACCTGCTAGCCATATATAAAGGCCTAATGTTTGAATTTAACATTATTTCATTTGTATAGGTCAACAAGTAAACAACAGTATTTAAGCATCCTATTCCTTCCCTGTCTGAAAGTGTAGCTTTGATACTTGCTTATGGTCAGGTGTTCAATACTGCATTCTCATTGCTAGGTGTAGGCCTATAGGTCGGGTGCTTACCTCTACTGTCGCCAGCCTTGGCTCCCTCGTCGTCCAACAACCGAATGAGATAGGAGACGTTCTCCTGAAGGTTCTCCGCAGTCTCCTCCTCCGGACTGCATTCCTGCAGGAGCTTCTCGAGGCTAAATATCGGATGCTTCTCCACCCCTTGGTTTCGCTGTCGCCGACGGTTCCGTCTTCTCCTTCTTGGCCCATCCCAGGAGCACCGCAAGTTCCCCCACTGTCATCACCAGTGTTCGCGGGGGCAACGTTTCGTCCACTACGTCTAGCGTGATGCAAACACGCAAGAACTCCAGACTTATAGACAGCGTCGTCATACAGTCAGAACTATCTTTGCTAAAACTGGTGTAAATTTTGATAAATAGATTTTCTAATGCAGTTGGATTTTTATCCAAGCACGTCTTTAGGTGATAAAATCCGTAGTCGTGTTCAGATAACATTAAAAACGTCCTTAACGTAGGTAGTAATGTGGTGATGCTATGTTCGGTGTTGGCAACGTGCTCCAACATCGCGGTGCAGAGCGTAACGAGCAGATCTCGTTGGGGCAAGGCGTTGGAGAGGTAAGACTCCTGCACGCTCGTGTCTCCTGAAGACTCCCAGGGGACCGTGTTCCCCGGAGGGGCTACGAGAGTGATGTCTACGTCGCACAGGGACTGGATGATGGAAACTACGCACTCTTGGGCCTGGATGTGCGCAGGAGTTTCGGAGGAAGTGCGCAGTATATTGCACAGAGAGGGGATTAGGGCAGGGTAGTGTTCGTCCGTCTTGGAAGTGCTGCCCCCACTGAGCAGGTGTAGCAATGCCGACTTTACGGGAGGATGGGTTACGAGGCAAGCTAGGAAGTTGAGAAGCCGGGCGGAATGGCCCGAGCAGACGGGTTTCGATGGTTCGTCGGGTCTAATGACGAGGCTACTTATGATGGGGTCCAGAACACCGCGCGTTACTATCAGTGCCGTAGGGGCAGCTAAGTCGGAGAGTTGAACGCACACGCGTCTCAGAAGCTGCAGAAGAGGTTGGAAGCTAGACCCACTCATTGTCGCGATGAACTCTTGTAGACCCGAACCCAGCGAATGAAGATGGGCCGACCAGAGTTTCCGCCCGTTCACCGTTCGTTGCGTTTCCGCATCGGGAAGGGGTGTTCGTGTCTGTATGGGCAAGGGTAGAGGCAGAAGCTCCGACAGAATCAAAAGCCCAGGAACAAAGGTGTTGGGTCCCGTGACAATGTACTTGACGACTTCAGACATCATCAGAGTCCATAGACTTTTGTGAAGTGCCTCGGTTTCGCTAGAGTTTTCAGTTGCGATTGGCTGCGTGTATGCCAGCAAGGTTTCAACAATCTCGCGACAAACACGCCGGGAATCTGCGTAGCCCATCGCGGTGCTCGGAAATGTGTGCATTAGACTGTAGGTCTTCAACAGAACAGGCACTGCGGTCAAATCCTTAAACCGTGTATTCCTACAGTGAATTACGTGAGTTAACATCCTCCGTATGAGTTGAACCGAAGGCAGTACCAACGAAACGAGAGACAGACCGTGACTGCCAAGAAAACATGTTGCGTGTAGCATCGGTTGCTCGTAATTGTCGCACAGTTTTTGAAGAATTGACGTTAAATTACCTATCCCCTCTCGCGAGAACAATTGCAATATGACGTACTTATATTTGAGTTCGATGTATTCTTCACAATCCATTTCGTTTGTAACCAAATCCTTCTCTTGAACTCCAAGGTACTTGAGTATTCTAAGTGCAGTGAAAAGCTCTCCCGGAAAAGACACGACATTTTCCACAGACCTTTGAACAATTTCACTCAGAGGGCCAATATCGTCGTAGGCAAACACAGATGGGTTATCTACCGGCCTCAACCACGGCACTACCTCGTGTAGTCGACTAGATAATGTTTTCTCGTCTCTCAATCCAGCAATCAGAATGTCTTTCCCAAATCGTTGAAGGAACGGAACGTAATCGGAGAACTTTATCGTCTGAAGTATCAAGTCAGCAGAGTAGCACTTTCCCGGGGACTTTTTCGTCTTGAAGGTTTGGTTCTCTGGCTGCGTGAAGAACCTCAAGAGAGCTTTTACGTTGTTCCCACGACTGAGGACGTGGATGGACGCGGCCTTGCCTGCGGGCGTGAACCCCAGGCAGTACAGTCCGTGCAGATTCTCCAAGACCTCGCTGGCGTCTGGGTCCAGAAACCTGACGCTCGCACCGAGGTGGAACAAGGCGTCCACATACTGTAGAGCCTGCATCCTGTACACCAGGCTGAGCCCTAGATGCTGGAGCTGGGAGGAGACGCTCCCCTCGTCCATAACCTCGTCCGGGCCGACACAACTAGACAACAACAGTCGCGCCAGGGCAGAAGTCGTCTCCAGATTAGAATACAGGTACTGTAACCCAGACTGGCTGTCCAGCATTGTCGACAGGATGTCTTGTACGGGACTGGTTATCATAGAGTAACTAGATGTTATCGGGCACGAGAGTAGAACTAGTAAGATTTCTAGCAGTTGATGGCATCTAAAGAAAGCATACAGGGCAGGGTAGGGATCGTGTACATTGGCAAATATCTCGAATTGGGCACAAACTGGTAAGAATCGTTTGGGTTGCGACAAAAGTACAGGAGCTTCTTGGTAGATTCTTGAAATCTCTTCGAGACATGCAACCATGGTCTCGGCGTCACTATCCGAAACAGGTTCCGGAGTAGAATCTATAGTCCGTCCCTTCGCGCTCTTTTCCAAGTCTTCACTAATTTGTTTCACACACGTGCTTAAACGTTCCAAAACCTCAAACAGGTGTATCTTCCTCAAGACACAACTTATTGCAAATTTAGCTCTAGCTAGTTGGTTCTCCTGTGCCATTCGAATTAACGTCCGATAACCGCTCCTTTCTTTATCACCGTCTAAACCGTTGTGCATGTTAGGAACAGGTGTACGTTGTCCGAGGAAACGCTCCACGGAATGTCGTGAGTTGAGGCTAATGTCAAGAGCCTTGAGTATCATCAGTTTGATGGACAGCGCCATGTAGTCCGATGCGTAGAGTTCGAGTAACTTGCGTTGGAGGTCGGTGGTCTCGAGCAGTCTTCTAGTGTAGTCCTCGCCACACTGGCACAGAGCTTCGGCCAATCGAATGCCGGCCTTGATGTGTCGGACTTTGTAGCCCGGTTGTGGCTGGTTGACGGCTGTCTCAAAGTCCAGTCCGATGTTCACCCAGTCAAGGAGAGTTGAAACCACATCTGTAAACATATAGCACCCATGTAAACACTTGTTGATCCACAATCAGTTAAGCACCTATTAAACAAGCATAAGTTATACATTTTGTTTAGCATTAATTTCAAATTATTAAAATTAAATTTATCTTAACATTTAAGTTAGAATAGGTATACAATATAATATAATATAAATTTCACCTTTTAACATTTGGTATCACTTTGAAAATACCTAAGTTTTGCCAACTGTAACGAATTCACACACAATTAAATTTTCCTTACGTTTCATTTAAGATCTCGGCTTCTAAAGTAAAAATTTATTGTTTTGGGGGAAATTAGCAATAAGCCTAATCATAAGTTTTTATATCGACATTGAAGTGCCCACCTTCTTTGTCAGAGACGAACAGCAGCCCCTTGGCCAGTAGGGAGGGCGCCTGTTCGACCGTGTGCACCCAGTCTTCCTGCAGCTCTGAGCGGGACGTTCTCTTGTACTTCCCGACCAGTTCCTCCAGCCGGACAGACTCGACGGGAGGCGCGCTTCCCTGCGCGCAACGTAGCCGCGACTCCTCAGCCTTGCAGGCAGCGACGCTCGGATCCGGCAAGTACTGTCGGGAACAAAACATGTGACGCTCGACTACATCCACTCTTTGGAATCATGTTGGGTACGTATGGAGTCAGACTCTTTTAGTCACTAGTGGGCAATTAAGGAAGGTGCCAAGAGCGAGTAATAATTAATGCCAGAATTTGTGGGCGGTGGCAAGTCGATTAGTGTACTGACCCACTGAAAACTTTTTTTTTTTTAACTTTTAAGGCTCCTGAACAAGGGATGATCATGTAAGATTATTATTACATAACCAAAAGTAGGCTAGATAACTTTCCAATAAGGAAACTAAATTAAGTAGGTAACCTTGATTTATCACGGACTTACACAAATACCACATGGCACATACACTACCTACCTACACCTATTTTGTTATACACAACTTTTTACTTACGCTCAAAGGATGAAATTCACAGGTAAACGGATTGAAGGTTTTGCTGCTATCTTCATACTCGCCAAAATCGTAATCCAAGTCTTGAAACTAAAACGGAAATAAGTATCAATATCTGTTTTTAGAAGTGTTAGATTTTAAAAATAAGTTGCAGTATAACATTGTAAGCATAGGTACCCAAATAAATATAGTGCCTGTACCTACATGCAGAACTATAGTACAGTCTAGGTTGAATATAAATAATAAATATATTGAGCTACCGTACCAAACAAAGTTTTTATCACATTTTAATTTGAGGTATCCATTGGTTTGTTCTAATTACCGGTATGCCCTACTTTAAAGAAGACGATAGTTCATAAATGAAACATGTGATATGTTGAATCTAGGCCTAGTAGTGCTATGTAGGCCATACAAAAACTAATCTGCGAGCACTACATACGTGAACGATTACAAACGAGTGCTAGGTACCAACCTGTGGATCAGTCTCGTCCAGAATATCCTCGTCGCTGAGAATCGGTTCGAACTGTTCAACGTCCATCGCGATGTCGTCTTGAAGCGGAGACTCGGCCTCCGTCGTCGGGGGTGTCGAGGGAGTGGGTAGGGGGGTGGGACCGTTGGGGGATGAGGCGGGGGTGGAGGGACCGACGACGGCGGGAGGCGATATCTCGCCGTCCGAGATGGATTCCACATCGCCAGGCGACAGAGACTCAAACTTGATCGGTAGTCCGGCGGTCGCGGCCGAGTGACTGGGAGATAGCACTTCTGTAAACGGACCAGCGTAACCTCTTTGGCCTCACACACAACACACAACTCTGTGCAGCTTAACAGTAACAGCCTACGGTACACCGCAGCGAGCCTATCGGAGTCTCGTGCAGATAAACAGGACGGTGACATTTCCACTGGCCTTCCACTGATCCAGGATGGAAGACACTTTTCACAAAACCAGCGTAGAAGATAACTGAACTTGCACTTTCCAAGCAGCGTTCAACTTTGATAAAACTTTCATTATGGAACGTGGTTGATACACAATGCACCAATTTTTTATTTACCAGAAGGATTCACACAATTTATCTCCATTAATGGGGATGACAAAACGGTTTTCAGATTTAGCCGGTAAGAACACTTTCCCGAAAAACAAATCAATATTGACTGCATAATTAATTAAATCAACTCAACTTCACCGCACCGCACAAACACATCAACTATTTTCAAACGATTCATATTTGGAACACATCTTTCAAGAAATCTGCAAGCCACTCGGTTGACAATGAATATAAAGCACTTTGCCCAGGAATTAACTGGGCATGACATCATTTCAAATGACTTTTAGATCACTGCTTATTGAAGGTAACACATTAACATCACAGATAGCACTTGTAAATCATTCACTGGCTTTAATGTCCACTTGGAGAAACTAGCCTCAATCAACACTTGTCGAGATCAACGAAGATATTCACGGCTTTTATTTTGAACTTTTTATCACTGGGAATTGCATCACTGAGCAACGAATCAACGAGCATCAGAATTTGAATGATCTATTATCACTGTAGGAAGTAATTAGCGTGGCAATTAGGAAAACAATGAATGAACGATAGATCACGACGGTTTTAACGTTGCAACGTGACGGGTCACTTCCTTCTTCAAGTCTCGTGCTCTTCACAATCACATCTTGTAAATCTGCTGATGTTGACTTAGGCCTACTACCTTTAAACACTGGAAATGCCATATCAGATTTTTACACATTTTCTAACTGCACAGAAGTAAAGAAAAGCTAGGCCATAAAAGTCAGCACTCGAGCTTTTCAACCTTCCTTCATATTCTAATGTAGTACATGTTAAAACATACATAATAAATCACAAGCCTAAAAGAAAGATCAATCATTATTCATTATTATAGCCATATGTAATAAGGAAATTTAGAATTATCATCAGATCTAAAGTAAAATATGGGCCATGTATTGAACACAAATTCCTGCAAGAGCATATTCTTCCAAACCCAAGGAAAACACTCGGCACTGCAGCTGATGTCAATGATGGGGCCGTGATGATTCGTTATTCATTACCACGAGTCCACGACGCATACAAAATGTACAATATCGAGTTGACTCCACACTCTTTCTGTAGTGGAGTGGGGCACTCATTCTCCACCACTAATATGTACGTGGTGAAAACCAAAGTAAGAAAACACTGTTGCAAGGAATTTATGAACAATTCTTCAAAAGTAGGGGTGCCCAAAGTGCTTCAACATAATATGGCAGACACAACCAAATTGCACATTACCAAGTAAGAGAACTGTCATTTTATTACTAGGGGCTAGTCATGTACAAGCACGTTTTACAACTAGGTAGTAGTAATCAAAACGTTTTGTAAACACCAATCAATTGCTCACTAATTAAGTGGGATATTTTGTAATTGTTCATTGACAACAAACAAATGGCAGTAGGTTCCCCCTTATTATTCAAAGTATTTCATCACCATCAATTAAAAGATACAGGAATTTATTTATTTAGTCAATGTCTGTCCCATTCAGTTGTAAAATATGTAAAGTTGCTTGGATTTTCTCAAGTACCCGGCCTACTACTAGTAGACAATGATTGTCCAAAAACTTTTTAAAGCTTTTTTTTTTTTTTAAATGTTTGTGCAAGTGACTATCCTTAGGCTTGTCAATCAGGTTCATAGCAGGTAATTTTATACAAGGGTACAGGCCCAATTACATTACTGAAGTAGGTAGATACCTATTAGTCTAATTTAATAGACCATCCTGCCAATGTTAAAACTAAATTTGGTTTTGCAAGTAGAAAATGCTTCATTGGATTTTTTTACTCAACAGTCAACAGAATTACTTTTGCTCGGTAGGCCTATTCTTTAGAAGCAAACAACTGGCCAAGTTTGACACTAAAGATCAAACATCAAACAATACTTCAATGCGATTATTGGTTGCCATACCTTGACTTGACTTCGTTTAACTATGGTGGAAGAAATTTTTTTTAAATGTCATCAAAAATAATGTTTGTTTCATTAAAGCTACTCTGGTCCGTTTATGTACTGTATGAAAAACCTTAAACCTTTGATAAAATGTGAAATGAAAGCAAAATACATATTAAGTAGTAGGCCTACTAGTAAAGCAGTTCAGGGGAGAAGGGTCTTAAGAGGTATTGGGACATACTTTGCAGCGGGCAAACAGCTATTCGTTCGGCCTGGAAGCATCAGATGAATATGAAACTTGCATATCGATGTCAAGTCCTACACTAGTCATCAGTACATTGTTTGTCAGCCAGAAACTATCGACAACAATGGTTGATTTGAGAATTTAAAAAAAAATGTAAAAAAACAACAGAAAAACAATTACACCTAGGCCTACATACTTAAAAATCATTTTGATAAAATTTTGACGATATAGCACCCTTCACTTCTACTTCCGTATCAAGTTTCAAACGCTAAGTTTCAAACAACTGTGATGTCAGCCAAACGATTAGCAATTTGTATAAGACGCATGTCCTATAAGTATCCTCTTAATATTAAGCAGCTTACAGGCTGGCAAGTACCTTTAGAATGTTCTGCCGCACGACTATGTTGTCAATACCAGTAGGCTACACTGTTTCAAGAGTATCAAATTGTATTGTCACCAACGGACAACTTAAGATATCAACAGGTTATGCTGATAGAATGCCAATCGGCTGGAGTATATTGGTGTATTAAAGATATCAACAGTATGTACATACGGCCATCACACTTGTTGCCACTGTTTCAGGGCAGGGCTCACATTTGGACACCCCTGCTTTTAGCCTCACCTTTACATTCTTAAATGTAGAAAGAACATCATTATGAAACAAGATGTAAGATGGATACCTGAAAGTGGAGTCAAAGCATTCCGTGTCTTTTGTCTTTTGAAGGACCAGCCTCAAGGCTCGACGCCGACACCAGAGTGCGTTTAACACCTCAACACCGACAACAATGAAAGTACCTTTCTTCACTTGCGTCGTGGCGGGTTCACTTCCTTCCGCTCGCCTAGGCACGCTCTTGTCTTGGGCCGTGGCGGGCGGCGGCGGGGGTGTGTGCGGCCGCTTGCGTTGCTTGTCGCCGCCCCAGCTTGCCCGGGGTCTGTGGTTCCACTCCCGATACTCCCACTCCTTGCGTTCCTTGCTGCGGCTGCGGTCGCGGTACTCCCGCTGGCGGGAAGACTCCTTGCGCGGGTCCCACTTCTCCTCTTCTCTCTCCCAAGCAGGCTCGACCTTAATCTTGACCTGCGGCTGCGGTTGTTGTTGTTGTTGTTGTTCTGGAGGGGCTGGCCACTCGTAAGGGGGGTATTCGGCCGCAGGGGGATAGGCCTCGGTGGGGTAGGTGCCCACGTAGTCCGAGGGCGGCTCGACCATGTAGCCCCTGCGCTCGACCCCACCAAGCTCCACCACCTGTTGCACCCAGGAGGCAAACGTTAGCTTAGACACGGTTCAATGTTTTCTTCACGAGTCATTCAACTCAAAGACAAAATCAATCAAAATATGCATCGGGCTAGGGAATAAAATAAAATAAAATAACCACTTCCATTGAAATTAAATTTTATTTGAGAGCTATTTTATTTATATTTTGCCGATTTGGTGGTCATAGTGGAGGGCGACAGTACTACGATCCCTAGGTGCGTGTGTGGTATGTGGAGACCAACTAATCACATGATTGTACAATGTTCATCAATCATAAGAGTCAATCACATCAGTAGGAAAAAGTAGGGAAATTTTCTTGATCGTCGTGTCGCGCAGCATGCTTAGGTTAGCTGCATGCAAATACCAAGGTGTATAAGAAACAAGTAAGGTGTTGGTTTCAAATTGTGTGTGTAGCCAATCAATAAGCAAATGGGTAATTCCATGTCAAATCAACCAGGCCATTTCCATGACCATCTCCGATTTTGATGAAACTTGGCAAATTTACTCTTACTAACATGTATATTGATCGTGGAAAATTTTGTTTTCCTGACACGCTTAGTTTTCGAGTAACGCCCCGCTCAAAAACTCAAATTTGGCGACGCCGAGCGGTGTACCTGAATTCGTAAGTTTTAAACAGTTTGACATAAAAGGCTAATTTTTTTTTTTAAATTAAAGAGATTTTTATTGGCAATTTAATTTATGTATTTGAATGCATTCCTTATTGTGAAACCATGTAAAAAATCGAAATTTGTTTAAAAACCTACCCTACGAGAAAAAGTATCTCTGAAACAAAAAAATAAAAAACAACGTGTTTTTGTTTGGATGTTTTTTACATGCACAAAAAATTTGGGATGGGATGGCATTGGGATCATGATATATCACAGGGTCATGCGCCAAATGTGTGTTATGTGTCAGTTTTTACCTTCCGTTTTTATTTTTCAATGAAATTAATTGCGGCAAATTTGAATTTCACTACAAATGGAATGTAAAAACTGACACATTATACACATTTGGTGCATGAAAAAAAAAAAAACATCCAAACAAAAACACGTTTTTTATTTTTTTATTTCAGAGATACTTTTTCTCGTAGGGTAGGTTTTTGATCAAATTTTGATTTTTTTACATGGTTTCACAATTAGGAATGCATTCAAATACATATAAATTAAATTGCCAATAAAAAGCTCTTTAATTTAAAAAAAAAATTAGCCTTTTAGGGCCTATGTCAAACGGTTTAAAACTTACGAATTCAGGTACACCGCTCGGCGTCGCCAAATTTGAGTTTTTGAGCGGGGCGTTACTCGAAAACTAAGCGCGTCAGGAATACAAAATTTTCCACGATCAATCTACATGTTAGTAAGAGTAGATTTGCCAAGTTTCATCAAAATCGGAGTTGGTCAAGTTTTATTTCAGGCTCGGCTTGGTTGATTTGACATGGAATGACCCAAATCTAGGCCCTTACTATTTTGCCTAGATTTTATTAATAATTTAATGTAGGCTTAGGGTAGGCCCAAAAGTTGATAGGTTGTCTCTTGTCTTACCTGTGCATGTTGTTGCACCCACTCCGCAGTGGCTGCGGTGGACGTGACTGCATCCGGGGGGCAGGGAGGGGCGGGGTGGGGGGCCACTAGGGCGGCAGGAGGGACGGTAAGATCCTGGAGGCCCTTGGTGAGACTACCATAGACGGCGAGAGTGATGGTCGTGTACCAGCCACGTAGTACCAGGCCGTCCGTCGGCACCTGCTGTGAGAAACAAGATACATCAATACACATGGAATCAGCCATTCACAATAGTATAAGGACTAGGGTGTCACAAATGTTCTAAGATATGTAGTAGCCTCAGAAGTAGGAGGCCTACAGGCCTAATTCTTAGAAAGGAACCTATAAAAATTATTAGCTACAGTAAAAAATAATGCATTAAAAAATGGTACGAACCCTTCGATCAGTTTCAAGGTGGATGACACCATTTTGTTTGTATTCTACTCCGCCAAGACTTTCAAAAGTTGAAGCTCCTGGTTTGCTTAGGTCATTTACAAAAAACTCAATTGCAAATTGTGAGGGATTTGTTGCCCTGGAAAAACAATATGACACAATGTTAAATATTCCATACAGACATTTTTAACCAACCTGTATCTACTGATTTAAGGGAATTAGAGGCAGATGCTGAACGACTTACCCCAAACGTACTCCCCCTGGAAAATCTGATTGAACACGTGCCCCTAAAGGAATAATACGCACTTCACTGATATAGACTGGCTTTGGAAACTGAACCAGGTCCAAATTTAATTCCTGTAAAATAGAAAATGCATTAGGTAGTCCCAACTCCCAACACTTGGAGACTTCTCCAGGATTGCAAGATTGTAGCCGTAAGTGGGCGTTTGTTTTAGGGACACTTAACAGAAAACTCCTTGAAATGTTTGTAGCCTACTGGTATCGTACCCAAGTTCGGAATCGGAAGTGTTAAAATTAAAGGCGTGGCCTACAGTGTTGATGACTTATTGTCATCTGACGGAACAAGGATCCGCTGTTTTGTAATCCTAGTTTTGTAGGCCTAATCTCATATTTTATCCAAATTCTAGCCAGCCTCTCCTGGCCATTGAATTTGGTTCATGGCCAAGAATTTTTTTTATGATTTCGAGTTTAAAAATTTTACTTTTTTACCACAAAAATCATTGGCTTGGCGCTCGTCAACAGGCGAAATGATCTTACTCAGGCGCGTAGGAAGGGGGGGGGGGAATGGGGGGAGTTTCCCCCCCCCCACTTTTTACCGTGACCCCCCCACTTCAGAATCTTATAAATTCAGTCTCGCCGTAAATACGCACGGAAACAAATTCTGAATAACGAATTTTCAATTTTGAATTTCCCACTGTGATGCTTTTGTTTTTGTAAATGAGTAAAAAGTTCATTATTATTGGCATAGGTAGCGTCGGGATGCTGTGACACGGTATTGCAGTCCGTATAGGCCTACTGGGGTACTGGGGTGTGTTTAACGAAGACTTGTTTGTGACTGACTGACAGTGGAAGGAAGGAGAACCTCAGAAGTCAGAACAATGAAGAAAAGACCTTCAGCTCTTTTGAACTGGCTCAAAAGCCATGCATGGTCTATCTCTTAACTATTCCAACTTTATTTTTAGTTTTATAGTTTTTACTGTACAAAAAATACATTAATTTGGTATTGCATTCAGCCCACGATTTTTTTCTAGAACGCACCAAACACTCTCTAATAACCTTATTTTCAAAATTTTCGCCTGCGGCGCTGTTGTTGGGGGGGGCTTTGCCCCCCAAACCCCCCGTGCTTAGCAGCAGATTTGTTGTTCCCCCCCCACTCGAAAAGGAGTTCCTACGCGCCTGATCTTACTTATTTTCAAAGCGAAACTAGGGAGAAAGAATAAAAAGCTTGGCTCAACTTCTATAGGCCTATCTCACAGCATTCACAGCCGAAGACTTTTGAAGGTGAGCTTGGCTGCCGTTTTTTTTTTTTTTACAAATTTTTGTATTTGGTTGGATATAGTATTACAACAACAATGCATTTAAACACAACAATTTTGGTAACAAATAAAAATGATATTAAATGCATTTAATGAATGAATCAAATACAAAAAAGGGTGGGGAATGAAAAGAAAAGAAAAGAAAAGAAAAAGAAAGAAAAAATAAATAAAAAGTGTTAAATCCCAACTTTTCTGGGAGTGGATCCAATCCTAGTTCAAAGTAGAGGTGGGATCCATAACCAGTTAACCGATTAACCGCCCGTGGCTGAAAAACAGAGATTTTTCTGTGCCTGTTAACCGTGAGCATAACAATGGCCCGTGTAAACAACACATAAATAACTGAAGAGCAAACAGATTTTTATCCTTTTACAGCATCGGAGAGGTAACCAGCTGCAAATTTCAGAACATGATCCAGACAGTTTCAGGATACTCCCTTAGAAATGGATTAAAAAAAAACTTGTCGGAACACACTTAAAAAAATTACCAAACTCAAAATTTGTATTTTTTTGTATTTTTCTTGTTTTCTTCAATAGGCTACATCTAAAGTTACAAACATATTGACCTATTTTTTTTTTTAGAATGTGTAATTCTATTTTATCTACCTATATTGATATGGCATTTTGTATTTTCGTAAAATTTAATATGCAAAACATTAAAAATTGATCGAAGAAAATCGCAAAAAATCGTAGGCCTAACACCGCATTTTCAACTCGATCACAAGCCACAAAAAAATTTAAAAAAATTACGAGTGGCAGCAATCGATGGGCACAAGCTTTCTCTACAAAACTATGTCTTACACTTTTCGTTTACGTAAACTTCGTCGCATTGATTGTTGCATTGTTTGTGAGTATTCACCGCCGACGCCTCTGCAGGCTGTGCGCTTACGGCGCAGAACGGGCTCTTATCCAGCGATAGCCAAGCGAATCTCGACCGCTTTGACCTCACAAAGCTAAGAACAATCGCGGCCACACATGCAATTGTACTCAATGCGTGTTTAGCGGGTGATAGCAACTAAAATATTTCAATATATTTTTTATGAAAAGCTACAAGGATTATGAATGTTCACAAATAAATGAAAACTCTTAGCAAGTAGGCCTAGATTAGAAATTGATTTCAGCCTTTTAGATTATTGGATGTTGCACGTGCACACCAAATGTTGGAAGAAACCCTTGTTTGATTACCTCCGTTTTCATCATGATTTAATGATAACGCTATTCTAGAATTGTGTAGCTATCTTTCACGGTGGCAATAATGTAGCCACTGATAATTAACAACCTATACGATTAGGGCGCTGGTCTGAAGCATATGGCTCTATGAGGATGTGGGTTCGAATCCTGCATAGAGTATTTTTTTTATCGTCCTACATTGTCATATATCTCATCACCTCGAAATGTCTTCGGGGATTAATTTATCATCGTCACTTGTTTTTGATCTAGCCTTTGGTATATACCTTCGCAGTATCTCCGTTCTCGTTTGTTTATTGAATGGCATGTGCAAGTGTTAGTGTACCTTTTGGGAGGATATTTTAGTGTATTATAGAGTGTAAACTAGAGTAGATGCTATTTGAATTCTCAGCACTGACTGCACAAAAAATAAGTTTAACTGTGGTTTTCTATTACTTTATTATACCGTATACATTTGTCACCCTAATATACGTAAATAATGTGAACATACATGACTCAAGACATGCCCGTCTTCATTTACAATGGGTTAGTAATAATATATTACTAATCCATTACAAGGCACAATGTTTTGTTTGTAGGAATTCTCCAGTGAATGTTTTCATTTTAGATGATAATGATTGTGTCCCATTAATTAATAAACTACCCCTAAACCGATGAGTAAAATAAGCTGTGTGTTTTGTACCGGTAACGGGGAAAATTGACCTTTATTACCTAATGCATTGAAGACTTTGAAACTATTTTATCGGCATGCCGAGAACGAAATGATGAAACCACTCACAAAATCTTGAAGCATAAAAAATAAATAATGCGACATCCCGTATAAATTCCACGGTTTTGTGTAAGTAGGAACAAGAATTGCAACCTAGAGAAAAGCTGAGACGATATTCCAGCCCTGCAAAATCGCACAACACGTGCGGAAAGAGCACAATTTAACTGGAGTGTAGGGCCTACACTGTTTTCTCTGTGGTGAAGCTCAGGACATCCATAAAATAAATAAAATAATTATAATAAAAATAATAAATCAAATTCTCCCACGTCAATACGGAAAATCGCTGTGATGATAGTATTCGGTAAATAGTCACTGACAGTGTAGATATCTTCGCGGTAAATTCCAGATACCAGGAACAAATAATTGTTACCTGAAGGAGTTGTCTTTCAATAACAGATCTTTACCACAAAATGCAATAAATAGAAACTGAGAAGAAGACTGTGAAATCGCATCAAAATATAATTAACCCAACTTAACACACAATATTCTTCGCCGAGCATCTGTTCTGTCGTTGCAACAAATAGTACTACAACATCTACAATCAAGGCGAAGACGAATAAAATGAAGACATTATTTAGGTTCAATCCACGGCATAGAAAACACATTATTAGGAGATTCACTTAGGGTAGTGTGACCAAATTTGTTTATTAATAATGTCACTATTTAACTGTTGTATACACTTGCACACTATACTTATGAACCTCCCATCTTAACGTTTAATCATTGTGGAGTTGAAAGTAAAAAAGATGAAAGAGATGGGAGTACCACACAACATATACAGATGGAGTAAAAACTTTCCAAGTCAGAGATATATAAGAGTAAGATGCAACAACAAACGATCACGGTATAGAAAAACCAAGGCAGGAGTACCACAAGGGGCAGTAACAAGCCCTACTTACTTCCTGATATATATAAACGACTTGGCTAGGGTGTCCAGATTTTCAAACCAAAAAAGCGGGACAAACTTCTGGCGGCTGTAGCTGGGGTCTGGGGCGAAGCCCCAGCCGCCGGAGGCCTTTTCGCCGAAGGCGAAAAAAATTTTCACCATATTACAATTATTTTGTCATGTTTTAACTGAAAAATGGCAACTCGGGGATTACCTTAATGGATAATAACTATAGAAAATGTTGCTTTGCAGATCGTACAAAACACTTTGTCATTATCAGTCTCGTGTCTAACAAGATAAGGAAGTCCTTCTTAACATCGTCATTGAAAACACACGTTTAGGCGGCGGCATTTTACACACCTCACGCGTACGAGACGAAAAAACTATCTCGTAAAAGTGAGGCTATGAAGTAAAAATATGTTTTCAAATCAAAATTAGCTTCCCCACCATTTAATTGCTGCTAATAATAATTAAATATCGAATTGCGAACTATATATTCTATCTGTTTGAATACAATCAGTTCTACAAATAAGCAGGCGAAGTAGGCTTGCAAGCACTCGAAATTTTTTTGATATTTTTTCCTCGCGACAGCATTTACAACGATCTGAGCAAGCAAGGACCCAATTAAGGAAGGTTGGTTTTGGGTGAATTATCAAATTAAATATTTATTGTGATACTCACAGTTATGTTTTATCATGTTGCTCGGCTGCAAAACGACAAAAACTTCGTTGGGGCTCGGGACAATTCGTGTAACTGATGCCGTCAACCAACTCCACCCCCCCTCTACACTCCGCCTGCTGATGACGCATTCATTCGTGCAAAGTCAAGGCCAGCAGAAAAGTGTTTACAGAATACGCGTAGTCCGTAAATTTACAGCAGACGAGCCACGAGCTACACGTGAAATCGGTATATTTACAAAAACGGGACAAAACAGCGTCCCGTGAACAGTTGTCGGGACACCGGGACAGGGCCCTAAAAAACGGGACTGTCCCGTTTTTAACGGGACGAATGGACACCCTAGACTTGGCGCAATATATACAGGAAAGAAGCGAGGTAAAGATCAAGTTATTTGCGGATGATGTGGTGCTTTGGTGTAGTGACAGAGACGTACAGAAAATGGAGTTAGAAATGAACAAGGCATTGCAAGCATTAGAAGAATGGACCAGGGAAAATGGGATGGTAGTGAATGAAACAAAAACAGTATACAATTATTGTACAACAGGAAGAACAATGCCCCAGTTTAGTCTAAAATACAAAGGAGTAAGCTTAAAATACGAAGAAGACCCAATCTATCTTGGCGTAATGATGGATAAGAAAATGACGATGTCTAGCCATATCGACAGAATGTGCCAATTAAGTAATAAAAGACTAGGCTTACTGAAAAGAGTATCAGGGGTAACTTGGGGAGCCAATGTCAATACACTATCTACGACATACAAAACATACGTCCAGTGTTGGAATATGGAAATGCCATGTTGATTAACACTTCAAAAACACACTTGGACAAACTCAACATTATCCAAAATAAAGCCCTGAGGATCATAACAGGAGGAGTGAAAACCACACCTATCACTGCAATGGAAACAGTAGCTGAAGTCCCACCACTGGAAGCAAGGAGAAATGTAGCAGCTGGAAGACTGTACGAAAAAATGGTTCGCTTGGATGTAGATTATTGGGACAGAGATCCCCAAGAAGGCCTTAAAACACAAAAAACATTCATAACTGAAGCTAGAAATGTAGTGGGAAAGTTAATGGGGTAAGTGATAACTGAAAACAGACAAGAAATAGGAAAACCAAACATTCATATGTCATCATTGGAAGTAAACCATCAACTAAATATTGAAGGAATACAAGAGAAAATGAAGAACTATCAAGAGGAGCATATGAGAAGTCTGGCACTAAGATTTATTCACAAAGAATACCCAGAGAAGGAGTGGCTGCATATATACACGGATGGATCAGCAACACCAGGAGAAGGGAATGCAGGTGCAGGAATACACAGTAGAGAGTTTGAGGAATCATTCCCAGCAGGATCAAATGGGAGAAACTTTGATGGGGAGATGAGAGCAATAAGCAAAGCGTTGGAGAAGATTGAATACTTTAGAGAAAGGAAGGTGGTGATAATAACAGACTCAAGAGCATCTATCCAGGCTATAGTGAGTAGAGAAGAAACAGAAGCAGAAATAAGAAACTGCAAGATAAGAATCCTGAGGTTGATGAATGCAGGTAACACAGTAATGCTACAGTGGATACCGGCACACTGCGGCATAAACGGAAACGAGAAGGCTGATTTCCTTGCTAAAATGGGAAGTAAAACCAAGCAATTCATAAACAACATTTCATACAGATCAGCTAAATCACATCTGAAATCAGCCAGCAACTCGGAGGTAAAGAAAGCATGGAAGGAGAAAGGCAAGAATAAAATGTGGAGTGAGCTAGTTATACAAGGAAAGGAAGAAATGATAGGACAAACCATTATAGAAGAAGAACTACAACAGCACAGTTTAGACTAGATACCGGCCATGACTTGCTAGCAAAGCACTTACATAGAATAGGTGTGATGGAGAGCAGCATGTGTAAACTCTGTGGTGATGGAACACAGGACAGACAACATCTATTTAGATGCGCTACATTGAAAGGACACTATGGGGAAATGCCAGGGGGTATGGACAGGAGGGAACAGGAGTCCTATCTTTACTGGTTGTCAAGACACATGATGACATAGATATGTCAATGTGGGCATAAGAGAAGAAGAAGAAGAGTTGAAAGTGCATTCCACTTTTCACTAAAAATATACACCGTGAAGTAAGTAAATAATACAATAAATAACCGCGTAAATAACCGTGCACAGCAGGGTGAAAAAACCATCCACAAACAATATTCTAAATTACTTATTTTAGTTCAGGCAAATTAATAATGTATATGTACACAAGGAAGTACAATATGTCCGTACAAAATGTTGGCTCCGGTTTTTACTGTGTTTGTATAAAAACCATCTAATCAAATAATATGAATAATATATTTTAATAATTATTAATTTTACTATAATTATAGTCAAGATTTTTGTAGTATGGTAATGGTAATGGTTTTCATGATTGAACAGAAGAATGAAGATCACGTTCGGCATGGTTTCCTCCACGAAAGTTTGATTATATCCTCGATGTGGTGTTCCTATAGTTTTTGGCAAACCTCACATTCGTTTGAGTGTGATCGTGTAATAAATCAGTCTTTTCAATTCGGTTTTCTTTTTTATTTCTTCCCTATTTTTTCTTTTCTTTTTATTTCTTTTGTATATTTAATTTATTTTGATTAATTTAACTTTAATACTATAGTTTATCCAATTTAAATATAATGTTGTCTTACTGTACATAGTTGTTGTGAGTGTGACTCCTCCTTTTTAAATGTTGTCCTCCTTTGTAAATCAGTTTTTTTTAAACTGAATAGGATAGACGTTAAATAAATAAGGCCTACATACATAATGTATAAAATATTACTATTCTAAACTTAGTTAAACTACAATGATCATTGTTTTGTTTTGCCTGCATCTATGTGATAAGTTTTATTTAGTTATCCTCCTTTGTAATTTGTAAATCAGTTTTTTTTTTATAACTGAATAGGAAAGACGTAAAGTAAATCAAATAAATAATATGTGAAGGTAGATAGGGTGCCTACCTATATTTGCAATACACAGAGTAGAAATAGAAACATAATATGGGAGATTGGGGTAATTAGGAACAAATTTGTGTAAGTTGACCTATGATCTCAATTTACATATAACTAGAAAAACATATTATAAATATTTTAGTGGTATCAGATACATTGAAACATTGGCTTTCTTAATAAAATTAAATATTTTGCATTCATGTGTTATTTTAGATGCAATGATTTTTATTCTACACGCGCATATTGTTCCTTATTACCCCAACATTTTGGGGCAATAAGGAACAAGCATTATTAGAAGCAAGGTAGGTGCATTAAAAATACATGGGGCAAATAGGAACATAGGTATTTGTAGTATAATTAAGTAGCAAAAGAATTCATCTTGATATCTTGCTTATTGACAAAGTTAGAACAGATGCAAATTGTAGTATTTTTTAATAGCTAGAAACAGGCCTCCAAAAATGCGGTCGCCAGGTCGCCACTGGCGACTAAAAATTTGACCCTGGCGACCCATATAATGTAGCACAATATGGGCCTGTACTACGGATATTTCCAAAAAATTTCAGATTCAAATTTTCCCGCTCGCTATCCGACATACGTATTTCCAGCGGCAATGGCTAGCTAGGGCGTGGCTTCGTGTCGACCCGCCCTCGCCGATCCCCCACCCGCTCACCCAAGCCACACGCTGCACCAATCAAAGTGTGACTACAGCCAAGATCACCACGTCGTTATTCAGTTCGATCGATCGATTCCAAGCCTGCTTCGACTCGTCGAGTTTTACAATCGTTTCCATCACGGCGTCAGTCAATGTGCCTAGTGGCCTAGTTTAGACTGACATCAGTGTTTTCCACCTGTGGCGTATTCAGTCTTCAAGTTCTCGTGTGTTTGCCGTCGGTGTTGTGTTATGCAATGCAAGTGTAATGGCAGGGAAACAAAAGACTCTTTCTCGTTCTTTAAAAGTGCTGTTCCGTCTACGGCGACGTGTTTGAGCCCAGGCCAAGATGCAGGCCTAGATCAAAGTGAGGTTACGGGACCGGTGCAACAACATGATGAGGTAGGGGTAGGCCTAGGCCTAGGGCTACAAGAATCATCAGTAGACCGCCGCCTAGTTCTTCCTAACCCTAGGCCTGCGACTGCGAGTGCGACTACGAGCGCATCGTCCGACTCTATTGAGAGTAAACAAACAAAAGATGGGAAAAGGCTATTTCAAGAAAAGTGGTGTGATGAATTAACATGGTTAAAGTTTGAAAATGGCATTGCAAAATGTTCATTATGTTCAAAATATCCTGAGATTTCTAAAAATAAAGGGTGGAGTGAAATATCTTAAAAAAGATTTTTAGATTCAGATACAGAAGTTGTCAAAGCTTCTTCTGTGTTTGACACTTTTCTCTGGCGCTGGCCTAAGGATACCTTGGAAAATTTTGGAAATGATAAGATTCAATTCCTTGCAAATCACTTCAAGCGCCACATCTTTCCTAGTGATTCAGATGATGAAAATAAATCTAAAAAGCAATCTCTGATGGCAGAATGGTATGAGTTTAAAATAGTGGGTCAGGGTTTGCCAATTGATGAACTGATTGAAAAAGCTTTGGCCAGACAAGACAGATTTCCAGTGCTTGGCCATTTGCTGTCAATAATGGCAGTTTTACCCACTTCAACAGCCTCTTGTGAACGTGGCTTCAGTCACATGAACATGATAAAAAACGACAAGCGTTCATGCATTGATTCATCTACATTAAACAACTTAATGATGATCCATCTCAATGGACCTTTACAACAAGATTTCCAACCTCAAAAGGCAGTGGACAAGTGGTACTTCTCTGCCAAAACCACAAGGCACACACAAGGTCACAAGCGACACACTTTGGCTGAGTCTTCTTCAACATCTGGAAAGTGCAGTAAATCATCGTGACAGGTAGGCCACCCACCCGCAAGACTGTGTTACATTATATTAGATTTGTCGACTCGATGGCGATGCATTGGTTGAACAATTAGGCCTAAGTGTTCTGGCTACTAGAAAATTTGGCTGGCTACTAACATTATGGTAAATTTTTGGAGGCCTGGCTAGAAACATGACATTACAACAAACAAACATACAACAACTACAACAAATAACAAATAAACAGCCGGATACGTAATTTAAAGATTCAATGTCTTGGATATATTCAAGTTTTAATTCTTCTTTTTGGGAGGCGAATTGCCTACCAGTTCCATCTCACGATGCAACAATCCGACAGAAAACACAGGAAAATCGCTCACTGTACGTTAAGTGCCGACACGTCTGGCCACGGTCGCTAAACAAACGGACTAATACTAAGCTGAAATCTCATGTTTCTGCTTGCGCGCCAGTACTGATTGAGTTACGTTGGCCTTGGCCGGCGGAGTTCAAGTAGCGCCTGTGCCTCGCCAAGTGCGCATACAATACAAAGTGGTTGGGGAGGGGTAGTAGTGAGACAGGGCAGTCACGAGCACGACTAGCTAGGAGTAGGACTACGGAAAGGCGGCTACATGAAAGAAACTAACATTTATTCCAAATTACCAAACCAACTGATGTACCAACTTTAGAGAGAAAAAACAATAATTCACTGCAATAGGTACTCTAAAATTCAATAAAATGTAGTACAAATATGACTTTTTCACAAATTCCGGACAAATTGCCGTCCCGAATGAGGCAATTCCTCTTTCCGGACAAAGGCATCAAAATCAGGACTGTCCGGAGAAATTCCGGACGGTTGGCAACCCTACTGTTCATGGAGAAATAAACTGGGCCATGTCAATGATAGCATTTTTTATGAAGGTCATGTTGCCGGTTAGAGCGTGGCTCCCTCAGCTGCATTACGTAAGAAGTGGAATGGGGGATGCCGCGGTTGGCAGCGAGCTAACTGATAGGCACAGCATTCTCAACTGTCTGTAGGGCTACCAGTAATAAATTTAAAAATGCCTAGGCCTACCCTACAATTTTTTTTTACCCCCCCCCCCCCCTTTTCAATTAGGGATTTCGGTAAATCGGTTAACTGCGGTTAATATCGGCGATTAATCGATTAGCCCCCTAGGTAATTAGGTAACCGATTTATCCCACCCATAGTTATCCTCCATGTTAATGTTAGGCCTAGTTAAAACCATAGAGAAATAACCGGGAAGAGTGGAAACACAATGTTAAATAGCGGGAACCGCAAAAATTAGTTTAGAAGTTCGGAAGATTAATTCATAGAAAGCAGCACCAACATCTTTAGTGTCGCGATCTATGAATGACTCTTCCAACTATCAAGTAACAACTAGCGCAACCTAGTGACTACTGCTTGGACTATCTAGGCTTTTCGTGGCGCCGGTGGGGGATTTCCGTTTTATTTCATGGTTTTGTTCATGTAATTGAAAGAAATGTTAAAAGTGCGTGAAGAGAGTATCCACTAACACTTTTATTATTTCTTTCAACGACTTCTGGGACTTTGGAGACCTATTGGGACATTAAATGTTCATCAATATCCGATATTGCAAACACCACCACTAGGCCTAGGTCTAGGCCAAGGCCTGCTTGCTGGAGCCAGTTTCTTTTATCAGTACACACGCGTTGTATTCTGAACTAACGAGTATTTACGAATGCACTTGGCGCTGCAAGAGTGGTTTTAGCAACTCTCAAACAACTCAAAACTTTGATTTTGGCACTAAAAAAACGAGAAACAACACAAATAGCAAAGACTGACAGCAGGCTGGAACTGAACCGAAAAAAGAAATGCCTATCACTGCCTTCTCGGCGCTCGCGGTAAACATCACCGTTACCGACCGTTACCATGGTTACAGTCTTCGATGGTGCTGCTTTCTGTGAATTAATCTTCCGAACTTCTTGGTAAACACGGTAGCTCGATGGTTCCCGCTCGGCTATGCTTGTTACCACCCCGTGGTTAAAACCATCTCTTGGTCTAGCCTAGGCCTAGGCCTAGTATAGGCCTAGCTTGACAAGTATCAAGGGTGCAATGACATGACAAGTCAAAAGGGACCGTGCCTAGCCCTAGGCTAGGCCTAGGGCCTAGGCCTATCCCTAGGCCTAGGGCCTAGGCGAGTAGTTTGAATTAAACTTCTTATACCATCAGCGTAAACGAATGCTTTATTATCGACGCTGTAATCCACATCAACTATGATAGAGTTCGTCTATTCTAAGCGAAAAGCACAAAACAACTTTTAATTCGACAAGGTAAGCTGGCCTTGCTCCTCCCTGACCCCAACGCCATGCAAACGGGTCATCAAAAACTGAACTTTTATGCAGCATTTTCAAGTTTTCCATAAACATCTGGCATTTAGTATTAAGCTTGCCATATTTTTTATCAATATGCACTTGATATAACTATCCAACTGTGTGTACTTACATCTGAACTTTCGTGTGAAAATGTGTCAAAGAAAAGAAGCTCTTTATTATCAGCCATTACAGTCTCGGCCAGCGGCCTTCGCCTTCGTCTCTGCTCATTGCTGACACTACCCCGCAATAAAATCATACATTCCTTGCAAACCAAGTTTGAGAATTACGTTGAATTACTTGGTGAAATATTAAGATGCAATGTAAGCACTTGATACAATGTTTATTTTATTATTGTATATAGTAATCAGTTATCCACACTCTATGCGTAGAGATGGGCGTTGCAACGAAATTCTCGAGATTTCTTGCTGAAATGTTGGTGTATTTGCATACGAGTAGAAGGTTTCGGTGGCACCAACCATAGCACACCAACATGCAAAATTATTGCGGATTTTCTGCAAATACAACATTAATAAAAGTTTACTTTGGTTATGAAATCTTTTGAAACTAGCGTAATTGTAAAAAATATTTAATAATATGTTCGATGATATTTCATTTAATTGGTTAAAAATGTAATGATTGTCTCTATTGCGGCTAACGTCGGGGTGTATATTTTCATACGTTGGCTATACCTGTCCATCAACGCGTTGTTAAAATAGTGTCGACTTAGGCCTAAAATGGATTACACTTGGAGTCGATAAAGGTAGTTGGCGCGTCACGCGGTTAGGCGCGTGGTTTAAAAAGGTAACTTGTTTGCTGTGTTTTATTATGATTTCATTAATTATATTAGGTAAATATACATTAAAGCGGGCGTTAAAAAAAAACTACAAAAACCTTTAAAGTTTTCATAAAATAATATAAAGGATTTTATAGGGAGTTTTATTTTTAATTGTCATCACCCATAAACAAATGAAACCTGAAACCTAAAACGTTTCTATTTAAAATAAAGGACTTTACCCAAATATTAAATATTTTTTTTTCCCATTAAAAACCAAAAAACAACAAACCTTTGACGTTTCTTTTAAATTTAAAGGATTTCTCCGCAAAGGGATTTATTATTTTTTTTTTTTTAAAATTATTTTTATTATTATTTGCATTTATTTGACAACTTTTCCCATTCATTACCCAAAAAAACCTATTTCTATGTAAATATAAAGGATTTCATCTGAAAATGAGATTATTAATACTAATTTATTATTTTTGCCCACCCAAAAAAAAAAACCTAAAAACCCCTTTAACTTTCTTTTTTAAAATATAAATTTTTCCCCCAAAAAGGATTTTCATTAAATTTTTTTGTTACTATTCTGTTGTTTTATAAAAAAAACAAAGAATAAATATAAAAAAAATCGCTTTACGGGGTTTTTGAACCATCGAACCCTTCGAAAAAAAAGGTTCGCCCGCTCCATCCTGCCAACAAGGCACTACCATTCCGGGCCGCCTTGGTGGTTTGCGCCGGGGGCCGCTGCAGCGTCGGTAAGGAATAACCGTCCACTGTCATCCATCACCCCATCGACTACCCTTTTTAAAAAGGAGCTACTGCTATCTACCCGGGTAAAACGTAAAAAAAACATGGGAAAGGGCGAAAAAATTGTCCGTGAGGGGCTGCTAAAACCCGCACAGTCGGCTAGGTGAAATACATGATGAAAGCGATGCCCCCCATCTTTGGGATTCGATATTTTTGCGGATTCGATAAGAATTTACCCAAGATAACACGGCGATTTGAGCGCCCGGGAGGTGGTTCTACGTAACACGAAAACTACATGGAAGCGTCGAAAGATGTGCCCGGGAGGTGCTGCTAACTAGCCTGTAGCGGCCACTAGGTGAACTACATGATGAAAGCGATGCCGCCATCTTTGTAGATTCGATATTTTTGTGAATTCGATAAGGAATTTACCCAAGATGCAACACGGCGATTTGAGCGCCCGGGAGGTAGTGTTACCTAGCGGCCAACATGTAAACTACATGGAAGCGTCGAAAGATGTGTCCGTGAGGTGCTGCTAACCAGTCAGCAGCGTCGGCTAGGTGAACTACATGATGAAAGCGATGCCGCCATCTTTGTAGATTCGATATTTTTGCGGATTCGATAAGGAATTTACCCAAGATGCAACACGGCGATTTGAGCGCCCGGGAGGTAGTGTTACCTAGCGGCCAACACGAAAACTACATGGAAGCGTCGAAAGATGTGCCCGGGAGGTGCTGCTAACTAGCCTGTAGCGGCCACTAGGTGAACTACATGATGAAAGCGATGCCGCCATCTTTGTAGAGTCGATATTTTTGTGGATTCGATAGGGAATTTACCCAAGATGCAACACGGCGATTTGAGCGCCCGGGAGGTAGTGTTACCTAGCGGCCAACACGTAAACTACATGGAAGCGTCGAAAGATGTGTCCGGGAGGTGCTGCCAACTAGCCTGTAGCGGCCACTTAGATGAACTACATGATGAAAGCGATCCCGCCTCTTTTACCCGAGATGCAACACAGCGATTTTAAATGCGAATGGCGACTGGGTGACTTCATAACAAACTTCATCTAGCCTAGCCCTACTTAAATATTTTTTATTAATACTTCTAGGCGTAGCCTACTGTGAAGACTAAGCGACAAGGTTCGATGAAGGCTTGATCACCGATTTTGTAAAGATCCCATTAAGGAGCTTTCGTGATATATCAGCCCATCAACATACAAGTAGGGGCCTACGTCTAGCTAGCCTAGACCAAATTATTGCTTTTTGAGGTTAAGAAACTACATGCGCATTCATTTCATTTCATTTTTATTAGCATCTTTAAAGTTCAGTTAGCAACTAGGCTAGGGCCTAGCCTAGCACAAGGTCTAGCAAGTGGCTTGTTTCGTCCACCCTTGGATTATTAATTTTCTAAATTGAACGCTAGGGCTTACCCCTCTGGAACTCTTTCGGTTGGTATGGACAGTTTTTGATCAGTAGATAGGGCCTAGGCTAGGCCTACTTTAGATTTAAAATAGCGACGTTAAAGGTTTTGTAGGCCTAGGCCCTAGGTACACTAGGTACACATAAAAAAAACTGTCCATACCATCCAAAAGAGTAGGGGGCCTAGCCTAGGCCTACCCATCCTCTCCCCCATGTGGACAGCCAAGTGGCCCCCTTAGGCCTAGGCCTAGCCTAGCCCCTAGCCTTTTGTCAAATAATCATGAACATTATTTCTAGGTCTTCAAGGCCTAGGGCTATTCGGTACTTCTGTACTTGGCGGGTCCCAAGTGTTATACAGGATTTTAGGTGCGCTCTTATCGAAAATATCCTAGAACTAGCCTAGCGCGGCGCACTGTAGCCAGCAGAAAGTTCGGCTTACTTAACGAAAGTAGTTTTGTAACGGAAAGGATTTCGGGTGTGTATGTTTTCATTGAGAAAAAAAGTTGGGACCCGCCAAGTACAGAAGTGCCGGCTATTCTTTCTATCCACAGGGTAATACTAGCCTACAGTAGGCCTATAAGGTACCCCGGTTCAAACCGACGTGCGCGCGCATCACCACTGCAGCCAACTTACATAGGCCTAGGCCTAGTAACTACGGCGTTGAAACTCCTTTATATTTAAAATAGCGACGTTAAAGGTGTTGTAGGTGCAGTATTTTTCAGTGTTTTTCATCAGTAAAAAGTTGGTTGGGGATACTTGTTGTTACGCGGTTGGCAGTATTCGTTGAAAAATTTGCGCGCGAAGCGGGGTACCCTATACTGTAGTTTTACCATCCACAGTGCTCTAACCCTACACTCAATATCAAAATGCGTACGACTATCTACAGCTACAGCCTTTTAAACATTCACAATGTATAATCGTACGGTCAGCCGTACAAATAATTATGCACTAACAAAGCCACTAAGGCCCTAATCGGTAATCTTACAGTCATCGTCATTACCACCTTACATGGTTATAAACACTTTATAACCACAGTATGGTGTGTCAAAGTGGCAGCCGTAATAGTGCATTTTTGGTACCTAGCCTATTGTCAAAGATTTGCTATTTTCTTTGTTGTAGCCCTACATACATTATTACCCTCCTGGCCTAGCTTGGGCTAGCCTTGGCCTACTAATGGTGGGCAATGTGTTTTGTTGTTCCAGTGTTGGAGAAGCTGCTTGACTCGTGGTCAACCTGGGAGAAACTTATTCTTGTTTCTGCCGTTATAAAATACGGTGAATATGACTGGAACTCCATCAGCGCCGCAATCTTAACCAATCCTCCACCGGTAATGGTGGCAAATATGGTTCATCCGCTGTCCTGGTTCTCCCCTCACAACTGTGCGATCCAGTATCGGGCGCTCGTAGAACATCACGCCACACTCGTTGGTGCCGACAAGGAACTGCTGTTGCCAAGACTTCACGATGTCTTGAAGGAAGGTCAGTTAGTTCTTGGCCCTTATGGCACTTTTACACTTTGTGAAGACCATGCAATCAAAGCGCAAATTTTTAGAGAACCCGCAAAGAAGCTTGGCCTAGCAAGAACTATAAGATAAATCATTTTTACCTTTGCAACAAGGAAATGTCAGCCTATTCGATCCTACCATTTGGGGCAGTAAGATCGTAGGCCTACTTTGTGTTCGACTTGTTTGAACTTGTAATTATTTCCTAATATTAACTGATGTCATATATATTCTTTAGTCTGAGTTAGATTTTCAATTAGTTAGGCCTACCTAATTTAGGCCTAGTGTAAATTGAAATTCAATCTAGGGAATATTCCTCTTCCCTCAAATCCGGAGAAAAAAGGTCCGATGGAGCGCTAGTGAGCAATCGGCTGTATAGCAAGATGGCTGGGTAAAAGGGGATAGCTGCCGTCCACATGCTTGGTTAACATTGCATGGACCCAATCTTGAAACCTACTTTTTCAGTTGAAAACATCCAGTCACATACCGGTAATTGAAATTGATTTAGAATTCAGATTCAGTGTGGCTCGTTGGTTTGTGTGGCTCGTTGGTCTTGTGGTTAGCGTATCTGCTTCCAACGCAGAAGGTCCAGGGTTCGATTCCCGCTAAAGTCAGAAGTTTTTTAACTTCTGATTTGGACTTCAGTCCATCAGTTCTTGTCTTAGGAGTTTGTAAACGGTGACTTTGGAGCCGTCCTAGCAACGAAGCACATAATAAATTTCAGAGTTGTTCTGAATCGGCCTTGTTGATTCTGGTGTTGATTCGCGGGTGTTCGCACTGTCCATACCACTGATTGCTATATTTCCTATCAAAAATATCGATCTTTGGTTGGTTATCGCTCACTCGTCGATTGCGTTGGGGCCTACAGGGTTGGCTTGGTCGCTTTGATTTAAAGTCCCCCACTGAAAATCAGTTCTACAACAGAGTGGGTAGACTCTAAATAATTTTTTTTTTTTTTTTTTATAACTATAGGCCTAGGCCTATAGGTTGATATCTTGTGGTTTTTCATAAAGTTGAAACATAATGAATATGTGTAAAGAATTAGGGCCTAGTGATTACTGATTAAGTTAGTGTACCTACGTACTTCCCACCTAGGCCTACTGCATTTCAAATTACTAGCGCCTATGATTTGTTTACCCTATAAATAATAAATAAATAAATTGTATTTAGAGTCTACCCACTCAGTTATATAACTGATTTTCAGTGAGGGACTTTAAATCAAAGCGACCAAGCCAACCCTGTAGGCCCTGACGCAATCGACGAGTGAGCAATAACCAACCAAAGATCCAATATTTTTAATAGGAAATATAGCAATCTGTAGTATGGTCAGTGCGAACACCCGCGAATCAACGCCAGAATTAACAAGGCCGATTCAGAACAACTCTGAATTTATTATGTGCTTTGTTGCTAGGACGGCTCCAAAGTCACCGTTTACAAACTCCTAAGACTACCTACTATGTCTACATTACAAAGTACGGTATAAAACAAAGAGCATCAATTACTAATACCAGAGTTTAAGATAACCTTGTAGGCCTAGTAGGCCTATAATATGCTAAAGCGAGCGTGCATTAGTAATTTAATTTGACAAAATGGTGTTTCTACAGGCATAGGTCCACACTCCACACAAGTTACAATGAGTGGTCATGCACCTTTTTAGCATGGTGTTTAGTGGGCTTGAAAGGCTGCCGGGCTTGTTTCCCTTCTATACATAAAACACAGAGCCACTTTTTGTCTGAAAAGTCAATACCAGTAGTAGCCAATCCATTTCTAGCAAGTCCATCCCTACATGATTGAGGTGTCCCAACTTTCGGTGCCATAATTCTTGCAAATTTCCCATTTAATCTCACAGTTTTTGTCAAGGAACACTTTTCAGCCTTCATGCTCAAAAGCAGCAACATGCCCTATTTCAACAATGCTTTTCACAGAGAGTAAGTTTGCTGCTAGGTTAGGAACATACATGACGTCACATACCTTGGTAAAAACATCAGTATGCACCGGAACATCACCCATTCCTCCACTATAAAGTTTACAGTTGCTAGCTACGGTGACTTCACTTCCAACCTCTTTTGAACCATCAAACTTTGTCATCCAGTCTACTCTGCCAGTCATATGTTTGGAGGCTGCGGAGTCTATGTACCAGCTGTCTGTTGAGTGAACATAAACTCCAAGTGCTGTGAGCAGAGCCCTGCCCTTCTTCTTTTCTTCCGTCTTTTCAGATGGCTTGGCATCTGCTTGAGGGGTTGTTTTTTGATTTGTGTTCTTACAATATTGTTTCCAGTAGCCAGGTTTACGACAGATCCAACAGTACGGTTTTTTCTTCTTTTTATCACTCCTGTATCCACTATCCACCCTTGTTGCTGTAGAGTGCTGTTTCTCCACTGGATCCACGTTGTCTTCTTGCAACAGTTTTCATTTTAAAAAATTGCTTGTCAGCTCTGCACCTGAATTTTCTAAAGCCATGATCATGTTCATAGTCGTCAGGCAGGCCTTGCAAAAGCAAAGCACCTAAAAGTTCATCATCAAGCGTTTTTTTGACTGCTGTTAGGCATTGTGATAGCCTCAAAACTGCAGTGACGTATTCTTCCATTGTCTTGAACTGCTCAAGCTTGGTGGAGCATAACTGGCTAAGAATTCTTGTGTGCTGGTTAGCACCTTTATCTTTGTATGCCATTTGAAGTGCATTCCACGCTTCGGTTGCCGTTGTAGCTTGTATTACGTACGGTGAAACACTCTTCTCTACCATGAGGTTTATTTTGCAAAGGGCGCGCTCATCTCTCATTCCCCTAACCTCTACGGAAGTAGAATTATCACTTTCTGCATAACCAGATATGCACTTCCAGAGATCGTCGTGCATAAGAAAATTCTTCATCTGGAAACGCCAGTCTTTGTAGTTTTCTCTCCCTCTTAAGAGTCTTCACTAGACAAATATGACCTTCACACGCCCGTAAGTACCCAAATTTAAATGTACAACGCTCTGGAGAAAATTTGAATCGACATACATGAATTCTAAAATGCACAAAACACAGATATTTTTATGCAGAGAACATACAACAAACAGAATTGCTTTATGTAATATGTAATGTAAAGCGTAAAGTCAACGCGGCGGGAACAACCTCTTCTTTTTCCCATTGTGTCGACTTTTTGCGTAACAATGGTATATAGTTGGGTTTATTATACATCAATTCTGTTTGTTGTATGTTCTTCTGCATAAAAATATCTGTGTCTTGTGCATTTTAGAATTCTCGTATGTCATTTCAATTTTTTTCTAGAGCGTTGTACATCTGAATTTGAGTGCTTTCGAGCGTGCCGTGTAGATGCCTGTCTTGTGAACACTCTTAACTTCTCGAAGTTATAGAGAGAACCAGTGCTTGTTCACCCATGATGCACTCGTTTTTGTGCACATACACTAACAATAAAATCGCACAAGGTCATAAAAAACTAGGCCTACACACTTGTCCAAATCCTGGGCACATAACCTGTTGAAGTATACGGCAGTAAAGTGACTAGGTGTGTAATAAGACGTTATGAATTATGCAATTTGAGTAGATAATTGTTTATTGTGACACTATAGCTTACAGTAAAATAGGAACCACAACAAAGACGCCATGTTGAAGACTACAAGACGGAAACAGTGAGTTAGTTATAAATACCGCTACCTAGTAGCGCATATGATAGGGTGACCATATTTCTAAAAGCACAAACCAGGACACATGTACTTTCGTTCTGTATGGACTTGCGTGTGCTATCCGGAAAGGAATTTAGGCGGAAAATTTTGGGGGCAATTTCTCCCTCAATATAGCCTGTAGTGAGATCTGAGACAGGTTGGGTTGGGTTGAGGGCTGGCCTATGTCTTGAGAGTGTGGCGCTTTCTTACTTGTGCATTTAGCAGACAAGACTTCCTTGTGTTTTTTCTTTTCCAAGTGGTCAACAATGTCCGAACAAAACGAACACTGAGCGATAGAAAAATAGAACTACAAATTGTGCATTTAACTTTATCTCACAATCATAGATTGCTTGAGATACGGAAAGTCCGTTTTGACTGAGAGTTTTGCCTCAAGTTTCATCGAACTTTTCAGATGAAAAGAAACTTGTCATTTCTGGTAGCTTTACCTGCTATTGCAGATTTGTGTTTTTTTGATTGCATATGGTTTTGTATGTCCGTGCGCCCACTATGTTTGATTGAAAAGGCCACCTTGATATTACTTTCATCACAGTGAGCTAGAAATGCGTAGGCCTATTCTTTCGCGAATCGTAACTAAAAACACATTTTCGTTTACCCATCACAATAACCTCACCTGTAGGCCCTACTGCAATTGAAATGGAAACAAAAACCACACGTTCTTCTCTGACGCACTGCACTGTGACATGCGCAATTAAAATACAGGAGCACAACTGTAACACGAAACACACCCCACTCAAGGTCAGGCACTGAATGACAATCCCCAACACGTGCCTGACTCGACTAATAGACGTAGAGACGAGGCATTGCCAACGTGAGCAACACAAACTTCACTAGGCATATTGGTAAGATTGCTGAAACATGGGCATTTTCAAATTTTGGGACAAAACAGTGTCCCCAAAAACATTTTTGGGACACAGGGACACATTACAAAAAAAAGGGACTGTCCTGGAATTTCCGGGATGTCTGGTCCCCCTAGCATAATATGACAAGGCGCTAAACATAAACTAGTAATAGATACCAAGCAGATATTGGATTATATATGTTTCAACAAAGTTGGGGTAGTTGAAGGAGAGTAATCGATCGTGCATGATTAGTTCTTATATTTTAGAGAATGATGAAAAGATAGAGATTGGCTTGGTTCATGTCGGATTTCTTTCCTTTATGTTTGAAGGCCTAAATGGGAATTACTTTTGCTACTTTTAGTTTAGAGGGGAAGATACCAGAAGAGAGGGATTTGTTTGATTAAAAAGGCTAGGGGAATTGAGATTAAGCGCATACATTTTGCAAGAAGGAATCCCGGTATCTCATCCAGACTACGTAATTGAGTGCAGCAACTAACATCCTGAAACTGATTTTTGAGCGTCTTCAACACATTTTTCACATAATGAATGTTCGTTGTTCGTACCGTATTGTAGGTACCCCAACAAATTTTTCGGGTAGGCCTACCTAAATTCCCCGATTATGACAGTTTTCAAGTTCATTTCACATTCATGATAGCTGAATGGTTCAGTGTTGGTCTTAGCTACTATTTAAGAGAGAAACATTATAGGCCTATTGTGTTAGTTGGATGAGCGTAGCGAGCGAAGCGAGTGAAGCGAAGACTTCAATTTCACCAACCCCCCAAAAAATTTAGCTCGGGTGTTTGTTTGTTTTTTTGTATTTCTGTCTTTTTGTTCGCTCTCTACCGGGAAAACGGCATATGCGATCTTGATGAAAATTTGACAGGACCTTCAAAATCTCTGAACTTAGACTTGCTATGTTTTTGGGTACAATCGAAGAAATATTTCTCATGAATATCGTACTTATACGATTTTTTTTTATTTTTTGTGCGATATTTTCGTGCCATTTGGGCCAATTCTGACCAAACGGGTGGGGCTACAACGTTCATATTATACATGGACAATAAGGTTATGGTGATGTAGTACATTTTGAAAGAAAAAGTTGAAAAAGTTAGCCAGAATCTAGGCCTACAGAAATAAAGATTTTAATATAAGTTTTTTGATTTTTTGTGCGATATTTTCATGCCATTTGGGCCAATTCTGACCAAACGGGTAGGGCTAGAACGTTCATATTATACATGGACATTAAGGTTATGGTAATGTAGTACCTTTTGAAAGAAAAAGTTGAAAAAGTTAGCCAGAATCCATAGAAATATAGCTTTTAATATAAGTTTTTTACGATAAATAATTTATAATACCAATTGACAAGAAACAATAGAAGCTTGACAACAATCACCTACAATGCGTAGGCAACAAAACAAAGCACTTGTAAAAGTAAAGATATCCCACGCAAACTAAAAACTTCAAAAAGCTCATCCATCAACGCGGCGGGACTTTAGCGTTTTCCTAGTTAGTTTATACTTTATGAGCATTGCAAGGAGATTGAGGGAGGAATGCCTCTGGGTTGGTCACAACAAGCTATTGCATATTGAGGGCTGATCTGAGGTTTTGTTTGTTTACATAGAGCGTTGCAAAGAGATTCAGAGAGGAATAGAACAGTGTCGGTCTACATACCTGAGAGAAAAACAAGATATTGCATTGTGCAAGTCAGGCCAAGTGGACGATCGGCTTGAATGTTGGGCTCGCGAGCAAGAAAGGTTAGTAAAGTATTAATTCTTCCAACCTAGTGGTTGTGGATAAACTTGAGATGATAGGCCTGTACCTGTTAGATGGTGCTGGGAAGTTAGAGTCACATGCAGTCTTACATATTGTATTCGTACCGGTGGGTTTAATCTTAATCGTCTTATGGGTGTTTTATTTAATTGGCTAATATTAAATAATTGCATAAGCAAAAATAGATATTCCTTTCTTTGAGTCAAACACTTTTGTTGTGCCTGATATAGGCCTACGTGACAAGAAAAAAAGTTAAACGTAAAAAAAAAATATTGAGAATTATACGAATCACGCATACGGTAGGGGCCTACATTTTATTTATAACTTATGTCCACTAGAATTAATTTGTAAAATTGAATAATTTAGCCTAGAATGAAATACGGATGTATTAAGATTTAAATAAAGATAAAATAACATAAAAATTAAAATACAAAACATTTGTCTCACTCCTTCAACTAGATCTGAAGACACAAATATTAAACTACAGCTTTACTTTCCAGAACCTCCACAAGCCACCACTGCCTGTGTAATACTGTTTCTATCCAAATTAACCACAAGCTTATTATAAAATAACAAGTTCAAAAACACACTTAATACAACACTACACTACAATTGTAATTAGACGAGAGAGCGCAGCGACTCAGAACTGTTTGCGCTGAAATTTTAAACAGACATCCAGGACCGGTATTTAGGGTGCTGTTAACATTTTCATCAAAATCCGTTCCGATTTTATTTAATTGGATGAGCGAAGCGAAGACTTCAATTTCACTGACCCCCAAAAAAAGCTCGGGTGTTTTTTTTTTTTTTTTTTTTTTTATTTGTTTGTTTGTTTTTCTGTCTGTTTGTTAACTCTCTACCAGGCAAATGGCATATCCGATCTTGATGAAAATTTGAGTGGACCTTCGAAATCTCTGAACTTAGAGGTGTATTGTTTTTGGGTACAATCGAAGAAATATTTCTCATGAATATCGTACTTTTACGATTTTTTTTCGATTTTTAGTGCGATATTTTCGTGACATTTGGGCCGATTCTGACCAAACAGGTGGGGCTAAAACGTTCATATTATACATGGACATTAAGGTTATGGTGATGTAGTACCTTTTGAAAGAAAAAGTTGAAAAAGTTAGTCGGAATTCATAGAAATAAAGCTATTAATATAAGTTTTTTTGATTTTTATGCGATATTTTCGTGCCATTTGGGCCAATTCTGACCAAACGGGTGGGGCTTCAACGTTCATATTATACATGGACATTAAGGTTATGGTGATAAAGTACCTTTTGAAAGAAAAAGTTGACAAAGTTACCCAGAATCCATAGAAATAAAGCTTTTAATATAAGTTTTTAACGGTAAATAATAGGGTTGCCGTTCGATGTGAAAATCGTGATCGATAATCGGAGGCATCGAATCGATTATCATATCGAAATATATCGATATCATAGACCCAAATCGATTATCATATCAAATTCCAAATTGAGCCTAGGAAGCAGAAAAAACGCAAAATTGTAACACTAATACAAGAGATCATTAAGGATTAGAATGTTTAAAATAAAATTGAGGGCTGAATTTCAATTACACAGCCTATATTTTAATACGTCTTGACTTGCATCGGGTGTCACTGTTTACGTGTTCCAACAGTACGCGCATCTAGCGAGCGAGAGATAGTGGCGAGATCTCATCGACATTCGAGCTCACAGCCTTATCTCCTCCCAACCTCCTCGTCGTCGTTCTTTGAATAATAAAAAACTGCCACACTTGACTCATCTTGTTAGGCAGCGTCAGAAGTAATGGCAAATATCTTCTTTGGGTTTGGGACGGAAGAAACATCACGAATTCAATATAATTGGGCAGACTGACGCTAGAGAAGTTCACGCCACAACACGTCGAGCCGTACTGAATACATCGCTCGCAAATCGCAATCGGGCCGGGCGATGTTTTCGTATCGCCTTGTATCGCGCTGCGAGCGCATGCGCACTGGCGGCGGTGGGCGTGGCATTATACTTGAGCAGCGATTGGCTACTCCGACAACCAATCGGCGCGTTGATACGACAGCGCGGCATTTTTAAGCATGGTAAACCGCGAAAACATCGATGTCACTATTTAAATCGATAATCATATCATATCATATCAAAATACTTGAATCGATTATCATATCATATTACTGATATCGATAATCGATCGATATTTCGATTATCGACGGCAACCCTAGTAAATAATAACAAATTGACAAGTAACAATAGAAACTTAAATCAATCACCTACAATGCGTGGGCAGCAAAACAAAGCAACAAAGCACTCGCAAAAGTAAAGATATCCCACGCAGTCTAAAAACTTTATAAAAAGCTCATCCATCAACGCGGCGGGACTTTAGCGTTTTCCTAGTTCATAAGAAATACAAATTTGAACCAGCGATGTAAATTTCTTACATTTTCCGCATTAAATATATAAATAATAAATAATCATGGTTGTGGCCACAGCCTGGGCAACAATCAATTCTGAAATTACCTATCATACTAGGAAAATGCCAAAGTCGTAAGATGAGTGAGCAAGCCATTGTGTTGAGTACCCGGGAACATTTCATCCCTAGCTTAATTGGCTAGATCCAGCCTTAGGTAGGGGGAGGAAAGGGAATGTTCACGGGTACTCACTACTCAACACATGCCACGTTCATTTATATAACAACGACTTTGTCATCGCTTAAGTCCCGCCGCGTTGTTGGATGAGCGTAATTGGTGCATTGAGCTGCCATGTGTTATGCGGATTTTCTGTTGTTCTGTGAAAAAATTATTACAAAGTTGAATTTTTTTTAAAATTAAATTAAATTAAATTAAAAACAAACTTAAATTTTAAATTTTTTTAATTAATCGTACTAATTTAAAAAATCGAAAAATTGCGATTTTTATAAGAAATAATTATTCCATTGCGCTCAAATTTCACACGAATAGATAAATTCATAAAATTAAGGTTCTATGAAAAAATTATTACAATAGAATAAAGCATGTAGGTGTTATAAGTAAAAAAATTGTTTTAAAAAAGAAAAAACCCACAAAATTTCTATTTTCATGAAAAATAATTTTTCGATTGCGCTCAAATTTCACACGGATATCTTAATTCATAAAATTAAGGTTCTGTGAAAAAATCATCGGACATCAATCGGATTAAGCATGTAGGTGTTATAAGTAAAATAAGTTTTCAAAAAATCGAAAAAAATCGTAAAATTGCGATTTTTATGAGAAATAATTTTTTTATTGCGCTCAAAAACGTGGCAGTTCTAAGTTCAGAGATTTCGAAGGCCTCCATAAAATTTCATCGCAAACGAAGTATCGGTTTAGCCGGAATCGTGCTGACAAACACACAAAAATACAGAAAAAAAAGAAAGAAAGAAAAAAAACATTTCGGATTTTTTTCTCCAGTGTAGTGAAATGGAATCTTTGCTTTGCTCATCCAAATAATGATGCTACATTTGTAATTGCTTTGGTTTTTTCTTTAGGGGTACAAAGCTAAGGGCAGGAACCTACAATCTTGATGCGCAGACAAGAGAAGGAGACAGATTCACTGAGGCCAATCATTCTAGCCCTTGCAAGACACTGAACCAGTGTCATGTTGCTGCAGATTGCTATGATTTGGACTCGGCAATCACTCTGATTCCAAAGACGTTACATCAAGATGTGAGTTTTTCCTTTTTATAATTAGTATTATTTTATTTTAAATTCAACTTATTGTACGTGTATCCAGCCGTTTCCAGCTGCAGAACCCCTTTTCAAAGGAAAAGAAGCTCTCAACACTTTTCCATTATCCATTGCTGCTTCCTGCTTCACCAGGGTCAGGTTGGGTTTTACAAACAAATTATTTCACTTAGATTTCTATACTCCCACAATTGTAGCTAGGGATAGGTTTATTCAACATCTTCCCAACTCTTTTTTTCCCTGTAGGTCTCCTTTTATATATTCCTTTTCATTACCCTTCTTTCTTCCATTATTTTATTTTTATCATACATTCTCAGCATACTCTCTGTTTAAACTTTGATTTTGAAATAAGTTACTTTTATTTATTTATTTTTATTGCCACTAACAACAGAGTTACCTCCACAAGTGCGATATAGGCATTTCATAAAATTAGCTAATACTAAAGCACAAAAAATAAAAATGATATAAAAAAATACTGTTTCTGATGTAAGTTTCACTTTTGCACAAGGTGTTTTCTTCTACGATGACTCGTCATCAGCTTCCGCAAATCCTTTGCAATACATCTGCATCTGGTCGTCCTCTGCTACCTCTGTCCTCTGCTGTTCCTCAACCGTCCTTCTTTGGTACCAACCCCGCCATGACGGTTGGTCTCGAAGAGCAACAATATCGCCAACCACACAGATCCTCACCAGGTGCGTTGAATTTTAAATTAAAACTGTTTGTCCAGTCTACCCTGTAATGTTGGATAGTTTAAAAATAAAAATAAAAATTTTAAATTTATTTATCAGCCCAGACTACCCATTACAAAAATTACATTGAAAAAGAATAATCTAGCTCAGTTGAGAACAAAAACTCGGGAAAAGCGCCAAAAATTAAAAATAAAACAATATTAATTAAAAATTAAGCAAAGTTGATTTAATCAAAAAATTTAATCATTATGAACAAATTTAAAAAAAAAATCAAATTAAAAAAATTTAAATTTAATTAATTTAGAATAAATTAATTAGCAATCAGAATTAATTAATAATGGAACATTAATTAGTCACATGTAAATTGGATGCAAAACTAGCAGGCCACCAAGTCCTACCTTTGTTGACTGGGTCCTCTCCAATAACTGCCTTGCTGTTGTCTCTCGTTGACTAATGATTACCAATAATTATGTATTTAAGGAGTTGTCAAGGAAGCTATCTACATATGTGAAAGCGAAAAATTTAAGTTTCCATATATAATGTTCACCAAAAACACAAATACAGGCATGTCCCTACCTACCTATTTGGTACCAAACTAGAATACAAAACCAAAAAGTGGGCGGCTAGTCCTGGAAGGAAATATTAATTATAAAATATTAATTAAAAATTATTATGATTAAACATTAATTTTGTACTCATCTATTTGTCGCTGAAATATTGTTTGAAGTCCTTTTGTTTGTTATTGATGTTCGAAGTAATCTATTTAGCGAAGGTGCACTACACAATAATCCTGAGTGGGCGTTGCACAATGATGGTCGTGGTGTAAAGCTCTTCTTCTACCAGCTGATGGTCGTCCAGTGCCTGAGGTGGTTATTGATTTTTAGGTCGACGGCAAGTCCAGATTATGTTGAAACACATTTGGTACAGCAATCTTACAGTTTATGAATGTGAAACAGTTCTAATACTCTTAAATAGATTCAGACACTTGTAGACGTACATTTATCTATTGTTCAATGATGTCAAATCGACATTCATAGAGCACATAGAGTCGCTCTGATTACTGAATTAATTATGCAAATGAAGTACGGCAAACTTACACATGTCACGTGGTAACAGTCACGTATCGACACACGTAGAAATAAGTTCGGAAATGTCAAATTGACATTTATAGAGCACGTGGAGTCACTCTGATTACTGAATTAATTATGCAAATGAAGTTCCAATAAATAACACTTTGAAATTATTTTAATTACATCACTGTTGAAATAATACCTTCACATAACCACTTTTACTTTCACTTATTCATTTCACTATCCGTTAAACAGAAATGTTGACGCGCGTATTAATTACCGATTTCTATGCACTGTCCGTGCAGTCGCGCACACTCGCGCACACTCGCGCACCGACCTCCGATACCACCGACCAACTACTCTCCACTTCTCTGGCTACCTACCCTCTTGTCGGTCTTTTATTAGCTCGGCTCTATTGTATCTCCAGTAAAAAGATTCAGGCGTTACACACACCCCTGCACCTACCCCTTACCTATAGTTGAACCGGTCGGCACAGTCACCTACAGATTGGTCGCGTTATACATTTCTAGAACCGCTGCGAAAACTGACCACGCCGAGTAAGCATCCATCTAGAATCTTTAGAAGCCTCGCCCAATTATCTCGAGAACCCGTTCAACCGTGCTAATGCAGATGTTATTTTCCTCCCATGCTATTCTAGGCTTATAACTTTCTACTAAAATTGTTAATAATTCCTTAATACTTAACCGATTTGATTGAAATAAAAAGCAAAATCATTAGTAATTTACAATCCAATGCATAGGTCTTCTTTTCCAGCTTCAAAACCTTCTAGAAATACCTTAATTACCTTGATTAATTAATCTGACAATTACGGCTATTAATCAAAATCAATTTACATTTCCGTCGATTCAAAATGAAAGTAGATCATATTCGATCACTATTAATGTCATTTAAGTTAACTCAATCAGATTAATTAACAAGAAACTACATTAATTAGGAATTACTTATTTTTGCATATTCTGCACATAATTATAGGCAAAAAAATACTGTAAGACGTGCAAGTGTTACAACCCGATTGCATCCATTTATGTTTTATTCATCTAGGGCCTAGTCTCAATTTTTTCAACAACATTTTTAGATAGGATGAAACAGGTATCAATTTTGTCTATAGACCTATGTATACTAATGTTGTTAGCCTTGTTGATGTGTGGTTGTTTTTCTGAGATATTCCTAGAGAACAAGACCAAGTCATAACTTGCTCAATTGCACGCTATCCGGGACTCAACAAACCTGTCGACAAGAGATTATCATGATGCTACGTCTAGTGATGTAAAATTTCTGGGGAAAAAATTGAATGAGAACTTTAGACTCCAAGGCTGTCTAAAGGGTATAAAAAGTAAAACCCACAATTTGAAGAATTGGGCAGATAATATGGGATAGCCCTGGCCCCTGAGGTACAAAGTTACAACTAGAGTAATTGTGGTTGGGGAAAGGCGAGAGGAGACCAACAGCTTACCTTAAAGGTTGTAGGTAGCTGCTCGAGACGAGGTGCACATATTTACAATTAACAATTAACACAAATGTCGAACGTTTCGGCCTACGCGGCCTTGGTCACCGACCGTTGGAGAAGAACTAATTCTAATAATTAATGTGCACCTCGTCTCGAGCAGCTACCTACAACATTTAAGGTAAGCCGTTGGTCTCCTCTTGCCTTTCCCCAACCACAAACACTAACCTAGCCGATAGGCTCTATCTAAACCAACAAAGTTACAACTAGATTTAGGCTGAAATGTTTTTTAAGAATGTCATATGAAAAGCAGAAATTTTCTGTTTTTTTATTAACATTAATTTTTAACAAATTTTACACTAATCTACTAATATTTTGAGCATAATGCCCCCATGATAAAGAGTGTACTGTCTCTTTAAAAACAATCCAGAAAAACATTTCCCGAAATTTTCTGGACAATAATTTTTCGGAAATATTTCCATTTCCGGGTAATATTTATACAATATATACATCCCTAGCTACGTCGACACTGTTCTAGGCTAGTATGTATATGCACTAGTTGCCTCTACAACAGGCGTACAGCAGGGTCGCCACCAAATAACTAGCGAGCCTTTATTAACCTAACACAAGAGAGTGGCCATACGGGCATACGGCGGCCATGTTTTTGCCAATGTCACTTTTTTAGTTTCGTCACTGCCGTTAAAGTAAACAAATTTGGCTTGAAACAGATGTAACTAAGTTGGTCTGTTGCAGGCCACATTTGGTTTACAAGCCTGTTTCAAGCCAGATTTGTTTACGGCAGTGACGAAACTAAAAAAAAAATTGCCTGAAGAATTACGGAATGTTGGTGTTACAAGCTCTAGGAAGGAGTTTAAGGCTAGGATTAAATCATTCCTTTTGGAACACAGCTTTTATTCAGTAAGTGAATATTTTGAGACTTGTATTGTATAGGACTAGCTTAAGGCAACCAGGTAGGGAGCATTTAACATGGGATTTTGATCAACTTTAGGAACATTTTTCTCAGAAACTACTGAAGCTAGGGATCTACATTTTTGGGACATTATAGATGTATGTGTTAATAATGAAATAGACTATGGTCAATTATCTACCCTCAGTAGTTTATGTTACACCATATTTCAGGTCTATTAACATTTTTAAGTAAGAATTTATGACATTTTAATGTATATCTATAAACATTAACTTAAATCTATTCATGGGAAAACTGCCATTGTAGTCTATATTTTAGATTATACCATAATAATAGCTAAAAAAAAAATTCAGACCTGTATCTATAGTACTTTCTTAAATATATGTTCCTAAAGTTGAAAAAACATTATTCCCGGGAAAATCGATTTAAAGTTAAATGTACATTTAAGAATAGTAGGGGCCTAGGCCTAGGACTCATTTGCATACCAAGTTGCATTTAGATGTATTCCAGCACCATAATCTGGATTGTCAGGATTTTATCCATCAAGATCGATTCAAAATCAAATTAAATTACCTGAAGTTGTTTACACAATCTCCTCAAAAGCATTTTGTTTGTAGCTGTTGGCGGACAAAGGTGAGGTTAGGAACGTCACTATCAACATTGTCGGCATTATTTGTGGCTGCATTTTCATGCTGAACCACATTAGGCGTAGGCCTAGGCGTACTACATCTATTACATCCATACATATTATACATCTAACTTTCTCTGTAGTTTTAAATCGAGGCATCTTGAATAATAACCAAGAAAAACGCAATTGACACGATGAAAACATCATAACAAACACGAATGTAGTCAAGAACAACATCAACAATGTAGATCGATAATCGAAAAGTCGAATAAACACTGACACAAGGTTCATACCAACCTATGAAACAAATTCTGCTACTTGAAATTAAAACCAAATCCGCTAATACAAATGTTTCTAAACGACTTATGTAGCCCGAAAAAGTGTTTTTGACGACGGTTTTAGTGTATGGGGACACACTTATATGAGTGTTCGTATTATTTTGTACAATATTTCCTTTACAACCTACCAACATGCTTATATCATTTTATTCAGAAAACAACAGAGATTAATAATCACCAAAAACATTTTTTGGTAAGGTTTGAAAATCTTTCGCGGCCTGGTTGCCTTAAGCTAACTATAGTATCAGTACATATGTTGTGTGAACCCAAATATCTTAGTTTTAATTTTAATTTTAATCTTATGACTGATATATTGTATCTACATTGAAACTATTTTAATTGACCAATTGCACTCTTTTATCGAATTGAACTTTGTTAACATTGTAAACTGTTTATGTTGTTGTTTATGTTTGTTTTCTTAACAATTGTACAGATCTTGACAACTTCAAATACTCGCATGTCTATATGACATGCATATGAGTGAACACTGTAGAAGGCTTACTTAAATAAAAAAATAAATAAATAAAAATAAAAAACTAAAAGTTACATTGGCAAAAACATGGCCGCCGTATGCCCGTATGGCCACTCTCTTGTGTTAGGTTAATATAGGCTCGCTACAAATAACTATTTTATCCTTAAAAGATACTTGAAAAAATTTGATTGTTACAAAAGTTTGGAAAAGGCCAACTGGCTAGTTTAGTTTAGATTTGAGAAGGGTTGACAGGTTGGGAAAGCACAGAGAACATAAAGCCCAGCCTGAAGGGCTGAGGGCGACAAAACTTTTCACCTGCTGATGACAACTGCAGCTAATTTTAAGTTGTTGGTTACCTTAATCCACAACGCGTTTCGTCCTTCTGGGACTCATCAGGCGGATGGTGGCCACTAAAAATCAGCTAGCTTCATACAAACAAAATTCACAACACATAACCAAACCTGTGGTAGGGCCATGCAAGAAGTAAATTCTGCATTCATGTTGTCATCATCAGCAAGGTTACTTCACACACCATTCATACTGAGCCACACCGTCAGCACATCCAGTAAGGGGGCTTCCAACCCAAATCTGGTGCTCGGGAGACAAAAAATCTATGACTTAGCCTACCCTGGATTCAAACCAGGACCCTTGGCAACAAGAGAAAAGCCGCCCCTCCTTAAAAATAGCTATTTAGTATTTTGTGTATTACTATTATTACATGAAGGAAATATCAAAATTTTCAGGATTCCATAATAATAGTACCATAATCATACCATTCATACGTTATGCCAGATTGATTTTTGAGAATTTAACTAGATCTAGCATAGGCCTAAGAATCTTCTTAGAATATGTATCAACGTATTAGTTTTCGCCATCATGTCAATGCTCACTGTGTTTATTTTGCTACCGGTATTAGTATCTGGTGGCCGGTGCTACTGATGTTTTTATTACCCACTGATGATCGCTCTTTAGGCTGTAATAAAAATAATCTATTAGGTATTATTAATTAATTTTAATCTAATGTATTTCTAACTATGGTAGGAAAGTTTAAGATTTGGCAAAAAATTCTGGAATCCTTGAGATACCTTAAAGGGGCTTTTACCACATAATCATTAGTATATAGTATTTTAATGCTAGGCCTACACTAAAAATACTACTTTTTTAACATTTTATCTTACAACTGTGACTTTACACAAATTTCTTAAATCGGCTTTAACGTGCCAATTTTTTATTCCGAATTTTATTAAATGAGGGAGCGTAACGACTGAGTGTCTCCATTCAACTCAAACGGCTCTTCTGTGATTCTGTCTGTGTGTAGGCCTACATTGAAAACCAGCCGAAGAGACGGATCATCCGGTACGAGTTTACTGAGAACTGCTAACAAAATCAGCTAGATCCATTGCGATTTAAACCCACAAGAAATAATAAATTAAAAAATAACCTGCCAATGTGTAAGAATTATTCTAACGTCACTGGTTTTGTTTTTGAAAAAAAATTGTTTGTGTTTGTGTTATATTTGCCTGTCTGTGAAATGCCCCGCCCAAGGTTTATCGAATGTTGCACGTCAGGGACCCCCAAATTCTGCTCGGAGATTGAGTAGTAAACATTGCAATATTAATTAACACTTATTTCGTACAGGCTATGTTTTCCATAGTATTGTCACAGATGATGGACTACACTACGTTATATATGCATTTCAAAACATGTTTAATAATTTTTAAAATACAATCTAGAATTTACAAAATCTTTCCCGACCAGGTCTCCCACATTTCGGGTATAAGGGCGCCTTAGCCAACTAGACTCAGAAAAATGTTGTAGTGGTTCAGGCTTGTGTTCACCCTACAGCTACACCCTGACCATCCTCCTCTTTGCCTCGACGCAGTCGGCGGGCAGTGGGTGTTTAGTGTTGGAACCGTGTGGACGTGCTCAACTCAACACATGGCTCACTCACTCTTTTAACGACATCGCGTTTCCCTTGTTATATACTTGTGCATGGTACCAATCTAAATTGGCCCTTTTACCCCTTTATATCATAGGCCTAGTGTCATGAAACTGTGCACACATATACTCAAGCATGCAAAATTAAATTATGCATTACAAAATCAAATTATGCATTACAAAATCACACCCCTTCTTGGTAATGAGTATATTTTGACTGAACCTCTTGCCCAAATAACAAAAACAAAATATAGAAGATTTACAGAAAAGGCTGACGAGTACATCAACAATGGCCAATATTTATTTGGATCAAAATCCTCCAAGGTCATGGATGGGGCATTAAGATCGTCTCCATTTTATTTCTTATGGGAAATTTTTGCTGATTTCTGCTCAAAAATTACAAAGTTTAATCATTTTTTTTTGGTTCACTGTGGACCCAATAATTGTTCTGTTACTTTCTAAATTCATAACTAGTTAACCTGAATGAAATATATTTTTGAGTTTAGCGGGTGAATACCCCTTTAAAACTTCTTGAAAGTGGCAACCCTGATGTACGGTATGTTCGGCATCAGCATCACCGAAGAAGACTGACGAGTGACGACCCACCGGGGTTGAGAGAAAACTCTCGCCTCGGTCTTACTCACGAGTGATAGCGACGTCACAGTTCGAAACATGATCATACATTCTTTACTACAATTCAGAAATTAAAAAAGTCCGCCCCAACCGGGAATCGATCCACGGATCTCCCGCACGGGAGTGTTTCCCGACTAACCAAATCAAGAAATGATCATACATGATTTTATTTCTTATTTGGGCCTAAGTAACAGAAATTGACATTTGTATTTAACACTTTTTCAATTAAAATAACATACAATAAGCCAATAGACAACCATAATTAGGCCTAAGCCTGTTAGGTTATCAATTAGGTGCTACCTGAGATGTAATTAACCAACTGCTACATAATCGATCGTGTCTTCCTATGACCCCAAAGTAATTGTTTCTTTCTCATTTGTGTTGTTCAAGTCGACATCAACGCACCTGCGGAAGTTGTCTGTCGTCCCCGACGCCAAGAGATGTGGTGTAAGAAGGGAGCGAACTCTGACGATATCGACGACGTGGTGGAGCTAGACCGGTCGTCCGGCCGCCGGTTCCTGTGTGAAACCTCGCTCACGGTCGGGCGCAACAAGGTGTCACGTGTGGCTCAATGTTCAGGTTGCCAGGTCAACGCACGAGACAAAGTGGAAGTCATCGTGTCTGATGATGATGAAGAGTTGTTGAATCTAAAGACGATTGACCAGAACCTGCCTGAAACTAATCTCATTATTATTCGAGCAGATACTAGTAAAGTTGAACGTAGAAGTCTTCTCGTCCAATCAAAAAGTATAGTTCAAGCAGCGACCTGCACAAAGACTGGACAGTCTAAACCAAAACCATCCCCACCGTTTCACTTGAAGCAACAAAAGTCTGTCATTGGGTAAGTTTGTAGACATTGACATATTGCTGAGTACTAGGATTCCACTCTTATAGCTAGCAAGAGTCCAAGGTCCTCTGAATCTCTTGGACATGGTCATCACAACCATTTACAATGTAAAGTACCCGTAGGCCTGTCTCATGTCAAATGAACTAAACACATACACTTGATTCTATTATCACCGTACCTATTGTTATTGTTATTTTCCTTGTTTAATTACATTTTGCTCTCTTATATTACTCAGTTTGAATGATAAAGCTCTTTTTGTGTCGTGATCCATAACAGTGGATTTGAATCACATACCTCCAGTGGGCGCAAGGAGATCTAGTGGACCTTGGCAGGAGGCTAACAAACCATCAATGCTTTTATGGAATTTAGGGAAAGACTTGAGATGCCTGCCAGCTTGTATACAATTTTTATGTACAAATTATTTTTATTACAATGTAGCCTACTGTGTGTTTGTAAACATTATAGTTGTATTCAAGTTGATTTATTTCTTACTGCCTTGCTTCGTTAACAATAGTTTGAAGCTTGTTTTTTTTTTTTTTTTTGATGACCAATGCTTTACAACTTAGTAAAAACACATTGTAAACACAGTTTGGTAAAAGTATAGGGCTATTAAGGCAAATTGAAATTACAAATTATTTTCAGTTCCAGTAGGTATTGTTTTTGTTTGTTTCCATTTTTTTTTAAAATTGGTTAGCAGCAATGTTCTACCAGGAAGAATTTTTTACAAAACCTATTACATGTTGTTGGATAATAATTAATAGTCTGTATTTTGGTGATTCTCTTGGTGACAATTGGGGTCTATCATTTTCTTAAATAAATATTTGTGTTCTGTATTTCATTTTAAATCCGTTAAGATATCCAATCCATCCAATCCAATCCATTAGTACATGGTTAGGTAGTTTTGTTGCTAATCCAATCATATGATTCTCCATTATGATTCCAATCTACTTTGGGAGAAATGAACATGTCTACTACTGTGTATGACCTGAATATGTGTTGTTTTATCATCTTGTTTGGTGCTCAGTTTCTTCTGTATATTTGATTCGTCTATTGCCAGGTCTAATTCTACATCGGGTCTGCATTCTATCTTCTTCTCTTCTATCACCACATTCCAGTCTCCTTGCCGTTTCACGTCTTTCCTCTCTCTACTTGCCATGTTGGTCGCGGTCTGCTCCTTGGTCTCCAGTCCATCATTCTTCTGGGCCATCTCGCTTAATTCATCTTTTTTACATGTCTGCACCACCTTAATCTACTCTCTCTCCAATTTGTGTGAGCAAAGCCCTTTTTGGCCGAAACAGATAGGCCTACAACGTTTTTTCATGTATTATGTGTATCTATTTGTCTTTTTCGTATCAACGAGATCCCTGCAGTCACCAACCAGGTAAGCGGTTTGGTTCCCTCTCCACACCCCTATTTTACAACATGCACCCACCTACAGTGCTTCTCAAAAACGTCATGTTCACAGCTTGCATTAGGCTATCAATGGTGTTGTGTTTATTCCATGTCTAAGCTGCTTATGTTAGTAGTACTACTATTGGTACTAGGTCTGGTATATGGCACTTTTAAGTTCTTTATTAGTTTTCTGTTCGATATGAGGTCCTGAATAGATTGGAATAACCAACAGATTGTAGTGCTGTGTCCTTCTTAACCCCCATGTATTTAGTAGAGTTCTGACATTCTTCCTCGTATCTCGGTCTCGTTCATCAGCATTGTTTCACTCTTACCACTTCCAAACACCAGACCCTATTCTCCTGCCACCACACTCCACACATCAACTTGAGATTGCACCTCCTCTTCATCCTCTCCCCACACCAAAAGATCATCTCATCTGCAAATAACATTTTCCTACATTCTTCTCTGATTCTCTCTAGAAATTCTGTAGTGACTTCATCCATGACAATACTGAACAATAGTGGTGACAGTACACTTCTTTGTATTAACTCAATTCTAATGTCAAACCATTCTGTCATGCCACCTCTTTATTATCTTAAATAGACTCTAATATGTTATTTAGTTATTTTTATTTGCAACATGCTCAAATAGAAAAGACCATTTTCAGAATTAACTGCGCATGCGTGCTCTGTTGCAATGCATTATGGGAGAAAGGGCATTTAAATGCTAAATGTCATATGCTGGTGATTGTGGGGTACTGCACTGACATTGTTGGAAACGCAGTTCTCCACACGCCCGAGTATGTCATTAGCGTGTAAAAATGTCCTTTCTCCCATAATGCTTTGCGCGCGCAGGGCGCTAATGATTTTGAAAATCGCCTATTGCATTGGTAGTAGTACCTACTTTATAGTATATTTATCTTATTTTAATACAATTTCTGGACATGTAGGCATACATAGTTGGATGAGCGAAGCGAAGACTTCAATTTCACTTACGTTACGCCAAGAAAAATAGCTCGGGTATTTTGTTCTTTGTTTGTTTTTCTATCTGTTTGTTCGCGCACTACCGGGCAAACGGCATAATATGCGATCTTGATGAAAATTGGAGGGGACGTTCAAAATCTCTGAATTTAGACCTGCCACATTTTTGGGTGCAATCAAAGAAATATTTCTCATGAATATTATACTTTTACGATTTTTTCCAATTTTTAATGCCACATTTTTGTGATATTTGGGCCGATTCTGACCAAACGGGTGGGGTTACAACTTACAACGTTCATATTTTACATGGACATGAAAGTAATGGTGATGTATTGCCTTTTGAAAGAAAAAGTTGACAAAGTAAGCCAGAATCCATAGAAATAAAGGTTTTAATATGAGTTTTTTTAAGTGTATTAACTATTAACAAGTAACTGAGATATAGAAACTTGGCAACAATTACCTGCAATGCGTACAAAAAGTAAGTCTTTAGGCCTCCAGATATTTTACATTCTATTAGTTGGTATTACCATAGCAATTAATACTACTTTATAAAAATTATCCTAATTTAACAAAAATGATTTTGCAATGGGACTTGAAAAAGTAAAGAGATCCCACGCATACTAAACACTTACAAAAAAGCTCTCCATCAACACGACTAAAAAAAGCGTTTGCGAAGCGGCCTAGTATACTTATTGGAACTAACAAAATACCAATGCAATATAATTAATACTTAACTAATTTCGTACTTTATTTTCTTGTCACCAGTCTGCCTGCAAGATCTCGGTACCCAGCTGTGGAAACGCAAGAGCATTTGTTGTGGAAAAAGTCTATAATGGTTTTATGGAAGCAAATAGCCAGCCATAGGTTTGCCAACCAATTCCTGATGCCATATATGGGCAGAAAATCCACCTCGATTAACCCTCGTAGTTCCACATTCATCAAGTAAGTTCGTACCATACCTCACTAACTACAGGCTACAAACTGTGTTGTGAAAAGAACTTATAGAAGTTTTTTGGTGATTAACCTTTTAGTTTTACACAGTTCATTTGAAAGTACATAGGTACTACTTTCTGCAGGTCATACATAGAATCAGTAATCCCTTCCCTTTCTTTCTTGTTCTACCTCTAGTGTATTGAAGGATTGAGGAGAGGTCCTCTTTGATAATCTGCAAGAGGACATGATAAAACTAAAAGTCCTTTTTTGCCACTTGATATTGATAATTTGTTTCCCGTGTCCAATGCATCTGTACTTTTTTGTTTTAAACATTTTATTAATACTTTACTTTCTTCCTTTAAACAGGAAACTTGATCTACTGGCCATTAAAAAGAAGATTGAATCAGGAGCTATTCAAAATACTTTTGAATTTCAACGTGACATTGCGTTGATGGTTGGGTATTTAACGCAATATAACATACAGGATAAACATGCACATCTAATGGTGGAAGAGGTACGACGTGAGGCCACTTCGATGATAGAGGCAAGTTCCGGAAGTCGTGAGTAGGTCTTTTTTAGGCTTGTTACAATTGTAGGAAGTGATAAGTTGGCCTAGTAGGCCTTTTCTTCAAGGCTTTTTAAGTGTTGTAAGTCGTAAGTACAGACCGTTTCTTGTTGCCTGGTTACACACATTACCAGTATAAAAATAGCTTAAGTGGAATCTCATCTCATCTCATTTGCACTTTTTCGGATAAAGCGTGTGAATATTGTGACTTGTGAGGCAAGTTTGCCTCCATGTTTACCATACACACATAACAAAAAAATACAGCCAAACCTTACACTCAAAAGAAATGAGATCTAAAAAAGGGCCAAGCTCATCTACCCTTCCACATTTGTGCATTCTTAATTCTTAAACGTACAGTGTCCCGTAACAGCATCCTTGAAAAGCTTGGCAAAATAGAATTTGCAATTATTAATTTAAACGTAATAGTTCATCCAAGTTCTTTTTTTCTAATTAATTTAAATTTAGGTAATATCATGCAAATTCTATTTTGCCAAGCTTTTCAAGGATGCTGTTACGGGACACTGTACGTTTATGAATTAAGAATGCGCAAATGTGGAAGGGTAGATGAGCTTGGCCCTTTTTTACATTTCATTTCTTTTGAGTGTGTAAGGTTTGGCTGTATTTTTACAAGTTTTTGTTATGTGTGTGATCTCATTACTTTTTCAAGTTCCATTGCAAAATTATTTCTCTAAAATATAATAATTTTATCAAAGTTGATTTAATTTCTATGGTATTAGTATTACCAATAAACAATAGGATATAAAATATCTAGTGGTCCAAATACTTGCTTTTTGTCAATGTAGTCGATCATTGTCAAGTAACTCATAGTTACTTGTTGATTATATTCTTGTACAAGGCTTATATTGAAACCTTTATTTGGAAGCCTTCCAGCAAACCTTTTTAACTTTTTCTTTCAAAAGACCCTATATCACTATTACCTTAATGTCCATGTAAAATATGAACGTTGTAGCCCCACCCGTTTGGTCAGAATCGCGGGCCGATTGAAACTGACGAATTAGACCGTAGTAGTAGCAGTAGCAGTAGCATTAGCTAACATCCTTAAAGTGATTTTGAGCATGTTTGCTCGTACCCCAACCAAATTTGGCATTTGTTGTCAGGTACTCAAATCCCCTTGATTTTGATAGTTTTTAAGTTCACATCACGTTTCATGACGGCTGGGTGATACCTCGAAATCACCCTAACTCTGCTTGCTGTATAAGGTGCTTGAGTGTGTAGCGCACCACAGCTTAGGCGCCCCAACGGGCACCTAGATCTTGCAATGAAATTCAGATCTATGATGTGATGAACGATGACATGAGGGGCAAAGCACCCGACCAGCAATTGCACTAGGCAGGCGCTGGACTGCCTATTGTCATCAGACATTCTTTTTTTGTAAGCTTTTGTTGATTGTTTAAATTATTTGTAACACACAACACTGATGCATCTGTTGTTTAATGCGCCGCCCTCAAGAGTGACATTGACTCCCTGCCCGATGATTTGATGAACTGAGCAGGATAGAAAAGGAGGCAGTCTTATATTGGATAGCAAGACAGAAGAATGGCTAAAGAGGCCAACTTTGCACAAGAAAAAAAAGAAAGAAGAAAAAACATTCAATAAATAACAGTTACTGTTACAATATAGAATTGCAAGGCAATAAGACGAACAAAAGCGTGGCTGTTCTAAGCAAATGTGTGGTAAGTGAAAGTGATAGCTCACAGCGCCCTCTCTCTGTCATACGGTCTCCTGCTTGCTTGCTTGCTTGCTTGCTTGCTTGCTTGCTTGCTTGCTTGCTTGCTTGCTTGCTTGCTTGCTTGCTTGCTTGCTTGCTTGCTTGCTTGCTTGCTTGCTTGCTTGCTTGCTTGCTTGCTTGCTTGCTTGCTTGCTTGCTTGCTTGCTTGCTTGCTTGCTTGCTGTCCCAATTGTAATGTTGTAATGCAAGTAACCACACGTGAGACATGGGTTCTGCTTGCAGGTGTTTCTGTGTTCGCAACTGTCTCTGAAGTGTGGAGGCTTGAGTTCCGCTGACATGGGTTCTGCTTGCAGGTGTTTCTGTGTTCGCAACTGTCTCTGAAGTGTGGAGGCTTGAGTTCCGCTGACATGGGTTCTGCTTGCAGGTGTTTCTGTGTTCGCAACTGTCTCTGAAGTGTGGAGGCTTGAGTTCCGCTGACATGGGTTCTGCTTGCAGGTGTTTCTGTGTTTGCAACTGTCTCTGTAGTGTGGAGGCTTGAGTTCCGCTGACATGGGTTCTGCTTGCAGGTGTTTCTGTGTTCTCAACTGTCTCTGAAGTGTGGAGGCTTGAGTTCTGCTGACATGGGTTCTGCTTGCAGGTGTTCTGTGTTCGCAACTGTCTCTGAAGTGTGGAGGCTTGAGTTCCGCTGACATGAGGTTCTGCTTGCAGGTGTTTCTGTGTTCGCAACTGTCTCTGAAGTGTGGAGGCTTGAGTTCCGCTGACATGGGTTCTGCTTGCAGGTGTTTCTGTGTTCGCAACTGTCTCTGAAGTGTGGAGGCTTGAGTTCTGCTGACTTGGGTTCTGCTTGCAGGTGTTTCTGCGTTCACAACTGTCTCTGAAGTGTGGAGGCTTGAGTTCCGCCGAGAGTACGTTCCCCTCTTGTCCCGTGTCCCCGGTCGAGTGCACATTCAAGCGGAGGCTTCCGGACGACTACTCTGAGACGACCGAACTCCTTACCAAGAGACAAAAGGTAATTTCAATTTTATTAAGAGAATGTAGATGAGCTAAGAAATAAATAAAATAACTTTTTTCCATCACCAGAACTTGCGGTAAACATTGTTTTTTGCATGCGGCTGAGGGTGATATGTGACAAGTAGGGTGACCATCCCGATATTCACTTTGACATATTTAACACATTTGTCATGCCATAACATGCAAACAATGACAAAAGGCAAGCGCAATAAAAGGATAGTCCTGAAATAAGGTTCAATTTTCCTCATATGCTCATCTACCAATGCCTAGGAGCAAAGCGTCCTAGTGTGTGAATGAATTACACTGCTTTGCCATACTCTTAATATACGTATGAGAAGCAGAGACATTGTGGTTACATTTCTCTATGGTGGTTACGATACGATACATGTATGTTGTTTTACAGCACTTCGTTTGAGACCCACTATCAACATCAAGGAGGACAAGGCCTAATAACGAGGTCAAGAAACTCGTAAGTGTAAAATTAAATTTTTCTGTAGTAATAAAGACAAAAAATTAAACAGTAAACTAATTGCAGTACATAGATTTCTAATCTTTACAGAATGCCGTTGAGGCCGAGCCTACAGATATCGCGGCTCCCTGCATTGCAGCCTGGCAGTAGGTGGTTGTTCGATCCTAGCCACACTTGTTCATGTTGCACACTACGGTACTTTGTTGTTTTTTATTTTCCCACGCCTGTCATAGTATTTGTAAATTTAAATGTGTTCTTTTAAATTGTTGTTTCAAATAATTTAATTGATATTGAATTAAAAATTAATTTTTTAATAAAAAACTACATGTAGTATTCAAATTTAAAATTACCTACAACTTGTGTATATTTTTACATTTACTTTGAAATTGTTGTTTTTTAAATTTAAAAAAATGCCAATATTGATTTGGATACAATTTGTTTGTTTTTTTGTTTAGATAGAGCCTATCGGCTAGGTTAGTGTTTGTGGTTGGGGTAACTGTTGGTCTCCTCTCGCCTTTCCCCAACCACAAACACTGGATACAATTTTTCTAATACATACATTATCCTTTTATAATAATAATCTTAACTCAGTTCCAACTATGTTGGGCTGAGTGGTGGTTTTCCACCATTATCTTATTTTTTTTTAAATCATTACTGACTACTGACTAACAAGTAAGGCCCTAGACCCGAATCCACCCCACTGGTCTGGGACTACTTACGTGGGTGGAGGATGCATACCTGCCAGATGTTGAGAAGTTAAGCCGGGTGATTCGTTGTCGAGATTCGTCTGGATTGGGCGGGACTTCGAACATGGCCGCCACGTTTCGTCTGGATTGGTTCATTGTTGTAATTAGGGATGCACATCAATACTTTTTTCATTATCGATTATTAAAATGGGTATGTCATTATCGAATCGATATAATCGATAATATCGATATGACCAACAAAGCCTGTTCCGACCTTTAAGTGGAACCTCAAGTGTGGCAAGTGTAAGTCAAAACAATACAATCGCGTTCATTTTACTGCCTCCCTGTCTTCGATGTCATGTGTTTGGCTTCCGTTATCGACTGATAGCTCATTTCCACCATCTGCCCAGACAGTGCATTGCACAACGTGAGATAATCTCCGTCTTTAGAGTTTGGTACGTGCCACTATTGACCAATTATTTGATATTTCGATAACCGATAATGAATTTTGGTTTTCGAGTATTGAAATTATATCCATTATTGATTATCGATTGATAATATCGATTATTGTGTGCATCCCTAGTTGTAATAAATCACCGCCGTCTGCATATACCATTTACAACCCGACGGCGGTGCAAACGCACTTCTATCGAGAGACATCGAACATGGCCGCCTAATAGGCCCATGTTGGCATCAACGTTACACAAGTATTTCGAAGTCAGTAATCCACCCGTGAGCGGTGTCGCCTTTAAATTTATCTGTGTCTCGTGTAGGACGGCTTCAAATTCACCATACACACATTCACAAGCCAAGAATTGATGGACTCGAGTCCAAATGAAAAGTTTACATTCTTCTTCCTACTATTTCATTTAATATTCCTATGATATTTTGATTTTGTGCCTTTAAAACTCTTTAACATAGACAACACAATTTTTTTTTGCATAAAGTAATTATTTCTCATAAAAATGTGCACTTTTGAGCAACTCTGTAATTATTTAAATGTTGATACAGATGCTTATCGTTCAACGTGACAATAAATCACATTCAAGATGTATTTGACCATAGTCTAAACTCTCGAGGTATACTACAGACCTGTGTCACTGTCGTCTCCAGGATGGTATCTAGGTGACTAGTATATCAAAGAGGAAATAAGGGGTTGTCGTAAAGTCAACATGACTTCAGAAAGGGGTAGGTACTCGTGGAGACGTTGCTCGTAGGACATGTGAAAGATACATGGGGAGGTAGTCAATGCAGTCTTTATAGACTTTGAAAAAGCCTTCTACAAAGTCCTGCATGTTAGGCTGATATGGAAAGTTGAAGGGGTAATTGGTGATAAGTGGGTTATAATGTGGGTAAAAGTCTTCCTCACGGACCAGAAACTGATGGTTAGGGTAGGAGACAGAACTTGGACAAGTGTACTGGAAGTGTATTGGATTTTCAAGAAGGTAGGTACTCGATCAAGTGACTGGGAAAAATTTGAAGGGACATGCTGGCATGTATTATATAACACACTGGTGGACCAACAATAGAGTATGCTGAAGCAGTCTGGGATCCTTTCAGGAAAGTGGTGGCACCAGGTTTAGAGATAGTCCAAAGAGAGCAGCTAGAAGGGTACTGCAGACAGTGGTGTATCCAAGGGGGGTTATGCAGTTCAACCCTCTCCTCCATGCCCTAAAAAACAAAAACATTGCTGCAATAGGGAGTGGAAGGAAAGGAGAGAGACTGAACTTCACACAAAAAGCAATTTGATACTACTGGTTTGAGATTTGTAGCAATTTAGGTACTCAATAAAAATGTGTTTTCATGAATTCAAGATGACGTCTAATATGAAAAGAAAAATTTGCACTACAGCGAAAAGGGCTCTGTTTTGACCCAGACCCCGCCCTGGCCCCATTGTACATTTCTAGATGCGCTACTTACTGCGGAATAGAAAAATGTGACAAGAGGAAGGCTAGTGTGATAGAGAATGGTAAATATTCTGGGATGGGATGAAAAAAGACCGGCTATTATATTATTTATTATATTATTATAGTATTTAATGCATTGTTGTAATATTACTATTTCAAATATTTACTTAAATGTAGTTCATTGTTGTGTCTGCATCTATGTAATTAGATTTATTTCGTTGTCCTCCTTTGTAAATCAGTTTTTATAACTGAATAGGATAGACGTTAAATAAATAAATAAATGTTTTGGATCATGAGGGATGGAACCAGTTCCCACTGGAACACCAAAGTTAAGCAGAATCGGGGGTGGTCAGGGGTATTGTGGGTGACCGCTCTGCCCTGAAACTTGCGTATACCACTGGTTAGAGCAGATGGAGGGTTTGAGAGCTAGTGTAACGGCTTCGTTCTCTTCAACGTCTGCTCGGCAGTCCGGGTTAGTGGACGAACCTATATGACTGTCAAGTTTACACCGTCCTTTCGGATGGGACGTTAATAATAATAATAATAATAATAATAATAATAATAATAATAATAATAATAATAAATGGTTTATTGTCATAGTTTAGCCGTTGCTCCCCTTGGTACTTTTCGAAAGGAGTAGGCTACAGGCCGGTACCGGGTTTCCCCTCCTCCCTTCTGTTCATACTTCATCCTCATCTATCACTACTCATTGTCTCGAATAGCCAAAGTGCATTAATATGAGACTTTAAGCAATATCCAATCAATCAATCGATGAGGGATGGAGTGAGATAAATCATTGACTAACATATTAGCCACATAGGCCTACTTGGCAAGGGAAGATTATGGGTGGATGTGCAAAAGAGGAACTTTGAGGACTGATGCTGGGAAATACTCCTTCGTGGTAAGGACGGTGGTGGATTGTTTTTTTACCATGTATTGTTATACCGTAGGCATTGGCGGCGCCAGAGAAAATCAATGGGGCAGGGTTATATACCGAGGGGGCAAGATGTACAACTAAATATTCACCGTTGTACAAATGAATTGAATTGAATTTAGTATTTATTGACAACGGGACTCGGGTCCCACAAGTGCAATATAATATACATAGTAATACAATAACTAAAATTAAGCTTAAACTGGACTTGTACCAGGCCTCACGTAGCTTACCTCTATGAGTGTGTTTGTGTGTGTGTGTGAATGTGTATGTGTGAGTTTTTTTTTTTATTATTATTTATTTAGGGTTTCTTTAAAGCATAGCTTTACATAAATTTTGTAAAATATTACTTTCAATGCTTAATGCCCTTACTAATACTACTTATGACTAAAACATATTGCAGAGTAATGCTTGCTTATTGCAGTTACATAACCAATACATATACAATAGTGAATATAGAGTATAAGAACAGGTTGACATACCTACATAATTTCCAATTTCCACACATCTGGAGTAACTTATATAAAAAAGCAGACATTGTGTATTACGGTAATTAAATATATGATAGTGTTATATTCAAGAATAGAATATTTAAAACATGTAACGTAATCTATATTTTACAATAATACTAAGAATAATAATAGTAGTAATAATAATATTATGTAATTATTATACACTTAGGGACTAATCTAAAAGTAGGAACTGTAAAATTGGTAGAGAAAAAATTGGTAGACTTTTACAGAATAATAACTAATTACAATATTAAGGATGCACAAGGCCACATATTTCAAAACTCATATGTCATGTACTCCACATCCTTCTTAAACATAGATTTTCTCTTTTCGGTCCTAAGTGCCGCTGGTAACTTATTCCAGATGATTGGAGCCTGTATTTTAAAGATCTTTTTCCAGTTTTTTCTTTATTTACTCTAGGTACAAAGAGACTATTGTTAGTGCGAGAGCGCAGATTGACTTTGCCGGTTTAATATGTGTGTAACGCTGGATATCTTTTGTTAGGGGTGGCGTTGATGTGTCTGTGTTAACTTAGGTGATTACTCAGGTATTTTGGATAGTGCAAGATTTATGCAATAATTACTCGTGCGGCGGGCATTTGATGGCAGGCATTCGACAGGGGGTAACTTTCCCCCGTAGCACCGCCACTGACCAATCACCATATGTAATCGATCAATTTAAATGAATGGCGGAGGGACAGTGGAGGAAAACTGAAAAGTATCTTTCAATCAAAGCTGAAGTCTCTAGGTCTAGATGAGGTTGAAGAACAGGGTTGCACACACCTGAAGATAAACGAATGAAAAATGGGATTATTTTTAATTAAAAAAAAAACACGAAATTTCAAGTTACCGCACTTTTCGTAGGTTCGCTGGGAATCGACTGATCGATCTAATTTTCGACTCGACTCAAGTGTTCACTAGCATTCGATTCGATTGTGAAGCCATGCCATTAATGGATGCCATTTAGCAAAAATTGCTAGAAAATCTCTAAGCGTCCATTCTCAATAATACACTTTATTCATGCGCATACCACGCAATCACCTACTTATTGGCTTAAACAGTTATTAGAGTTTATTTGATCGTGCCTGCGTGTTTTAGGAAAAGGTAAGGTCAGTTAAAAGTTCATTTATTGAACCTTCAAGAAAGTGCATCCTTTGCCGGGCTGGTGGCCCTTTATGTCGTGTGCTGAATTTTCCCACAGGCCTAGGCCATGTTGATGTATGTTTCTACTCCAAATTACTTTCAGAAACGTGAAGACTTGAGTTTTCTTAATTTTGTGTTGTGTATGAAAAGTTACCGCGTAATTTTATCAACGTTAGTAAACGGTCGGACCCAAGTAATGGGAACGGTCGCGTATGAAAATAGTCAACATTCTAGTGTTTGTGCATTTTCAATGTGGAATGCTGGTAGGCATAACTACAAAGTGCCAGTCCACTATGGAACATTTGCTTCTAGAACAAGGTAAGACAGCGTCAAACTGGTTAATTGGTCACGAGAAGCAAACAAAATCTACGTCCTAGCTTACTCCAACCAAAATATGGACCCAACGTCGGATGAATAATGTCTGCCTAGGGCTAGGTAGGCCTAGCCCCCAGGGGCTATAGGCCTAGGGCCTAGCTAGGCCAAGGGGCTAAACATCAGCCCTCAGCTAAGCCAGTTCTACAATATCCCGGCAATTGACTTAGCTTCCCATTGCTTAACATTAAATGGTTGAAGCGCAATTGCCCGGTCCGATAACATTAGGTAACGATGACGGGAAGAAAGTTTAATCTCATGTTAGGCCCGGTTCGCACCTGTCGTAAGAAATTGTTTTAGGAATGCGAGTAAAAATTCCGTATAGGCCTAGCGCCTCACCACCACCACTCATTCTTCCCCACTAACCTACTTTTGGGACGGCATATAGGCCTAATTACCGAAATCCAATATCCTGATTGGCTTTGTTGGCCTGTCATAATGAAGTTGCACCTTTTGATTGGTCAGTCGTAACGATTATTGACGTCTGATTGGTCCGTCGTAAGAATTTTGTTGTAAGTAGTAGCCTAAGTTCTCTAAAACAAAAACTTTTTAACACGCAAGTCCTCCTATCCCCTTGTAACAACTGTTACATCCTTACGACGGTGTGGGAACTGGACCTTGACACGATGCACAATAAAGCTTCCCTATATCCCAGCAACTTAGCCAAGTTTAGACTTCCTGTAACGTTCCTGCAGAGCTGTTCAGGACGTTACCGGAACCAATCGGAACTAAGTTGTCCACGGCCTGTTAAAAGTGTAGGCCTAAGGCTACTTCATTTTATCAGCTGATTGATTGTTTATTTGTGAGTAATATGCAAAATATGGCCTATTGGTATTGGTATTGGTATTTTCTTCTGCTAATGACTAGTAGTCGGTGGCAGGTTTTATTCCTTCATCCTTCCTTCAGCTTCTTCCTTCCTTCATATTATAGTTATCCTTCTTGACTAGTAGTTACCCTTCCATAGATTTGAACTTAGTTTCTTGTATCTTGAAGATTAATCTTGTAGATCATTTTGATCCTCCTCTGTGATATCTCCCATTTCAGGGTTTCCCAGATTAATAGTCTTTAGTTTGCTCATGAATCCTTTTATATTTTTTGCTCCTACTACCTCACTTGGCAGCTCATTCCAATCTACCGTAGTCCTTCCCATGAATGTATACTTCCCCACATCAGTTTTCCAGTTTCCCCTTTCCAATTTCCAATCATGATCTCCCCTTGCCAAGTAGTTAGCTCCCCTCGTAAAACTGTTCAGTTCACCCCATCCTTCATGATTTCTAATGACTCGATACATTTTACCTAATCTATCATTTTTTCTCCTTTCCTCCAGGTTTTCCCATCCCAGCTCCTTAACCATTCCAGTTACACTTTCATAAGTCCTTAATAGCCTTCCATTAACCATTTCCTCTGTCCATCCCTTCCCTTTTTGCATAATCCTCCTTGCTGCTCTCTTCTGCACTGCTTCTATTCCTACTATCTCCCCCTTCCTGTAGGGGTCCCAAGCTGACCCAGCATATTCCACCACAGGTCCAACCAAGGTTTTATAGGCATGCCCTTTAAGTTCCCTACTAGCTCCCTTTAGATTTCGCATAATAAAGTTTAAGCACCTAAATCCTTTCTTAGTTACCGTGTTGACCTGCTCCTCCCATTTAAGATGTTTATGGAGCCACACTCCTAGATACTTAATTTTATCCACCCTCTCAAGATTTTTACCCATCAGTGAATATCCTTCCCCGATTTCCATTGCTTCCCTTTTCCTCGAGAACCTAATCCAATTTACATTTTACGTGATTTAGGCATAGGTCTAGGGCCTATGTGGAATAACAAACTGATAATAATAACTAACACTCTTAGCCCTTTTAGTTGTTCCCGTCGGCTTGCTTAGGGGCTATTGTGCATCAAAGCCCTTCACGTTACCGTCTTCCCCATTATTATTGTTACCGGGCAATTGTGCATCAACCTCAAGGGGGCAATGTTAATACACAGGCTTAGGCCTAGCTGTAATTCCCTTTATTGCTGATAAGCTTTGTTTCTGGGCTTTTGTGGAGCAACCTTTGTGTGCAATTGGTATAGGGTAGGTGCCCCCTAGCCTAGGCCCTGGCCCTTGCTCCCAAGTGTATGCTATCTGTGCGGCTGTGCCACAATAAAATCAAACTCGTTAGGCCTAACTAACTGTCCATGGACCATAAGCCTACTAGGAGCATAGGCCAAAGCCTAGTAATGGGGAGTCTGGTTTAGTTCATCCTGCCTATTATCACTAGGCCGGTAGGAGGCCCTACCATAATATTATGCCATATAAATTTTGATATGGTTCAAAGCCTTACCCTTCTAGGTATGTGGACAAAAGTGACTTTTACCAGGCTCTGTGCCTACATTTTCTTGGCTAAATTCCTGTCACCCCATTCGGGAGTAAAACATAGCCATGAATTACCTGTTTAACAGATTTCAATTGTTTGATTTGTGCTTGTGATTTAGTAGGTCTATGCTTTACAAAGAAGCCTACAATCTATACCAGTCTGACTGTGTGCTTCCAGCCTGTAGACACTATATAAAAACTACATAGTTTTTAGCAATTAGCTTTTAGTGCACACTCAGTATATGGTACAGGTTGTACAGGCCTACCTTTTAAAGGCAAGGTCTATCGACCTAGGATTTGCATGAGATTTGAAATTTGCATTAATTTAGGCTTGTGCCTGGTTAAATGAACAGTGTATTGCTCTACTATAGTCCTACACAGTTATTTTAATCAACAAACAAAATTAAAATTCCATAGTAGTGCTCTTTAATTATCTATTGTGACTTACAGGCCTGTCCAAGAATCACAATGGACTCTGACAGTTCATTGGATGAAGTGACCCAGGGTGCATCACCAAATTCTCCTGAACATAAATCACATTCGTCACCTGGAGATGTGAATAATGGATCGGACAGTGACGAATCTGAAAACGAAGATATCGATAAAAGCCCGTTAGTTCCGGACGGGGTTGCTGGAGACTCAAGTCCGTTTGGTAACCGAAGTCCGGGAAGAAACAGGAGCCCCTTTGAACAACAAAGTACAGCTAGGAATGACAGCCCCTGCAGTGACCTAAGTCCCAATATGAATAAAAGCCCATTTGGAGGCCAAAGTCCTGATAGGAATAAAAGCCCATTCGGTGACCAAAGTCCGGATAGTAATAAAAGCCCATTTGGTGACCGAAATCCTGACAGGAATGAAAGCCCGTTTGGTGACCAAAGTCCCAATAGGAATAAAAGTCCATTTGGTGATCGTAGTTTCAACCGGAATAAAAGTCCAGTTGACATCCAAAGCTCAGAAAGGAATAAAAGCCCCGGTAGCGACGAAAGTCCTGATAGGAGTAATAGCCCATTTGGTAACCGAAATCCAGATAGAAATAAAAGTCCATTTGGTGACTGTGTCTTGGATAGGAATAAAAGTCCATTTTGTGGCCAAAGTCCCGATAGAAACAAAAGTCCATTTGGTGACTGTAGCTCTGATCGGAATAAAAGCCCCGTCGATAGTACTTCGTTCATAAATCCCAGTCCATTTGGAATTCGAAGCCCGATTAGAAACAAGAGCCCGGTTGAAAGTAAGAGTCCCCCTGTTAAGAGTGCAAGCCCCCCTGAGACTCAAAATAGAACCAGCCCACTAGGAAAGATCAGTCCACATAAATCTACGGTGACTGTTCCCAAGGGCAGAGCTTCTCCCAAACATTCAGATAATGATGGAGAGTTGTCAGACTCGAGCAATGATTCCAGAAGTAGCAGTTCTTCGTCATCTTCAGATGGTAGGGAGAGTTCCAGAAACCATAGTCGAAATGATGGGGAAATCCTTCAGCTGAAAGTGCCCGACAACGACAAGAAAGTCCCTGAAATCATCGGCCACGGAGAGGACCTGTCCGATGTTTCGGACCTTGACAGCAACGAAGATCAAGATAGTTTGGATGGAATGTCGGATAATGAGGATGAGAAAGAAGTAGTCGAACCTAAACCCGCTCCCCCTGCCAAGAAAGAACAACTAATCGAAGACGACGTGGAGCTGGACTTTGAAGCGGACGAGGCCCAAGATAAGGATGAGAAGGAAGAGGGCGAGTGTGTGGATGAGAAGCCCCAGGAAGATAAGAGCGACGATGAGGGTGAGATTAAGGGCGAAGATCTCGAAGAGGGGGAGGTGACGGACGACGAGGAGAACCGACCCGAGGAGACGGAGCCGCGTCCCGTCTGTCGGTTCTACAGCCGCGGGCAGTGCACATGGGGCGCAAGTTGTCAGTACGTACCTCAAATGCCAAGCGCTTGTCTGTCGGTTCTACAACCGCGGCAGTGCACATGGGGCGCAAGTTGTCGTACGTACTTCTAAATGCCAAGCGCTTGTCTGTCGGTTCTACAACCGCGGGCAGTGCACATGGGGCGCAAGTTGTCGGTACGTACTTCTAAATGCCAAGCGCTTGTCTGTCGGTTCTACAGCCGCGGGCAGTGCACATTATAACATATATTATCGAACATGCCTAGCTAATTCAAATTATGCTAAGTTAACTTTATATGGCCTAAATATTTGTTTGTGTGTAATAATACCTGTTCATTTTGCTGAAGGGTAGTGATTGCAGTGCTATTTCTATAACAAAATGATGCCTTAACTGGAGTTTATATACATACTAATTGAAGATTTTGTATAACAAAATGGGAACTTTTTATTTGCTATTTTTCATAATCTCTACCTAAATGCACAAGGCTAGAAAATTCCTATGCCCAGGTTGCCCGGGGCAAATAACAATGCAGGTACCGGTACAGGCAAATAATATTAGGTTTTAAACGATTAAACATTTTACTTGCTCATCTGGGCAACAGAAAATAACTCAAAATAGCACATATTTCAAAGAAAGATTACAAAGCAACTATTGTGTCAATTTTGACTTGACAGGCGGAGTTTTATAGATAATATGTTAAATTTTGTGGGCCTAGGGCAAGGGTCGGTAACCCTTTTTGTCTTAGGGGCCAATTTGGTACTTGTTCATTATAGGGACACCCCCCCCCCCCCCCCCCCCAATTTTAAAGGAAATTTGATAGTGATTGCTAGTTGGAGCCATAAATAGGATAGGCCCTACTTGAAAAATAATTACCGTAACATCATAACATAAGTTTTATTTTTGTATGGTACAAAATACAAACACACAGCTGTTCAAGCCATGATATTTATGTGGTTAAATTTTTTATAAGATAATTTGGGTACTGCTCTCAAACGGGTAGTACCAGCACTATTCGTGGCTTCTTTTGCAGTTCAGCACAGTATTTTTGGATATTTCATAGGAACTGTTCCTATCACTCTTCAAAAAGTGTCACTCAATGTTACTTTATTATTGGAAGAAAACTTCACATATTACACAAAGTGGACAACCACTACATTCTACAATCAATAACACCAAATTTGTCAGTTCAATCACTTAATACAAACGGTTTTCGTCTGGTATTTTGCCTTTCTTTGCGTCACTCATGTTGAAAGCTGCAAGTTGACTTAGTTGACTTTGGATTTTAGTGACTTTTCTTAACAAAACTATAGAGCCAAGCTACATCCAGTCAGGAGCCGCAGGTTCCCGACCACTGGCCTAGGGCCTATGCAAGTTAATTGTAATAAATTCGAAATAGTATAGCTAATGAATGTGCGTAAACAACCAACATTAAACATGGTTTAAACTAAAGACAATACATATATTTTACATTTGGCAAAGATAGTCTCGAAATGCCCAAATTTATCATGGGCCTACGTATTTATTTTGTTTGTTGGTTGAGGTCATACAGTGTTGCCACATTTCCAGGCCATTGTTACGGTAGTTGCTACCTTGATGGAAATACTAAATATCTTCATTGTGTACAATAGTAGTACAATGAATTCGGTGAAGTCACTTTTTAAAATGATTGCAGTGGTGGTCCCCATGTGAAAAAATGTGAAAAATTTGACAATAGCTTTGTTTGTCCTGTACTAGGTTCACATATTTACTCCTGGAATCGTCCGGATGTACGTCATAAAACCGGAAATAGGAGTAATAAGTACACGTTACGCCCACTAGGACAAACAAACATATTTGCACCCAGTTTTGACATTTGACAAGGCAACGAAGGCCTAGAGCCTATATACCACACGATGATAGGCTAATAGGTTTCTAGTACATTGTTGTGCATAATATTGCGAAACGTCTTTCAAGCAGACCTATCCTAGTTTTAGGTTATGTCGGCCCTGGGCTAAGGTTTTTGCTTAACGGTTGATTAATTGGCATTGTCCCTTTTAAGAAAGGCCGTGAAGATTCATATAATCATTGGGAAAGATATTGCTCGGCCCGGCTTTTTCCATTTTAACTTCTAGCTTCTTTCTTAGCTTCTCACTACACCAACCAAGCCACTACAAACTTTAAAAATGGCGCAATATTTTGTCGCTTTACACCCACTCCTGCTAAAATAGCAGGTGTAAAATTCTTACTCCAGTCGCAGTAGTGATAACTTACAATAGGACAAAAAAACGTTTCTGGGTTGTGACAAGTACATTTACACCAGGACAGAAAAACGGGTTTTCGTGACAAACTTGTACCTGGTGTAATTGAAACAGGACAAACAAACAAAGCTACTGTGTGAAAACCTGTGAAAAACGTGCCACTTTTTGCTATTTGTGTGAAAAAATGTGAAAAATCAACCAGTAAAATATCAAATGATCCTTTAATAATCAAATTTTCATCATTACAAATTTTAAATACGGTAACTGTTATTATGTAGTCCTAGGCTTAACCTTCTCCCGGCCCTAGCGTCCTAAAGCGTTGCACAGTGTCTGTGTTGCTCTCCTGTGTAATATGACCGGGAGAGGGTTAATAATGTCCCTACCTCCCACTAACATATGTGTAACTTGTCTCCTAGGTGCTGCTCTACTTGTACCTCCCACACACTAGTTTTAACCTTCTCCCGGCCCTAGCGTCCTAAAGCGTTGCACAGTGTCTGTGTTGCTCTCCTGTGTAATATGACCGGGAGAGGGTTAAGTGACCGAGGATCGAACTCCTATGACGTGACGTAAGGAGATAGTAATGCAATATTAGCTTTCTTTTAATCTTTTTTTAAGATAAGATGTCGCCTCAAATCGCGTTTTAGGTCACCAAATATATCACAGGACCCCAAAAATTTTCCGCCTTCGCCGGATTTGCCTCTGGCGGCTGGGGCTTTGCCCCAGACCCCGGTTTACCCGCGCCACCTCGTTGCGAGTGGATATTACGCCTTGCGAGAATACTCCTCGTGGATTTGTCGAAGGTAGTCATCCCTAATTGTAAACTTATTTAAACATTTCTATCTAAATTATCTTAATAATCTAAACATTTTGAGCTATAATTTACGTATTGCACTAGGGGAGGTAGGGGTAATGAGGAACACTTCTCACAAGTTTCGACTTCATTAATTAATATGTTTGGTTGTATGAATCGCATAACAATACACATTTTACACAATATTCTATGAACTAATAGCTAATCCATGTTGTTTTTATTTTGAATGTGCCGAATAATTTCCTATCAACTCATTGCATCCCAATACTCGTTTAATAAGTAAAAAGTAAAAACATAATAACCGTGTGGTAATAATGTGATGATTTATGATTTGTTTTTGTGTGTGAATAACTTCATTTTCCAGATGTGTAAAAATGTGAAAAATTGCAATTTTCAAATGTGAAAAATATGTGAAATTTCACAAATGGCTGGGACCACCCCTGTGATTGTTATCAAGTGTGTTTAATAACAAATAATATAAATTTTGGATGAATCACTGCATGTTTGGTTTACAAAAGTGTGGTTAGCAATTAAAAAGCAGACTTTCAAGAATAATACAGGAATGTGAATCTGGGTAGATCTGAAAAGGCGTCGGTTCTGATGGAAATTACTAACGTACATGAAATGTTTCAGATTTCTTCATCCAGGAGTTACCGACAAAGGTAACTACACAATGTTTGATATGGTGAGACCTCTTGTTCCAATGAACGGGCCAGCCATGTACACCCAGCCCATTGACTTTCGAGCTCCCTTCGAGAAACCTATGCACGCGATGTATCCGGGGGGGCGGAAAGACGACGCACCGGTCTTTGAAACTTCATGGGAGAGAGGACTGAGACAAGCGAAAGAAGTATGTAGGACCTACATTTACCTGGTAGGGTAGGCACCTTGGTGTGTGCATGAATGTGTATGAAAACCATGTGTTTGTAGGGTGTGGTATTATTTTTAATTTTTGTATTGTTGGTAAACCTGCAGTTAATACTCAACTAGTTTTGCCCAAACTATGTCAAGTTTTGCATGGTTGCAGTCACTCACAGGTTAAAGTAAATTTATGTATTACAGAGCACAAATGTAGAAGTTCATAAGCCCAGCCGTTCTTTTACGTAGATCTCGATTCTATTGAGTGTGTTGTCTTTTCTGAATGTATGATAAGAACTGAAATGGAGATGTATCTTTGTCTGCTGTTCAAACATGAAGTACTGAAGTAGTAAACTTGACTAAAAGTAAAATGTTATTGAATGTGGCCTTTAGAACTAAAAGGATTGGATCATAGTTTATAGGTGTTTGAATCTCATAGAGCAGTGGTCTGAGTAAGACTGCTTGTACTAGTATATAGTAGGGCTAGTTTGAATGTAAACAAATTTTCCCTTTTCAGTTGTTGAGGAAATCTACTAAGCGAAAGGAGACCGACATGGATTTTGAAGAGAAAAAAATGAACCTAAGTATTGGTCAAGAGGAATTGGACAAAGAAAATGATTATTACACCCGGCCAGCCAGTCCAATATTGAACGACGAAACGTGGGGGTAATTAATTATTCATCTTGTTTGTTATAGCCTAGGCCTAGGCCCCTTATATTAAATGTCTCTTTTACTACCCTAGACTTAATAAACTTGAAACTTATTATGTTAATAATAATAAACTTGAAACTTGTTATATAGGCCTAAAACAGTAGTGCCTAACCAAAACTTACTACAATCAAAATTCTAATAATAATAATCATCATAACTCAGTTCCAACTATGTCGGGTTGAGTGGTGGTTTTCCACCATTATCAAGGGCATGAAACTGTAGATACTAAGCTTGCCAGACTCAGTGTTTCTTCCACATCATCTAACTCCTTCCTCTCCACCAATTTACTCCACTCTCTTCTGTCCTCCCACAGCTTTACTCTTGCCACATGCTCCCACACTTCATTCCGTTTTCCAACGTCTTCTTGAATTAATCTTTCCCATTTTTCTCTTGGCCTTCCTACTCTTCTTTTCCCCTCCTCTGCCGCTTCAAATTCTCGTCTTGGAATCCTCTCCCTGCCCATCCTTTTCATATGTCCAAACCATCTTAGACATTCTCTTCCTAGCTTAAAATTCAATCTCTCCAATCCCAGTTCTTTCCTTATTTCATTACTTCTTATCTTGTCCATCTTTGTAACTCCCTTTATACTTCTTAAAAACTTCATTTCTGCTGCTTCCAGCTGACTCTCTTCTTTTGTTCCCACTGCCCATGTTACTGCCCCATATGTTAGTATAGGTACAAAATATGCCTTATACAGCAAAACTTTACATTTTTGTGGGAACAACTCATTCCATAGTAACTTTCTCACCAATTGGTAAAACCCTTCTGCTTTTTGCACTCTAGATGACACTTCCCTACACACTTTTGCATCTTTTGTCAATATACTTCGCAAACATTCACTCTTTTTCTGATTGATTTTTAGACCAAACTCTGTAGTAACTTCGTTCCATCTGTCCACCTTCTCCTGCACTTCTCTGGCACTCTCACCCCAAATCAACACATCGTCCGCAAACACTAATGTTCTTGTGTCCCTTCCATCTGTATTTGGTTCCACTCTTCTTATAATTTCATCCATTACAACAGTAAAGAGTGTTGGAGATAACACACTACCTGTCGCAAGCCCTCATTTACTTGAAACCATTCTGACCTACCCATATCTGTCTGTACACAACTTTCACTCCTTTGATATGTACTTTGTATCCTGTCTATTAAACCTCTTCCCACTCCTTTTATCTCTAGACACTCCCATACTTTCTCTCTAGGCAGGCGATCGTACGCCTTCTCCAGATCCAAAAACACAATGTGCATTTCTTTCCCATTTTGCCATCTCCCCTCCATTGTCTGTCTTATAGCAAATATGGGATCAATAGTAGACCGTCCACTTCTGAACCCATATTGTTCTTCTCTTAGATCTGTGTCATATACCTCCTTCAGTCTTAGTTCTATAACTTTCTCATAAATTTTTGCACACTGACACATTAATGTCACCCCTCTATAATTTTCACATTTCTTACGGTCACCTTTCTTAAACAGCGGTACAATTATACCTCTTTTCCAATCTTCCGGTACCTTCTTTTGTTTCCACGCAGCACTTATTACTCTAAATAACCATCTTCTTCCTTCCGCACCTGATGCTTTGATCATTTCCACAGAAATGTCATCCACTCCCGCAGCTCTACCATTCTTCATGGCTCCTCCTAACGCCCGTGCCACCTCTTGTTCTGTTACCTCGTCTTCTTCTTCATCTTCTCCACTTGCCTCTTCCTCTGCATTTAAATTTTCACTAACCTGTACATTTAATAATAATAATAATAATAATAATAATAAAATTACAAGTTAGCCTAGGTTTATCAACTGCTGGTAGCTACGGTACACACTTCCCTATTGGCCTACTCAGTTAAAATAAATTATGCAGGCTACTAGGCCTACTTCTTCACTTAAACTTGGGATTCAAATATTTACCAGTTGGCCTATAGTTTTTTTAATTAGTTCATGACGTGTGCAATTTGTTCTTGCAGTATGAAGCCGATCGAACCCGAGACCAAATACCACCGCGAAGCTGCGTCAACCCCTCGCTACGAAGAGTTTGCTGAGCCTGCGTACTATCCTAATGCCCGTGGCGGTGGGCGAGAGGCGGCCCCCTGGACTGGGGATTACAATCGCAGGCGAGTTACAAACGAATGCATTGTGAAATGCAAAGGTCGTTGGTATGGAAACCACCTATCACTATCGGTTTAAATTTAAAACTCACAAATTAATTTCCTTGTCTTGACTTCAACATTCTTATAAATCATACAACTTATGGCCTGGTTTGTTTGTTCTACATTCATTACATTTATGTGTGTTACATTTTTTAACTGAAGGACAGGATGTCTGTAGTTCCTACCGTAATCAACATCCTTCCAACAAACTGTAGGTAACATATAACTAGGGATGGGAAGATTCCCAAATTTCACCGATTCCAAAACCGATTCCGATTCCATCACTTAACGATTCCGATACCGATTCCGATTCTTTACGATTCTTTAGAAATAAGTTTCTTGTAGGATTAGGGGATTACTGGGTGGGATAAGGCAATAGGGCTTATGTGTAAACATTAAAGAATAAATATAAGCTTATTCCGAGTGGTACCTACATAAACTTGTGATTTATTCAAGACAGGCATACCTACTCGTTCATTAATCATTACATATCAGCCAATTTCAGGCAACAGATGGCCAAAATCACTGTTGGTTTTGTTTTCTACATAACTAGTTAGGGCCTTTAATATTATTAGGCTATAAGAATTGAAATAGGCCTATTAAGGTTCCTACACAATAGCACTTTTCATTCCATCAACAATTAATACTAGGAAACAATTAATTAATACAAAAATATCTTAGACCTAATACATTTTTGTAATGTAGGGCCTAGACTATGTAAATTGGCTGCATTAAAACAGTCCCACTCCTATGCCATCCTAAAAGTAAAATCTTGAACATAGGTAGGCCTAGCCAAGTTACGAGTGAATAATAACGGAATACTTAAGCGGTAGGCTTACATGTAGACGTGAACAATAATTGTATGTCATTTGTAAATTGTAACCAACCTGTACACAGGTTAGGTATCAGGTAGGCCTAGCTATTAGTAGTTGTAGTTTACCAACTGCAAGTTTTTGTTCAAAAACACCAGCTGGCGAACCCGTTCTGGTCCAAACGACTCCGCTTCTTATCACATATCATGCCTGAAGTACTGAACAGCCTCTCAGAGAAGACTGTTGCCAGTGGTGTTCCCAGATACTTGCGTGCAAACTTCTTTAAAATTGTGAACTTTGAACAAGCCCAGTACTTCATGACAGGATTGTTGGTACTTCCTTCATCATCCCCGGCTTCATCACTCAAAAGTGGTTCAGCCAAGTACTCGTTGAGTTCGTCTGACGCAGTTCGTTTTGGAGGTTTATTCTGAAAAGAAATACAAAACAAACACATTAATTTAAACACAATTTTCTAGTGTTGAGTGTAGACCAAGCCAAGGCGCTTAGTATTTAAAACTAAAAGTAAGAACCTACCCCTCTGCTTGAAGTCGCAAGAATTTTGCTATAGAGACTTTTGAGTGGATTAGAGGAACCCTCGGTACGGGTTGGCGTTGCCCGATTTTGTCCCTCCTCCTCGCTATCATCAGGCTCTTGATCATTAGGCATACTATTATTAATTTCAAGCAATAATGCCACTTTGGCTTCTTCTGCTACATCCTGATCCGAGAATATGTTCAATTTAAATCGCGGATCCAACATAGTTGCAATGGCATACAACATGTTGCTTTCAAACCCATTGTAGCGTCTTCCAAGCGATTCAAGCAGATCCTTGATGATGGCTTTGGTGTGTGTCCTCTCAAGTTCCCCTTGATCTTGAAGGGAGACTCGTACTGCAGTAATCAAGGGTATGACTTCAGAGATTGTGATTGAAGCAGAACTTGCAGCTTTGGTGACGTCATAAAAAACTTTCAATACGTTAACATATGACGCAATTGATTTCCAGTCGCTAGGTGAAAAGTGAATGTCGATCTTGAGGTCTGGCATAACACATGAAACTGCCTTTTGCTGTTCTAGCAGTCTGTTAAGCATATTGTAGGTACTGTTCCACCTCGTAGGCTCGTCCTGTATAAGCATGTGTTCTGGTAATCCTAGTGCTTGCTGAGCCTTCTTTAGATACTTGCACGCTTTTGCTGAGTGCTTGAAGTGACCAACAAGCCTTCTGCCAAGAGCTGTTAAAGAGATAAACTCTTTTTTGTTCGTACAGCCATCCTTAACGACCAACTGTAACGTGTGGGCGAGGCAGGGTATACTGTTGAACGAACCTGTAAATGAAAAAACAGCAAAATATAAGCAAACTGTCGGGTTGAAAAAAATTAGAAATACTGCCTTAGGCCTAGGCCTAGGCCTGCATAGGAACCCATTAAGAAGTTATTAAAAGTAGGTAGGCCTATGCCCCTAAACCCTCAGCAATCAGCATATTAATAATTAAAATATAGTTTATCAGGCAATGTAGAAAAATTGAGCCAAAATATTTGAAGACTTAATATACGTAGGCCTAGGGGCTAACCATACGCCTTATCACAAAACAAGACTTGGGATCTATATTTTCAAATTTATTGGATAAATAAAAGTAAAACAATAGAGGGGTTCGAACTTATGGCCTAGACATAAGTGTGCATTGATAAACATTTTTTTAAACAATAAGATTTTTCAATTTACCTTTGTCCATAGCCGATTCGAAGTTTCGGCCATTATCTCGAACAATGATGTGTAGTTTCTCAAACACTTCCCATTCTTGAAGAACTTTTGTTATGAACTGGGCAATGTTTTCTGCACTGTGCACCTCGTGCGTGAATGGTATTACATCTAGACTGATGTGGCACAGCTCAAATTCAAACGAAATGTAATGTACCGTTAAGCTCAAGTAGTCCATATTCGCTGTTGATGACCACATGTCAGTAGTTATGCTGATATGTTCGGCGTTTGCTAGAAGTGCTTTCACTTTCTCAGCGACTCTCTTGTACATTGCAGGGATAACATCCAATGACAATGTTTTCCTTGAAGGGAGAGTGTACCTCGGTTCAAGAGACTTTATTAGACGTTTGAACCCCACATTCTCTACAATGGAGAATGGCTGGCAATCAGAACAGATCATTTCTCCAATGAGTGTCGTAATTTCTTGTGACCTCTTGTCCCCAGGCAAAAGCATTTTTTTTTTTCAAATACTGATTTTAGTGTAGGTTGGTTAGGGGGTAGTTTCCTTGTCATAATTTTCCCCAACGGAATAGGCCTAGGCCCATGACCATCTATATGTTGACCTTGTAGGCCTAGGCCTAGGTCTGGAGGTGGAGTTGATTGAGGCCCATCCCCATTACCATCTAGGCCTAGGCCTACATCCTGGCCTAGGCGTACTGGAGATGTGGATTGTGGCCTACTTCCTCCACTACTAGAGGTGGCAACTGAACAATTTGAATTCCTCCTAAAAAATGAGTGTACCGGTATATCACGCGACGCAGATCCTGAGCTTGAGCTTGGGCTAGGGCTAGGCCTAGGCCTAGGCCTATCTTGATCTAGGCCTAGGGCTACACGAGAACGAGAACTTGGCCCAGGGACAGAGATATCTTCTTCCATAGCTGATTCTATTTCTGCGGGATCGTCGGCTAACTCTTCAGTGTTTAACGCCCGATTACGTTGGCCGTGGCTATTTTTATACATGTCATGCTGGTGGAAAGTGTTTAAATGCTTGTGCATATTTGATGTAGTGTAAGACTTGCACGTCGTTCCGCCTCTGGAAATTGCTGTGCGGCAATAGTTACAAATGGCCTTTGATTCATTATATGGTTGTATTTTAAAGTGCAACCACACATCGCTCTTAGATTTTCTTTTCTCTGACATTATTTTAGTTAAATTTAAAGTTCAACTCGTTTTACGTACGATTTTCAACGCGATGTGGCCATTTTAGAAAAACACAAATATTATGAGTCGATATTTCGATTATCTCGCACTCGCAACACGTTCGACTTTTCGAGATAGTCGAATCGAAAACGCGCACTGCCAGCTTTATACCGGGCGCCAAATTCAAAATTACGCGTTCTCGGAATCGGCTGAATTTTTCGTAATAATCGGTAGAACGATTCTTTACCGATTCTTCGAGAATCGGTGGAATCGTTGGAATCGGAATCGGCATCGTCCCATCCCTACATATAACGTCGTGGGGCTCTCACGTTCCACAACTGCGTTTCCTCCACCTTCTGCATTCCTTCAGATCTGTCCAAAATACAGTATGTAGCCAATTTTCCAGCACTCTCTACCAATTGCATCTTCTTTGAAGCACATAGGCCACCTTGTTAAGCTAGTTGCTGCAATTTCCACACTTCAGGCTGGACTTTGTTTCTATGCTTTCCGAATAGGCTGTCAACTCTTTTCCATTCTAAACTCTTATTTAAATGTATGTGTTTGAAAGGAATGCCAAAAGGCTGGATCATGTGAATGACATAAAGAGATAGGGTGCCAACAGGGGCGCTCCGTGAAAGATAACATTAAACACAAATACACAAATAAACTATACATAGTCAAAACGTTTTTGTTCCACGTGACCTTTCTCAGTGAGTGTAGAGAGAGAGACTGAGTTGAAACTAAAACTAGGCTAGCTGTTTGCTAGGGGTGAGGGGTGAGTAAATGAGTGTAGATTGGGTGACAGGGGGGTGGGGGAAGTGTACGCGATGTCCTGCTAAATATATTGGGTTGACCACCAACACTACGCATGAGGATGAATGGGCACAGGCAGGACGTGCGAGAAGAGAATTTTGAGAAACCAGTGGCACTGCACGCCTATGGGCTGGGGCATGGCCTACCCTTTATGACCTGTTTCACAGCCTGCACCTTATTTAAATGTGTTTTTTTGGACATTAGATGCTCTTTTTCAATATTTTAACTTTCTTCAAAAGTCTTTTTCAAACAAAATAATAACCATCCAAATGAAAGAATAAATTAGAAACAAAATTTCTGCCAACCAAATGTGATGTCAATAATAAAAAAAAAATTAAAAAATTAAATATCTAGGCCTAGGCCTATAGGCTAATAGCACGAGAACAAATTAATTGGTCTGTACTACACTATTATCCTTGTGTGTGGTGGCTGAGTATGATGGTGATGTTTATGCAGGGTGCACTATGAGCCGGAAGCGCGCACCGTCCGAACGGAGTCTGGGTACACGGGTCGCGGCAACAAGTACCACATGTCGCACCAACACAGGCAGCCGATACCCGACTTCTACGACAAGTACGAAGAGCCGCTGCCCAAGAAGAAGAAACATCCAACGCGGGAGGTGACGGTGCAGAGGGTCGCGGAGAAACCCTGGCGAGAGGAGAGGTAGGCAGAGCTCTGTAGATGTTATAGCTCACTGACGGGCTAGTTCTAGTTCTGGCCAATCAGCGGCCCCTAATTTACCCGTTGATGCCATCTGCATCTGCATGCTTCCGATGGAGCAGCTATATCCAAGGGGTTTTTATAGTAATCACCCACTATGGTGTTCAGCGGGCAGCTTAAAGTTTGGCTTGATTGTTTCGATGTTAAAACTTGTCGTAGGCTTTCACGGCCCGAGTCCATGATAAAACTTGGCTGTCGGGATACGCCGTGTAGATTGTCATTAAAATTTTGACGTTTTTAGCTTATTGCACAGCTCATCTTCAGAGAAGAAGAGGAAATGAAATCACTGGGCAGAACCTACTCAATCCAGCTCGACCCAGTGAATGACAAAGTACAATGGTGTGCAACCTCCTTTATATAAAAGTCACGTGTGCTAGCCACAGTTAAACAATACCGCCCTCGGCTTGTGCGTGAAGCTATTGAAATACAAATGAAATCTGACAACTTCAACAGAGACAATGGGTTAAAATTGAGTACAGTAGAAGTAACATTAGAACGTCTAAAGTTGGCACGTGCAGAACATACTAGAAGTATTAATGTTGATTAAACGCGCATGCGACATGGTTTTATGTAAAGGAGGTTGCACACCATTGTACTTTATCATTCACTGGGTCGAGCTGGATTGAGTAGGTTCTGCCCAGTGATTTCCTCTTCTAATCTGAAGATGAGCTGTGCAATCAGCTCGAAACGTTAGAATTTTAATGACAATCGACACGGCGTATCCCGACAGCCTAGTTTTATCATTTTTTTGTTGTTGTTTGTATGTATGTACAGTGGAACCCCGATTTTACGACTTTGAAGGGACTGTACAAAAAAATCGTTCATGACGGGAAATCGTAAAAAACGAGATTTAAAAAATATCAATTTATAAATCTTAGGGAATATTCAGGTGTTTTTATTGAATGACCCAGTGTGCTACCGGCCGCCGCGAGTTGAATGAGTAGCAGAGAACACAGCCACCTGCTTTTCCTCAACAAAATATTTACATAACAGGATTCAAATCAAATACTATCTATATACTGACGTGTCTTGTAAATGACTTTATAGCTGTACAAACCTAGTTTAGTTAACTCTCCGCTCTCATCGAGTGAGCAAGGCCCAGTTTGGCCGAAACAGTTTCGACGTTTTCTTGTAGGCCTATTATGTTTATTTATTTGTGTCTTTCTTCTATGAGATCCCTGCAGTCACCGACCAGGTAAGCTGTTGGGTTCCCTTTCCACACCCCTACTTAACATTAACTAGCCGTTTGGCATCTCCTATCTATCACCAAATACTCTATAAAAGTCCAGCGCCGGCGATGTAATTGGTCGTAGCTGGCTAAGAGGTGGGGAGGGGCGTGCGCACACCGGTGCGCATACGATCCACTTCACAGCTGTGCACGGGTGGGGAAGAGTGACAATCGACTGGGAGGGGGGGAACATGCGCCGATCCAAGTGCGCACTCGATCCATCTGGCCCGGCTGAATGTTTACGTCGTGTGGGAAAGGAATTTATGATATTGATGCAATGTTATCTTGCAAACTCGTTCAATCGTTTAATGTTGGTCATGGAACTTGACAGTCGTAAAACCGGGGTAAAGTACAGTGTTGAAATATGGTTACGTCCTGGGAATTGACATTTCCAATGCGGGAAATCGTACAATACGGGATATTTAATATGGTTTTATATTAAGGCTGGGCATCGACATCGATTAATCGATGTTTTATCGATGTCGGGAGTATTTTTCGACATCGATTTTTTGTGTGTAAATCGATGTTTTTTAAAATTAATTATGTAATATTTTTTTTTTTTTTTAAATTTTCAATTCCCGCTTAAAACGTCTGAAAATTCATTTTTTCGTGATAATTTCACATTTCAATTGTTACGCCGCAATTTGAGGTAGGCCTACTCTCAACAGTTACGTAAACACTTCGCTCGCGTAAGTTTGAATGTCCCGCCGCTGAGCGCTAGAGCGGCCTTGTATCTGTTGCCTAGCAACGGGAGGACCACTCCCCTCCCCCCGCCACTCGACGCGCCGATCGAGGCAAGGCACTAGACTCTCGCGCTCACTCTCTCTCGCTTCACCGCTCCCTCTCTCTCACTCCCTCGTGGGAAGGGGCATCGAGGGGCCCGTCACAGGCGCGGCCAATCCGCGACCAGCACCGAGACAGCGCGCAATTCAAATTGACGCAAAAGCGAGAAAAGGGCGTCAATGTCGATAGTATATCGTAATATGATTAAAAAGTGATACTTTTTTTGTTGGGATTTTTTTATGCGATTTTATTCTCATTTCGGCGCAATTATCGATATGAAAGTTTGACTTTTTTTTTTTTTGAAAAAAAAATCGATTTTTTCAATTTTGATGTCGATGTCGAAAAATTTTCGACATCGATTATTTGACTTTGATGTCGATGTTGCTATTTAACATCGATGCCCATTGCCCAGCCTTATTTTATATACGTACAACAATCCAAGGGACTTTTAAAATATGCCTTTTTTGTCGGGAAATCGTTAGTGCCGGTATCGTAAAATAGGGCTTCCACTGTATATGTATGTGTAGGCCTATGTTATTTTACCCAGCATTTTGTACTTTTTTAAAAAACAATCCTAACTAACACATCAAGTTTAGGAACACTCCACATTTTAAGTTTGTTTGAAGAATTATTTATTATTCTGTGTCATAATCATCAACTTTTCAATATAAGATTTTAACCTTAAAATTACTATACAGTAGGCTATTCACACCCTTAAAAATTAAGACTTAAATAAATTGAAATAAAAAATTGTAGATAGACGAGCTGTGCTGTTGCTGTGTGTGTAGGTCACTACCTAGTCTATACAGCCCTATACGCGTTTCCAAGCAAAGGGGGTTGCTACCTGGTGGCGAAAAATGCAACTGTCCGATCAGTGATAGTCAGAGGAGTGCGCTATGTGCTTACTTGAAGAACACATGTCATTTCGTGTTTGTCACTTATAAAGATGTACAATTACAGGTACATTGTCGTTGCTCTCCCAAAATGTTGTTAATTGATGATAATCAAAAGCATGGGGGTGCACCAAAATGATAAAAACGCTCTCCAATATGCGGGATTCGAGACCATGTCCACCAGAATAATATTACTTTATTCAGACCTGCGCCCCATGCACCCATGAGACACCGAGGATGGCATTTGTATCCATATTACAATTCTCTAATTATTCTAATATCATAATAAATCATTGGTATTTATAGGCTATATACTAAATATAGGCTAACAGGGTACGATAAATACTAAATCAATTTCAAACCGTCAAGAATGTTCACAACTCATAGGAAACACACACATACAGTATCGCTCGCATCTTATGCCACTTTTAATTGAGATATACTTCTTTAGTTTTATTATGATAATTTAATATAAATGAAGTCATAATAATAATAACAAAACAATAACAAAAATAATAATAATTGTATTAGGGCTTATGCACAAGTCCCAACTCCTTTTCTACCTTATATAATTCTGTCTGCAGAATGACGCGTCATGCCATTATTGACACATAAAACAATAATAAAAATAGGCCATCAGCTATTCAATAGGCCTACTTTTAATAAAATGTATATTTAAAAAAAAACAGTAGTCCTAAGTGTATAGTAGATAAATATATATAGGCCTACTCCGATTGCGTTTACATTGTAAAACGATGTAGAAAACGTGCAAAACAAGTGTAGGGCTATAATTTGCTAGAAGCTCTTTTGATTTTTAGATATCAAGTAAATTATTGAAATTATTAGTATTGGTGGGCAACATTTTCTTGGCAAAATATCATCGATCTTCATCATTCAACATTATTTGATACACTTGTTTCTGTATTTAATAGTTTATTTATTTTATTTATGTATTTAAGTAAGCCTTCTACAGTGTTCACTCATATGCATGTCATATAGACATGCGAGTATTTGAAGTTGTCAAAGATCTGTACAATTGTTAAGAAAACAAACATAAACAACAACATAAACAGTTTACAATGTTAACAAAGTTCAATTCGATAAAAGAGTGCAATTGGTCAATTAAAATAGTTTCAATGTAGATACAATATATCAGTCATTAGATTAAAATTAAAATTAAAACTAAGATATTTGGGTTCACACAACATATGTACTGATACTATAGTTAGCTTAAGCTAGTCCTATACAATACAAGTCTCAAAATATTCACTTACTGAATAAAAGCTGTGTTCCAAAAGGAATGATTTAATCCTAGCCTTAAACTCCTTCCTAGAGCTTGTAACACCAACATTCCGTAATTCTTCAGGCAATTTGTTATATACTTTAATTCCCATGTTCACGGGATCATTATCCAGCAGCTTCAATCTATGGCTAGTCTGGTACAATTTTCCCTTCCCTCTCGTGTTTATATTATGGACATTTGCATTCAATTGAAATAAGTTAGGAAATTTATTTACAAACATGATAACCTCAAGCAGATACAGACAAGCTACAGTTAATATATTTGCATTTAACAGTGTGGTTTGTTCTTTTCGAGCTAATATCATCAAATAATCTCAATTATTTGTTGTAATTTAAAATGCCATTAAATTCCCGTTTTTAATAAAGCCGATCCCCAAAACTTACGAATTTTACTAATAAAATACGCGGACGATATGACATAATCAACAATGTTTTCGCAAATGATCAGAAATGTAACAAAAATCAAGTTGAACCTAACTGAATATACAGCGCTCGCCGTAAGCAGCTCGCCTCTATCACCGATCGGTCCGACATGTTGCGTTTTAGTGCTGCCATCTATCTTTGCTTGGAAACGCGTATAGTTTTTGTTTTTCTTGTCAACTTGATTAGTTGTGCTTGTGCGTACTGATTGACCTTGTTGTAGTATTTTCAGTTGTAAAGGCCTTATGGATAAAGTACATGTTGTACAAACGACATGTCTTAGACCACCTGTATACCTCCCACCTGTTGCACCGGCACCCTCACTCACCCTCACCCCCAACAGCGCCTTGTAAATATTGTAAATATTGTTAAATTTAGTTCTTCTCTAACGGTCGGTGACCAAGTTGGCCGAAACGTACGACATTGTGTATCTTGTTTTGTAAATATTTATGTTAACCAGCCAGTTTCACGCAGCTGCTCGTCTCGTTTAAGGTAAGCTGTTGGTCTCCTTTCTTCTTTCCCCAACCACAAACACTAACCTAGCCATAGGCATTCTATCACAACCAACAAATGACATGTCTCAGTTAGCTGGGCCGCTTGTAGTACCTATTGTAGATGAAGTACATGTCTCAGGTACGTGGAAGAGGCCCCGGCTTCTTCCCACCGCAGCGGCCGTGGCGACGAGTGGGCCGATCCCTGGATGAGATCCAAGTCTCCGGGACGCAAGGGCGTCGTCCGGCCGACCAGACGGCAGTCCTACTCTTCGGGTTCGTCCTACAGCTCCTCCAGGTATGTCACACGTTCACCTTTACTGTCCAAGTGAAACAGATTCATGTAGCAATTAGGGATGACATTGGGTGCCTCCAGTAGGTCAACATCAGTAAGATAGCTAGTTATCCTACCTATTATATAATTATCACTCAATATCAATTATCACACCTCACTCATGTGGGAAACGGGTGTTATGAAAACTTTTTGTAGCCTATGTCTTGCAAGTGTAATATACACCTTGTATTGTCTTGATAATTTTAACAAGTCATTATAGTTGACAACAACAAGGACAAGGAATGTTTGGAGGGAAAAGCGCCAGGCTGTGAGTTGTAAACATTAATTGTGGCCTTGGTTCCAGTTCTAGCCGCAGCGGTTCCTCTGCGTCAAGCTATTCCTCTTACAGTCACAATTCCCGTTCAAGGTCCCGCTCGAAATCTCGGTCCCGCAGTGGATCCCACTCCCCTCCAATCCCCCGCAGTGCGCGGCGCAAGCCAACCGAGCGCAACCGAACTCCCCCGGGTCTGACGCAGCGAAGGCCCGGCAAGATGGCCGACATGCGCGCGCAAGGCAAGGGTGAGTTTAACTTTACCTGCACATTGTGAAGGTCAAACTCAAATGTATGGATGGGACAGTGTAAACCCTTATCCTACTGTTTCTCTAAAAACAATAAGCGCATGTTGTGTGCGACCGACCACCTTGTGATTCTGTTGCACACTAGTCAATCTTACGAGGTTGGACAGTCACTACTACTAAACATAACATACATGTGTAGAGTATACACCTTTAGGCAAGAACACCATTTGCCCATCCCCAGTCAAATGTATTTTTCTAGTGACAACGCATGCACATTCATGTTGCTTTGTTTGGTTTCCTGCCTTCTAATTTAATTAATTTTCCATTTAGTTGTCCTCCTTTGTTTATCAGTTTTTTAACTGAATAGGATGGACGTTTAATAAAAATTTAAAAAATTGCAAACTGTTAGTCATTGATGAATTATTTACCGTAAGTAAGCCTATTAATAAAATATCCATCCGTCCATGTAAGAATATTATTAATATGCTCTCTGCACATTGCTCTTTGTTGCAAGTTGCAGAGATGAGTGAGCTGATTTCAAGCACCAGATGTAATCATTATCATCATCCCTAGTCACCACAAAATAAACATTGTTTGTACCTTGGCTAATAGAAATAAAAAGAACAATGTTGAAAACCTTTAGTGAGGCATGATTACAACTTTGGTTGGTGACTCCGCAGGTAAACTCCCCAGTACCACACAGCTGCTGTCAGAGAAGAAGGCCGTCACCGACCGCTTGATGTGCATGAATCCACCAGCGCCCAGTCCTCGCAAACAAAAAGATTTTCGAGAACTCCGCCCACCGTCGCCCGGGATGATGAGGAAGTCGGCTCAAAACCCTCCGCCGCCCATCGCTGGCCCAAGATCTGCTGGGTTGGTTCAGTTTTTGCCTCGCAGTAGAATATTAATTTTATATCTAGCCTGTCATCATTGCCTTTACTGAATTACCGTAAATAAGTTATTGATCATAATGCCATGTCCACACTTTTCATTTACATCAATTGGTATTTTGAATAACTTTGATCCTAAATTAGTCCTAAATGGCCTTAATTCCACCTAGACAATAAACACTGTTATCTATTATCTGATTATTAATTAAGCATGATTAGACATGTTGGGGGAGGGGGGGGAGATACAGCTTATTTTAAAGCGTTAAAGAGGTCACACAGACACAAATAGATGAGAAGACGAGTTGCTGATGCGTTTTGTTGTTCTTGTGGTCTTTTATCACTTGGCATGAGTAGCGGTATTGATACCTTTATCTGAATACCATTGTTTATGGTTATGGTGGTGTTATGGTAAGTATTTCTGTGCTGTGCTCAATTTGCATGCAACTCTAGACGTAAGTTAATTTACCTTAATCCCACACCTGACCTTTCACACACTGGCAAGGAGTTACTGGCCTTCTAGATTATGTTGTGGACTTGATAATGATACAGTTTCGTAGAGCCTAGCTGGTACGTGCGGTATTAATGACGCTGTGTTCCGTGCATAGTCGGGCAGGTGGACTGGAGCGCTCCAAGGCGGTCCTCGCATCGGCGCTGGTTGCTAAGGCTGCGACGCTTCAACATCGCCTGCGGACGTCTCGATCCACCTCGGGCTCCGAGTCCAGCGGATCGAGCAGCGAGTCGTCCGAGACTAGCTACTCGTCTTCCTCGAGCAGTCGAGACGCGTCGCCCAAGAGTAAGTTGTAACATCTGCTCTGAGGCGAGGGTGCTAGTGATAGTGATACTAGGTGAATGCAGGCAATCTCTCGAGCGGGTTGAGCCTATAATAATTAATGAAAAACAATAGGATTTGAATGATGAATGAACCAATTGAAAACAGAGACCTAGGCCTAAAAGATGTGGAAGAAGGGAAATTTGCTTCAACTTGATAGATTTGAGTTGTAAGCCTACCTCAATCAAAAATCAAATCCATACATTTTTGGGTTAAAACTTAAATGATCTTATTAATTACCCACCCTTTGGACAAAGAAAGGATTGTTAATATTTACTACAATTCAGAAATTAAAAAAGTCCGCCCCAACCGGGAATCAAACCACGGATCTCCCGCTTTCCAGACAGGCGTCTTAACCACTAGACCATCAGGACGGGTACATTTGTAATTTCTGAATTGTAGTAAATAATAACAATTACACCTACGGGAGTGTTTCCCGACTAACCAAATCGAGAAATAAGGAAAGGATTGTTGCACTATTAGAATAATTTGACACTGATAAAACATTGAATCAGCAAAAAGCAATCCACTGTTTGAGGGCCCCTGGTGTAGTGTCCGTGTAGTGTGTACATGATATCTAGCTTGGTTTTTCTATGTTACAGCAGCAAGACCTCCCAAACGAGTCATCATTGATGATAGAGACCGGCTGGCGTTGGCTCAAAAAGTTAAGGCTATGGATGCTTTGAAGGTAACTACATTGTATTATTGTGTGAAAGATAGGATGCCAACAGCTTACCTTAAATGGAGTATGTTATTGGTTTGTTTGTGTATTGTGTTTATGTTATTTGGGAAAGCAAAGAGAACACAAGGGCAAGGCCCAGTCTGAAGGACTTGAGATGACAAACCTTTTCACCTGCTGATGACAACTGCAGCTAATTTAAAGTTGTTACCTTAATCCACGACACGTTTCGTCCTTCTGGGACTCATCAGGCAGATGGTGGCCACTAAAAATCAGCTAGCTACATACAAACAAAACTCACAACACATAACCAAACCTGTGGTAGGGCCACAAAAGAAGTAAATTCTGCATGCATGTTGTCATCATCAGCAAGGTTATTTCACTCACCATTCAAACTGAGCCACACTGTCAGCACTCAGCACAAACTGTAAGGGGGCTTCCCTCCCAACTCTAGTGCTTGGGAGACAAAACATCCATGACTTACCCTGAATTCGAACCAGGACCCTTGGCAACAAGAGAAAAGCTGCCCCTTCGTTGTTGCTGGGCCAGGGTGCTCTTGATTCATACTAAGAGGTTAGAGATAGGTAGGGTGGAAAGTCACATAAGAGCGTGCACAATCAGTAAGGGGGCTTCCTTCTAGACTGGTGCTTTTTTTTGTTGCTATACTAGCTCTTATAATAAGAGCTGAGCTATTACCAATTAACCAAAGTAGTGCGCATTCAGGTCACCAAAGGATCAAATTTTTACCCCTTCATAATGATCCAGGCCATTTCGGATTAGACCCAGGACAAATTGCAACATTAGTGTATTTGGTATCATTTTCTTCAGAAAAAAATCCTCTTTAACATGGTCAAAATCCGCAAAAATCCGACGACTAGGATTTTTTATATGGAGCTCTAATTAAAAATCAATTAATTATGCATTTTTTTAATGTAACTAAACAAGTCGAGTTTGGATTCAAATAAAAGCTTATAGCTTCATGTTGACAAATATTGTAGAGGTGATTAAACGAGGGAGCGGAGCGACCGAGTGTCTCCATTCAACTCAAACGGCTCTCATTGTGATTCTGTCTGTCTGTCTGTCTGTCTGTCTGTCGAAAATCAGCCGAACCGCTGAACAGATTAAGCTGAAATTTTAAACAGACATCCGGTACGAGTATACTGAGAACTGTTAACAAAATCAGCTTGATCCATTGCGATTTAAGCCTACAATAAATAAAAATGTGATTTTTTAAATTATCGATAGCATTTGTTTAGTAGCAGCTAGGGGAACGTAATTTGCGTGGCTTACATGGCACAGTGGTAAGCATTAAGCCTACCGCACGGAGGGTTGGGGTTCGATTCCCGTTAGTTCGAACTTTTTTTATATTTTTACATCCACATATAATCCTGTCAAATAAGATCGTATATTGACGTTTGGAGGAAAAAATTGCGATGTCGCTGAATTTTTGCAGAGACCTTCCTTATATAATACTCATCAACATACTAAAACTCCCCTACAATCGGACTGGAGCTTCGGCCGCCATATTGGAAAATGGAGGCAAAAAGGTGTTTGTTATCGAATATCTCCGAATTGGTTTGAGATAGACAAAATATCTCAATGGCAAAAATATTCCCCATTTAATTCCCTACAAAACAGGTGTCTTCTATAGTTTTGGTAGGGGCAAAGGTAACGACACAAAATCGTGGTTTATATGTTGCTCATTGGAGTACCAGCTTATTTCCAAATTTTCACGCCCGGCATCAAACAATGCCCGGTAAATCCGTAAGAAATCGATTAAAATACAAAAGGACTTTTGTACGGGGTTCATGAAAGCTTTCATTAGTATTTTTAAAAATCAGTTCTGCGAAATCGGATTTTGCATTTACCCGGAATTTGGGTTTTTCCATTGTTGGCATTTCCTCAAAAATGCCCTTTTTGACTGACGATTTTTAAGCACTAAATAGCATTGGAGGAAAAATTCTTCCTACGCACATTGAAATGACTCAAATAATGATCCGATTACAACCAAAGTTTAAATCCAATCTGGCTGCTAATTCCTAATATCCATAACATCAAAGTGAATTATGTAACAAAAAGTGTGTAAAAACTGCACGAAAACAGTATTCATATTGTGAATATTAGGAATTAGCAGCCATATTGGATTTAAACTTTGGATGAAATTGGATCATTATTCAAGTCTTTTCAATGTGCGTAGAAAGAATTTTTCCTCCAATGCTATTTCGTGCTTAATAATGGAGAGTCAAATGTGTCATTTTTTTAGGAAATGCCAACAATGGAAAAACCCAAATTCCGGGTAAATGCAAAATCCGATTTCGCAGAACTGATTTTTTAAAATACTAATGGAAGCTTTCATGAACCCCGTAAAAAAGTCCTTTTGTATTTAAATCGATTTCTTACGGATTTACCGGGCATTGTTTGATGCTGGGCGTGAAAATTTGGAAATTAGCTGGTACTCCAATAAGCAACATATAAACCACGATTTTGTGACGTAACCTTTGCCCCTACCAAAACTATAGAAAACACCTGTTTTGTAGGGAATTAAATGGGGAATATTTTTGCCCCATTTGGCCTTTTCCAAACTAATTGAACAAACCAATTTGGCGATATTCGATGACAAACACTTTTTGGCCGCCATTTTCCAATATGGCGGCCGAAGCTCCAGTCCGATTGTAGGGGAGTTTTAGTATGTTGATAAGTATCCTTTAAGGAAGGTCTCTGCAAAAATTCAGCGACATCGCAATTTTTTCCTCCAAAAAATCTTATTTGACAGGATTAATATTATTTTTGAGGTGTGTTAAATGGGAAATAAAAATTAGGTGATTTTGTTTCATCTTGGAAATTTGTTAATGTTTTACGCTAATACGTTTTGAACACGATTCGCATTTTAAATGTTCAATTTAAATAACTAGGGAAACGCCAAATTCGTTGTTAAACGAGTGAGTGAGCCATGTGTTGAGTACTCGGTATCAATCCCCATGCTGGGCTCGATCCAGCCTTAGGTATAGGGGAGGAAAGGGGATGTTCCCGGGTACTCAACACTTGGCTCACTCACTCGTTTGACAACGACTTTGGCGTTTCCCTAGTATAGCTTCATCACACAGACACAGGGGTCACTAGAGGTCAATAATGAGTGATCTTATTCTTAACAAACCTAGCTAAAAATTATTCGATTAAGTTCCTCCAGTTGTGACTTTCGATCAGTCACTATGGTGGAAAGCTATGACCATAATAAACAATGAACCAGATACGAGTTACCTTAAGTCAATAGTGTTAAAACTAGAGGGTTTCATCTGCAAATGAGGTTTTTGGGAGCAATTGGGCATTTGACGGCAGGTTCTGGAATCAAATAATTGGATGAGCGTAGCGAGCGAAGCAAAGATTCCATTTCACTACACGGGGAAAAAAAATCCGTAATGTTTTTTTTTTTTTTGTATTGTGTGTTTGTTAGCACGATTCCGGCCAAACCGATACTCCAATTGCGATGAAATTTTATGGAGGCCTTCGAAATCTCTGAACCAAGAGCTGCCACATTTTTGAGCGCAATCGAAAAATTATTTCTCATTAAAATCGCAATTTTACGATTTTTTACGATTTAAAAAAAAATTCTTCAGCTTTTAACACCTACATGCTTTATCCAATTTAAATGATTTTTTCACAGCACCTTAATTATATGAATTTAGGTATTCGTGTGAAATTTGAGCGCAATCAAAAAACTATTTCTCATGAAAATCAAAATTTTTCTTTTTTTTTTTTCTTTTTTAAAACAATTCTTTGAAACACCTACATGCTTTATCCTAATATAATAATTTTTTTACAGAACCTTAATTTTTTGAATTAATATATTCGTGTAAAATTTGTGCGCAATCCAATAATTATTTCTTAAGAAAATTTCAATATTACGATTTTTTCCTTTTTTAAAATTACGATTACAGTAAGATCTCTCTTATCCGAGTTGGATGAGACCGGGGGCACCTCGGATTTGCGAAAAACTCGGATGGCGCGTTTCATTTGTTTATTTGCTCTCGTAGCATAGCCTGATGTGGTAAAATGATGTATGACACATGTAATGGATAAAGGAACATAAAATACACACGATACACTTCGTGGAGGGTATACTAATGATTTAATAGCTTGTAAATCAAGCTCACAAACACACGTAAACAATTAGGCCTACATGTCGTAATAAAAACGTATGTCTAGGCCTAAACTCGACGCAGTAGGCCTAGGCTAGGCCTACAATGCAAACATAGGCCTAGGCTAGGCCTAGCTCTCTTTCTCATGTGGGAAAACCTCTCACTACTATGCCCGCGCTGAAGCTCACGACGCAAGATAAGTCTGGGCTAGACTGCTCATCTCTTGGCCCGGCCAAGACTCTCGCTGATTTGTTATGTTTACGTTTTGAGATAAGATAAGGACTAACGAGACAACAAGTGCAATCTCATTCAATTTATCATGTTTTTTTTTTACTCGACTCCTTGAAAATGGAGTCGACTCCGATGGGTAGGAGTCGGGTACCCGAGTACCCGATGTCATCCCTAATAAATACGCAAATCTGTAGCAAAACTCGGTTTTAAACCAAAATTTCGGGGGGAATCGAAAAAATTTGCCCGTTTTCGCTATGATTTTGCGGCAAATGAACATTTATGCGCATTTCGTGAATAAAACATATTTTGTGGTTATTTCGCGAGCTTTAAAGTGATTTTCAAACCACCAAATTCATCCAAAAGTTGAAAATTTCAATTTCTGATACTTTTTGGAGAATTTCGTGAAAACTCGGCTCGCGAAATTTACGTGTCCCTACTAATTGGGTGTTAATTATAGCTTCATATAAAAAATCCTAGTTGTCGGATTTTTGCGGATTTTGACTATGTTAAAGAGGATTTTTTTCTGAAGAAAATGATGCCAAAAACACTAATATTGCAATTTGTCCTGGGTTTGGCCGATTTTTTACTTATATGTCTTAGATCATAAATCCTTAACCGACTGCCCCAAAAATATAAAACAAATCACAGTTGATCAAAATCAAAGAAGATTGAAAAAAAATGTGTTGGTTGATTTCATATGGAACGACCGAAGTATAACATGTGTTAATGTTTGTCGATCTTTCTCAACAGCTCTCTGGTCAAAAGCCACAAATAAAACTAACCTTGAAGACTCCCAACACAAACGCAGCTGCTGCCGCTAAAAGATCCACCACCGGACTACCAGAGCTGCCTGAACTGAATCTTGTGCGGAGAGGTAAGCCCGAGCAAATATCTTTGAGACAACAGGAACCGTAGGTTTTATATGGTTGGGTAAGAGTTAGGGATGTCAATACCCGGGAATTTTCGTACCCGGGTACCCGCAATCGATACCCGAGTTACCCGCGGGTAGTAAATGTTCGATTTATCGTCATGGGTGTCAAACGATTCAGAAAATCATTGGCAGTTGCAATGTATTAGTAAAAGGGCAAGTATGTTTTAGTGTACGATGACTCGCGATACATGGGATTGGAGCAATTACATCAAGCGGAAAGGAACACTGATTGATTACCGTTTCGGACCGAATATAGCACGATCTCGAATATAACACGACCCCCCCTTTTTTCAGAATCATTTCAAGAAAATAGAAAAATCAAAGAAACAAAAATGTATAAGAAACATTTTTTATTTACAATGCAATGAATGAATAGACTAAAGATTCATTCTTACAACAAAACATTTTGAACAATGTTAGGGCCTAGTCCTAAGTTTTTTAACATGGTAGGGCCAACCACAGTTCACCAGGTTGATTAAGGGATTACAAATCAATCATTGTGACCTAGAATCGATTCGGGATCGATTCCCAAGGAAAATCTTTTTAATGTACGCACAGTTATTTTGGTGGTCATTTTCCGCGGAACCCGTGAACTGTGAAATGTGGCGATATTCCCGCGGAGCCCGTGATATTCCCGCGGAGCCCGTGATGACGTCAGCCGCCCGCCTCACGGGATCGGCTGGCGTCGAGTGGATGCGCGGGATTGAATTGCGGGTGGCCTATGTTAAGGCGCTATTTAAAATGCAAGAGCGCGGAAATAATGCGAGTGCTGTTTTAGGGATAGTATTTTCGGAAAAAAAACATCGCGCTATATTCGGTCCGATACGGTACTACATTCCTTTCGTGCGCAAATATACGCAACCGAAATCGGATCGTATGCAGATCAAGGTCAAACCTTGTCTTTATCCCGATGTATGTACTCCCGCTACCCGCGCACTACTTCCGTATCAGTTCATTCAAAGTAACCTTCTATTTCTTGTTATAAAATCTCATGTTTTACTATACACCAAATTAGGGATGGTACGTGTAGGTACACATTTACCAATTATCCTTGATCAGTAAACGATTTTTTTTTGCTGTTTTTATCCTGTGTGCGACCAGCAGAACTGTGTTTTATCGTGAACCAATTTTGGCCTACAGTCATTGTTTCCTTCATACGCGCGAGTAGTCTCCAATTTCAACACCCTTCTCGTCTTCACATCGGCAGCTTTGAGTCATCGCAAACTCGTAGGCCTACAGTCAAACGTCATTACAACCGGGCAGAACACTCATCTTTTAGTGTTTCTACGCTCCGATTACGAAATTCGGCGCATTGGCATCTGTTTTGTCTCGAGTGCAACCAATGTATTGTATAGTTCTCTCAAGGTCAAGCCTTGTTCGACGCTATCTCAAAGCTCCCCCCCACCCCCCTGCCCAACCCGCGCCGAATTCCGTATCAGATCATTCAACAATCTCACTCAAACACTCGTCGCTACAGTCACAGCAGCCAGCCACGAGGAGGAGGGGTATAATGATGCGATGTATTGTCTGTTACATGAAAAAGATCGGGATGGACAAAGGAAAGAACGGGTGATTCCGGGTAACGGGTAATAGAAAATTGGACCCGTACCCCCGGGTAACGGGTACCCGTTGGCATCCCTAGTAAGAGTAGTTAGTTTGCATATCCAATTATGGCCCTGTCCTAATTTTGGACAAGTATTTATTTCTTTGGCAATTTAATCTTTGTTCTTAAAGCAAGTTTATTTGCTTTCCAATGTTGACCTTGATTGGGCCAGTGACGTCATTACGAAGTGACTCCTGATTGGCCGGTTTCATCAAACCTTTGACGAAAATAGGACATGCTCTAAACTGAATGGGTTGAATCAAACCCTTTGATCAAGGCCTTGGACAAATTTATTTGACCGTCTAAATGGTACCATTTAAAGAAAAATCATTGAATGAAACCCTTGAATTCAATGGCTTGAACGAAACATTGAACCATCCAAATACAGCTTTAGTTAAACGAGGGAATTTATTGATGCCCGATAGGCGATAATTCACTAAAATGTCGGTATTGTGGAGAAATTGAGCCTATTTTTGGCACAACGTAGACGAAGAACTAGCCCCAGGCCTAGAGTAAATTCATTTTTAGGCCCTCTAGCCCAACTGCAATTTTGGTAAATTTGTGCCCCTACAATGTTGATTTGTATAAGAATGGCCAGTTTACGCTGTTTTAAAGAAAGTGTTTCTTACGTCAAAACTCAAAATGTTGCTTTATTTTGAGTATTCAACTATTCATACTAAAATTCAATTGAAATAATTGTATTTTTTTATGGAAATGGAGCCTTTATTTTGAGTTTTTATACTGAAATTAAAGATTTTTTTATAACAAAATGTTGTTGGTGTTTTTTTTTTTTGTTTGCTATTTTTCATGATCCCTAATTATAACTGACTAAATGTACCATTTTAAATTTAAATTTAATTTAAAATAGTAGGCCTACTATCGACAAACACAATAGCCATTCTGCTACACTTCAGAAAATTAAAGGTGAAATTAAAATAAAATAAATCATCCCTAGCATAATTGTCAATAAAAGATTAATTGGATGAGCGAAGCGTAGACTTCAATTTCACTGACCCCTCAAAAAATTTAGCTCCCAATGTTTTTTTTTTTTTTTTTTTTTGTAATTTTGTCTGTTTGTTCGCTCTTTACTGGGAAAACGGCTTATCCGATCTTGATGAAAATTGGAGGGGACCTTCGAAATCTCTGAACTTAGAGCTGTATTGTTTTTAAGTACAATCGAAGAAATATTTCTTGTGAATATCGTACTTTTACGATTTTTTTTAAATTTTTAGTGCAATATTTTCGTGGTATTTGGGCCGATTCTGACCAAACGGGTGGGGCTACAGCGTTCATATTTTACATGTACATTAAGGTAATGGTTATGTATTGCTTTATGAAAGAAAAAGTTGAAAAAGTTAGCCAGAATCCATAGAATAAAGGTTTTAATATGAGTTTTTTGAGGTACATAATAACAATTAACAAGTAACAATAGAAACTTAACAACAATCACCTACAATGCGTTCAAAAAGCTCTTGCAAAAGTAAAGAGACCCCACGCAAACTAAAAACTTACCAAAAAGCTCATCCATCAACGCGACTAGAAAAAGAAAAAGCGTTTGCGAAGCTTCCTAGTAGGGATGACATCGGGTACTCGGGTACCCGACTCCTACCCGACTAGTCGACTCCATTTTCAAGGAGTCGGGTAAAAAAAAAAAAATAATAATTTTATGATAAATTGAATGAGATTGCACTTGTTGTCTCGTTAGTCGTTATCTTATCTCAAAACGTAAACATAACAAATCAGCGAGAGTCTTGGCCGGGCCAAGAGACAAGCAAGCTAGTGATACGTAGCGGGTGGAGGGTGGGGGGGGGGAATGGCCGGACAGCGTTATGCAACCCCACTGAAAATCAGTTATATAACTGAGTGGGTAGACTCATACAATTTATTTATTATTTATTTAACTAGAGTTGTGGGCTAAAAATAACTTTTGCATAAAAAAAATCAAAAAAAAAAAGGCTCCGGAGTCGACTCCAATATTTACTACCCGATGTCATCACTACTTCCTAGTTTCTTTTTATTTGACTTAAGATTAGGGCTGTGCGAATAGTGAATTTTCAGTTCGAATCGAATATCGAATATTCAAATGCAAAAAGTTCGAATATCGAATTCGAATAACGAATAATTTTTTCTTTCGAATAGTTTCGAATAATGATTTAAATAACAGCATTTTTTCAAAAAGTTGAGTTTTGTTGTTAATAAGTGTTTGATATTTACACGAGATCAACGTCAAAATTTGGATGTAGGCCTACCTTAGGCTGTGAAGTGAAAAGTGACTGACGAGGGGTGATGTTGCAGCAAAATAAAAACCATAGACCATAGATGGACAAAGATGAAAATAGAGGCTTATATTTTGAGCCTAGGCCTAGGTCCTACTGAAAATCAAGACAAGTGATGACTTAATAACATGCCTAGGGCTAGGCCTAGACCCTTGCCTAGCCTAGGCCTAAACCTAGGGCCTAGGCCTAGCCTTTGTATATCCAATTCCTTTGACTTAGGCCTAGGCCTACCACAACTCAAGACAAGTCTGACTTGATAACATGCCCAAGGTACCTAGGCCCTAGACTGGTCCTAATCACAAAGATAAGTGATAGGCCTAGCCTAAGTCTAGGCTCACTAATTTCAGTGAAACCGAGGCCTAGCTGCTAGTCTAGGCTAGGGCTTTCTAAACCTAGGGCTAGGCCTAGGCCCAAGGCATGCCCAAGGTAGGTAGGGCCTAGTAGGCCTAGGGCTGTCAAAAGATCAACAAGTCCCAAAATATGGGGTTTGAACTTGAAGACAAATGCCTTGCAAACGCGTCGTCATCTTCCACAACTTAATACAGCACAACACCAAAATAATTAATTTAATCATTAAAAAATCGCAAAGACAACGAACACTCGTCAAAACAATCACAATGAAGCAGTTCAAAGACAGGTTATGAAGGTTTTGATGCCATTTTTGTTGCCATAACGAAATTTTTCTTTAGTCGACGCTAGCGCGATCTATCGGCGAAAACGTTAACTTCTTGTACTTGTACCAAAGTCGAGCTCTGGCGGCGAAAATTCAAACTCCTTGCACTTTAGGCGGGCTTTTTAATAGTTACCGCGAGACTCGCAAATGAAGCCAAAATAGTTCGAATTTCGAATAGTTACTATTCGAATTTCGAATCGAATATTGGAAAAAAATTATTCGCGAATATTATTCGAAAGTCGAATATTCGCACAGCCCTACTTAAGATGTAACACTCACTAAGGGGGGCTTTATGGTCTGACCGAGAGTCATGAAATGCTTGATGTTTTGCAGACCGTCCTCCAGTTCCCACGGTTACCGGCAAGAAGAGGCCAGCGCCAGATGACCCAGACGATGCGGCAACAGCTGCCAAGGTACTTGGTCGTTACTCTCTAAATGTTTGTAGTCATTGTTGTTTCGTTTGACATTGGGCCATGAATGTATGAAGCACATTAATCTAGAATAGTAATGGTAATCAGCTCATATAGTCTACAAGGATCCCAGGTTCCCATTTTTAATGCTATAAAACTGTCGAGTGTATTTTTATTTTATCATTTATTCAACGGACAACTTAAAATGATGTGTGGCTCGTTGGTCTTGTGTGTGGCTCTTTGGTCTTGTTGTTAGCGTACCTGCTTCCAATGCAGAAGGTCCGGGGTTCGATTCCCGTCAAAGTCAGAAGTTTTTTAACTTCTGATTTGGACTAAAGTCCATCAGTTCTTGTCTTAGGAGTTTGTAAACGGTGACTTTGGAGCCGTCCTAGCAACGAAGCACATAGTAAATTCAGAGTTGTTCTGAATCGGCCTTGTTGATTCTGGCGTTGATTCGCGGGTGTTTGCACTGTCCATACCACTGATTGCTATATTTCCTATTAAAAATATTGATCTTTGGTTGGTTATCGCTCACTCGTCGATTGCGTCGGGGCCTACAGGGTTGGCTTGGTCGCTTTGATTTAAAGTCCTCCACTGAAAATCAGTTATATAACTGAGTGGATAGACTCTAAATACAATTTATTTATTTATTTTAAGTGTACAAACTGATTTTGTTTGCAATAGAGCAGCTTCTCTGCTTGGGTTTGTAAATAGGAGTGTTGGGAGGTGTAGGCTACGCACAATTAGAACTGATTACTTTACCCCAGGGCTGCCTTTTTTTCAAATCCTGTTGGAGAACGTTAAATATCTGCAAATATCCGTGAAAAGTCTAAAAACGTTAATTTCATTAATCAAACTATGAAAATGGCTAAATGTGATGTTTATATTTGTTGCCATCATAACCTAAAAGTTGCCAAGGGCCTAGGCCTATGCACAGACGAGAATAAATGAGCCGGAAACGCTGTGGTTGCTTTAATTAAATGGTTGGTGATGTCGGAGCCTACAGGCCGTGGTCTGCTTTAAATTTAACTGAGTTGGTAGGACTCTAAATATGAATTTATTTATTAAATATTATGTTGTGTTTATTTCATGTAATTTTAACATGATACAGTGTTCTTTAGTAATGTGGGGATATTGTATAATATGCTTGTTAAGATGGATATTATTAATAATAGGTTTAGTTTTGTAATTGCACCGTGTTTGTTTCCAGGTGGCGGCCATGTCTAAACCGTTGGCGAAGCAGCGCGCCACATCGCGACGAGAAGAACTGCTGAAGCAACTGAAGGCCGTGGAAGACGCCATTGCTCGCAAGAGGTCAAAGGTTTAAGTTTCAGACCGACTATTCACTTCATCATTCTATGTCTATTTGAATAAGTAAACTTAACAGTTAATATGTTTGTAAGGATTTAACTAGTTTCACTTCATGAGTATTATTTCTTTTCAAATTTACATCTAGACTTATATTTAAAAGAAGATAATACTTACCATATATTAAATCAATACACTAGTGAACACAAGCAAAGCAACTATGTAGCTGCAGAGTGTAAGTGTACTGATCATGTAAAACTTGTAAATACCCCAACTGCATCCTGGTGTGAAGTGACCACATGTGCGTACTACGTATAGCTAACTTTATAAAGACACATTTTTAGATATTTTGTTGTTGCTGATTGTTTAGATATAGTATATTAATATATTTGCCTAACAAAACAATAGGTAATAGTGGCACACTGTAAACTCTCGGCACAACAACCATTCATGGTTTAGGTGTTGGTTATAGTAGCTCCTTGAATGCAGCATACAGACTCAAACATGTTTGACAAGCTCCTTGAATGCAGCATACAGTCTTGAACATGTTTCACAACCAACTGCACCAGGTTATTTATGTTTCTATATAGTAGCAACTAGCAAGCTTGGGACTCGGGCCTTACTTTAAAAGATATGAACAGATTTATCTTGATGGCATTTGTTTGTATGAATTGGAGCAAATGGAATTAAAATTTATAGTGAGTAGTGAGTATACTGTATTTACACGCATATAAGCCACCCACGCAAATAAGTCGCACTAGTTTTCACGGTGCCATTTTTTTAATACTAGTTTTCGCAATAAGCTGCCGCGTAGTGTTAGAATAAATACATAGTGCAGAATTATGTTAGCAAATCAAAACGGATGTAGGCCTACTACTACAAGGCCTATTTGAATCATAATTGCAAGTCGCGATGTATTTCCCTTGCGCGTCCCCAAGCCCAATCTTTCACTACGTTGATAGATCTGAAGGAGTCTCTCAGAATGATGATAGTTCTCTTACAGCCAAGAGTGTGCTAAATATAGACCAGGTGCAGGTGTAGCAGAATGTTTGGCTGTACCAACCAAAACAGTGTAACTTGCACTGGCCATTGATCGATTTTCGTCAATTCTGGCAAAGTTATTTTAAGTTAAAACTGCAGTGCGTTACGCAGCATGACACATACGAGTGTAGCCTCCTTGGCTGTTACCAAGTGACTGAACGGAGGCTCGTGGGAGACGTGGGGGCACCCAATCACTGCACGGCTTCTCGTGTAACAAACCATCTACTCTAGTGGCCGTAGACCCGAGCGACACTATGAGACGCGGACATTGCAACCTCAAGGTGCACGCTATTCAAATAATATACACATATTGACGTAAAACTAGGGATGCACATTGATACTTTTATCATTATCGATTATCAAAAACAAAATGTAATGACATTATCGAATCGATACTATTGGTAATATCGATATCACCAACTAAACCTGTTCGGACCTATATAAGTGGAACCTCAAGTGTGGCAAGTTTAAGTCAAAACAATACAATTGCGTTCCGTCTGCTGTCTTCGATGCCATGTGTTTGGCTTCCGTTATCGACTGATAGCTCATGATAGCTCTCAAACCCAATGTTACAATGTAACCTACATGGATGCTAATAAAACTGAACTAACTGAACTGAACATTTCCAAACAAAATCTCGAGTGTGACACCATCAGCCCAGCCAGTGCATGGCACAACGTGAGATAATCTCCGTCTTTAGAGTTTGGTTCGTGCCACTATTGACCAACTTATTGATATTTCGAATAATCGACAATGAATTTTGGTTATCGATTATTGAAATTATATCCATTATTGATTATCGATCGATAATATCGATTATAGTGTGCATCCCTACGTAAAACTAATGTTTTTTTCTTGCTTTCAGCCGTAGTTTTTTAAGAGTCAAATTTGATGAAAAAGCGTTGCTTATATAGGCATATGCATGTAAAATACGGTAGAGGTATACCCATTACAAACATACTGTACAAATTAGGGATGACATCGGGTAGTAAAATTCGGAACCGGTTCCAGCACTCAAATTACCCGGGTACCCGGGTCCCGTTACGTCACGATGTGTGGAAACGCTGTTTACTAGGCCTACTAGTTGATTTGAAGGCCATACCGACTGACTACGTTTCCGTCTCTGGAAACCTTTGCAATAATCGTTCACAAATAAAGATCCGCTTTGATAATCAGGCAATGATCTTCATTCTTAATTACACCAAAGATTAGTTTACCAATTACACTGTACAGGCAGTGAAACTCGTAGGTAGGCCTAGGCCTACGCGCAGAAAGCAGGGGAAAACAAACACGCATCGAATGTGGGAAAATCTCTCACTACTATATCCCGCGCTGAAGCTCTCGTCGCAAGATAAGCCTGGGAAAGAAAGAAGATAAGCCCAGGAATAACAATCCTATGCGTCGTGATTACGAATTTCGTGAATCGGTTGAAAGATGATTGCATCGCGAATTCTTCTTTTACACCCAACCATCTTTGTCAAGTCAGCTGTGAGTGTGAGTACTGAGTTGGTTGGATCGTACGCGCATCTCGTACTGCGCAGACGGCAGTGTCCAAGATTTATTGCCGCATCTTTCTCTCTTGCACTCACTCGTGGCATGGGCGCGACTCACCGAGACAGACGGAAGCACGTGATCAATGACGTGATAGCGAGCCTAACGCGCTCTGTCGTCGACTCCAGTTACTCTTTAGGCAGCGGGCACGCTCCGCGGGAAAGACCGCAACCACGTAGCGCGTAATTTAAACTGGTGAATTAGCCTAAAAACGTCCGCGAAATATACCCGGATCTTAAAATCGGCTCCGGGTAATTTCTGGAACCGGGTACCCGGGCTACCCGGGTACCCGATGTCATCCCTAGTACAAATATACAAACACAGATATCGGCCAAAACGTTTGTTACTATTGAAAATAATTTGGTATACCAGCAGCCATGTTACTTTTATTTGATTTGGCAAAGATTTGGAGCCCATATCTCTTCCTATACTATCTCAGCAACCTCAATCGTTGGTGGAGATCCACCAAGTTTTACAAATGAGATAGGTGGAGGTGAGAAAGTGGTACAAGAGAATGCCAGTTGGTTTCTCCTTGTGGAAATAGTGGAGGATTTGGGAATTAATGGACTTGGGTATTTGTGTTACTACCTAATATTCATAAGTCCATAGGTAGTCGTAAAAGTTAGCAGATCATTGTACATGATGAGTGCAACCGAAACTAACAGAGCCTTTAGCTGTCACACGTCTCCTGGTAAATCCTCTATTGCAGCGTTAATGTCGATGCCTCGGAGGGGGTTAATAGTTAACACCAATGATTGTCTAATCCTAGTTACCTCAGGAAATGTGTCAAAGAACTGTAAATGATATTGAAGTTGCTTTCTGATTGTTTGTACAATCCGGTATCTAAAGTTTTTGGGGGTCAATATAAAATACGAGTTCATACACACTACATTGAATTTAGAGAATGCTCATGACAATGGGTACATCACTGGCATTTATCTTGGACCGCCACTGTGTCGGTATTTCAGCACTGGCATCTAACAGGGTTGTAACTTGTAAGCGTTGATTTGATATCATATTATGTTCTTGAGCTCGTCACGCGTTTCTCTGCCGCACTCGTGAATCTGATCCATTCCAATCTTGTTGCTACACTTAATTTCAAAACAACTTCTCATTCATTGTACCTGCTTGTGTCCGGTAGCTTACATCGCAGTACGACCTCAACCGCACTCCGAGGTAAACTCGGTCACTTGTTATGTTTAGGCTACATTGGCATTTTGATTATTTGCAATTAGTATGTGTTGATGTTATCTAGAAGGCCTATCTACCCATTCTGATGAGCCTTAACTAGTCTGCATTTAAGTCCAAAACAGGATTCTTTATTAATTATTACTACTACTGTATAGTACCGAATATAGTCCGACCCTGAAAAAAGGCCGACCCCCTAACTTTGGTCATCAAAATTTTAAAAAAGGAATTTTTAATGAAATATTTTTATTTTACGCGCCGTTATTCCTGCGGTCTGTTTCCGCGGAGCCAGTGCCAAGGTCGTTTTTCCCGCGCGGCCTATTGACGCGGAGCCCGTGATGACGTAGCGCTATGACGCAATCTCCAAGCAGACCGGTTCATATCGCCCAGTTATCTGTTCCTCGTCATACTTCACTTCAGTGGCCTGCATGGCCTGGAGATAGCGTTGCGTCCTCCGTGCCTGCCGTATTGTTGGCGCAGCGCCAGACACAAGCAGTGAACTATACGTATTTCCTTGTCACACGGCACTGTAACTTGGTGTTTGAAATTAGCGCGTCAAAATGCCGATGCTCGCATATAGGCCGAGGAGGGATTTTGAGGCCTAAAATAATGAAAAAAGGGTCGGCCTATATTCGGTACTATACGGTATATTATTATGTTGTAGACTACCAACTAGGTATATATATATATATATGTTGGAAGCCACAATGTCAACATATTTTCACAAGCAGAGAGCAGACATGTTTGATCATTGAAAGAGCTTCTTCATTACTGGCTATAAGTTGTACAGGTAGACAATTGGAATTTGAGAAACCTGGGTTCATATCCTTTTGGGTTGGATTTTGTAATTTCTGGGTTTTATTAAATATTAAATATTATAATCATAAAAATAACAATCTAAATGCCGGTTCATGGTTTATAGTAGGGATGTTATAGAGTAGCAAAATCTGGATCCGGTTATTTATTTTGTTATTTAATCCTGCTAATCCACGTTAACTTATTATCTGCCCATGTTGGCTGCCTCTGTTTGGGTACTGATGGCTCGGCAGCACCAGGAGCGGCATATCACGTTACATGAAATGTATTGCGGAACAAGGGTTGTCATGGTAATTTTATCAAACAAACAATTACCCTCTAAAAAAGTTAAAATGGATTAGGTAATATCTGGATTTGTGTAACCCTGGCGTCTCTACAGTGGCGTATCCAGTAATTCATAAGGGGGGTGGGGGGTTAACCAATTAATTCATAGATATACCAAAGGCTAAGTTAGGGAGGGATCAACCCCCTGAAAAAATTCTCCTTCAAGGTCGTTTTGGTGAAAACTGAAAATCTGCATTTTGAAGCATCACAATGACCAACTTTTATCTTCTAAAATCCTGTTTTTAATCTGAAAGTTTTCTCTTTTGAGGTAATTTTGGTGAAAATCTGTGCGTTTTTGTTTGCATCACCAACTTTTTATCTACTAAAATCCTGTTTTAATCTAAAAGTTTTCTCTTTCAATGTCATTTTGGTGAAAATCTGTGTATTTTAAAACATAACAATAAGTCAATAACCAATTTGGTATCAACTAAAACCCTCCTTTGGTCAGGTGGTAATTTGCCTTTAGTATTGCGATAAAACTGTTCATTCTATATTCTCCATTGAAACGTTTAAGTGCATTTTCACACTTTTTTGGGGCAAAAGGGGGGTGGGGTTGTCCCTCCTCCCCCCCTTGTAAATGCCACTGCATCCCTAGTTTATAGTTGGTGATTTTCTTCATGTTGCGCCATGTTGGGTAGACTGTATACAAGGTAGTAGGCCTATTTGCTTTTGAAATTCAATGTAATAAATAACATAAGATGATGACATGAAGGTGTATATTAACAACGCTAGTACGGGTCCTAAGCACTTTCTTCGTGCCCCAGAACAATTCTCTCTACTGTACTCTATTTATTTACTCTCAACAGCTGTTGGCATTTACTTATCTAGACAGCAGTGAATCAACCACTTTGCCTCTTATCTGCAAGCTAGAGACAGACCTACATCTAGACAGCAGTAAATCAATCACTTTGCCTCTTTATCTGCAAGCTAGAGACAGACCTACTTTGTCCTCCATTTATCTTGTACAGTATCAACATCTGTACCTTTCTTATTCAATAAACTCGATTCCTAAATTTGTATTTACTATCTGTTCATAATACATCAATTCTCATAGTTTTGAACATTGTCCTGTAGGCCCTAGGTATAATGAACAATTAATGATTAATTACTAAGATATTCTTTTACCTGGTCGGTAGGATTGTTTCTCATCCAACTAAGATATTCTTTTACCTGGTTGGTAGGATTGTTTATTAAGTATTTATTTAACTCTCTCTCAAAAGTAAAACGTAAACGTCGCAGCTTAACTTCTCGACTGGATGTTGACGAAACTCCGTCTAGCCTGCATTTCGGATGTCATGAGAGTGGCGGCTAGTCTTGAATAGGCTTGGGTTGTCTCTGGAGTACTTAATTGTTCTAAACCTTCATGCCAGCCTATTAATTAATTGGTCAATGTTGTTCTTGGGTACTACCTGGTTCTAGTTTAATTGATACTTTGGTGTAAGCTAAAAGCTGCCCAGTTTTGTTGAATAAACTGAACATTTACATTCACATTTCGTAAACCCTCGTATAACTCTTAACTTTCTGTGTCCCTTACCTTGGTATAATATGCTAGCACAGCGAGAGATGCCATCTGCGCACTCGTCCACTGGGTAAATTAACACTTTGTATTTTAGCTGTGGTTTGATGACTAGCTGTGAGCAAATACTGTAATGACTTTTACTCCCCAAATTTAACATGGGAGGCAGTGGCGGAAAAAACTGATTTGTTTGACTCAACTATAATGACCAGAGTAGAGGTAGAAGTTTCCCCGAGGAAATCTCGTCGACTTTGAAGAAAGTAGCCACATCTAGACCACTGTGCTGCGCTCTCGCAACAATTGCTTAGTTGCGGTCGGTAGAAGTGGCGTGGCGGTGTTTAGGCCTGCTACTACGGTACTACCTCAGAATCTTCGTCGATCATATTTCCCTACACTAGACCAGAGTTGCCACTTTCAAGGATTTTATCCTTTTCTCAGGATTTTTAGAGTGTCTCAAGGATAACAGGATTTTGGGCAGAATCTTAGGATTTTCTAGGATTTCTCAGGATCTTTTAAGTATCTTTCAAGGATAAAAAAATTGACTTGGTGGCAACCCTGCACTAGACCATATTGTTCCTGCTATGTTATTTGATGTACGAGGCAGGTGAAAAATTTCAGTCGCAACGATAACATTAAATTTAAAATGTGCCCCCTTGGTAATGCAAATTGTCCAGTGTAATGTAGGTACTACTAGGTAGTAAATAAGGGAACTCGCTATTTTTATTATTATAAATTGAAACTAGTAGAACAGGTAAATTGATTGTTAAATTGAAATTATTTGGACGTACACTGTTCTTAAAATAAATATTTTATTTGTAATATTTCGACACTGATTCTAGTGTCTTTGTCAAACTGGGTTGTTTTTAATCTGGCAGGACAGACAAAGGTAGTTTATCTTCTTTGTAACTCTGCTGGGTATTTTCTAATAAAGTACACTTTAGATATCTGTGAAAACTCCAATCTATGCAAATGCTTGCTTGAATTGGGTGAAGACCAGAAATAAAAACGTCTTGAGTCCTTGACTGCTAGATACTAGAACTCTGCACCCCCAGTAAGATTTTAGTGTAGTAGCGTGCAAAATCTCGTATAAGGTATGTTGACCAGCTTACATCAGCTGTAATAGAGAGAAACATGCACATGCTCGGCTTGTCCGTCAGATACCTAGGTCTAGTGATTCTCTGATTTGATTGCTTTAAGAATCTGTTGCATTATTTTTATACAGGTACACATGCAAATGGTTTTGGATCTCATACTGTGTAGTGATTAATGAATTAAAGTTATCGTATTTACCCGATTGCAAGCCTACCTTTTTTGACATATTTTTGCAGTTCAAAATGGCACCCCGGCTTGGAATCGATAGCAAACTTATGAGTATTTAAATGCTACACTTTTTTGTTAGGTAAAATTTTAATCAGGGTCGGCTTGCAATGGAGCAAATACGGTATATACAATATGTTTTTTTAAAGGTAATGTTTTGTAGATATTTACTTCTTATTTCTCTTGCATCATTTCACAAACATCCAGGATCTAATTTGTGCTATATCGTTAGTGACGCTGCTATGACGTTAGTCATATAACGTCACTATAGTGAATAGCATAACAATTATGTGGCCATTAACGTGAATGTACACTAGTAGGGTTGTGCGAACCTGGACTTTTTAATTTCTAACCAAACCCAAACTTTAAGGGATATTAATTGTAACAAGCTTATGGTATATATATACCAAGCCTGTATGACAAATAATGATCTGTAAATGTCTAAATTTGCCCTCACCAAAAATTACTCTTCACATCATAACAAAAAAGTTTTTTTAAAAAAAAAAAAAAATTTGATTATTTGATTGAGGGACCCGCTTGGTTTGAACTTTGAAACAGACCCGCTATCGTGCAATAACCATAATCAGTAAAAAAAGTCCAGCTCGGAATTGTTTCGAGTTTCAACTCCTAACATACTCACAGCCCTGTAGTAATGTGGTTGCATAACTTGTGTCTTGTAGAACTTTTGTAGTTTTGAATGTTTCACCACTTGACTGAAACTGTTTTGATATTTAACAGTACACACAAGTTGGTTGTCAAACAAACGGATCTTGCTACCGTGGATGCGTAAACCATAGTAGTTGAATCAATTGCACACGATTGAATTAAAAGAAGACGATACCTATGTTTTGTACACCCGGTGTCAGAAGTAAATCAAGGGGTATCGTCATATCTACAATACCCAGTCCTCGATTTACTTCCGACGCCGGGTGTACATGTAGAATTTATTTAGCTTTAGCTGACCTAGCAAATTGTACTACTAATGGTTTATCTTTCAAAATAAAACCGTTTGTTTCAATTAATGCTCGTTGTGCTTGCTTGGTGTTCTGTAGCGTTATGAAGGCTTGGCCTTTCATTCGACCCTCCTTCATGAGACGTACGTCAAACCTGGAATCATGCAATAGCAAACTCTTGTCAAACAATCGCCATCAAAGTAAGGTGCAAAGAAATGCATACATACATGCTTCCCTGTTCCTCGCAGTCTGGCAGCAGGTACTTGCGATAAATGAAGTGCAGATCCCTTTCCACAACTTGTTTTGATAGGTTTTTAATATAGAGACGGCAAGACGGTATCCCGGGTTGGTAGTTCTTAAAAACAGGCAAGTGTTTTTGATCTGAAACATGGTACAGTATATAATTAGTATTACCTTGCAATTGCATATACTCTCTGGGAAATACAGTAGGTAAGGTAGGTCCAAATCTAGGGTTAAGGTTTTGCTACTTTCCTTTAAATCTAGCGGCACTACAGTAAGGCTCTATTTGTTTGGTACAGGAACATTGAACCTCCTGTGAACAACAGGTTTTGCCAAAACATGACAGAAGAATGTAACAAGCTATTTAGGATGGGGACGTACATATTTGTATCATAAGCGAAACCAATGACATACATAAGCTTTGCATATCAAAGCGCTAGACGCTCAGTCTCCTATCCTTCACCCCGAGCACTAGCGTGTCGATTAGAAGCCATCATGAAAGGGGAAAATCATTCCACTGCCACAAAGATACTTCAGCTAGTTGGCTAATTTGCCGATTTAAGTGGTTGTAGAGTGGTTTGTTGTTGAGCGGACTGGCGAGCACCGCCATCTGTATGTAAATATGCACAAATTTACGTACATTTAGGTGGCTTTTAATTTGAACGCTCCCCATGGCCATACTTAGAATCTAGCATATTTCAAGGTCGAATGCGATGCAATTTTTGTTTGTTTGTCGAAGTTCAGTTCTGTTAGATCGAAGAAATTGCTTAGAGATTTAATCTGAGCGGATGAACCTAAACTCAATTGGGTGATAACTTTCCCAAACTATCATAATACACTTAGTAAAGAAAACCTACCTAGGCCTAGTACGGTAAGTGCCTACCCATAAGATTCTCTGTATTTCCTTTTTATATGAATCTTTGCAACTATGTTGCCTACCCATTTCTCTTCGGTTGTAAATAATTCTCACTTTTCTTTCAAACTGTTGATTTAAAAGATCAAACAACGGCCATGTGATTCAACTGTTCACATAAGTTTTATAGTCGCAAGGCTGTTAGCCATAATTAATACACACCTGGCGGTGCGGTCGGTCAAACCAAACGACGACATCAATGATGCCAAGCTGGTGACTTGACTACTAGTGTAATGGGCAAAGAACTATAATCTACTGAACGGTAATTACACGGATTAATAACAATCAACAAACTATTGCTCAACTCTGAGAAAACAAACTTAATCCAATTCCATTCCAAAGCAAACTTTCTAGACATTAACAATAGATCAAAACTTCATTGATGATGATGATGTATCAATTTAATCGCAGGACAAGACCTCGGCGTGCATTATAAGCCGAGAGCATGCACCTGTGCAAGTGTTTTCCTTGGGAATATAAAATATTTTGTTTTAAATTGGTCAAGTTGTTTGAATGTAGGTAATGTGTAATTGTGATTTGTAAGCTACCCACCTCTGGATGGGATTCTATTGGCAGCAAGTTGTTCAGAAGTAATCGTACTCCCGGTCATCAAGTCTTCCGCCTTGTCGGCGTCTTCCCTCTCCTTGCCCGGGGGTTGAGGCGGGGGGAACATGAGACCGAACCCTCCCCCCGTCTCGTCCACACTCGACTGTTTGCTGGACTGGTCGGCCGTTTCGCCCGATATCCTCAACTCGATGTCTCTACGTTGCATCGACTCATCCACACTCGAATGTTTACTGGACTGGCCGGCTGTTTCGCCCGATATCCTCAACTCGATGCCTCTACGTTGCAACGGCGTATCTGAACCAACTAGATCGAACACTTGTTTCGGCTTCGTCATAGTTTTTGTTGATGGTACGAGAACTTTAGGTTTTATAAATTTTCTTTTCTTTACTATTCTTTTTGTCCGAGGTATTGATCGCTTTGTTGGAATTTCATTGGGTTTATAATGCTCTGGCTCACTTTCCATCTCAGATTCATCCTCTGTGGAGACTAGCTCTGCATGTTCAGTCTCCACGTCCACAGACGGAGATTGTGTCTCATCTTGTAAATGATGCGTAATTTCAAATGGAGACGGAAGGTTCATTTTATTCATGAGGTGAAGGACTTGTGTGTAGAACTTGGGTACGGACGCGAGTGTCTTTGAGATGTTGGCAAGGACCATGTGGCTTGGGGGCGGATACAAGTAATTCAGGTGGGGGGGAGGTGGTTGGCAAAAGTTCAATGGAGCATTCCACGAATTCAGCTTTTGCATAAATGCTTCAAAATACTTTTGGCTATTTTCCTTCTCATCTTTGGTGATATTTGCTGTTTGTTTGTTATCAAACGGCAAAGTATCTATGCTGGAATCTTTCATGCGAGCATACTCGACTGTAAGAGGATATCCCATGACATCGAGTTGGTGGAGTCTTCGTAGAGCCACACTTGCTGCAACCTCTGACTGGAATCTAAAATTGAACATTATTCAGTTTATTTGTAGGCCCTACTGTAGTTCCAAAGAACCTTGAGGCCACAGGAGGAATCTGTAGGCCTACCAGTATTGTCCTATTACAATATGACAATCAATGGAAAGGTACATTTTATCCATCATTGTTCATCATACTTATATTTGGACATGGAAACAAAGTAGAGGAAAGATTTGATTTGATACGGATTACTAGAACTAACTTTAACTGTGGCTTATTTAATTTTGTTATCTTGTTCCAAGTAAATGAGGGCTTGCGACAAGGTAGTGTGTTATCTTCAACACTCTTTACCAATTGTAATGGACAAAATTATAAGAAGAGTGGAACCAAATACAGATGGAAGGGACACAAGAACCTTAGTGTTTGCGGACGATGTGTTGATTTGGGGTGAGAGTGCCAGAGAAGTGCAGGAGAAGGTGGACAGATGGAATGAAGTTACTACAGAGTTTGGTCTGAAAATCGATCAGAAAAAGAGTGAATGTTCGCGTATGCAAAAGAAGACAGGGGCAGGCCTAGATATTGGGAACATATTGTACTCCGTGGAGAAGTCTAGAAGAAAAAGAAGAATTTATATATTTGGGAAGTATATTGACAAACAATGCAAAAGTGGGTAGGGAAGTGTCATGTAGAGTGCAAAAAGCAGAAGGGTTTTACCAATTGGTGAGAAAGCTACTTTGGAATGAGTTGTTCCCACAAAAATGTAAAATTTTGCTGTACAAGGCATATTTTGTACCTATACCAACGTATCGGGAAGTAGCTTGGGCAGTGGGAACAAAAGAATACAGTCAGTGGAAGCAGCAGAAATTAAGTTTTTAAGAGGTGTCAAGGGAGTTACCAAGATGGACAAGATAAAAAGTAGGTCTAATGTAATCAGAAAAGAACTGGGACTAGAGAGATTGAGGTTTAAGTTAGGAAGAGAACGTCTAAGATGGTTTGGACATATGAAAAGGATGGGCAGGGAGAGGATTCCAAGACGAGAATTTGAAGCGGCAGAGGAGGGGAAAAGAAGAGTAGGAAGGCCAAGAGAGAAATAGGATAGATTAATTCAAGAAGACGTTGGAAAACAGGATGAAGTGTGGGAGCATGTGGCAAGAGTAAAGCTGTGAGAGGACAGAAGAGAGTGGAGTAAATTGGTGGAGAGGAAGGAGTTAGATGATGAGGAAGAAACACAGAGTCTGGCCAGCTCAGTATCTACAGTTTCATGCCCTAGATAATGGTGAAAAACAACTACCTACTCAACCCGACATAGTTGGACACTTAAGTTATGATGATTAGCCTATTATTATCCTGTACTCAAATTCCGGTAAGGCCGCGTTCACATAACTTTGGTTTAGTCTTAAGAAATTGTTATTGGTTGTTATGGTAACAAGAAATCCGATATCCTGATTGGTTAGTTATGTTTCAGTGGCCTGTCATAATGAAGTTACTCCTTTTCATTGGTCGTCGTATAAATAACAAAACGTCTGATTGGTCCGTCCTAAGAATTTTGTTTTTGTTATAACAATTTCTTAAGACTAAAACGGAAACAATTTAACACGTATTGCCTATCCCCTTATAACTAAACCAATTAATGTGAACGCGGCCTAATGGTAGCTTAAAGGTATTAGGGAACCTGCAGTCCTGCAGTACTGTACTACCTACTACAGCAACAATTTTTAAAAAAATGTGACAAATTTTTATGATAGTTTAGGTGCGCGCTGGCGCACCGCAGCCAAGCAGCCGTGCGCTAGAACACTCCAGCACCTTATACTGCGAGCATAGTTGGGCCGTTTTCGGGGCATCGCACAGGCAACACGGGATGTGACATGAAGTTAAAAACTGTCTTAATCGGGGGGGTTTGGGTACCTGACAACACATATTAAATTTGGTTATGGTGAGACCATCCTTTCTGGGTGAAAACGTGGGTTGAAACATGCTTAAAATCACTTTCAGGATGTTAGTTACTCCCTACTACTACTACTGTCTAATTCGCCAATTTAACAAAAGCAACAATTGTGCACGAACGGGTGAATGTACACCATTCAAACTTTGCATGGCTATTGAACTACGAGTTCTTCGAAAACCTTTAGAAAAAAAAGTGTAAAAAGTTAACGGGGAGTCATGCAAATTGGCAATTTCATATTAATAATTGTACATAAATAATTGTTGTTAGATATATACATAAAAGTGAAGATAAAATAGATAGACTGCATGTTATTAGTCTTGAAAACCAATAGTCATATTTAAACCAGCTTTTTTATAATTCCATTGCTTTATTTCAAAGATCAACCACGTCAAGTAAAATGTGGATCTCGTAGCGAGTGCAGCGGCGGGGCCGCGGGAAGTGGTGCTCTCTCTCTCTCTCTCTCTCTCTCTCGTGTGATTTGTTCATAGTTTTATGAAAGATGTAGAATGATGTCTGGACGGCGAGCCAGGCATTTGTCAAAAAGTATTGGGGTGGCAAATACCTATGCAACGGAGAGCGTGCAGCAAGGGTCGAACCTCCTAATAAGAGGTGGTCAATACCGACTGTTTGACAAGTACAATAATTTATATTTACTTTTACAGCAAATAGAAAATATGCCTTTTTGGAAATTGATATCTGCCGTGTGCCGTGAGTGCAAGTGGTGGAAGAATCATTAAATATCTATGCAACCTATATTTAATTGGCACTAGTGGTGGAGGAAATATTTAACATTTAACCTTGTTTTAATTGAGGATTACTAACAATGAATTTAATGTATCTATAAGAACTAGTAGTCTTGTTGTTAGCGTATCTGCTTCCAATGCAGAAGGTCCAGGGTTCGATTCCCGCCATAGTCTTAAGTTTTTTAACTTCTGATTTGGACTTAAGTCCATCAGTTCTTGTCTTAGGAGATTGTAAACGGTGACTTTGGAGCCGTCCTAGCAACGAAGCACATAATAAATTCAGAGTTGTACTGAATCGGCCTTGTTGATTTTGGCGTTGATTCGCGGGTGTTCGCACTGTCCATACCACTGATTGCTATATTTCTTATTAAAAATATCGATCTTTGGTTAGTTATCGCTCACTCGCCGATTGCGTCGGGGCCTACAGGGTTGACTTAGTCGCTTTGATTTAAAGTCCCCCCCCGAAAATCAGTTATATAACTGAGTGGGTAGACTCTAAATACAATTTATTTATTTATTTAAAAAAGTAATGAAATTTGACGACTACAAAAACTTGTAAAAAGCCAGCCAAGCATTTCGCATTCAAAATGATTGGGATAAAAAACAAGCCAAGCCACCGTAAAGTGTTGAGATATACTTGAAGAGCCAAGTGATGTTTCATCCAGTAGTTGTGCCCTTCAAAGTTATGATCATTTTGCCCAGTGACTAACGCCAAGCTATAGATTTCAACGTTGTGTATACCTGTACAAAACATTATGAATCAAACATAAATTACAGTCAATTTATATTAATCAAAGCATTCAAATATATAATAAAGAACACTAATAAAGCTTGGCGCATTGACAACGGAGAGTTTGCAGCAAAGGTAGAACCTCCTAAAAAGAGGTGGTCATTAAAAACTGTTTGACAAGCACAATAATTTAAATTGACTTACAACAGGAAAGAAAATATGTGGCGTTTGGGTAATTGATATTTGTCGAGGAGCGTGGGGGGGGAGGATGTGGCTAACGGCTACGCAACGGAGAGCCAGGTCGTCAAATTCCAATTCCTCGTATTAATACAGACCTAAACTAAACAGTAGGCCCTACTACTTGCCAGTTGGACGAATACCATTCCCGATACAGTCCTAAACAGGGCCTAAACGAGGTAGGCTGGCAGGTTGGCAGCAGGGCACCGGCACGGTACTAGACAACACTGCTGCCAGGGGGGGGGGGGTGTACCAATTAAACTAAAGTTGCAACCTTCTCACACTAGGTTTGCTAGTAGGGGGGCTGGCAGCAGTGCTATGCAGTGGGCCTCACTGCTGCCAGGCGGGGTTGGTAGGAGACACAGCCTTACTAATTAGTGTATGGATTTGTATACTGTTAAGTGCGGCGCACAATTGGCATAGCATAAGCGTAGCACAACGCATGCGCAACACAAGGCATGTAGGCGTGCACAATTGTCATAACGGAAGAGTGGCGTAAAGAAACTACATGGCTGTGCAAAGTTTTAGAAGGCTCGTGATCAGATGACTGCATGTCAACTTTGCGTTTGACATTTCGTCTTTGAAACCATTTGCAGTAGCCTATTATTGTCATAGAGATGCGGATATTGCCTAAAATACGTAATTAGCAGCTCGTCGCTAGACGTCGACTCAACTTCATACTCGATAATGACGTCGTCTTCTGTGAGTTCGTCCATGATTAATAATTTTACACTGACACAAACAACAATAGTTGTGAATTTGATTTAACTGAAAATGGGCGTTTGTGTTGAGTCGTGTTGTTTCTGGATTTCTATTGGTCAAACGCAAGCGCAAGCATAAGAAATATAAAATATAACCATCTCTTGCGCTGTGCTTCCGCGCCTACGCTATGCATACGTGAATTGTGTGTTCAAGCAGCCAGGTGCACTTGTTTATATTTCTTGCGTTGTGCTTGCGTTGCGCTACGCTTATGCTATGCCAATTGTGCGCAGCACTTTAGGCTACATAGGCCCTAACATAAGACATTGTAGGCATTTTTTTAAAAGTAGGCATTGGCTACTTTTGTGTAGGACCTACTATATTTCATAATAAAAAGTTCATACTAAAGTAATTATCAACAATCAACATAGAAATTTTGTAATACATGAATGAAATGTCCTGCAATTAATTCTCCTCGTCCTAACAACAATGCTATGATGGTATTTCCTCCTGATTTAGAGGTGAAGGGCCTAATAGAATTATAATCTATGACTTATAAATAAATAAATAAATAAATTTTATTTAGAGTCTACCCACTCAGTTATATAACTGATTTTCAGTGGGGGACTTTAAATCAAAGCGACCAAGCCAACCCTGCAGGCCCCGACGCAATCGACGAGTGAGCGATAACTAACCAAAGATCGATATTTTTAATAGGAAATATAGCAATCAGTGGTATGGACAGTGCGAACACCCGCGAATCAACGCCAGAATCAACAAGGCCGATTCAGAACAACTCTGAAATTTATTATGTGCTTTGTTGCTAGGACGGCTCCAAAGTCACCGTTTACAAACTCCTAAGATAAGAACTGATGGACTTAAGTCCAAATCAGAAGTTAAAAAACTTCTGACTTTAGCTGGAATCGAACCCTGGACCTTCTGCATTGGAAGCAGATACGCTAACAACAAGACCAACGAGCCACACAATGCATTATGTACGTAGGTATGTATGTAGGTCATTATGGCCTACCAATCATGCTCTCAAAATTTTAAGTTGAAACGACGGTGATAGGCTAAGCGACTAAAACATGAACTTTTCACAGCTTGAAAAGTTTTCAGCAAAGTTTTCACAAATTTGACTTTTCATGAAAATCTACATCACTAGTGGTGCCCAGAGCCTAGACAACAGATTGTGGACTTCCGGATAAGTGTAATATATTTTATGTGCCTAGTTCCTACAGCCTAGTATGCGAGGCCCTAGGTGTCTCTAATAAAGACTTCAATGTTTTTACATGTTTTATTTTTCTTACAAAGTATATTCGTACCTGGATGTGATGTACCGGTACAATAATTGCAAATATAAGTCTAGCATATATAGGGAGGTACATTTTTGTCTCACAATCACAACTAGGATCATACATTGTGGGGGTTCGGGGTAGAATTTGGTTCGGAGCATGACTGCTAATCGTGAAAGGCGAAGCAAGAGGAAAAGTCCATCCATCAACATCAGCTAGCTACCTAGGAGGCTAGGCTTAGTATAAATAAATAAAAATAAATTTTATTTAGAGTCTGCCCACTCAGTAGCCTAGTACTCAGTAGTAAGGGAGTATTTAACTCCCTGAAACTAGAGGCGAGCTCTGGCAATCGTCGTCGGGAACAACTTCCTCTTTCCTTGACGACCTCCCCGACGATGACGACAAAGAAGATGATATCTAGGGTAGGCCTAGGCCTACCGCGACGTGAGGACTTGAGTTTGTGGCTGGTTCTATAACCAGCAGTAGGCTACCCATATCACCAAAGCCTCGGCTAGAGTGGCGCATTTAAAGCTAACGGTTGACGCGCCCTTACACTTAATAAATCCATAATCCAAACTTTATGGCACCACTAGGCCTACCAGTCAACACGATGGTGTGTAAAAAGTTAGGTTAGAATACTAGCTAGTAATTGCCTACCTAGCAAAAACAACATTGCTCTTTTTTTCTCTACCAGACAAACTTGTTATTTGAATAACTCCAAAATGTTTCAACAGTTCACTTTTGTCTTCGTCAGTCAAGTTCGGCGGTAAATGTCGAATTAACAAAGTATCTTTGCCCATCTTTCACCCAACTTTCACCACATGACATAAGCAGCTGTCAACCTTGTATAATTATTACCGAGAAATAAGGCATACCAACCAAGATTACAAAATAAATGCCGCTCACTGTAGCAAGAAACAAACTGAATCACTAAATCAAGTGGTTTGGTACTTAGTATTTTGCTTTTATCATAACTTAGCTGGTCAAACAAGTCAAAGGGTCAAAATTTGATATTTCTCTAGCTCTAAAATCATATTCAAATAGAAAGATTTGGTTTGGCCATTGGTAATGCGGGTAATGTGCCAGAGGTAGTGTTACCTAGCGGCCAACATGTAAACTACATGGAAGCGTCGAAAGATGTGCCCGGGAGGTGCTGCTAACTATCCAGTAGCGGCCACTAGGTGAACTAGATAATGAAAGCGATGCCGCCATCTTTGTAGATTCGATATTTTTGCAGATTCGATAGGGAATTTACCCAAGATGCAACACGGCGATTTGAGCACCCGGGAGGTAGTGTTACCTAACGGCCAATTTGTAAACTACATGGAAGCATCGAAAGATGTGCCCGGGAGGTGCTGCTAACTAGCCAGCAGCGGCCGCTAGGTGAACTATATGATGAAATCGATGCCGCCATCTTTGTAGATTCGATGTTTTTGCGGATTCGATAAAGAATTTACCCGAGATGCAACACGGCGATTTGAGCGATGAGCGCCCAGGAGGTAGTGTTACCTAGCGGCCAACATGTAAACTACATGGAAGCGTCGAAAGATGTGCCCGGGAGGTGCTGCTAACTAGCCTGTAGCAGCCGCTATGTGAACTATATATGATGTAAGGGCTCAACCATAGATACAACTCGTTGGCAACACTGTTTGCATAGTCGATAAAGTAGTTTCCTGACTGTGCGTAGGCTGCCGCGATCAGCTGCTTGCTTTCTTCACTGGTTCGCTCTAGGCCTGCTATTTCTCTTGTGAGGGACCAGAAGTTTGAAGAGGAACATGTTGTCTAGCATTAAAAGTATTGGGCAAGTATTGGTATGTATATTAGTTATGGTTATTATTTATTATCTGTGAGATTCCTCCATAAACTAGGGCCTAGGCTAGGCCTAGGCCTAGGCCCCAGCCTGGTTAGGCCCTTCCCTAACTAGGCCTAGCCCTAGGCCCTAGCCCCTAGGCCTAGTGAGACTGGCTAGGGCCTAGGCCTAGGCCTTAGCACCTCGTTTTTATGAGTGGGACAGCACTAAACCAAAGGCGAAATGAAAGTAAATGTCGCGGCGGGTGCCCGGCCCACAGAAAGGAGACGGTCGCGCTGCCGAGAGCCAGCATCCCCGGCAGCTTCCCCCGTTAGTCATACGACACAGTAAAACGCACCCAGAGCATCGGGCCTAGGCCTACACATTGCCTAGGCCCTACCGATAGGCCTACTCGCTTGAATGTGGGGTTGGGCGGATAATGTGGGTAATTTTATAGGAAGTGGCTATTAACCGTAGCTACGGATAAAATAAGATTCCTCAATCGTCGTAGCATGAACGAAGATCAGCGGAAAGAATCGAAGTATCCCCGATCGTCAGCGAGATCCACGTAACTAGGCCAATAGCTTCTAATATCCACAGTTGCATTGTGGCAGAAGTGTAGAGCGTCCGAATTCTATGCGAGAGGTCGGCGGTTCAAATTTCGTTTGTCGTTTGTTTTTTACCATTCTATTGGGCCATGTTTTTTCTGCAAAATGATTTCCACTACATTCGGCCCCGTCGCAAACACAATTCTAGATGATAAAAAGCGTTTAAAAAGTGCTGCGCCGCCGCTTAGTTCGTAGGGATACAATCGAAAAGAGCGCCCCCAAAATCCTTTCCCGTTAAAACATTTTTAGATTTAAAAACAACTTAAAAATTTGGAAGTGGGGCCTGGTTTTTATTAAAAACGATTAAGAAAAAAATACAACTTTAAAGTTTTGGTAAGTAGAGTTTTTTTTAAAAAGGTTGGTAGGCCTCAAATAAATTTATAATAAACATGGGCGCCGCAACAGGAAATGGTTTTTTTGTTTTCAATTTTTATTAATTATAACTAATTCGTATTTTTTTCAGGTTTTTTATTAAATTAAACCCAGTTTCTCCCCAGAAAAAATGTTCACTGGGTATTTATAAACATACCGGGGTACTCTCGGGTAGGGCCAAAAATAGTGGGGGCCGGGGGTTTTCCCCCCGGAAAAAAATTTGAGACCCAGATTCGTTTTGGGGTTTTAGATTTTTTCGAAGCCCTTTTAAAGTTTTTACATTTTTTGGTTTAGTGGTATGAAGTAGGCCTATAACATTTAAAATTTGATTGAAATACAGTCTAAGTTTTTTTTCCCCTTTTAATGTAGGCTATGTGAATTATGTAGCCCATTCTACAATGAGTACAATAGGCTCATATAAGGGTTTTGGGATGTTTTTTTTCTAAGTGTTATTATCTGTTTTGTGGGTTTTAAAATTACTGCTACAACTGAAACTTTTGTTTTTTGTGACTTCTTTTTTTATTATTTTAAAATTCGCCCTAGCAATCAATTAATTTGGAAAAATTGCTAAAATTTTCCCTTGTGTGTGCCCCTTGTGTGCAGAATTTCCGATCATAGTGTGTTGCCATTTTGCCAATTTTAAGTGTTTCGTTCAAATGCTTCCTGGGGGTTTTCTATAGTTATCACGAGATTACCTCCCGATGTGGTTTAAAATCTGTGCTGCATTTAGGGATGGGAGTTTTTAAAGTTTAGTGGGCGGGGATTTTTAAATTTGCAAAACGTTTTTGTTAAAAATAAAAAAAAAAACAAATTTTTTTTTTTTCCATTTTTTTTTTTTCCAAAATTTTTTTTGCCGGGGGGCCGGGGAAATTATCGCCGGGCGGCCCCCCCGGCGGGTCGGGCCGGGGGGGAAAAACTGAATTAACGTAAATTTCTTCCCCTTCCTACGGTTAAATTAGCAGGGTAATTTTTTTCCCTCCCCCCCGTTCAGTATCTTCGGTGATTTCCGTCGATTTTGTTCATGCTCGGACGAATTGAGAAAGTAATTTTCCCGTAGCTCGGTCGAATGCCTAGCGTTTTTTTTTTTTTTTAAAGTGAACACAGAGCTGCAAACCTAGGCTATTTGGAATTTTTTTTTTTAGGGGAAGGGTACCACTCATGGGGGAAAAAATGGAAGGGAGAAAAAAAATTTAAAAACTTGGAATGGTTGCAGTTAAGTCAGCTGGGAGGAACCGTAAAAGGGGATCTAAGAAAGGGGTTTGGGGCCCTTCTTTGTTATGAGAACTAAAAGGGCGAGTAGGGGTCTAAAAAGGACCCTACAAAACTCTGGGGAGGCCGGGGGTCGAGTACGGGGGGCTATTGGGGCCCCCTTTTAGGAAGGGAGAAGTAGAAGAGATGAGGCAATTCAGAAAAAAGCTGCCGAAGGGTATTGGAAAGGGCAATACTTGGAAAGGAAAAAATAGTAAATGGACAGGGATAAGGAAGTACGAAAGTGCACGCGTATGGTAATGGCTAGGATGGGAGCAGCTGGAGGTTAGAAGAAAAGATGACAGACTAGGGAAGATGTTCAGGGTGACTAGGGCTCAGGAAGGGTGGAGAGAGATGAATAGCCTCCTAAAAAAGGCAAATTACCTAGCAAGAGGGATCACAATTGGAAATATGAGAGAGGGACTTGGGCAACTGATGTGGGAAGGAACGCGTTCATGGCCAGAACGGTGGTAGAGTGGAATGGCCTGACAGAGGGGGTAGTGGGAGAGAAGGATATTAAAGGATTTAAAAAGGCACTAAAAGCCCTAAAGCCACTGCCTATGGTTCACCCTGACTAGATTAAGAAGAAAGAGGGATAAAGAGATAGGAGAGGGAATGCTATCCAAACTCTCAAACTCTCAGAGACCAGTCATTCACGAGAGGGAGGAAGGCAAATGAGAGGAACAAGGGAAGCATGGGCTGAAAGCACAAAGCACAATCTACAGAAATAAGGCAAGAAATAAGAAGGGAAACTAAAAGGAAGAAGGATGCAAGATAAAATTGACTAAGAAGGATGAAAATAATGAGGGAAGGAAGATCAACCTACCACCGACTAACCGTCAATAGTAGAGGAGAGAACAACAACAACAACCCTCGTCGGATGACTTTTTGTGCAGTAAACCTCTCTGGTAAAAAGACGCACATTAAAACGACCCTCCCAGCTGTCGTGCAGCCTAGGCCTAGCTAGGCATATTCAAACCGGAAAACTTTTGTCAAGAAGGTGCATATCTCGCTCGCTTCATTTGCTAAAGTTGACAACTCAATTGCCTTGGCCCACGGTGGTCAGTAGGCCTATAAACACAAGCTGCTACGCCCATAGTTTGAACCTGCGTTCAAAGCTGCCGTAGTAGGTAGGCCTAATAAAAACGGGGTCTTATTCTCGGCTACAGAAAGTTTTCATTAGGTCCTAGATCTAGGCCTAGGCCTACCTTTAGGATTTCATCTCCTTCTCTCTACATTATTGTCAAATGTCAGGTTCATCTACGTGATGTCTTAATTTAATTGTAGGGCCTAGGCCTACCCAGTTTACACGGCACTTCTTCGGTTGGGACGGGACAACTTTTTTACCACTGTGATATCATGGGAAAAGTAGGTTAGGAGGGGGGGGACGCGAAGCTCGTATGTTTTAAAAACAATAATGATAATATTGTAAAACATTCGCTACTTTTCCAAAGTTATCCCGTCCCAACCGAAGAAGTACGGTTTACACTAGACTAGGCCTAGCTTGCGGCAAGTTACCCACTCGTAGAGGCTACTGGCCTCGTGTGAATAGCACTTGCCTGGTTTTAGGGGCATGTTGCAACTTGCCAGTCAGGCTAGACTACTACTTACCCGAGGAGTAGACTCGAGCAAGTGCCTATCTCCTCACCCCCCATCTGACTTGACTTGCCTTGTGTAAATGGGTCCGGTAGACTACTATTGCAACAGTGGTCAGTCGATGACAATCTGACAGGACTTGCGTCACCAACTAGCGCCACGTGAACAGCACTTGCTTTGCCTGTTAGGCCTGCCTACCTTGTTGGCATAGGCCAGTTGGGAGTCAAGTAAATGCAAGTAACTTGCCGCCAGCTACTTGTCTTCTGACTGGCCTCGTGTAAACCAGGCAGGAGTTTCAGTTTGTTTTTGAAGCCTACATTTACATTTCTCTGAAAAAGCATGTTCCACTCAATCACCATCCAGGCCAGGGAAAAAAAAATATCCCACATTTCAATTTCAATTAAAACATTTTATTCATACCGTATTTAATATTTATGCCCTAAACAAATCACTGGTTCTGCCAATCCGTTAGGCCTACTGGTACATTGCATCATACTAGACATCATACTAGACTAGACTCGTCGATTGCGTCAGGGCCTACAGGGTTGGCTTGGTCGCTTTGATTTACTGTCCCCCACTGAAAATCAGTCATATAACTGAGTGGGTAGACTCTAAATACAATTTATTATTTATTTATTAATTTCTATGATTTCAGATTCGTAATGGATCACGGCAAGTTCATTCTTCATCGTGTGCTTTGAGTGATGATCTATTTGTGGTAAGTTTAACAAGAGTTAGGCCTACATAAAGTTAGGATGAACCTTTACCAGGTCACCTGCTATGGTTATACTATACCACCAGCAGCAGCAGCAGCAGTAACACAACAGGACGGAGTGTACAAAACAGAATCACTTGGTTTTTAATAAATAGCCTAAATAGCCTAGAGGCAGATACATAATTAAGACGTAATGTTGTCGTTCAAAGCCGTTATCGAACAATAACAACAAATTTGCTGCTTTGCATTGATATCCCCAGAAGATAACACCATATTATGGTAGGTAGTCATTGAATTCCGGCTTCAAACGGGACATGACTTGCTTGGAAAGCACCTCCATAGATTTGGAATTTTGGAATCTAGTGTACCTGTCTGATGTGTGGAGCTGGCGAGCAAGACAGGAAACATCTTTTTCAATGTAGGCCTACATATATCAAGATTCAAGACTGAACGGGACAAAATGCCAGATGGCATGGATCGGAGGGAACAGGAGTCCTGTCTACTGGCTAACTAGATACCTAACACATGATGACATGAATAATGTCAATTGTGGGCATATGAAAAGAAGATTAGATTACTAGACTTTTCCCAGTAGGTCTACAAGTTATGGCTAATTGATTTTAATTAATTATTATTAATTTATAAAATAAAATATTTAATTCTTACAATGTAGGTACTGCTCAGATGGATGCAAATAAAATACTGTACTAGGCCTATACTAATAATCATAGACCTGCTACCTATAAATGAGTATAAACTAGGAAAACGCTAAAGTCCCGCCGCATTGATGGATGAGCTTTTTTGTAAGTTTTTATTTTGCGTGGGACCACTTTTCCTTTGCAAGTGCTTTGTGAATGCATTGTAGGTGATTATTGTCAAGTTTCTATTGTTACTTGTTAATTATAAACCTAAAAAAACTCATATTAAAACCTTTATTCTATGGATTCTGGTTAACTTTTTCAACTTTTTCTTTCAAAAAGCTATACATAACCATTACCTTAATGTAGGCCTACATGTAAAATATGAACGTTGTAGCCCCACCTGTTTGGTCAGAATCGACCCAGATGTCACGAAAATATTGCACTAAAAAATCGAAAAAAATCGTAAAAGTACGATATTCATGAGAAATATTTCTTCGATTGTACCCAAAAACAATACACCTCTAAGTTCAGAGATTTCGAAGGTCCCCTCCAATTTTCATCAAGATCGGATATGCCGTTTGCCCGGTAGAGAGTTAACAAACAGACAGAAAAACAAACAAAAAAACAAACAAAAAAAAACACCCGAGCTAAATTTTTTGGGGGTCAGTGAAATTTAAGTCTTCGCTTTGCTCGCTACGCTCATCCAAAAAATTGGCACAACATAACAAAACAACATAATTATTCCTAACGGTTACAAATGGGCCCTTCCCCCCGGTGGTAACCACTCACTCCCCCCAGATCCCAGATCTAATTACTGCTCTCCCTTAAACATGATCTAAATTCCCTCAAAGACTCACTAGCTACAACATCCCCAGACAAGTCATTCCACTCCCTAACAGTCCTGGTCATTTCCAAGAAACTATACCAACCCAGATCTGTTCTTACTACTTTCCGCTGGAACTTCCATGAATGAAATTCCACCTCCGTAAAGCCCCTCTTGCAACCTATTGCGGATGTCCCCCCACCCCTTATTTCCCCTAACCGCCCTGTACATATTGCACAACCTAACCTCCCTTCTTCTTTCTCTAATGACTCCCACCCCAACTGCCCAACATTGCAGTGGCACTGTCATATACCCTCTCTACATTCCCCTTATCATCCTCCTCCCACCGCCACCGCTTAACCTTCCCCGTAACCCTACTTGCCGCCCTACGTTGAACCTTCTCTACTTCCAAAACCTCCCCCATCCTATACGGATCACATGCCGCCGCCCCATACTCCAGGCCAGGTCTTACTAACCACCACATTATACGCCCGATCTTTAACTCCCCGGCTGGCCCCTCTTAGATTTCTCATAACGAATCCCAGAGCCATACTCCCCTTCTTAACAACTTTTTGCACCTGAACCCCTCAAACTATTACATTTAATACAAAAGTTGCATATAACATTTTACCAAGCTTTACAAGGATGCAGTCACTTGGCATTGCAAATATTTGTACTAAGAGTTTGAAAATTTAGAAGGGTCCATAGATTGGACCTTCTTTTATATCTCAAATTCCATAGATGGGCCCTTCTTTTATATCTCAAATCTCAATGCTTTTGATTGTGTATGGTTTGGGTGTATTTTTACGTGTTTTGTTATTATTTGTGGTAAAGTAAGGTCACAGGTATGGTAGGGCGGAGCTGGAGGGCCTATTACCAGTAGTAGGGGCCTACAGTCGGTTAAATCAAATAAATTCGTAATTAGTCTACTTACACAGTATCAAACTAGTTTGATTTTCTTTTCCAACCTGTTACCTCCAACCAACTTACTTATTTTTGAACAATATGTTTTTAGATTGTTGATTGTTTGGTTTCCACAGCACCGGGACACAAAGGAAAACAATTCCGACACACCTTTTGAGTTCACTGATGCAAACAAGAAGCGAGCCGAAGCCATCATGGCGATCTACCCGGACGGCCACAAGCGAGCAGCCGTGATCCCCCTCCTGGACTTGGCTCAGCGCCAGCACGGGTGGCTCCCTATCGCCGCGATGCACCGAGTGGCGGACGTGCTGTCGATGCCTCGCATGCGCGTCTACGAAGTCGCCACGTTCTACACGATGTTCAAGCGGAAGCCGGTGGGCACCTACCACGTCCAGGTGTGCACCACCACGCCTTGCTGGCTGCGAGGGTCGGAGGAGGTCATGAACTGTATCAAGAAGAAGCTTGGGGTCCAACACGCCGGAGAGGTTTGTTTCTTGACCCTAAAGGGAAGGGTAATCCTTTAAATCAGGGCTGCCGTTTTAACGGATTTTATCCGTTTTTACGGATATTTAGGGTGCAAAACGGATAAACGGATTTTTAGTCTTATTTACGGATATTTCGTTAATTACGTTTTCTATGCTTATTTTCGTATATTTGAATCTGCGCGGGCTAATTTCAATTGTAAACATTGAAGGCGGGGCGATAATCGATTCGACTTTCGATAGGGGGCGGAGCCGTATCCTAGACATTGTAGGAACTGCTTCTGCCAGAACAGTTGCTTTTGGGAGTGGGCGGAGCCAAGAACAAACGAAGATTGGAGCCTACAAAATTGTTTTCTTTCGTTTTTGTTTATAAAGTTTGGATTATGTGATCATAAACGTGAAAAATAGAATTGGTATATGATTAAAATGTTATTAACAAGTTCTGCAAGACTGCAATGTTAATGTTATTAATAAACACAACACATGGGCCTAGGTCAAAATTGTGATACAACATTCCTAGGGCCTAGCCTAGGCCTAGGCGGCCCTAGGCCTAAGAATTTTTTAACCAGGTCAGATTTAAAACAGATTTTCTGTAAATAAGTAACATTTTACATTTTTATGCAATCTTAATTAGCAACCACGGGCGTTTCTGGCTCATTTATTCTCGTCTGTGCATAGGCCTAGGCCCTTAGCAACTTTTAGGTTATGATGGTAACAAATATAAACATAACATTTAGCCATTTTCATAGTTTGATCAATGAAATTAACGTTTTTAGACTTTTCACGGATTTTTGCGGATTTTTAACGTCCTCCAACAGGATTTTTTTTAAATGTCAGTGGCAGCCCTGCTTTAAATTGTAGTTTGCCCAGCCTGGTAGATGGTGCCTGGCTAGATCAAGTCTCTTTCTCTAACCTTGAAGGATGAAGGGAAGGGTAATCCTTTAAATTGTAGTTTGCCCAGCCTGGTAGATGGCGCCTGCCTAGATCAAGTCTCTTTACATGTGGCCTTTCTTTCTGTGTAGGTGACGCCTGATGGTAAGTTTTCCGTCAACGAGGTCGAGTGCCTTGGCGCGTGCGTCAACGCGCCCATGATGCAGATCAACGACGACTACTACGAAGACCTCACCGTCAAGGACACGGAAGAGATCATCGACGACCTCCGCGCGGGCCGGGTTCCGCGGGCCGGACCCCGGAGCGGCAGGTTCGCTGCCGAGCCCCTTGGCAAGCTCACGTCGCTCTCTGAGGAACCCAAGGGGCCCGGCTTCGGTGTCAGAGCCGATCTGTAAAGCCAGCAAGCCCATCTAGTCGTTGTAAATTAATAATAAAAATATGATTATCCGTTTTAAAGAAATTCATTCATTAATATATTTTATCTTAAGGTACCGACACTACAGAATATTGAAGTTGAACATCATGAATTTGTATCGGTGCTTTGATATTGGTGGTGACTGGTGATAGTAACCCAACAGCTTACCTCATTGACTCATTGGTGACATTGGGGATTGTGAAGGTTCATCTTGATTATCATCAATCATCATCCATTGCCATGTTAAGCTTCTGACAGGGTTTCCTTGGGCTTTGCTGCTAAATTTTCCCACATTTTTATAACTTCCTACAATAATATATTTTCCACGTCCTGCCAGCTCAGCTCTCCCCCCCCCCCCTCTCTCTCTCTCTCTCTCTCTCTCCTCGCAAGAGGAGCAGTGGCTGCTCCTGAAGGTCGCCTTCCATCTCTTCTTTATTAAGTCTCTAGTATTTGCAACGGATAGTAATGCAATCCTGAATCCAGTAGTGCAAATTTAATTGAGAATGGAGGAGTAGAAACCCGGTACCTTCTTTCGAAAAGTACCAAGGGGACCAATGGTTTAACGTCCCATCCAAAAGGATGGTTTAACCTTGACAGTCATATAGGTTCCTCCACTTCCAGACACCCAGACGAGCAGACATCAAAGAGAACGAAGACATTACACTAGATCTCGAACCTTCCATCTGCTCTACCAGCGGTATATGTGTGTTTGAGGGCATAGCGGTCACCCACTCTACCTCTGGTCACGCCCGAGGTTGCTTAACTTTGATGTTCGAGTGAGAACTGGCTAAGCGACCGCTGCTAAACCGCTGGTTTTGGCCTTTACTATCTTCTCTCCTTTTTAGGAAGTTTAACGATATTTCTTCCAGTTTCGATATCGGCACAATTTTGCCGATATCGTAATTTCAAAAGTTATTTCAACATCAAATTTTTTCGAGCGCAAAAATGGTGATTTTTCATACGCGATCATAAATGCTAGTCTTGTGAGCTTGATATTGATGGGATATTAGTTAAAGTCGTCAAAATTTTCAAGTGAATCTACTTGAAACATGGTTTATTCCTCATAATAAATAATGCTTGAACTCGGAGAGTGCAAAGATAACGAGTCGGGTCGTCGATGTTGTCACTAGGACGGGAGCAACTTGACTGAAGTCCCATGCAGCACGCTACGTGAATCGAGAGCGAGGTTGGAGGGAGGTGCGCGCGCATTGGCTTGGCTATGGGGAGGATTATAGCGGAGAAGTGGTAGGAGCATTCCGTTGAACTGCAGAAATGTGTAGTGCAGACCACGGCGGGACATTTAACATCGAGAATGATAAAGCTACGAATCGCTATATTTCCGATATGACGGCGGGGTATCGATATCGAAAATAGGCTCAATTTTTCCGCCATATCGTCATTTTTTTAAAAATCAATATAGTTAAACATCTCTACTCCTTTCATACATCTCTTAGTATTGGGCATCCTCTCTTCCGTCATTTGTTTCACATGTCCAAGCAATCTCAACTGTATCCTTTTTATCATGTCGCCCAATTTTCTCTTCACCTAGTGTTTCTGCTTTGTCAGTGTTTGTGATGTTGTTACTTCTTGTCTTTCCCGAAATGTCATCTCTGCCACCTGTTGGCTTCTTCTCTATCTCCCATACTCCAGGTTCAGGTTTCCACTGCATTCCGTCATGAATAAATTCATTACATAGGGTACATTGAAACTAGGGATGCTGGAACGGAATCAATTCTAATTAATTACTAGTATATATTTTTTCTCTTGTTGTCGAGGGTCCTGTTTCGAATCCAGAGTCATGTATGTTTTGTCTCCCGAGCACTAGAGTTGGGAGGGAAGCCCCCTTACTGGTTGTGCTGACGGTGTGGCTCAGTTTGAATGGTGAGTGAAGTAACTTTGCTGATGATGACAACATGCATGCAGAATTTGCTTCTTGCATGGCCCTACCACAGGTTTGGTTATGTGTTGTGAGTTTTGTTTGTATGTAGTTAACTGATTTTTAGTGGCAACCATCCGCCTGACGAGTCCTAGAAGGACGAAACGCGTCGTGGATTAAGGGAACAACTTTGAATTAGGTAGCTGCAGTCTTCATTAGCATGTGAAAAGTTTTGTCGTCCCCAGCCGTTCAGGCTGGGCTTTATGTTCTCTATTTTTTTCCCAACCTGTCAACCCTTCTCCAATCTGAACTGAATTACTATGTGTTGTAATCTTGTTTAGGCAAGTTTTGGTGTTACATCACACCACTGAACAGCCATCAACAAACCTAAAGCATAGATAAGGATTCTAGTCCATAGAAACCCAAGGCTAAGCATATAACCGCGATAATGTTTTCAACTTCCGCCGGATATGAGTATGTACCTATGTGTATGTATGTTTATTGTATATAATGTTACTTTTTACTAGGAAAACGCGTATATATAATGTTACTTTTTACCAGGAAAACGCGTAAGTCCCACCGCGTTGATGGATGAGCTTCTTTGTAAGTTTTTAGTTTGCGCGGGACCACTTTTCCTTTGCAAGAGCTTTTTGAATGCATTGTAGGTGATTGTTGTCAAGTTTCTATTGTTACTTGTTAATTGTTATTAAAAACCTTAAAAAAACTCATATCAAAACCTTTATTCTATGGATTCTGGCTAACTTTTTCAACTTTTTCTTTCAAAAAGCAATAAATCACCATTACCTGAATGTCCATGTAAAATATGAACGTTTTAGCCCCAGCCGTTTGGTCAGAATCGGCCCAAATGTCACGAAAATATCGCACTAAAAATATAAAAAAATCGTTAGAGTCCGATATTCAAGAGAAATATTTCTTCCATTGTACCCAAAAACATGGCAGGTCTAAGTTCAGAGATTTCGATGGTCCCCTTCAATTTTCATCAAGATCGCATATGCCGTTTGCCCGGAATCGTGCGAACAAACAGACAGAAAAACAAACAAAAAAACATTGGAGCTAAATTTTTTGAGGGGTCAGTGAAATTGAAGTCTTCGCTTTGCTCATCCAACTATATTTAACAAACGCTGACAAAACCAATATTTGTATCATGTTCAAGGAAACTGGTGAATAAATTATCCATCTATATAGTCGGTTTCAGTTAAGAATGCCAAGGCCGAGAGATCGCAGCACAGGACAACTCTCTAGTTTGCTGTTCCTGATTTTAGGCAAGCTGCAGTTGACAATCGTCTAATGTAGCAGTTTTTTCTTTTGGTTTTTCTGTTGTGCTGAAGTTTAATTTAATTTTTCATATTATTTTGTAGATACATTTTCATTCTAGAGATTATGAATGAAATATTGAAAATAAAATTACTTATCATGGAAACAATATGCCAGTATTATAATTACCGTAGTATCGAGGGTAAATAAACACTGAAAATAACTTAGAAAAAGGCCTTTGTCAACATCACTAGTAGATCACATTAAAGTTTCATAACGACGCTTGGAGGAAAAAGTGCAAAACGCCATATTATTGACTAGAAGGTTCGCTCAAGAATCCGTCTTTAAAAGGGCCAGACAGACCTTGGGAAGTTCTGCTTAGGATGCAGCAAGGTAACCCAATGGCAATACCTAGTGCACACTGCACAGTAACCACCGCAACTTGCAAGCAAAAACAGGGTAATGGCTTGTGAAGGATGTGAGGGAACATTTTGCTACTAATAAGGAACCTAAGTTTTGAAGGCGGTGACTCTCGCTGGTCTCTGCGTCCTTAGACCATCTACCCTGTCGAAGTCTGCGTCCATAAGAGTTAGCAAGGTACTACAATGTAGCTCGCGCAAAAGGATTCTAAAAGAATTACACCACAGATGTGTAAAAACACGCAGTTGCAATGATAATGACACCCTGCATAATAATGCTTCAGAGTTATGCTTTTCATGACACATTTTAAATTCGGCAACTGCGTTTGGCTGCTGCATCATGCCCACTGCCCTCAGCCGCCCTTGTTCACCTAGGTAGCAGCTGCTACCGGTAACTGAGCAACAGTTCTGTACAACAACTCAAAGAGGAAAGCTTAAAGTTTGTTACAGAAAGTGTATATTCGGTCCATGGATAGGTTCACGAATCACGAATATAGGTATGTTTATTCTTGGTTCTTATTCTTCAATTTCTTGCCCCTTTCTTCCTCTCATCTCTTCTCATTGTTTTATTATTTGCCCTTTATCCTCTCTCTATTCCTTCTATCCTCATCATCCTCACCAGCAGGTTGACAATTATTTAAAATTGTCATGTGTCCGGAATATGACGTACAGAGCAAGGTTATTAAGTGCGACAAGACGGTGGTGTTGTAGTTTTAGTAAGCAGTAGTCTACACTTTTGTAAGTGGTAAAATTTAAAAAATAAATCAAAAATTGAACTGCTCCAGCTAGTAAATACATTTTGAATGCTGCTAGCGCTTACGTACCTCCCAAACTGTTCTTTTTATTTTTAATTCTGCGATGATATTCTACACATCGTGATTAGTTAGTTACTGATATCTTCTTTTACATTTTAATGACGTCTGGCAGGAGTTTTGGTATTTTCAAAATTCTCGCGCCATGTACGATATTTTTCGAACGTCGAAAATCCAGCAGGCTGTGGTACTTTTCGGCGTCCTTCGGCCCGGCGTCAGTAGCCATTTTCCGCCATTTTCTTTTGTTGCGTCTGCGTATCGTGGGCATTGTTTTTAGCAGCCGGTTAGTGTTTAGCAAGACGAGTTTTATACGAGGCATCTTCAATTTAATAGGCAAAATGCGAAAACAAGGTACTAACCGTAAGACCAAGGGCGACGAGTCTGCCCCAAAAACTAAACCCGTGGATGAATCTGAAAACGGGGATGTGAGTAACGACGAAGAAACCATTGCGAATTCTAAGTCCAAGGGACGTTCTCTTGATCGCAAACGCAAGAGAAAGGATGACGATGAAGAAGAGGTAGGCCTACCTAACCCTAGGCGTTGTAAAACTCTTTTAGATATTTCTTTGTACTTGTGCTCCAGGCATACATTTCGATCACAACAACCAGCACTTTCCTGTCCACTTGTGGCTGGTCATTTTGTAACACTTGGCCTTACCAGCAAACCCCAGTGTGGGCCCGGGGTAAGCCTAGTAGGCCCTAGGCCTAGCTAGGCCTACGCTACAATTTTGGTACAGAGCTTGGCTCTTGCTAAAGTAGGGGAGGGCCTAGCATAGCCTTAGGGCTAGGGCCTAGGCCTGGGGTGAGTGCATGGGTAGGGCCTTTGGTTGGTGGGCCCAGGCCCTAGGGCTAGGCCTAGCCCCCAACTTTTGGCACTTATTCGGCTAGGGGGGTCCAACTTTTATACACCTTGTTAACACTGCTATATTGCCTTGTTACTACTTATGTTAAAGGTGTACTTTCGTTAGGTTAGCCGAACTTTCCGCTGGCTACAGTGCGCCGCGCTAGGGTCAAGTAGGGTGGTGAGACCGATTAGCGGACACTTAAGCGCTTCGGGAGAAAATTTTCAACTTAAAACGCCTGTATCTTTCGTTTCGTTCAAGCTACGATGATGTATGATACACCATTTTGAAACTTGAAGTGTTAACTAGCCATTGCCAACCTAACATACCCCCCCATCTTTCGCTAACATGACGATACCTCGGGATTTCTAGCGGAAAGTGTCAAAGCGCCCTGAACCGGACGCCGTGAAGCATTTTCGATATTTGAAGTGTTAAAAATAGTTTTTACGGCCGTATGAATGTTCCTGTTCAATCCCGATCAAAATCTGATTGATTTAAGTGTAAAACTTCATAGTTTTTCAACAGCTGACGCCTAGAAACGCCATTTTAGTTTTCGTTGCTATAGGAACTTGAGTTGGCAGCACCTTCTGACGCACATCCGGAACTTCTGACCTTGATTATTTCGATATTTCTTCGACTCACAAAGAAATACCAAAGCACTTTGTAAAGAAGATGTCAACTACCGTAACATTATACATGCATCACATCAGTAAGATCAGTATTGAAAAGCGTATTACGGCGAAATGAAATAGGGGTTGTTCCGCGCGTCCGGTTAGGGGTGACCGTCCGGTATTAGGGTTGCTACCCTACCCAATACCCGGACGCCCCAAAAATGGACCCAATAGCCGAGCCGGACACCCTACGCTTCCGTCCCTTAATGACCAGATAGTGACTTATTGAAATGTTCTACTAAAGTTTGGTTTATGACAAATTGTTAATCACTTCTTCCTGAAAAGATATGTAGTCTCCAAATTGATATCTGCCGGATAGAAGACGAGATAATAATATCGGAATGTTTCGTCCGCCATTTTCTTGATTTCGTCACTTTTTTACTTTTGACAGGTAAACAACTTTTAGGAAATTTCACGATTTACGGAAACTAGTGTAAAACCCATTAAAATGTAGAAGGGAAAGGGGAAGTTAACATTATTTAATGTATTTTTGATGAATCTACAATATTAACACAACAGAAACGTGTTTTTACTTTCAGGAAAGCCTAAATTATACACAAACAGCTGACGTCCGGGTATTGGGGTCGTGTTCCAATAGCCGGACACTTCGCTCCGCCGCCATTGAAACGCCATGTTATACATGAATATTTATTTTCGCTGGTTTGAAATTCAATAGCAAATAGACTATTGCACTCACATAAAAGTTAAACACATGTATAAATAAAATGGAACACTGTTGAGAATTTCACATGTTGCATTTTAACTTTTGTTTGAAAATTACGTAATTTTCGGCCGAGATACGTAGCGATGTCGCCATCTTCTGTCCGGCTATCGGGTGCGTCCGGGTATTGGCTACGTCGTTTTTTGAACGCACTTCGACTTTCGAGTTCGACCATCGACCACACAGGGCATCTATGATTGGCCGAGATGGTTTAAAATCGACCAATGAGGTATAAGGATTCTGAAAAACAAAACTTCAGCCGTCTGACGTTACAATTAATGGTAAAAGAAGTGGTTTTAGACACGGCAGGCAGAATTTACTGCTAAAGGTGTCCGGCTATTGGATACTTGACCCTAGGCCTAGTTCTAGGATATAATCGATAAGAGCGCACCCGAAATCCTTTCCGTTACACTTACAGTGTATATAAAAGTTGGACCCCCCTAGCCGAATAAGTACCCAACTTTTTACGCTGTGGCTATTTAACCGTAGCTACGGAAAAATTACGTTGCACAATTTAACCGTGGACTGTACTACGGTAAATTTCAGCATGCTATTTTAACCGTTGCTACGGGAACGGCGGTAGAGTTTAGCCGTAGGGTCAATGGGCCAGTTACGGAATGGGTAAGAATATTTCTGTTTCAGTCAGCTGTTGTTTATGTCAAAAATGACGTCACAGAGCTCAAGTTTGATTTTTATGATAGCTTACACCCTATTTGTTGATTTTGAATAGTGTTGACCAATAAGAAGAGGCCTTATAAGAAAATAATTGAGTTGGGAGTATTTTAGAAGTGATACATCAGTAGCGGAATGAAAAATTTCAGTAGCGGAATGGGTTATTCTTATTCAAGATGGCGGAATGGCGTCGTTATGTTATGTTATGTTATGTATGTGCGTTATGGTCGTTGGCGGCCATGTGCAATAAGTGAAGGGGATGTGCTTCTGTATGCAGATGACGCAACCACCACCCTTGCTCATGCACTTATAGAAACATTAGAAAAGACCGCTTTTATCAGTTTTAACTAGGGATGTGCGGGTACCCGAAAAACGGGTAATTTTCGGGTAGGTAAAATTACCCGACCTCGGGTCGGGCCGTCAATTCCTACCCGAAAAAGTCGGGTCGGGTAGAAGTAATAAAGAAACACGCCAATCTGCTCCTTTTAAACCTCCCGCTCACACGCCAAACGAACAGCTGACGTCGGAGCGGACCAATCGCTACGACGTGGGCGCGGCTATGCTATGATGCTGTGTCCTTGGCTCTTCCCGTCTTCCGGCGCTGTCCCCGCTGGAGTAATAGGCCCTAGGCCCCTACTGACCGTCATTACTCGTCTTCTGGTTATTCAACGCTAATAACGGCATAAAGCAAGTTGAATATTACGTACGTAGGCGAATGGTGAAAAAGAAACAACGCTAATAAACATCGTCTAATGCCTAGGCGGCAGGCCTAGAAGTCCGATCTAGTGCGCATCGTTGCGCGCAGCAGAGCGTTGGGCGGAGTCAGACCGAAAGGCTGGTGCAAACGCGCGATTTCGTCAGATGCATGGCTGGTACAAACGCATGATTTCGTCGGCCGGAAGAGAAAAATACGCGATCGCATCGGTTTTTCTTGGGGTTGGGTCGGGAATATTAGAAAACGATCGTTACGATATTATTTCCGAGAATAACGAACGATTGATGCAGGAAAACGATAATAGCGGGGTTTCACTGTACTAGGCCTAGGCCTAGGCCTACTCAAGGAAAAGTTCATAAGACGCCGATTTGGAAGTACTTCATGTCAACACAGCCCAGAGTAGCTACCTGCAACCAATGCAAAACTGTTTTCTAGGATTTTTTTTTTAAAAATGAATTCACAAATAAAAAAAAAATTCACTACCCGAGCCCGACCCGAGCCTACTTCAATTACCCGAGCCCGAGGGTACTTTCAATTACCCGACCCGAGCCCGACCCGAGTTCAAAAACCACTACCCGCACATCCCTAGTTTTAACGAAATGGCGCAGTGGCTGCAACCAAATAACCTAATAATGAATAATAAGAAAACTAAATGTATGATATTCCCAAGGAAAAATATGGAAGATCAAAATATTTGTATCAGGTTATGTGACGAAGACCTTCCTATTGAACAAATAGACACAGCAAAGTTCTTAGGACTGTATATTGACAAGTGCTTAACAAGTGCTTATCGTGGGACATCCACACTGATTATGTAGCAAATAAACTGAGCTCTAATATATATGTCTTACGTAAAATGAAAATATATGCAGATAGAAGTTTGCCGTTAGTAGTGTACTATGCCCTGATTGAGTCACATTTGAGCTATGGGTTAATAGCGTGGGGTAATACATCAAAAAACAATTTTCATAAGATCTTTGTCATGCAAAAAAAAGCTTTTATTGTGTATTATTGTATTGTTGTAAAAGTGTATTTTGTAATTAATGTAAATTAGTTTTAGTATTTTCTATACATCCTAATTCAACTTTTCAAGTCTTAGTCTTTTGAAAAGACGTGTTTAATAACTAGCTAGCTTATAATGTATTGTTTAACTTGTTTATCTTGTCATAACATTGTAACATTATATGCTAGTATTAGGTATACAAAACAAGACAATGAAATGAAATGAAGTGTGTAGGAAACAAGCTGAAACTCGTAAATAAATGACAATTCAACACATGAAGTAAGTACTAGGCCTAATTGGAGGTTTTAAAATAAGAATTTACTATTGATACACCTATTTTGGTGTTTACTATAATTCTGAAAACAGATTTAACCTAGTTTGTACAAGTTCCCACATGGCATTGGTTTTAGATGGAGTTTAGCACGGAGCGATTCATTCCGGTTCTGAAACACGCCCTTCCAGTAGCAGAATGGCCATGTTTTTATTTGTTTTTAGCCTATTCTTACGTCAAAACTCGTATTTCGGGTACTTACTTATATTATGCACACAACCGTAATAAATGCATTGGAACTGGCTAGTAGTTGCTCAATTACATTTTAAAGGCGTTCCAACCTATTCCCTGCGGTCACTACAAATCACTAAATTAGTCATTTAACATATAAATTCAGTTTCGGGTGCTGGCTTCACTATTCCGACTCGATATAACTCGCAATTTACGTGGTTGCGATTATTGGAGATGAGGGATCTGTCAAGGAAGGACTGACGAACAAAACGATGTAATTCAATAGTAAATACAAGCAAAAGCCAAATTAATAGAACTGATTTGATTCGTATCATTCCGCTCTGGCGCCTATTCCGCTACTGGCGTATTGACCCTAGACTTTAGGCCTAGGCCTACGGAAGATTTACGACCTCGAAACCGAAGCTACGGACAAGTTTCTGTAGGCCCACCTTAATTCTATGTCTACAAATACAGATGAAATTGCACGCGTCACCAGACTAACTAGGGTATTTATTGCTCCCGTAATACAGTACGGTAGCGCGAATCTATTGTAGGATTCATTACTTCGGAATTGTGGCATGTGTTTTCAGTCATAATTTAGTGATTGTAACAAATTGCTCTTATTGTATATAATTATGCCACTATTTGCTACTAGCCAGAATGTGTTTTAGAATTTGAATTGACCGGAGAGAATCTGCATCAAAAAGCCGATCGGGGGGGCATGCATGTGGGCCTAAAAATGGCCTTGAATAGTCGAAATTGCGTTACTGCACCAAAAAGTCTAGTAACCCTAGGCCTGAAGAAGAGGGAGGGGGGCTTACGGGATTCATGTTGCCGTCTTTCTACGCAGTCAGGATTTTGCTCATTTTGCTAGCAGTTCTCAGAAAACTCGAATCGGATGTTTGTTTAAAATTTAAGCTCAATTTGTTTGGCTGTTCAGCTGATTTTCGATGTAGGCCTCCACACCTAAGGACAGAATAAGAGCCGTTTGAGTTGCATTGTAGCCTAAACTTCAGTGGCTGCGCTCCCTACGTAGGCCTAGTAGTAGTAGTATGAAGTGTTCTCGTCATGTGTTTGAAATGCCCCATTATTATTTTGGTCGCAGTCGGGAGATACGGTAGTAGCGCAAAGTTCGAAGACGGGTTATTTTCCTATGCCTTGTGATCAAGTGTGATCCCAATTTTTTCCCGCGCACGCAACTTGGGTTCCCTATTGGTTGATGCTGGTAGAGGGCCAGAGGCACTTTTTAAATTGAATCAGCCTAATACTTTTGTATCATGTTGTATGGTTTATAATTCCAGTGTTGGGTAGGAATGGAACTAAACAGTTCCAGTTCCTAGGAAGAGGAACTAGTTCCTTTTTAAGGAACTAAGGAAGGAACTAGTTCCAATTTTCCAGGAACTGTAACTTATTTTCATAAGTTCCTTTTATATAAATTGACTGTCCAAATTTAAGGAATGAAAGAGTCAAATCATAGTTTACTTACAAGATGGAGGGATTGTAAAATACTCCGTTTCTAGGAAATCTAAAATTCGCCTCTATTGTTCGAAATTCTTGTCATACCCCCATCCCCATTCCTACACTCAGTGGTCAACCCCCATCCACCGTGGGTTTCTCACCATTATTAGTCGCATTGCCAGCTAAACTTCATCCTGCATCATTAGCCTTCCTGCCCTATGGGCAGGTAAAATTCAATATAATAATAATCATTCTTTTCAATACAATCAGTCAATCACCCTTGAGTTTTGAATGATCTTTTGGGTTGTTGCGTTGTGTCGTGTTCACCACCCATGTTGGTTGCGAAACGTGGAGCAGTGCATCATCAACCCAAAGATCATTCAAAATTGATTCACAGGTCGTGAAAGCCTACATAAGCCTACCCATCCATTTAATTCCTCCAAATCTCAAACATAGTTTATGCATTCTTTGGTTTTAAGTAGAAATTTGGATACCTACTAATCACTGACCCTCTCGAGTAGATCTTAAGAAAAATGGTTATTGAAAAAAAAAGAACTTTTTAGGAACTTGGTTCCATTTGGAAAGGAACTTAGGAACGCCCTAGTTCCTTTTATTTTAGAGGAACTTGGAACTGGAAAGAGTTCCTTTTTCATAGGAACTTACCCAACTCTGTATAATTCATAACAGCATCATGTTGCCTACTATTAAACCAAGGTTGAACATCAAGTGCAACATAGGTCTATGTAGCTAGTGTTCATGTTTGCGGAAATCCGTCTACCAACAACTTCAATGTTCAACTTGGTCCAACTTTTAAGTGGCTGTTGATGCCCAAGTTGAGGCTGAACTAATTTTAGGCTTTTTAATTCAAATGTTGCAGACTTCCAATGTATCGGAGGATGGGAAGAATGAGGATGAGGAGAAGTCATCACAGTCAAAAGGAAAAAAAGTTGCCAAAGGAAAGAAGTCGAATACCGATTCTGAAGCTGGGTCAGATAATGCAGTAAGTACTACCGGTACAATTACAAACCAGGTTAAATGCAGTAGCGGAGCCCTGTGGGGTTGCAGGTGCCTCTCATCCCATGTTCTCTTTAAAACATAGGCCTACTTCTCAACAATTGGTACATTCTTCACTAGGTAGAGTAGGATTCAGCCTGTATTGAACGACCTTCAAAGTTGCATTTGTTTAAATCAGCATAACCAACACAGGAAAAATAAAATTGCTAGAGCATCATTTTTCTACTCCGTGCGCTGCGTGCGTGTGGCGAGGTGACGAACTAGGTGTATGTCAACAGACCATTCCAAACGTTGGAGGTTATCTTTCATTTAGGATACTGTCATTGCGTGTTATGTTTTGTCACTGAGTTGTTTTGAATATTAAAATTCTTTGTCTTATATTATTGTTATTTTATTTTAATCAACACAATTCTATTTGCATAAAAATTGAACTGGCCCTAGGGCAAGGATACTATTATACACTTCGTTCTAGCCTAGCCTAGGACCAGACCTAGTCTATGCAATTTCTCTTTGTGGGGGGGGGGGGGGGGCAAAAGTCTAGGCCTAGCTTCAATATGCAGCCTATCTATGATGCAACCTAGGCTAGCTAGATCTAGTCCTACATTGATAAAACAGGGAAATTCTTGTGATAGGCCCTATGTGTTCAATTTGGAAAACTAGGCCTAGCCTAGGGCTACGCGTAGCCTAGCATCGGCCCAACCCAGGTAGTGTGGCCTAGGCCTAGTATTTATAGCCCTACCCCCCAAAAGGAATATTAAAAGTATTTTTTCTAAAAGCCTTAGGTCTATAACCGTTGTCTTGTACGTATTTACTGTTTAGGTACCTAGGCTTTACCTAATTGGTTGGCTTACTAGACTGTTTTTTTTCCCGCGGACCCTATTAGTGCATGAGTTAGTGGCAAAGACCTACTTTACTTCAACATAAAGGCCCATTCACAACCACTTAGCGCACGTAAATTATAGAAATTAACAAGTTGGCCATATTGAATTCCCATAAGACTGTTCACATCCAATTACCGCCAAGCGTGCGTAGCGTGCGTGGCGTGAAAGTTGAACCAACTTCAACTTTTCGTTAATTTGAGTAATTTTCCCGAGTTCGCGCATGCGCACAATACCCCAATACCAAGTGTAACCTTAACCTATCACAAGTTCTAAAATTCTCGTCTATATTGTCCATTTTGAAATATATTATTATAAATAATATGGAATTCAACAATCAAACAGATATATCCAATTTAAGCGGGAAATGCAGGTAAAATGCATTCTATAATTTTCATTATTTCATTGTGAACGACCACCTTAATTTTCATAATTTTCGTTTGCTAATTCCTGTGCGCTAATTGATTGTGAATGGGGCTTTAGACAATTGATAGACCTACTCATTTAATCAATATTTAGGCTAGGCATACATAACATTAAAATATTATTACATAATTAATAATTGGCCCACGTAAACTATAGAAATTAACAAGTTGGCCATATTGAATTCCCATAAGACTGTTCACATCCAATTACCGCCAAGCGTGCGTGGCGTGAAAGTTGAACCAACTTCAACTTTTCGTTAATTTGAGTAATTTTCCCGAGTTTGCGCATGCGCACAATACCCCAATACCAAGTGTAACCTTAACCTATCACAAGTTCTAAAATTCTCGTCTATATTGTCCATTTTAAATATATTATTATAAATAATATGGAATTCAACAATCAAACAGATATATCCAATTTAAGCGGGAAATGCAGGTAAAATGTATTCTATAATTTTCATTATTTCATTGTGAACGACCACCTTAATTTTCATAATTTTCGTGTGCTAATTCCTGTGCGCTAATTGATTGTGAATGGGGCTTTAGACAATTGATAGACCTACTCATTTAATCAATATTTAGGCTAGGCCTACATAACATTAAAATATTATTACATAATTAATAATTGGCCAAGCCCAGAACTCAGAAGAGCAACCAAGTAAAGAAATTAGTCAGAAACAAGATTAAAGCAGACGACGTAGGCTAGGGCCTATCTGTGCTGTGCAGACGACAGTCCTTTAGTAATATTTTAGCTGATTGTATGAAAGTGGTGTTGGGAAGATTGCTCATTGGTCAAAAAAATAACAGGGTTCCCACCGACCTGGAAAACCTGGAAAAGTCATGGAATTGAAAATATGGGTCAAAATGTCAGGGAATAGTCAGGGAATTGAGAAAAAAATTCAAAAACCTGGAAAAGTCAGGGAAAATGGGAATTTATTTAAATCTAGCCTTATTCGATTAACTCAAAAAACATATTTTCACCGAATTTATGAGAATGTTTTCCCGACTCCAAAGTCAGAAATTTTAAAAAAAAATCAATCATTTGTTTTTGTTGCTAAAATAACCGTTTGAGGAATGTAGTGGTTTGAAGGTGAAATCTAGCGGATATTAATTAGGAAAGCGTCCACAACACAATAACACAAAAACTACATTATTTTGGTATTGCATTCAACCCACAGCAAACCCCCCGTACTTGGTCCCTATATAATACCCCTGGGATGAAAAACCTGAATTCAACACGGAGCCTATGTATGTGTGTATCTGCTAGGGGATCCCCCGTAGAAATTTGGCGGGCGGGCTCATGGAACGAAGTTCCGCCCTGATAAAGTACGGGGAATAAATTTTAGAGCTTATCGAGGGGGTGCTGCGTTCCCGGCAAGCTATTTTGAGGCGTGTATCACACCTGGAATTAAGCAAAACTAGACCTGGAAAACCTGGAAAAGTCAGGGAAATTGATTCTTAAAAAAAAGTGGGAACCCTGAATAAAACCATTGTTGTCAACTGTGAAAACTAATAATGACTTGACATTTGTTTGTTATTTATTACTTTCAATGAATTTGATCGTCCAGATTACATTAAATTAATCTTGTAAACAATAATTTAGTATTTTTATTTAATAATGCACCGTGTATAATTCATTAATTTTTTTAAAAGTACATTTTCAATTAGACCTACCTACAATTTTGTTCTAGTGGTTTACATGAAAAAATGGCCGCCAAACAGTGTCAAAAGGTCATTCAAAGTTGTGTGATTCCTACTCTACCAATTTTAATAGGCATGTAGATCTAAGTAGGGATGTGCGAGTAGTGCATTTTGACCTCGAGTCGAGTATCGAGTCGAGTATTAAATACTCGCGAGTATCGAGTCGAGTCGAGTAGTTATGAACTATGGTAATTTCTAAACCAGGCAATATAATAATGCATGCCCAAGATATTCTCGATTTTGGAATCGTCTTTTCTTTTCTGAACATATTCGGGCATATCTAGAAGAGAAAAGGTGACGTAGAATTCTGATTGCTAGGGCTGTGCAAGCAGCAATTTTAAAATTTGAGCAAGATCGAGCAGAAATGAGAATTTCGAGCGAGATTGAGCAAAATTCGAGATCGAGCAAGACTCGAGCGAGATCAAACAAATATCGAGATTGAGATCAACATAATAATATTAAGTAAAATGTTTTAAAAATCACCTCATTAGGCCTAGGCCCTACCTGAAAGCTAAAAAACGAGGCATTTTGGAAAAGCCATCTCCAGAAGTAGGCCTAGCTAGGCCACAGAGCTCAGTGGCCTAGGTTCCCTGGCTTATCTTGCACAATAATAACATTGCAAGTAGTAAATACAGCGCATTCTTGTCATAAATGTCCAGGGATTCTTCTGGTGTATTTTTAATCATGTGGGGAAAACGTTTTAGGGGTAGGGCCTAGGCCTAGATCTATGGCCTAGGTCTAGGCTTGCCTAACCAACCAACAGCAACATCACTTTCCGACGAAAATCATAATAAGATCGATCAATTAAGCGGCAATGCAACTTTCATAGCCAAACCTGAAGACAACACATCAAAATCAACATTAATAATGGTTTCTTATGAACTTAAACTGTTAAAAAAAAATACGCGTCTTGGTTAGGTCGCCCTAGGCCTAGCCTAGGCTTGCGGGATGCTACACTTGGACTTGGACCATAGATACTAATAGTCAACATTGTCTATATTCTCCGTGATATGTTGTTCACTTGGTTCTATCCAAGGATACTATTCACTATCAAAAAACGATGCATTTATGCAATTACGACGATTAAACTGTGAAGTGACGCCGTGACAACAGCGTGAAAATCGTAAAAACAAGCAAAGCAAGTATTGAAAATGGCATCGCAGTCGCTACTAGCTCGTCATCTTAGCAAAATTCGGCCTGTCGATTCTTACGCGATTTCGATGGTAGCGCTACCTGTTGGATAAATCTGAACCTTTTGTAGTCGGCGGCTCAGTCGACAAAAACTACTCAACTCAACTCTATTTTGGTAAAGTACTCGAACCACTCGAGTCGAGTTGCAACTACTCGACTCGACTCGAATTTTCGAGTACTCGCACATCCCTAGATCTAAGCATATATCTATCTGACTCCTGTTTCCAACTTAAGAGGGTACGCTGAGCTTGGCCCAACTCAAATGCGCGCAAACAGGTGTTGATGATTTCTGCTGAACGGTTGGTAATATCATTACCAAATTTTGAATGGATGTTAATAAAGTACTTTTATATTGATATCCATAATTGGTTGCACAAAATAAGCGTTAAAGATCTATTGCGAGACATAAGTTCAAAACGTGAAAATATGGGAAATCCAAAACATGGATTACAATTCTGGAAATTCCCACCAAACCGTTTATCTTACGATAAAACCAAATTAACCTGCGCGTTCACATTGATTAAAACGTTGGGTTCCATTATGCAAATTTGAGTTAAAACAATCTGTTCACTTGGAATAAATTCCCGAAGTTGGCCAAAATTGAGTAAATTTTGGTGATTTCACTAAATTTTAATTCAAAATCAATTAATTAATATTTAATTTAGGAATACGCATAATAGATAACATAGATTTATTCTTTATAAACGTTAGTGTGAAATTTGATAATGGTAGTATAAACCGTTTACCCAAAAAATCCAGAAAGCTGAGCGCTTAAACTCGCCTCCGTTCTAGCCTCAGCATACCCTCTTAAGTTAGGTCAGGGGGTGGCTATAGTTTTCTAGGGCACTATGAGTTGTAAACATCGGCTTGCCAGGCCTGTCATGTCCTCTTCAAGTTCACTCGTACTTCTTCCTACCAGTGTGAAATTTGATAATGGTAGTATAAACCGTTTACCCAAAAAATCCAGAAAGCTGAGCGCTTAAACTCGCCTCCGTTCTAGCCTCAGCATACCCTCTTAAGTTAGGTCAGGGGGTGGCTATAGTTTTCTAGGGCACTATGAGTTGTAAACATCGGCTTTCCAGACCTGTCATGTCCTCTTCAAGTTCACTCGTACTTCTTCCTACCAGCTCACGCTAGAGGTCTGCACGGGCCCGCGGGCCGGGCTTGGGCCTTGTTATGCATTTTGAGTCGGGCCCGGGCCTGCTTTTCACTGAATGAGACGGGCTTTTTCGGGCTTTATGATGTAATTTGAAATCGGTATGTGCGATTGTGATCATAGAAATGTTTTTCGACCAAATTTCAAAACGTTTTGTTTCTCGTAATAGTAATTTTCATCCCCACCGTGATGTTCATTCATATATCCCAGGGTTTAAACTAAAAAATCCACATGCTGTTGCTTTGAGTTTAACCTCTGAACGGGCTGTAACGGGCCTACTTACACTTATGGCGGGCCCGGGCCGGGCCCGGGCTTTGATAAGCTAGTTTAATACGGGCCAGGGCCGGGCCCGGGCCTGAAATTGCGGGCCCGGGCCGGGCCGGGCTTCTAGAAGTAGGCCCGTGCAGACCTCTAGCTCACGCCATCCACTTCTATCTTCCCACAGTTTCCTTGCTTCTACTTTTTCCCACTTGTCACCTCTGTCCTCTATATCATTTCTTATTTGATCTTTCCACTTTTCTCTTGGTCTACCGACTTGTCTTTTAACTTTGTCCCCACTTTCAAATTCTGTCCTTGGAATTCTTCCTTCTCCCATTCTTCTGACATGTCCATACCATCTCATCCTTTCTCTTCCAATTTTGAATAAAAGCTTCTCGACTCCAACTGTTGTCTTGTCCTGATTTCCTGGCTTCTAATTTTGTCTAGCTTTGATATCCCGGCTATGCTTCTTACGAACTTCATTTCAGCTGCTTGAATCCTACTTGCATCTATGACTCCTAGTGTCCAGGTCACTGAAGCATATGTAAGGATGGGTAGATAGTATACCTTGTACAATAACTAGGGGCACTGATTTATGGTGAATAAAAAATCTGAATTTCGGTACTTAAAATTTTAAAAAGCAGTGTATAAAGCGGTGTTAATTTTTCAAAAGCGGTGCAATAAACGGTGCAAAAGCGCCATTTTGTTTTGAATGTTATAATTTATAGGGATAATGCGGTACACGCCAAACGGCTGCATAAAACTTACAAGGATTAATGTGGTGGAGTGGGACTAGGTTTCAGTGATGTAGATTGTAGAACCTAACATTTCTTCAGAAAAATGTCTAGGCCCTAGGGAAACCCAAACAACTAGGCTAGGCCTATCTAGGCCTAGCTTGTAGGCCCTAGGTAAAACTGAACATCTAGGCCTAGCAGGCTATCCTTAGCTTGCCATGAATCTAGGTGCCCGTTAGGGCGCCGCAGCCAAGCCGCGGTGCGCTACACACTCAAGCACCTTATACACCAAGCAGAGTTGGGGTGATTTCGAGGTGTTACCCAGCCGTCATGTAACGTGATGTGAACTTGAAAACTATCACAATCGAGGGGATTTAGGTACCTGACAACACATGCCAAATTTTATTGGGGTACGATTATTCCTTCTTGGTGAAAAAATGGCTTGAAACATGCTCAAAATCACTTTAACGATGTTAGCTACTGCTACTGCCTACTACTGCCTACTACTGCCTACTACTGCTACTGCTAACATCTAATACGTCGGCCCGCGATTCTGACCAGACGGGTGGGACTACAATGTTCATATTTTACATGGACATTAAGGTTATAGAAATATATAGTCTCTTTTGAAAAAAAAAGTTGAAAAAGTTTGTTGGAAGGCTTCCAAATAAAGGTTTTAAAATAAGCCTTAAACACTTGGCATACAATCAACAAGTAACCATAGTTACTTGACACTTGTTGACGGTATAAGCAGAGTTAGGCGGGAAAGTGCGATACGTAAACAAATAGCGGACATTTAAAATTTTTCTTCTTTGTGTGGAACGAGAAAAGGTGTCATTATACTCTCATAAAACAAATCAGAAACCGTCCCTGGCCTAGGCCCAGATGTGGAAAATTATTTATAATGCAAAAGTGTAGGTCTAAAGTTCCATTTGGCTATAGGACTAGTAAAATTCATACTTACATTACATGTTTGACAAGCCTAGCCAACCCTATGCCAGCACAACATTGGACTGATATGAACTTGCTCAACTGTTTGTTTACATAATTGCAACAATCAAATCATTTCATACAACTTGTCTTTCGATTGGCCCGCGTTTATGAAGGCACTGCCATCTAGAATAAATATAGAACTTTTTCGAGCTCTTTGCTATACGCAAATCTTTTTAAAGTGTTTGGATTTCGTGATACTCTTTCAACCATATACATCCTATATAATTGGCTAGACCAGCAGTCGGTGGTCCACTTCCGGTACAATTAGAAGCCATCTTAAAATGACAGTTTACATGTTAATCAAATGGGAGCGATTTGTGGCCAAATAGTTCTCAAGATTGCCGCCAGGTTGACAGGTAAGCATACTAGCCTTTAACACCAAATGATTACTAAATTCCCTTATACAATCACTTCGTATTGTTTCTTTTGTTTAATACCATGCTGCACAAGCTAAAACCATATCAAACAATCCAGTAAAATACTTTATTGCATTAAAAAAGCATAAATTAAAACACCAAATCGCCATCTTGAAATGGGCCGGTTGAGTCTTCAATTTGCTACGCTCGCGCCTGTGCGGAGGTATAGGAGACTGCTAATCTAGCCTACTATAGGGGTTTAATATCAATGCTTTCAACTCACAACCCATGACGTTTTCCACGATACCGTTCAAGAATACCAATTCCTTCGAAAACGAAAACGACTTCGTTTTCAAATTGCGTTTTCAACTCATCTCCCACGAACTCAAGAATTGGGGTCCAGTCCTTATACCGTCGTTATACCATGGTTATACCACCTATACCCAGGATGTACATGAATCCGGGTCTAGATATTTTACATCCTATATTGTTACTGCTAATACCATAGAATTTAAATCAACTTTGATAAAAATATTATATTTTAGCAAATAATTTTGTAATGGAACTTGAAAAAGTAATGAGATCACACACATAACAAAAACTTGTAGAAATACAGCCAAACCTTACACACTCAAAAAGAATGAGATCTAAAAAAAGGGCCAAGCTCATCTACCCTTCCACATAAACGTACAGTGTCCCATAACAGCATCCTCGAAAAGCTTGGCAAAATAGAATTTGCATGTTATTACGTTTAAATTAATTAGAAAAAAAGAACTTGGATAAACTATTACGTTAAATTAATAATCGCAAATTCTATTTTGCCAAGCTTTTCGAGGATGCTGTTATGGGACACTGTACGTTTATGTGGAAGGGTAGATGAGCTTGGCCCTTTTTTTAGATCTCATTCCTTTTGAGTGTGTAAGGTTTGGCTGTATTTCTACAAGTTTTTGTTATGTAGGCTAGACCCTAGGCCTAGCTTGTAGGCCCTATGTAAAACTGAACAACTAGGTTAGGCCTAGGCTTCAAGGGCCTAGGCCTATCCTTATCTTGCCAAGCATAGGCCCTAGGCCTAGTCTAGGTTAGGCCTAGGCCCAATGTAAAACTGAACAACTAGGCCTAGCCAATAAATACACAAAGCCTAGGGCCTAGGCCTATGCTAGGCCCTTGTTGTCTGTTTACGGATACGTAGAATCTTTCTTAATTGAATTCCCTTTCACTGTCAAACACACAAATCGGCGTTTTCCCATATTTATTTGCAGAAGTAGACGTGAATTTCGTAAACAAAAAGTGATCATATCAAAAACATTGACACGAGATTGACGATGCCGGTAAAAGAAGACGAAAAGTCGGTAACGGAAATAGAAAACGGCACCGCCTTGCAATGTTTTGTTTTGGTGAAGTGCCGAGTTTAGATGGCAACGTAGATCGATGTTTAAATCGAAAGTCGAGCGAAGAAGTTTACCGTAGTACCACCAAAGCAGCACTGTACACCAGGGTTGATAAAAACAGACAGCTTCTACAAAACAGCTGTTCATGAGAAAATGTCCGCTCCCGAATCACTTTTTTGCCGTAGATGTGTTTTGAATTTTAAAAAATTGAATTTTGAACGGGAAAAAGCATATTTATACTCGTTTTTCGCAATAATTTCGCGTTTTTTGACATATAGATCGGAATTTCGTGGAATGATAATTATTTCGTTTTATTTCGTGGTTTAAAAACACTGCCAAGGGGTTCAGATTAGCATAAAACATTGACATTTTGCAAAAATAAGTGTTTTTATTTTTTTTCGTGCTATCGCGTTCACGAAAATCAAGGGCCTCTAACAATAACACCTTGCATTCATTAGGGAAATCCTCGTTCCAACTCCAAAGTAACTTTCTTACTTGCTGATAAAAGGATTCTGCCTGGGCCACCCTTTTACTGATCTCGCTTCCCATCTTTGCCTCCTTTGTGATAATGCTACCTAGGTATGCAAACTCTTCTGCCTCCTCCAGTTCCTCATCTCCAATTTTGATTTTCTCTCTAGCTATTTTACTTGTTCCTTTCTTTCTAGCTTTTTCCATCACAATAGTTTTACTTTTTCCTACACTGATCTTTAGTCCAAATTCTTCTGTTACAAGTTTCCACTTCTTCACTTTTGTCTGCACTTCTTCAGCTGTCTCTCCCCATAGAGAAATAACCGGGGAAGAGTGGAAACACAATGTTAAATAGCGGGAACCGCAAAAATTAGTTTAGAAGTTCGGAAGATTAATTCATAGAAAGCAGCACCAACATCTTTAGTGTCGCGATCTATGAATGACTCTTCCAACTATCAAGTAACAACTAGCGCAACCTAGTGACTACTGCTTGGACTATCTAGGCTTTTCGTGGCGCCGGTGGGGGGATTTCCGTTTTATTTCATGGTTTTGTTCATGTAATTGAAAGAAATGTTAAAAGTGCGTGAAGAGAGTATCCACTAACACTTTTATTATTTCTTTCAACGACTTCTGGGACTTTGGAGACCTATTGGGACATTAAATGTTCATCAATATCCGATATTGCAAACACCACCACTAGGCCTAGGTCTAGGCCTAGGCCAAGGCCTGCTTGCTGGAGCCAGTTCTTTTATCAGTACACACGCGTTTTATTCTGAACTAACGAGTATTTACGAATGCACTTGGCGCTGCAAGAGTGGTTTTAGAAACTCTCAAACAACTCAAAACTTTGATTTTGGCACTAAAAAAACGAGAAACAACACAAATAGCAAAGACTGACAGCAGGCTGGAACTGAACCGAAAAAAGAAATGCCTATCACTGCCTTCTCGGCGCTCGCGGTAAACATCACCGTTACCATGGTTACAGTCTTCGATGGTGCTGCTTTCTGTGAATTAATCTTCCGAACTTCTTGGTAAACACGGTAGCTCGATGGTTCCCGCTCGGCTATGCTTGTTACCACCCCGTGTCTCTCCCCACACTAGGATATCATCCGCATAAATCATGGTCCTTGTGCCTGTTCCCATCCCTGGTTCCACCTTATTTAATATTTCATCCATTACTATTGAGAATAGTAATGGGGATATTACACTGCCTTGCCTTAGGCCGGAGTTAGTGTTAAACCACACTCAGTATTTCCATGGTTTGTTTGAACACAACGTGTGCATTGTTGGTACATACTTTTTATTCTTTCGATCATGCCGTTGTTAACACCCTTCTTTTTTTTTAGGCACTCTCTTACTTTTCCTTGGGGCATGCGATCATAGGCTTTTTCTAGGTCTAAAAATACTAGGTGCACCGTTTGTCCTGCCTCCCATCTAGTTTCCATAATTTGTCTCACTGCAAATATCAAATCAGTGGTTGATAATAGGGAATATTCCACTTACTATTTTATAGTTTATTTTAATTCTTATGTATGTCTTAATAGTCACTGCACGTTTTTTATTTAAAAAAAATGTATTTAGTGTAATTTAAACAAGAAGTAATTGGACCCCCAGTTTGCGCACCAAAAACGAGCGTGCGCCATCTTTGGACGGTACTACGTCATAACTGTGTAGGGTCAAGGCCAATTAGAAACTAAATGTACATATATTTGTACATATTTACATACAGGCGGCGGTGCTCGCCCATCCGCTCAACAACAAACACAACTCCACAGCCACTTAAACGATGTACATTTTCAACGAATTTTCTTTTTCTTTTTTTGTATGTGACAGGAGATTTTGCGAGATCATTGTGATAAATACGAGCATTTTGTCTTGAATTTTTGCATAGCCTAGGACTATCATGCTATTCTTTATCTACAATAGGCTTGAATTAGTCATCAAAGAATGGACGTGCAGGCCTAGGGTTGGCAAGCTAAGCCAAGGGCTTGTCAAGTGAGTAATTTTAGTATTTTTTTATTTAACGTAGGTACCTATCCTATTCAGTTATAAAAACTGATTTACAAAGGACAACAACTAAATAAATCTAATTACATAGATGCAGACACAACAATGAACTACATTTAAGTAAATATTTGAAATAGTAATATTACAACAATGCATTAAAAACTCAACAAATTTGATAACAAATAAAAAGGATATTAAATGCAATTTATGAGTGAATCAAATATAAAAAAGGGTGGGGAATGAAAAGAAAAGAAGGAAAAAACGTAAAAAGGAAAGGAAAAAGTAAGAAAAAAAACGAAAAGAAAAAACTGATTTATTAGACGATCCCACTCAAACGAAAATGAGGTTTGCCAAAAATCAGGAACACCAAATCAGGGAGTGATCAATCTTTTGCGGAAGAAACCACCGAACGCGAATCTTCATTCTTGTGTTCAACCTTCATTCTTGTGTTCAAATTTTGATAACAATTCACATACCAAGGCCTATATCCTACAGGAACGATTGGCCTAGACTGTTGTATTGTAAATAATTTTCTACGTCTAGGCCAAGACTTAGGACTGTTTCAGTTTTGTTTTTTGATTGCAATGTCAACTTTTCTCGTTTTCCGGCTAGGCGTTAAATGTAAAATGTCCGCCATCTGTTTACATTACTGTAGGCTACGCTAGGCGCTGCTTTGATTAAAACACCGCCGTCTGGATGTATGTGTATCCAGACGGCGTTGGTTCAACACAGTTCTGACGTCATAGCCGTTTTTGCCACTCTTAGAATATTAAAAAAAATGCTGTTTTTAAAACGGCTATAAATTATTGGATTATTATTTCACAGAAAAACAAAGTACATATTCGTAATCGGAACGAAATACTTCTAAAAAATCTATTTGTACAGTATTTGACGGAAGTGGAATATTCCCTATTCTCTGCAAGTGGCTAAGGGTGGCAATATTCAAAGGATTGTTCTAGCAACACTGGTAATCCTAAACACCCCTTTAATCAAAGTCAGTAGCTCACTCCCAGTCTTTCCCAATCATAACTAAATAAATCTTTTAAGTCCCGCAGTTAAGGATGTGTGCAGCGTCTTGATCACCTGGTTGTACTAATTGAGCTTTGCACTCCCACTTGTAGCACTAGGTAGGTACCTTAGTACCAGGGGCGCCGATAATGTGGGTGCTCAGGGGCTTAAGCACCCCTCAGATTGTTTGGAGGGGTCCAAAAATCCTGACTTAAATAAAAGTTAGGCCTGTTTTGAGGTATTAAAAAAAAAAAAAATGTTTCTATTTTTCACTTGTACACATGCCCTTCTCCACTTCCATATGCTCGAACCGGAATCCCCACCAAAAGAGTGGCCATGCTCGACACTCGACAGTACTCGCGCTGAGAACTGATATGCTACGCTAGAGCTAGTCAAACGTCAAACTCACTTAAGTCATGCAGGAAGGCTCATGATTGTTGGACGCAATCGCGAACGTAAATGGATGAGCGAAGCGAAGACTTCAATTTCACTGACCCCTCAAAATTTAGCTCCAATGTTTTTTTGTTTTTCTGTCTGTTTGTTCGCACGATTCCGGGCAAACGGCATATGCGATCTTGATGAAAATTGGAGGGAACCTTCGAAATCTCTAAACTTAGACGTGCCACGTTTTTGGGTACAATTGAAGAAATATTTCTCATGAATATCGTACTTTTACAATTTTTTTCAATCTTTAGTGTGATATTTTTGTGACATTTCGGCCGATTCTGACCAAATGGATGGGGCTACAACGTTCATATTTCACATGGACATTGGACATTAAGGTAATGGTGATGTAGTAGTACCTTTTGAAAGAAAAAGTTGAAAAAGATAAACAGAATCCATAGAAATAAAGGTTTTAATATGAATTTTTTGAGGTTTATAATAACAATTAACAAGTAACAATAGAAACTCGACAACAATCACCTACAATGTATTCAAAAAGCACTTGCAAAGGAAAAGTGGTCCTACGCAAACTAAAAACTTACTAAAAAGCTCATCCATCAACTTTAGCGTTTTCCTAGTGATATGCATATTCGATGGTTGTAACATAGTCTATCTCGCTCTTGCACTTCCATATTTTTTTTACGGTTTTCTAGTTTTTACTGTAAAAAAATGCATTATTTTAGTAACATGATGATCTATCTCGTTAGTGTTCCAATTCTCTTGTTGGTAGTTTTCTAGTTTTTGCGGTACAAAAACTACAGTATTTCGGTATTGCATCCAGCCCCCTATTTTTGTCTAAAACGCACTAAATGCACTCTAAAAACGTGATTTTCAAAAAATTTGCCTGCGGCACTATGTTGGGGGACAGCCCCGTGCTTGGTCCCTTTTCCACGAAGTTGAGCACCCCTCGGAATTTTCAAAATCCGGCGCCCCTGCTTAGTACAAGCCCAGCCTAGATACTCCTCACTGCTGTGCACAAAAAACTGCGGGAAGTGAGTCATTCAGTCACGGCCTACTATGTTCATGATGTATAGCTGTTGGAACCTGTACTACGGTAAACGGTAGCGCAACCTGTATTATAAAGCTTTGTGTGCAAAGCCCAATTGCAATGTCTACTAGGCCTTATTATTGTTTTCATGTGTGCCCCCATTTTTTACATAGGCCTATAACTCTAGGCCATCAAGCATTTTTTTTTATTTTATTTTGTAGCATAAAGACAGACCTCTTTTTTTCTCACAGTTCATGCCAGACAGAAGGGCATCTCTTCTCTTAAAGACTGAACATCACTTAAGATGCTCTTCATTCTGTTCCTTTCTCCCACAATAGACTGCAATCCAATCGGTGATACCTATTGGATATAGGCCTAGGTGTTTTCTAAGCAGATCATGTCCTGTTTGGAGTCTATACTGTGTCATAGGTTTTAGCTTCGTTTACTTTGCAGGCTGACGCTAAAGACAGCGATGATGAAGAGCTTCCACTCTCTAAAAAGATGAAAGCCGTTAAAAAGACGCCTGCTAAGAATGGTGTCACTAAAGGGAAGAAGCGCGCAGCAGAACTTGAAGAAAAAGCCGAATTTGAGGTGAGCTCGCATTTTACAATTCATTACGGTTCTTCTTGTAGGTTTGAATCGTAATCAATTTTTGTTTCAAATATTTAACAGTGCACACAATTTGTTCCCGGAATCTGCAATGCATATAATTCATACGAAAGAAGTTAAATTTATACAGTTTTATAGCTCACCACATTCACCTCTATAGCCTGCCTAAAATCAACTTCAAATGCCGACAAACATAGAAAAATATACAGATGCTTACATGAAGGTGGCATTTTTAAATGAATTCAAAAACCAAAAGCACACATTAATTTCAGAATATTATTTAGGCCTACTTTTCTAAAAAACTTCCCCGGACCCAAAAACCCCAACTCTACCTGCACACACAGCACTACTACTAGTAACGTATTTCGTTGTAAACGGTAACAGGACCTACAAATTTGTTCCTGGAAGTTTGTTAAAAACTTCAGCAAAATTGCTTAACTGTAGTTTGACCTGTGCACAGTGCTCGACAAATGAACATACAAACAAAGATGGATCTAAGTTCCGTTGATAGAAAATATAATACAGTAAGATCCCTCTTATCCGATCTCCTCTTATCCGATATTCCGTGTTAACCGAGCCGCCCAAAAAAAAAAAAAAAAAAAAAAAAAAAAAAATTAAAGTTTTAAATACGTAAATAAAACATAAAAATAATTACAGACGCCGCGCCGCACTTTTTTAAATGTACTCGCATACATTTGTAGGCATGCCTTACGAGTAGGGATGACATCGGGTACCCGGTTCCAGAAATTACCCGGAGCCGATTTTAAGATCCGGGTATATTTCGCGGCCGTTTATAGACTAATTCACCAGTTTAAATTACGCGCTACGTGGTTGCGGTCTTGCCCGCGGAGCGTGCCCGCTGCCTAAAGAGTAATTGGAGTTGACGACAGAGCGCGTTGTAAGCTATCACGTGCTTCCGTCCGTCTCGGCGAGTCGCGCCCATGCCACGAGTGAGTGCAAGAGAGAAAGATGCGGCAATAAATCTTGGACACCGCCGTCTGCGCAGTACGAGATGCGCGTACGATCCAACCAACTCACACTCACAGCTGACTGACAAAGATGGTTGGGTGTAGAAGTAGAATTCGCAATGCAATCATCTTTCAACCGATTCACGAAATTCGTTATCACGACGCATAGGATTGTTATTCCTGGGCTTATGTTCTTTCTTTCCCAGGCTTATCTTGCGACGAGAGCTTCAGCGCGGGATATAGTAGTGAGAGGTTTTCCCACATGAGAAAGAGAGCTAGGCCTAGGCCTAGCCTAGGCCTATGTTTGCATTGTAGGCCTAGCCTAGGCCTACTGCGTCGAGTTTAGGCCTAGACATACGTTTTTATTACGACATGTAGGCCTAATTGTGTACGTGTGTTTGTGAGCTTGATTTACAAGCTATTAATTCATTTAGTATACCCTGTATGAAGTGTATCGTGTGTATTTTATGTTCCTTTATCCATTACATGTGTGGCTAGGCCTATGCTAGGCCTACGAGAGCAAATAAACCAATGAAACGCGCCATCCGAGTTTTTCGCAAATCCGAGGTGCCCCCGGTCTCATCCAACTCGGATAAGAGGGATCTTACTGTAGTATGGTCTTCCTAATTGCAAATTGTTTTTAGGTTGAGAGTGTCGTGGGATCTCGCATGCTACGCGGCAAGCGTCAGTTTCGTATCAGGTGGAAAGGTTTCAAGGAGGAGGACGATACCTGGGAGGCCGAGGAGGGCCTAGACTGTGCAGAGTCGATCGAACAGTATCTGGCTGCTCACCCCGATGATGAAGAACAGAGCACTGACGGACCTCAAGCAGCAAAATCGGGCAAAAAAGCAAGCAAGAAAATTAAAACCAAGAAGGGGGATCGAAATACCAAGGTACGGTACTACCAAGTTGAGGTATTGGAAGGGATGGCTAGCCGGTGAATTGACCAAGTAGGTCTACCTAATATTTTATTATTTAACCTGTCAAATAATTGGTGAAAGTAATATTTGTAGGCCTACTTTTTTTATTTAGTTGGCATCATTCATTCTTCAATGGAAACTTGACTTTTGTTACCTTTCCTTATAAATTTGAAATTTAACAATTCACTGTTGTTGTGTTGAGCATACAATGTGGTAGTAAATGATATCCTATTCAATCATTTTCATCAATTATAATCACCATTGAAAGTTGATCATATTGATTTGAGTGGTGATAGATGATACAGAGATTTGCTTCGAAATGTGGTTGATATTCTAGGCCATGCATGACGGCCAATCTATGTTTACACATTTTACTCTTTTATTGTATCATAGTACGCTGCAGTGGTGTAGTGCCAAATTTACCAGTACGCCATCTACCTCCTAATGGTGGGGTCTGGGGCGAAGCCTTAGCTGCCAGAGGCCCTTTCGCCGAAGGCCGGAAATAAATCGACATTCTTCAGTTATTTCGTCATGTTTTTAACAAAAATTGACCAACTAAACCATTTGCATAAAGTGTGTTACGCACAATAATAGCTAGACTGTTTGGAAATAAATTGAATTAAAAGCTCAAAAACTAAAACTAAACTTCCTGCACTCGGACTCGGTAAACAATGTTTTACAGCAACTATCTGCGATCTAAAAACTTGAAAAAATAGACCATCTCAGACCTGCACTCTAGTTGTGATTTACATACTCTAAAAAATAGATTCTGATAGATGGGCTAATGCAGGGCTGCCGTTTTAACGGATTTTATCCGTTTTTACGGATATTAAGGGTGCAAAACGGATAAACGGATTTTTAGTCTTATTTACGGATATTTTGTTAGTTACGTTTTCTATGCTTATTTTCGTATATTTGAATCTGCGCGGGCTAATTTCGATTGTAAACATTGAAGGCGGGGCGATAATCGATTCGACTTTCGATAGGGGGCGGAGCATGGGCGGAGCCGTGTCCCAGATGTAGTAGGAACTGCTTCCATTGAGAAACAGCAAGGAAACAGCCAAGTAGTTGCTTTTGGGGAGGATGCAAGTTAAATTGAACAGCCAAGAGCCTAGCTACAACTTCAAAATTGTTTTCTTTCTTTTTTGTTTATAAAGTTTGGATTATGTGATATTAAAAGTGAAAAATAGAATTAGTATATGATTAAAATGTTATTATCAAGTTCTGCAATGTTATTATAGAACACAACACATGGGCCTACCTAGGCTAGGCCTAGGTCAAAATTGTAATGCAACATTCATAGGGCCTAGGCCTAGACTTTTTTAACCAGGTCAGAAAATATTATTTTAATGTTTAAAATGGAGTTTCTGTAAATAAATAACATTTTAAATTTTTATGCAATCTTAATTAAAGCAACCACGGGCGTTTCTGGCTCCTTTCTTCTCATCTGTGCATAGTCCTAGGCCCTTGGCAACTTTTAGGTTAAGATGGTAACAAATATAAACATCACATTTATCCATTTTCATAGTTTGATCAATGAAATCAACGTTTTTAGACTTTTCACGGATATTTGCGGATATTTAACGTCCTCATACAGGATTTGAAAAAAATATCAGTGGCAGCCCTGGGCTAATGTACAGAAAGAGGGGACATATTTGTTCAGGATGCCACTTACATAAAGCCCATGTTCTCTATGCTTTCCCAGCCTATCAGCCATAGATACTACTACCGTAGATGTGCTACTCTCTGCAGGCGACATGAAGAACTGTTTGAGACTAGTGGCGGTGCGCCTTGCTCGGACTTTTAACTAACTGAGGTTATGTGGTAATGCAGTTCCCTACTATTTCTACTTATTATTCTGAAATATAAAAACTAAATTTTCTAACAATGTAACTACAAAAATAGAAACATGGTTAACAGTAAAATATATTATTGGATGAGCGTAGCGAGCGTAGCGAGCGTAGCGAGCGAAGCGAAGATTCCATTCTACTACACTGGAGAAAAAAATCCGGAATGTTTTTTTTTTTCTTTCTTTTTTTTTTGTATTTTTGTCTGTTTGTCCGCACGATTCCGGCTAAACCGATACTCCGATTGAGATGAAATTTTATGGAGGCCTTCGAAATCTCTGAACTTAGAACTGCCACGTTTTTGAGCGCAATCGGAAAATTATTTCTCATGAAAATCGCAATTTTACGATTTTTTTCGATTTTTTAAAAATTTCTTTGACTTATAACACCTACATGCTTTATCCGATTTTAATAATTTTTGCACAGAACCTTTATTTTATGAATTTAGATATTCTTGTGAAATTTGAGCGCAATTGAAAAAATATTTATCATAAAAATCGAAATTTTACGGGTTTTTTCTTTTTTTAAACAATTCTTTGACTTATAACACCTACATGCTTTATCCGATTGTAATGATTTTTTCGCAGAACCTTAATTTTATGAATTTATATGTTAGTGTTAAATTTGAGCGCAATCGAGAAATTATTTTTTATAAAAATCGCAATTTTACGATTTTTTTTAACAATTACGATTAATAAATTAAAAAATTAAAGTTAATTTTTAATTTAATTTAATTTAATTTAATTAAATTTTAAAAAAATTCAACTTAGTAATGATTTTTCCACAGAACAACAGAAAATTCGCATAACACATGGCAGCTCAATGCACCAATTACGCTCATCCAACAACGCGGCGGGACTTAAGCGTTTTCCTAGTTTATTGAAATACAAGACAATTTGTATACAATCACATTTTTCATAGTTATTAGTTATAAAATAAATAATAATATATTCAAAGAACATGGTATAAATTACAACATGATTAACATAACATGATGGAAATACAAACATGATTGTGAAGGGATTTTGATATACGTAGGTAGTGAAATTAGGCATGACGAAACCCGACTTTTTTTACGACCCGGGTACCCGTCCACTTTACCCGCGGGTTACCCGGGTAGTAACACAAAAAATCGTGTGTGATGGTGTCTAATGGACTAATATCTCGGACGTAATGCTGTTCTGATTGATTGATTGGATATTGCTTTACGTCTCATATTTATGCAACTTGGCTAATCGAGACGAAGGGAGGGACGTAAGGGGAGACGCGGGGGGACAAGGGGTGGACAGGCCTGCAGCCACAAGCGTATGGGGAGGGCAGGGGTTCCCCCACGTCGTGGTCGTCTCCGTCTGTGTCATCATCCGTCTGTGTTGTCAACTCCCCTAATCACGGGCCAAACCACGAGAAGGTTGCGAGTTGGAATTTGATGGCCCAATGCTGTTCTATAAACAATGACGTGCCGATGAAGTAGTATTTCATAATCACGAAAGAAAGAGGAACAGCAGCGAGCCGAGATAACACTCACGGTTCGTTACATGTTTTATATCTTGTCAGTCATAGTCAAGTCAAGGTCACAATGCGTTGGCGCGGGGCGGGGGAGGGGTGGGGGGGCTGGAGCCCGAATGAGAGTAAACATGATAAGGAAAGGCAATTATCACCATGGGTGATAGCTTTTAAGTTTTGAATTCTAGCAGATTGAAAACATAAGTGATGTTGTGACTGGTATTATTTACGTGGTATAATCTCTGGAAGATCGCATGAGCAGTTAGGCAGGAGGGGTGGGTTGGGGGGGGGGGGGGGGTCATACTCAGCACACTACAACAAGTCGGCGGCATAAACAAAGGACATTATAATTCAGAAGAAAAACGCCGTCAATAAGCACAAAAGATAATGAGAAAGCGCATGTTTACATTAGCCTTACGCCTAAAATGTGACATCTCAATTCAGGAACTGGGTTAGTGATGATAGATAGTGATGTAAGAAATTCATAAAACCTGACAGTGATCAGACATGTCTCTTGTCCAATGTGGTATTATTGTACCCGTTACGCCATCTGTCTTCATGGTAGCTGGTGGCGGGTTGACTTCTTGGATGTCACAGATGTAGTCCTCATGGCGTCATCTTGATCTATCATAATGGTATGCAGGGCTCAAAAAATACCATGCCCGAGATGACCGGGGCATGTAAAAAAAGTAGTCGGGCACGTAGATTATTTTCCCACATGCCCGTCTAGGCATGTGGGAAATCTCTCACTATCGCCCGCGCTTAGCCCTTAGCTCTCGCAGCCTGGGAAAAAAGATAAGTCCACTTGTCCAGTAACAGGCCCCATGCGTGGTGATTGCAGGCCATTAAGATAACACTCACTGTTCCTTGCGTCTGGTTTATATCTTGTCACAGTCTAGTCAAGGTCACGATGCGTTGGCGCGGGTTGGGAGGGCTGGAGCCTGAATGCCAGTAAACAAGATACGGAAAGGCCAGCCTTGGTCATCTTGGTCTTCATAATGGCATGGTAGTCTTCACTCTTCATGTCATCTCATCTTCTTGGATGTTAATGTGTTATAGTTGGCCGATTCATGCAGCCATTAGCAAGAAACTGCCTACGGGCTATTCCGTAGAATTAATTTAAAACTAATAAGGGCATAGCCTAGCAATACTCGTCCTGGGCCCTTTCTCACCTTTGATGGTCAATGATAATCACTTTCTATATTGATTGGTCAGTACATTGAAACATTTTATTATGCCTCGAAATTATTGCCTTCGAATATTGTAGGCCTACTTAATTGCTATGTGACTTTCACGTGCGTTTCTAAGACTTTTGTTTTATCAATATTTTGAAGTAAACAACTGCTATATCGGCCAATAATCGATTAGTCGCGCAAAAAAGCGACGATAACACTCTGATGCTCGGACTTTGAACTACTGAAACTCGAAACAAATGAAGGAACACTGCCACACGATTTAGCATTGCTCTTTCAATTTCAATTTCAATTTATTTTGGACAACAACAAATAACAATAGTTACAGGTTTCAACAGTTTTCACCGTGTAGTCCATTTTAGTTGTACACAATTATTAAACTTAATGAAGTTTACACAATAGTATATGTATAAATACTATACATACAGTACATCTACTAATAACAAAATACACTACTAATAATACAAAATACACTACACTAACAAATAATCATCTTTCATTACATTGTCTCTCATATTGGGTTTAATATATAGGCTAACTACCAAAAGCCAATGATACAGTGCAAGTTTACAATATTACATTGTTAATTAACTTGGATAAAGAGAAATGAATAAGAACATTAATTTCCAAATTTCAAATATTGTAACATTTTAACAACCAACTGATTGAAAATTATGGTAGGTCAGTTGATGTGATAAAGTCATTTACACTGTAGTAAGCTTTTTGTAATAAAAATTTTGTCAGCTCATTTTTAAATTTAATATATTGAGGTATATCTTTGATTTCTTTTGGAACAAGGTTGTAGAGAATTTTATTTATATAATCAGAGTTTTTCTGGCCAAGGTTTGTAGAACATTGGCTAAGATGGAGATCATGTTTTTGCCTTGTGTTGTGAGTATGTACATTCGCATTAACTGCAAGGATTTGGATGTTTTTCTTAATGCTTAAGACTGATTTAAGAATGTAAAGACATGGAACTGTAAGAATGTTCAGAGCAATAAAGTAAGGTTTACAATGCTCCATTTGCCCAAGGGAATATAATGCTCTAATTGCTCGTTTTTGTACAATGAAAACTTTATCAATGTGAGTTGACATTCCCCAAAATTCTATCCCATATCTTAGATGTGATTCAAATAGAGAAAAGTAGCATACTTTAGCAGTTGAAACATTGCTTATATGTTTGATGCTTTTAATTGCAAAACAAGCAGAGCTGAGTTTTTTTATCAGTATCTTAATGTGAGCATGCCATGTTAAGTTTTTATCTATTGTTAGACCTAGAAAGTTTGTTTGTTCAACTGAGTTTACAACTGATTTGTCATTTGAATTTGCTAGGCAATGTATGAAGTTTAGTGATTTCTTTTTTTGAATTGAATGGAACTGGATAAAGTTAGTTTTTAGAGAATTAAGCAATAGTTTGTTCATTGTAAACCATTCAATAGACTCAGTAAGTCTTTTTTCTCCCTTTTCTTTGAGTAAAACTGTATTCACAGCCGTTACGCTAGTAGTAAAGTCATCAGCAAACAACTCGGCATCATCAATATTGTCAGGTAGGTCGTTAATAAAGATAATGAAGAATAGGGGCCCAAGGATCGATCCTTGTGGAACTCCACAAAATAACCTTTTCAAATTCTGATTTAATGTTTGTAAATTTGTTGTTCTTAAGATCAGTCAGTACTACGCATTGTAGTCGGTCGGTCAGGTAAGATGTTAAGAGTTTCAATGCATTCCCACGTATACCATAGTACTCTAACTTGTCCAGCAGTATTTTGTGATCAACACAATCAAACGCTTTTGTTAGATCACAAAATATGCCCAATGTTGGTATGTTTGAGTCGACTGCTTCAACAATAGTTTTTAGAAATCTACTAATTGTGTCACTTGTTGATTTGCCTCGTCTAAAGCCATTTTGTCTCTCTGTTATGATATTATTTTCATCGAAGAATGCGATCATTCGATTGAATATCAAAGTTTCTAATATTTTTGAGGCAGCTGGAAGGATGGATATAGGTCTATAGTTACTTGCAATGAGTTTACTTCCTTTTTTAAATATTGGTATAATTTTGGATATTTTTAATGCCTTGGGAAAGACACCATCTTCAAAGCAAGTATTGAAAATGTCGGATAAAGGTTCAGCTAGTTCACCCTGCTATCAACCCTTCTCCAATCTAAACTAAAAATTATGTTAAAAATTATTCTTACGGCAGAACTTAAGATTTGCCAAAAATTATTCTTACGGTATGTGCTCTCAATTGAATTATCGTTACCGTCCTGAGTCTCTAAGGTTGTCGCTACGGTGGCCATTTAACAGTGATTAAATTCTAAATTAACGTTTAGGCCTATTCTGTACCTAATGAAAGTATGTCCTCTGATAGGAATTGTGTTCTTACGTATGCTGCGGACATATCCAATAAAACAAAACAAAACTCCTAGCCTTTTAACGTTTCTATTTAAAATATTAATGACTTTCAACCGAAAATGAGTTATCCAAAACATAAAGAATATAATAAACAGTTCAACGGAGATTTGAACCAACGAACCCTCACACAGAAGACAAACCCTTTACCATCCTGCCACTCCCACTGAGCTCAGTGGCCACACCGCACTGTGGTATAAGGTTGCCTATAATTATAAACATAACTAGTGAACTGGTTGAACTGAGAATAATTTCTTGTCATTGGCAACGGTGATAATAAAGAAGAAATGTCCTAGGCCTTATTGTAATCAGTCTGTTGGTTATGTGGTTCAGAATTCATTTCAGAGTGATTACAATTCCTCAGCTGTAACTTTCTACTAGCCTACCACCATACCACCGATAGCAAATAGTTAGCTCAAAAGTAAGAATATTTTTTAGCAATTCTTACGTTCTGCCGTAAGAATATACACTCCGTTAAAAAATGTTTATTGGACAGGCCTACTCTTTCACCTTCTACTCTTAAGGTGCTAGTGCTAGGGCCTAGCCTACATGTATCCGCTGTGATGAAAATAATTTAAATATAAATATTAAATACTGAGAATCTTGTCTATGGCACGGTAATTTGCAAAGTTCATGCTGTAAACAAAGAGTGGTACGGTAGACGAAGGCCAAATATTTTTTTTGGCATCGGTTCGACTAATTTCTAGGCCTAGGGGCATATTGTGTACATCAATTTTAGCCCCAATCCCTCGATTTTGGCCATTTAATTCCCGAAAATTCCATTTTTGTTAGTTTGCTATTATATTCTCTAACTTTCAAAGAATTAATGCTACTATAAATGTTAAATTTCAAATAATTAATACTAAATTTCCTGAAAATTAGTGCTAAAAAGTAAAAAGTAAAAAGACTCATCTCTAAATATTATTATTGTGCGTGATATAAGCCAGGGTCCTTAGGCCTAGGCCAAATGCCTGGTTTTTGAGCTTGCACACGGAAAATGTATTAGTATCTAGGTAGGGCCTAGGCCTAATGATGGAGAAATTTATACATTTTTCATGTTGATGGCTCAATCTCGATATTTGCTCGATCCAAAGTCCAACTCGCAAACTTCTTGCGGTTTGGCACGTGAATAGAGGAGTTTCACTCCCTGAAACAAATGGCGAGCTCTGTGTCGTCGTCGGGGAACCCCTTCCCTTTGACTACTTCCCCGACGGCGACGACAATGACAGCACGGACGGATGATGACACAAGACGGAGACGACCATGACCTGGGGGATCCCCTGCCCTCCCCATACGCTTGTGGCTGGTTCTGACCAGCACAGGCCTGTCCCCCCGCGTCGCCCCTTATGTTCCTCCCCCTGGAAAGAAGAAAACATGGTGGTAATCCACAATTATGGAAAAAGAAAATTTGGAGGATTCCAATACACTTGACATGGGCACTGATAACTCTACTGTTGAGTGCCCTAAAACGACACTAACTAACTAACTCACTCAAATCTTGCTCGAAATTCAAGCAGGAATTCTCATTTCTGCTCAATCTTGCTCGAATTTTAAAATCACTGCTCGCACAGCCCTAGTTTACATAACAAATGTTCAGCTCGTTATTTTGTCATTGATGTAGGCCTAATAATAATATGCAAAATAAGAATATCAACAGTCGCCTTATTTTGCTGGTTTCACAACTTGCACCATTCATATTGCAATGAGCAATATAGGCGTATGAATTTTATAGTCCTACATATAGCCTAGGACAAGACATTGGTTCTTATTGGGTTTTTAATTTAATATTTTAACTATGTACATAGCTTCTAAATTTAACTTTTGAAACTGATATTTGTTATAGGCCAATGAGGATGAGGAAAAAGAGGCGGTTGTCTCCAAAGAAGAGTACGAAGTGGACCGCATCGTTGACATGTTTCTCCTAAAGGATGGTAAGCGGGAGTTCCTGATCCGCTGGAAGGGCTACAACAACAAAGATAACACCTGGGAACCGGAGGAGCACCTCAACTGCCGCGACCTCATCGACAAGTACCTGCTCAAGGTCGAGGCTGCCAAGGCCGTCAGCGAGAAGGAGCTTCGCGTCGGAACTAAGCCCACCGAGCGGTTCACGCTGACCATGGGAGGCGGGTCAGCCGGGGAAGCAGAGGTGGGTACTGGGTGGTAACTAAGCCCACCGAGCGGTTCACGCTGACCATGGGAGGCTCGGGGAGGCGGGTCAGCCGGGGAAGCAGAGGTGGGTACTGGGTAGTTACTTGGAATGGAGTTGAAATATTATATTTATTCATTCATTCAAACATTTCAATAATATAGTTTCATTTGTTTGTGGCTACGGAAGGAAATATATCTCCTTAGTTGTGGATCTTGCTCTAGATGGACCGTCGGTTGGATAAGCTGTTCAGCGCGGGGTGGAGTGGCGAGGCAGATACAAACAAATACTGTTCATAGTGTAGCAAAAGGAACATTTCTTTGCATTTAATCTTTTCTGTTTTGGGCTTGGTCACTTTATATTAGGGATGTCAAACGAAATGAAAATTGATATTGATAATGGCGCCGTAATGAGAATAATATCGAGATAATATTGTGCCAAAAAATATTGCGTTGATATGGTCACTTTGTAATCATGTCGCAATATATCGGCATACAACTATTTTCTCGCATTTGCGTCAATTTGAATTTCGTGCCATCTCAACGCTGGTCGGCAGATTGGCTGCCACCTACGACACGCCCCTCCCACAAGCAAGTGGTAGAGGGAACGTTAGCGGCGTGCTGTTCCTCGATCGACGCTTTGGGAGGGGGCAGGGGAGTTGTAGGCTACCGTCAAATAGATTGCAAGCGGAAAAACCCGTTTTGAGACGCTGGGTATTCCATGAAATCCAGGAGAAAAATATTGTTGTAGCAGCGTTGATTAGTCATAAACGTTACTGAATTTGCTATTTTAAAAAACGGATTTTGTTAGGCGAGTGAGTGCGCCATGTGTTGAGTAGGCCTACCTGGTAACATTCCCTTTCTTCCTCCAACCTAAGGCCACTCAAGCCTATGCTAGAGCACGGGTGGACAAATCCACTAAAAAGTTAGGAGCCAGGAAAAATAAGTAGGGGCCAGTAGTATCGCGGTAGAGCCGGAGCAAATTTTTGTTATATTGCCAGCATAACGTTTGAATGCCTAAAATATAGGTATGTGCGAATACAGTCAAACCCCTATGGATCGTTCCCGGATCGTCCGTTTTCCCGCCATGATCGCTATATTTGAAAAGTTTTTGCAAAAGTCCCATTTACACAATGTTAAAAATTCCCGCATCCACTGTTCCTCAATCGATCGTTTTCCTCGCTGTATCGTTCAAAATGTTGTGTTTCTCAATGTTAAATTTACCCTAATGTATCGTTTTCGCCTTTGATGAACACCGACCGACGGACGAAGCACTATTTCCTGCAAGACAATACATCATCGACTGGGAGCGCGATGTTTTGTAAGCTGTAGTCAGGTTCACTTCACCTCCCCGCCCGCCGGCAGCTGCCGCCTACTAGACCGGTTACCCCTCCCCTCCCGCTGCCAGTGGCACGGCTCTCTTCTCTCCTCTCCTCTCTCGGCCGGCCGGCCTGCCTGCCAGCTCAGACACTACACATTCTCTCTCAGCAGTGCCGTGTATTTCTTACGCGAATGCGATAATAATAATTACAAGATCATTGTTTTCAATCAATGATGTCAATACAACACTTGTTTTAACTGTAGCGCGAGTGTTGTATAAGTTGAGTTGCCGTGTCTTATTCTCGGATATAACACTGCCGGCTGCCCTTACCAGCTGCAACATTTGAAGCTGAGACGATCTCGACCTTGGAGACCCGGACCATTCCCTAGGGACTTCAAGGATGCAGTTCAGTTGCCCGTGCAATTTTCTCTCGTCGCAAGCACGATTCGAAATCGTAGTAAATATCGTTCCCAGAGTCAATGAAGAGATACAGGGAAATGTGATCTTCATGCACGGAGCATTGATCGATATCAACGGAAAAAAACGTAATCTTCTTTAAACACAAGTACAGCGCGGACGATAGGGCGCAGCGTACGAGAAAACAGATAACGTGACAATCCATTCACCAAGCACGTGCATGGTCAGCTGCTGTGAGCTCTCGACCGACGAGTAGATTCTCGCGCCGCCGATTCCCGCGGCTGTCTCTCTCGCACTCATAGCTTACGCGCCAACACACCCGCGCATGAATCAACACTTGTCTATCATCGTTGTTGATTTTTATTTTTTACCTCATTAAGACAAGCTTTTTATTTTCTTTACGTACAACAATTTTATATAACTGTCTTCTGAAAGTCGTAATAGATACTTGATATATTATTATCCAGATATTTTGAGTAGGCAATGAATTAGACTGAAAATTTTCAAAATTCATTTTTTTGTTATTTTACTCAATTTTAGGCATATTACATCGTTTTATTGGTTTTCCCGTTTTGACCGTTTTCCTCACTGCATCGTTTTTTTGTAAGCTACCCTGAAAAACGATACATAGGGGTTTTACTGTAGTGATTTTCAGGTTCGAATCGAATATCGAATAGTACATGATTAAAAGTTTGAATATCGAATACTTTTTCTTTGCGAATAGTTTCATTTTAAATCCCCACCTATGTACAATGGAATATGATTTACATCAGGAGCTCAAATAATTAGGGATGTGCGGGTAGTGGTTTTTGAACTCGGGTCGGGTAATTGAAAGTACCCTCGGGCTCGGGTAATTGAAGTAGGCTCGGGTCGGGCTCGGGTAGTGAATTTTTTTTTATTTGTGAATTCATTTTTTTTTAAAAAATCCTAGAAAACAGTTTTGCATTGGTTGCAGGTAGCCACTCTGGGCTGTGTTGACACGAAGTACTTCCAAATCGGCGTCTTATGAACTTTTGCTTGAGTAGGCCTAGGCCTAGGCCTAGTACAAGTACAGTGAAACCCCGCTATTATCGTTTTCCTGCATCAATCGTTCGTTATTCTCGGAAATAATATCGTAACGATCGTTTTCTAATATTTCCGACCCAACCCCAAGAAAAACCGATGCGATCGCGTATTTTTCTCTTCCGGCCGACGAAATCATGCGTTTGTACCAGCCATGCATCTGACGAAATCGCGCGTTTGCACCAGCCTTTCGGTCTGACTCCGCCCAACGCTCTGCTGCGCGCAACGATGCGCACTAGATCGGACTTCTAGGCCTGCCGCCTAGGCATTAGACGATGTTTATTAGCGTTGTTTCTTTTTCACCATTCGCCTACGTACGTAATATTCAACTTGCTTTATGCCGTTATTAGCGTTGAATAACCAGAAGACGAGTAATGACGGTCAGTAGGGGCCTAGGGCCTATTACTCCAGCGGGGACAGCGCCGGAAGACAGGAAGAGCCAAGGACACAGCATCATAGCATAGCCGCGCCCACGTCGTAGCGATTGGTCCGCTCCGACGTCAGCTGTTCGTTTGGCGTGTGAGCGGGAGGTTTAAAAGGAGCAGATTGGCGTGTTTCTTTATTACTTCTACCCGACCCGACTTTTTCGGGTAGGAATTGACGGCCCGACCCGAGGTCGGGTAATTTTACCTACCCAAAAATTACCCGTTTTTCGGGTACCCGCACATCCCTACAAATAATGATTTGTTTGTGTTATAAAGCCTAATTATGGCACTTTTAATTCACTAGTGAAGGGCCTAGCCTAGATTAGCCCTAGGCCTAGTTAATCACCATCATTTTCATTAGGCCTAGCCTAGGCCTACATATTGCAAAGGCCCATGAAATAACATGAGGTCTAGGGCCTTGGCCTACTAAAACTGAATGTAATTAATTGTAAATCAAATATGAAAAGTTGGGCTTGAGCACAATGCCTAGGCTAGCCTAGGCCCAGCTGCCTTTCACAAACTTTCTGGGCTAAGGATTACGATTGCCTACATTTTTCGTCGAGATATCATGAAATGATTTTTTTTTTAAAGATAAGAACGTGGAGCTAGGCCTAGGTGTTTTTAGTAGTTGATTGCAAGTTTTGCAACGCGCATCCTTTATATCCCCATATCGGATTTTGTTTATTTTGACCGGGTGCAGTAGAGGTTTCTTCAGGGTCATCTTCATGCTCGGATTCACTACCAGGCATTTGTTGTTTTTTCTTTTTTTACGAGTTAAAAACTGAAAGGCGATATCAGCTGTGTGCGATGTCTTATCTCTAGGGCGTAGTCCACCTAATCGCCGCAAGAGCGCGCATTTCTCGACTTTCGAGATCGATTTAATTTTCGACTATTTTCACCGCCATGTAGATGAGAACGCTGTTATACGAGAATAAATTTGGCGCGATTTTTAAACTTCGTGGCTTCGAATCGAATATTCAACGTTAACTATTCAATAATTCGAATATTCGCACATCCCTACTAAAATGCAATTTAAAGCTAATTTGTATCAATAATAACTAGGGGTGTGCGAGTAGCACATTTGAATTCGAGTTAAGTGGAGTCGAGTATTCCTTTAAATACTCAAGTGTTAGCTGAAATCTATCCCACTTCTGAAATGTTAGCTGGAATCTATCCCACTTCTGAAATGTTAGCTGGAATAGCTGGAATCTGTTCTGGAGGGTCTGGAACGAGCTAACACAATTAATAATACGGTTTAAATAAAAACAATCTGTATTCTCATCAACTTGCAATCAAATAATCACATAATACTACTTTCTTCCCTTCACAACAATGTTCTTCCTCTAGTTCATAACAAAACCACAAGCATAGATACTACTATACCCTCCCCCTTAGATGTGCCACTCTCTATGGGCGAAATAAAGAACTCTTTGGAGGCCATTTTGAATCAGAGCAACGCCTAGCGGCTGGCCTGAGAACTTATTGAGGATAGGCGGTATATGCAGTGACCTACTATTTCTACTTTGGTAAATGCAGTCACCTACTATTTCTACTAAATATTCCTTGGAATAAAATGTCGCTACAAAAATAGAACACATGTTTTGGTTACATATTTTATTGCAAATAGCGATTTAAATACACACACACAAAATTAAAATAATTACATAATCACCGAATCACGTAGAAATGACAAAACGCCTGCTTGTTGGCTTGTAGTGGGGAGGTCTTACATCGTCTTGAGCTTTGAAAATGAAGACAAAGCAAAATGCACTGCAACAACCATGCAGTCTTTTCAACATCTGATTGAAGAATCATGAGCCGTTTTTTTCTGAGGTGCTCTCGAGTATAATTGCAAAGTTTATTGTGAATCTTCTGCCAGCAATCTTTGACAATCTTGCTTCTTTTCTTGCTTGCTACGATCGGTAGAGGTGTTGTGGGTATAGGCTAGGAAGAGGCTAGGCCTAGCCTAGGCCTACGACGGGCCCGGCGCAAAATGAATTTACACAGCGCATATACCTAACAATTACTCGTCTTATAGCCCTTTCTCACCTTTTGTGGTCACTAAAATCACTTTCTATATTGGTTGGGCTGTAGGCCTACATTGCAACGTTTAAAACCAAATATTATGCCTTGAAACAAACTTTCAAATGAAGTTGTGCGCGCCATGTGACTTTCACGTGCGTTTCTAAGACTTTTGTTTTGTCAATATTTTGAACTTGACTAATCGACCAGTCGACGATAAGTCGATAGGTCGTAAAAAAAAGCGACGATGACACTCTGGTGCCTGGCCTGAGAACTATACTAGACTCGAAACAGTTGAAGGCACACTGCCACACGATTTACCATTGCACTTTCAGCACCCTGACCACAAGAGGGCGTCTTACCCACAGCTTGCTGTATGTGCAGTAGTGCAACATAGGTAAAAGATCTCTAGTAGTGCAGCATAGATAAAAGATCTCTTAACATTTTCGGGCATCCTGACAAAATGTCTGCCCTCAGACATGGTAAAAAATTAATGAGTGCCAGAGAGGCCTAGACTACAAAATCTTTTAGATATTCAGGCCGTTTGCCTGCTCCTAGACGTCGAGGTCTTTGGTAGTCTCGGTCTGCAGTGGAATCGTCTGAAATGTGGGGCTGTAGATCTTCCGCAGTAGTAGCTAATTCTTCATCTGATTGAGAGTGAATTGAGCTCAAATCGTTCACGTCCATATTGGGGCACTTCCACCCTTTGAGTTGTGAGCCATGTGCTGTGGTCGTGTAGTAGCTGCCTGGCGTATCTTCGGAAAGTTGTCACTTGGAAGCAGCTCGGTGACGATGAGAGGCCCGCGGTACTTGGGTTGTGTCTTCGTGGGATGACCAGTGTGTACGGGTGCACGCTGCATGAAAACCACTTCACCGACATCGTAGCTTGGTCCAATTATGCGCTTCTGGTTGTATTGTCTCTTCCAATTCTCTTGACTTGTTGAGACGGCTTGTCTGGCTTCGTGTTGAAGTTGGGATGGTTCGTCCCAGATGTCACTAGCTGGGTTGGTTGCCATTCGGAGAGCACCGTCGACAAATCTTGGTACATATCCATGGAGAACATGAAACGGAGTTCTTCCTGTTGACTTATTTATAGTATTGTTCAGATTTCTTTCGATGGTCTTTATTGAATGATCCCAGTCATTTTGACGAGGATCCTGTGTTGCGATTGAGATCATAGGAACAAGAGTGCGGTTCACTCGTTCTACTTGTCCATTTGCCTGAGGATGTCTGGGAGAATTAAGTATGTGCTGGATACCTTGGTTGCGACAGAACTCTTCAAACGCTTGTGAAGTAAATCCTGTGCCTCGGTCACTAACTAACTTCTCTGGTAATCCATACTTAATTATAGCTTCATTAAGTGCCTTGATTATACTGGCACTGTTCGTCGATTTTGAGGGGTAAAGCTGGACAAATTTTGTAGCATTGTCTACAATCACGAGGAGGTAATGGTTGCCTTTCGTACTTTTTACAAACGGACCTAGGTGGTCAAGGTGTACGATTTCAAAGGGACGTTTGCCTGGTGGAATAGGATGGAGAAACGTTGTCTTCTTACCACTGGGTTTCTTGTAAATTAAACATTCTACACAAAGATGAATGTGTTGCTTCGCATATCTTCGCATAGCAGGAAACCAGTAGTGTCTACGGATAAGCTCCAAGGTGCGGTCCAAACCAAAATGTCCCATAAGATCATGGAACTTGACTAGAATACCTTTCCTCATCGAGTTCGGTATAACAAAAAGGGGTTGTTCTACTCCGGGTACCTTTTTGCAAAGACGACCTGATTCTAGTGTGAACGCACTTGCGCGAATGTTCTCAGTGGTTGATCGCTCATCAGTAGGTAACTTCACAATTCTGATTAACTCTCGTAGGGTCGGGTCACTAGACTGAATCATCAACACTTGGTCTTCTAGTGTCATGGAGACGTATACTCCCAGTCTGGACTCTGTGATTGATTCTAGAGTATCTGATGGAGGATCAACGGGGCCACGGCTCAATGCATCTACATGCGCCATCTTGATCCCTGGGCGATGCCTAATTTCAAGTATGTCGTACTCTTGGAGTAAATGACTCCATCTGGCGATCTGGGGGTTCTTTGTTTGCATTGCATTCAGGTATACAAGTGCCTGGCAATCGGTGATTATAGTAAACGGGATGCCTAATAGGAACTGCCGAAGTCTGTCAACTGACCAAACAATCGCCATTAATTCCAACTTCAAAGAATGGTAGTTCCTCTCTACCTCGGTTGTCTTCTTAGAGACACAGAACACCAAATGAAGTTGACCATCACTACCTTCCTGAAGAAGAAGTCCAGCCAAGCCAGTTGAGCTTGCATCAGTGTGGAGTTCTGTTCTGGCATCTCTATTGTATAGGGCGAGAACTGGTTCAGTGGTCAGATTCATTTTAGGGGTATCGAATGCTTGTTTCTGAGGACCACTCCATTTGAAGACTTCGTTCTTATAAGTAAGTCTGGTTAATGGTTCTGAGATTGATGTGTATCGCTTGATGAAACGCCGGAAGAAGCCTGTTAATCCTAGGAATCGTTTCACTTGATGTATGTCTTCTGGAACAGGAAAATCTTCTATGGCTGTCAACTTGCGTCTTCCTGGTTGAACGCTGCCCTCACTGATTTCAAAACCTAAGAATTCAATGGTTTTGAGAGCAAACTCACACTTTGTTAGGCGTAGAGTCAAATGCGCGAATCGAAGAGCTTCAAATACTAGTCTTAACTTCATCATCATTTCGCAAAAGTTGCGAGCTGCTATGAGCAGATCGTCGAGGTAACACATTGCAACCTTGTTGCGAAGCGGGCCTAGTGCATTATTTATCATGCGCTAAAATTCTGCTGGGCCATTCGTCAAACCAAACATCATGCGTTCAAACTGACCAGTTTCATCAGGAGTAATGAAAGCGGTTTTAGCTTTTGCAGCATCTGTCAGCGGAATCTGGAGATATCCGTGTGCCAGGTCCAAAATAGTGAACATTGTGCACCCGGACGGGTTCTCCAGCTGGGAGTCAATTAGAGGCAGGGGGTACGAGTCTTTCACGGTTTGTGCATTTAACTTACGGTAATCCACTACTAGACGGTTTTCACCATTTTTTTTGCGAACAAGCAGTACTGGGCTGGCATAAGGTGAGCGAGTTTCACTGACAATACCGGCTTCTTTCCAATCGTGGACTATCTGGCTTATCGCTTCTCTGTCAGCCTGGTTGGTTCTGTATGGCTTACAGTGAACTGGACGACTTCCTTCAATCTCTTGAATGTCCATTTCCGTAAGGTTGGTACATCCCAACTCTTCAAGAGACAATGCGAAACAGTCGCGGAACTCGCTGACGAGCTGGTGCAGCTGCTCAATGTTCTCACTGGTTAATCCTGGGCCTATCCTTAGATCTGATTTTTCGATTTTTGTCTTCTGAGGTTTGAAATTTGTCACTGATAACTGGTACGCTTCTTGAACCGGTTCACATCTTGCGATGCACATCCCTTGAGGTAAACTGATATCAACACCATTAGGATTGCAGACTGGAACGGTTGCGCATCCATCCTGGATGTCAATCAGCGACGGAGTCCTGTCCGAAGTCGTCAATGATTGCCAATCCGGAACTGGCATTCTGCGCAACCAACTTGATAAAGTTCATAGATTGTTTAGAAAGAACTACATTTTGTGGAATGCAAAGTTTTATGGACGGAACAGCTGGAGTAATTTCCATTTCACAAAACGGCGAATCGGTTCGATTGCTGATAGTTAAGTTGTCATCCATCTTAAGGAGGACAACATGATGAAGGTCAGTCCATGTCCTGCCGACTAGGATCTCCATTGTCTGGGCATGATCTGGTACAATGAGCAAGTTGATCTCTCTACCAATGACACCATCGATTTAAACATCGGCAACAATTTTGCCAATTGGTCGAACCGCGGGTGTACTTGTATCTCCAAAACCAAACAGGTCGCTGTCAGTAGGCTGCACAGCCAAACCTGTACGAATGGCAGAAGTTGCCTGAATCGTGCAGCTAGAACTGCCCTGGTCTATAAATCCTGTAAGGCCTAAAGTGCCATTAATTGTGACTGACTTTATGTATTTTTCTGGAGTACAGCCGTCCTTATCATTCACAATCAGAGTGTTCGCGTCAGTGACTGGTTTGCTGACACGAGGTACCTGATTAACTGCGACTGTACAATGTTTTTGTGTATGTCCACTTTGTTGACATTTAACACAGTAGAACGTACGTCTGGGCTCTGGGCTATCCCTACCTAAGTGGCCATACTTGGTACAATTGAAACACATTGGTTCTCCTTCAGTGTTCAGGTAGTTAGGCTTAGTACGGAACTGAAAAGATTTCACATTTGGGATTATTGACTGATTAGCAGTAGGTTTACCGGTATCTGGACTGATGACTGAGGAACTGGCTGGTTGAAATTTCTGTGTATACGTCGACTGTTGTTGCTGAGGTGTAGAGCGTTCTTCACGTGGGCTGAAGTTGAATCTTGGGACTCTCTGGTTACGCTCCTTTTCTGCTTCTTCAAATTCTCGGACGTCCTTGAAGAGATCATCGAGGTCAAAGTGGTGTCTGGACATCAACTGGGAATACAGCGACTGTGAAGCAAGTCCTATCAGAATTTGGCGCTTGGTGTCACCAAAGCTCAGTTTGAGATCCTCGCAGTACCTCGAAACTTCTTGGAAGTACAGAGAAGTTGGTTCTTGTCTTTGTTGGACCCTATTCTGTAACTTCTTCCACAGTTCTGGAACACTTATGCTAGACCCAAATGTCTTCTCGAAGGCGGCTTTGAAATGGGACCAAGAGTCAAGTTGGCGATTAGCACTCATTCGAGCATACCAATGTCCTGCTGCGCTTACCAAATGTGTTTTGGCTGATTCCAATATGAAGCTTTCAGGCCATCGGTGGAGCTTAGCAATCGCTTCCAATGATCGAATCCATTCACAAGCCTCCGCACCACTTCCTGTGCCACTAAATTTATTTATGCCTTTGGCAAGATCTGGCATTATACAGTATTGCTCTGTAGGTCTACTCAAGTTGTCTGATGCTGCATTGTTGGAGAGTTGTGATAGCAAATTCATCAGCATCTCTTCCCTTTTCCTTCCGTCTTCTATCATGGTTTGCATTAGGTGCATGTGGGTGATGGTGGCTGGTTCTGATGATGTCTGGTTAGGAAGCTGATCTCTATCTAGTTGGTTTGCAAAATTCTGGGTTAAGCCTAGGCTTGGTGGAAAACGTAGGCCTCTGGTTGGTCCTTGTTCAACGTTTTGTTCTAGGCGTACTGGTTGTTGCTCACCTGGTTGTGATGCTACAAAGTCGAAATCTAAACTTTCTGGTTGGATTCTAGTCTCTGGCCCTGGGTTTTGACTTAGGCTAAAGCTTTCTGGACTGATAGGCGATGACATTCTAGTTATTGACGTCGTATTGGTCAAGTCGGCAATGTCTTGATCTCGGTCTCGTATTGGTCAAGTCGGCAATGTCTTGATCTCGCATTCGCCATGGTTACAAGGCCTTCTACTTTTGATGGCTTGACTGGTTTAATTTGTGGGTGTTACTTACAAGGTTTTCTATCCGCACTCCTGAAATGTTAGCTGAAATCTATCCCACTTCTGAAATGTTTGCTGGAATCTATCCCACTTCTGAAATAGCTGGAATAGCTGGAATCTGTTCTGGAGGGTCTGGCACGAGCTAACTACATTAATAATACTGTTTAAATAAAAACAATCTGTATTCTCATCAACTTGCAATCAATAATGACATAATACTACTTTCTTCCATTCACAACAATGTTCTTCTCTAGTTCATAACAAAACCACAAGAGGGCGTCTTACCCACAGCTTGCTGTATGTGCAGTAGTGCAACATAGGTAAAAGATCTCTAACACAAGTATCGAGTCGAGTATTCGCGGGTGTTCGCACTGTCCATACCATTGATTGCTATATTTCCTATTAAAAGTATCGATCTTTGGTTGGTTATCGCTCACTCGTCGATTGCGTCGGGGCCTGCAGGGTTGGCTTGGTCGCTTTGATTTACTGTCCCCCACTGAAAATCAGTTATATAACTGAGTGGGTAGACTCTAAATACAATTTATTTATTTTTATTTATTCATTTCAAAATTTTTTTTTTTTATTTAGTAGGCCCACTTGGAACACAACGATTTTTCTGTTGTAGACAATTAAAAAATACATTATTGTACTTGTATTAGGCTATTGAGGCCTTCCTGCCCTTTGTGCTGGTCAATTACAATAAAATTATAATTATACTGTATGTTATCTATAGTTCCTGGTCCCATTACAATACTGCTGCAATGTTTTAATTTGAAAAAAATCCTCCAAAATCGCACTCTCATTATAATATTCGCAGTCTAGGCATCTCCAATGCTCTTTCAGCACATTTGAATATTCCGCGTCCTTGAATAGAACGAGTTCCAGCAGTCGATAAAGAAGAACCTTCTTTATCGACTCTAGTTCTAACGATGGCCGACGGAGCGCGCCACGCGTTTGCACTCGGCGAGTTTGACCTTCAAGCTTCTTCAAAGCAAAGATGGAAGATTGAAGGAAGAAACATAAAATGTGTCAAAACTACGCCTACTAGGATTTTAAAATACGTAAAAAGTGCATTAATGCAGGGCTGCTGTTTTAACGGATTTTATCCGTTTTTACGGATATTTAGGGTGCAAAACGGATAAACGGATTTTTAATCTTATTTACGGATATTTCGTTAATTACGTTTTCTATGCTTATTTTCGTATATTTGAATCTGCGCGGGCTAATTTCGATTGTAAACATTGAAGGCGGGGCGATAATCGATTCGACTTTCGATAGGGGGCGGAGCAAGGGCGGAGCCGTGTTCTAGACATTGTAGGAACTGCTTCTGCCAGAACAGTTGCTTTTGGAACAGCCAAGAACAAACAATGGAGATTGGAGCCTACAAAATTGTTTTCTTTCGTTTTTGTTTATAAAGTTTGGATTATGTGATCTTAAACGTGAAAAATAGAATTAGTATATGATTAAAATGTTACCAACATGTTCTGCAAGACTGCAATGTTATTAATAAACACAGCACATGGGCCTAGGGCAAAATTGTGATGCAACATTCCTAGGGTCTAGGCAGCTAGGCCTAAGAAGTTTTTAACCAGGTCAGATTAAAACAGATTTTCTGTAAATAAGAAACATTTTACATTTTTATGCAATCTTAAAGGGGTATTTAACCGCTAAACTCGAAAAATATATTTCATTCAGGTTAACTAGTAATGAATTTAGCAATTAACAGAAAAATTATTGGGGCCACCATGACCTCCCAAAAAATTGTCAAACATGACATTTTTCGAGCTAGGTCCCATCGGCAAAAATCTCCCATAAGAAATAACATGGGGACGATCTTTATGCCCCGTGACCTTGGAGGATTTTGATCCAAAAAAATATTGGCCATTATTGACGTACTCTACAGCCTTTTCTGTAAATTCTCTTTATTTTGTTTTTTAATTTGGGCAAGTAGTTTGGTCAAAATATGCTGATTACCAAGTTGGGGTGTGATTTTGGAATGCATATTTTTGCGTGTTTGAGGGTATATTTGGGCACAGTTTCAAGACACGATGTTATAAAGGGGCATTTTAGATTGGTACTATGCTCTAGTATCTATGTGGACCAAAAAAGAAGCAGGCTAAAGCCGATTTACGAAATTTCCCAAAACACCAATTTTTGCTAATTTCTGGATCAAAAAAATTGAAAAATTCGTGTTTAATCACAGTTACAAGATATAATTTTTTAAACTGTCATTTTAGTGTAGTATTGTGCTATAGATCACGTGGTAAAAAATAATTTTTGGGGTTTTTAGCCCCTTTAATTAAAGCAACCACGGGCGTTTCTGGCTCATTTATTCTCGTCTGTGCATAGGCCTAGGCCCTTGGCAACTTTTAGGTTATGATGGTAACAAATATAAACATAACATTTAGCCATTTTCATAGTTTTATTTTTTATTTTTTATTTGCATTCTTATATTAACATTTGAGCATGTTACATTATTTATAAGACTTTCTTATTGCACTCATAATAATGTCATTAAGACATTAGCAGGGCCAGGAGATTATGGAAATTGTTTTGCACAAATTTCGTAATTAAAATGTGAAAAAGCGGAAGTTGGGCGGGATTGTTGAAAAATGTACCAATACACATAAATTCGCTAAAGATGTGCGTTTTTAATATATTTTTTTTTTACATGCGGACTTGCATAGCTTCAGTAGACTTAGGCCAATACAAAAGAAAGACCTTGTTGTCACTGTTTGTTAGACCTGGATCAAGGCCACACCCTGCCCATTATATCCCCAGTCCTTGGCAAAATAACTAGGCTTAGCCAAGGCCTTTCCTAACAGTTATCTTATGTAGGCCTAGAGTTACATAGGCAGGGGCCTACAATATAGCTCAGTAAATCTTAACCCAAATAGGCCCTAGGCCCTAACTTGGCTAGAGTTAAACAACAGGCAGGGGCCTATCATGGATGTTTGACTTGGCTAGGCCTAGGGTAGGCCTACCCAGCCCAGGCTCTCCCCCAGTCAGCAAGTAAGCTTAGGCCTACAACCTAGCTCAGCCAAAATCTAAACCTAAATAGGGCTTGGGCTAGGCCCTAGCCTAGGCCTATAATATGAAGTAGTAGGGCCTATTTCATTGGAAATTAAAGCTTTCCTTCAAAACCATTTCAGTTGTATCCATTATAAACTCGAGCTTGTCCTCCCGCGCCTTTTTCTGGTTGCCTAGGGTGTCCTCTATACCTTGTGTCGACCCAAGTAACACTCTGTCAATCATCTAAGTGAAAGGGAACCGGTGGTTTTGTGCACAATACAAATGTAAATAATCCCTATTCCCTGTAATGGCCTGTCCATCTTGACCCGTATTGACAGTTTCAAACCACATGGACCTCTTTGGAATCTGTACCAGCCTGTATTTGAGAACGTTCCCTTTTATATAACTGAGTGTCCACTAATTTGCTCGAACATGAAGATTTAAAAGTGGTTGCGTTTTACATTAGTTTCAACAAAGAAGGCGGGAGGCCTCAATACAACCTGCGTCTTTTCAGTTTGATGATTGACAGAGTGTTACTTGGGTCGACACAAGTCACAAGGTATAGACGAATGTCACAATATTTACAAAACAGGATGTTTTTCCCGCTTACGTAAAACCCCTCCTTAGAATAATGTTCAGCTCGCGAAGTAGCTGTAACTTTGATGTGTGTGCGACCCATCTTTAGAACCACGCTGGAAAAAAACTTGCTCACGCAAAACGACAAGAAACGGCCATTTATGTTTATTTTCATTATATCTTGACGTGGTCGATAATCACGTCGATGCGTCAGTGCGACTTTAGCGCGCCAAGCGGCTAACCTATTGAACGTAGCGGGTTTACCGGGTGCGGCCAACAGGCTGTGCACCTCGCTCCAGCTGATCGGTGCTTTACGAGTGTGGTACAGGCAACGAGAAAAATAATGGACCTAATTTCAAATTTACGTAAAAATTGCCGGAAAAACGATTTTTAGCCACAGTTTTTTGCAGTTTTGTTGAATTTCGTAATTATATCGTCATGAATGGTAAATTTCGCTATTATTAACGATTTTCGCGACTCGTCGCGATTTTTAAATGCATATTTTTGGGGTCTAACTATTATGTCTTGTACTCATTTGAAGAAAAAACTACCTATTTCATTATTTCGTGATTATCGCGATCTCCATAATCTCCTGGCCCTGGACATTAGAGTATTGAAAGTTATCCCATATAGGCTACAAACTAAAAACTAACTTATAACTAGGTACATAGGTAGGTATACAATATACAGTAGTGCCTGATGGCATGGTAGACAAAATTATTATTTATTTATTTTATTTATTTGGACAACAAATAACAATACAAAGTACAGTTAAAGTTTATAACAGTTTTCACCGTGTAGTCCATTTTTGCTAAACATAGACTAGTTGTTACATAAGTATTAATATAATATAATATAGGTACGTATTTTACAAAATAGTATAGGCCTATAGCCTATTATATGGTACCTCCTACTAATAATAAAATATAGCAATTATTAGGTAGTTCTGTCTGTCATAAAGTCTTTTATGCTGTAGTATGCCTTTTGTATTAGGAATTTAGTTAGTTCATTTTTGAATTTGATGTGTTCTGTTATGTTTTTTATTGATTGGGGGAGTTTATTGAATAGAGTTTTATTCAAATAATCAGAGTTTTTTTGACCTAGGTTTGTACGATATTGGTTAAGATGGAGGTTATTTTTGTTCCTTGTGTTGTGGGTGTGTATGCCACTGTTGAGTGTGAGAGTGTGGATGTTTTTTCTTATGGCTAAAATTGACTTGAGAATGTAAAGGCATGTAACGGTAAGAATGTTTAGTGTAATAAAGTAGGGTTTGCAATGCTCCGTCGGCTTAAGGGTACATAATGCCCTGATTGCTCGTTTTTGCGTGATAAATACCTTGTCGATATGAGTCGATATTCCCCAAAATTCGATTCCATATCTCAAGTGCGATTCAAATAGAGAAAAGTAACATATTTTAGCAGTTGATATGTTGCTTATTTGTTTGATGCTCTTAATTGCAAAACAAGCTGAGCTGAGTTTTGGTATTAGGGTGTTGATGTGGGCATGCCAGGTTAAGTTGTTATCTATTGTTATTCCCAATAATTTTGCTTGTGTAGATGATTCTACTGTGGATTTATCATGTGAATTTGTAATGCAAGGTATTTGGTTGAGTGATTTGTTTTTTTGGAATGAATGGAATTGAATAAATTTGGTTTTTGATGAGTTTAGCAGTTGTTTGTTCACCGTAAACCATTCGGTGGATTCGGTAATTCTTTTATCTGCCTTCTCTTGAAGTTGTATTGTCTCATTAGCGGTAATACTTGTAGTGAAGTCATCTGCAAAAAGCTCTGCATCCTCGATGTTATCAGGTAGATCATTAACAAAGATGATAAAAAATAGTGGGCCAAGGATTGATCCTTGTGGAACGCCACAAATTACTTTTTCATAGTCAGATCTAGTCTTTGTAAGTTTGTTGTCTTTTAGTTCAGTCATTTCGACGCATTGCAGTCGGTCAGTCAGGTAAGAAGTTATAAGCTTTAGACCATTCCCACGTATGCCATAGTACTCTAGTTTGGCTAGTAGTATTGTATGGTCAACACAATCAAACGCTTTTGTGAGGTCGCAGAATATACCCAATGTGGGTAAATTTAGGTCTACTGCTCCGACAACAGTTTTAAGAAATCTACTGATTGTGTCGCTTGTTGATTTGCCTTGTCTAAATCCATTTTGCCTCTCTGTTATGGTATTAAACTCGTCAAAAAATGAGACCATTCGTGTGTATATTATGGTTTCTAATATTTTTGAAGCTGCTGGAAGAATGGATATTGGTCTGTAGTTACTGGTTATATGTTTATTTTCTTTTTTGAATATAGGGATTATTTTTGATATTTTCAATGCTTGAGGAAAGACACCGTCCTCCAGGCAAGTATTGAAAATATCAGACAATGGTTCAGCTAATTCATTGTATATAATAATCAGAGATTCAAAACACTGAACATCCAGATTCCAAACCAAACTTATAGTGTTCCATATATGGATAAGTCACTAGTTAATAATAAAGTAAAAAATAAAGAATAGTATTATAAACCTTTTTTATACATGATTAAAATATTCTGTTACAGTATAAAATCCATGTTCCAGAAAAAATGATTTTACTTTGAGCTTAAATGTCTCTCTGCTACAAGTGTGCATAACTTGTTTTATGTCATCTGGCAGTTTATTGAATACTTTAACTCCCATATGGACTGGATCGTTATCTAGCAACTTAAGTCTATGTCCCACCTGGTGTAGGTTGAGTCTACCTCTTGTGTTGAATCTGTGAAGCCCATCATTTGCAATAAAATATATTGGGAAATCATGTACAAACATTATTACCTCCATCATGTACAGGCATGCCACCGTAAGGATTTTTATTTCTTTAAAATATGGTCGGCATGAGACTCTTCTTCCCAGATGCAACATAATCCTCAGGGCCCTTTTTTGTAAGACAAATACTTTTGTAATATGTGTTGTTGCACCCCAAAATAATATTCCATACGAGATCAGAGATTGCACGTTGGCATAGTAAACCATCTTTGTAGTTTTATTGTCACATTGTGAAGATAGGGTCCGCATCATAAAGCATGACATGAGCTACTGAGACGTTTGCACAAACACTCAATATGAGATATCCATTTTAACTTATAGTCAAGTGTAAGGCCAAGGAACTTTGCATGGTCCACTATCTCAATGGATATGTCATTATGTGTGATTGTGTGTTTGTCTTGCTCTCCCTTTATTTGGAAGCTCATGATTTGAGTTTTAGAGCAGTTCAGCTTCATTTTATTAGCTGTGAACCATGCTTCTAATACTTTGAGAATACGTTCAAGTTTTAGTAGTAATTCATGAATGTTTTTTGCTGTTATCACCACACTGGTGTCATCAGCGAAAAGAATTGCTTTACATTCACCATCTAGATTAAAAGTAAGGTCATTTATGTACAGACTAAAAAATATTGGGCTTAGATTTGACCCTTGGGGGACACCGGTTATGAGAGGTTCCCAACCCGAAGAACTGCTCTCGGTTCCTACATCCACCCTTTGTTTGCGATTGGAAAGGTACGACTTAACCCAAGATCCTGCCACACCTCGAATTCCATAGTACAGTAAGATCTCTCTTATCCGATCTCCTCTTATCCGATGTTCCGTGTTAACCAAGCCGCCCAAAAAAAAAAAAAAAAAAAATTATTAAAGTTTTAAATACGTAAATATAACATAAAAATAATTACAGACGCCGCGCCGCACTTTTTTAAATGTACTCGCATACATTAATTGTAGGCATGCGCATGCCTTACGAGTGAGTGCAAAGAAGATAGATCGGCGATATATCTCGACTTTCGAGCAGTGTGCATCAGTGTACTGAGCGTATAGAGTTCAGTGGTCAGTGTGCGTCGGGCGCATCGCCGGTAAGCGTCAGTGCCACCCACTGAGCATATAGAGGTCAGTGTGCGTCGCGCGCCTGCGCGTGCGCATACGATCCAGCCATCTCACACACAGCTGTTCAAAGATGGTCGTTGTGGAACTAGATGCAATCATGTTTCAACCGATTCACGAAATTCGTAATCACGACGCATTGAATTGTTATTCCTGGGCTTATCTTATTTCTTTCCCAGACTTATCTTGCGTCGTGAGCTTCAGCGCGGGCATAGTAGTGAGAGGTTTTCCCACATGAGAAAGAGAGCTAGGCTTAGGCCTATGTTTGCATTGTAGGCCTAGGCCTACTGCGTCGAGTTTAGGCCTAGGCCTAGGCCTAGACATACGTTTTTATTACGACATGTAGGCCTAATTGTGTACGTGTGTTCGTGAGCTTGAATTACAAGCTATTAAATCATTTAGTATACCCTGTATGAAGTGTATCGTGTGTATTTTATGTTCCTTTATCCATTACATGTGTCATATATCATTTTACCACATCAGGCTATGCTACGAGAGCAAATAAACAATTGATCCGCGCCATCCGAGTTTTTCGCAAATCCGAGGTGCCCCCGGTCTCATCCAACTCGGATAAGAGAGATCTTACTGTAATTTAATTTTTTCAGGAGTATTTTATGATTTAGAGTATCGAAAGCTTTAGAGAGGTCGCACATGACAGTTCCTACCACCTCCTTCTTTTCCAATGATTGGTTTATCTTATGAATAAGTTGGAACGTTGCAGTCATGGTCGAATGTTTTTCTCGAAACCCATGTTGCTCTTCGCATAAAATGTTGTTTTCTTTAAGGAAGGGCTGGAGTCTGCTTAAGAAAAGCTTTTCTATTACTTTTGATAAGGTTGGCAGTAGAGCCACCGGTCTATAATTTGCTATGTTGTTTTGGTCTCCTTTTTTGAACAATGGTTTTACCAGAGTCGATAAAGAAGTTTCCCCTTTGGGGAGGTCCCCTTACTCCCAAGTCAAAACGGAATCTAACGCTCTGCGCGCTGAGGGCGGCTCAAATGTGAAACTAATAAAACCACTGCACGCTAAATACGGTCAGTAGATTATCAATGTGCAGTGACGCTGAAATCAACAAATAACAGACGAAACGTCAAACTTCAATTTTATTTCAATCATATTAGCCCTGGGCCCTAGTCTTTTAAAACGATTTACTTTTGATTTATTATTGTACTATAAAGTGTTGCGCAGGCGTCACTGACATTTTCGTGCGAAATAATTTGAGATATGTCTTGTTCAAGCCTAACGGACGTAAGTGTAGCCTAGGCCCAAGGCCACAATACAGTTTTCAGACGTAAGTACGCCCTTGGAATTCAAATCGAAATCTTGAACAATACATATTGTCGGCCTAGGTCCTAAGCTTAGGTCTTCTCCATCAGAAATATCCTCATCAATAAAGATAGTTTGCTTTACTCCAAAACATTCGCCAACATTCAATCGTATTTGATATTTTGACGTTTCCGCCATTTGTCGTCATCGACTGTTAACTACTAGTAGAAAAGTGACGTAGTTTTATTGAAGTAGTTCCATCAATCGTCACACAGATGTCGCGCGGAACGTTAGATTCCAAACGCCAAAAACCGACTTTTTATTTAACCCAGGGCGGTATAGGGAGTTGGAGGACCTCCTCAACGGGGAAACTTCTTTATCGACTCTGGTTTTACTACTGAGTATTTTAGTTTCTCTGGAAATGTACCCGTTTTAAATGAACAATTACAAATATGTGATAGAGGTTCTGCTATAAAATTACTACTGTATTTGAGTATTATGTTAGGAATCCCATCCCAGCCTGAGGATCTTTTAGATTTTAGTTCACCTATGGTATTGTTTACTTCAGCTGGGGTTGTTTGGCTCAATACAAGATCTGGAATATCATCACGCCCTACTTTCCTCAAATTTTCTTCACACTTTTCAGTAGTATCTGTGTTTCCATCAACTAACGTACCGGCTATGGTGGTGAAGTATCTGTTGAAGGCATTTGCTACTTCCTTTTGTGTGGTTATTTCATTATTTTCTATTTTAAGTGTAATATTGGAGTTTGAAGGTTTACTATCTTTGCCCATTAAATGGTTGACCAAGTTCCATGAAGTTTTCACTCGATCGTCCGAGTGTTCTAATAGAGATGCGTTGAAATTTTTTCTGCCTTCCTAATGGTCGCAGATAGTTCCTTTTTGAAATTTTTGAATTGTATCTTAAAATCTTCGCTAATATCAAATTTGCTTCTTTTAAATAGATTCCGTTTAGTTATGCACGCTGTCCTAATTTCGTCTGTAACCCACCCTCTGTATCTGTTATGTTCTTTTACCCTGACCCGTTTTTCTGGGAAGTGCCTATCAAAGAGAGATAGGTATATCTTCAAAAAATTATTGAATTTAACATCAACACATTCTTCCGGTTCGTTGTATATTACAGACCAATCTGTATTGGCTAGATCATATATGAACTCTTGAATATTGATAGGTTTGAGAAATCTCTTTTTTGTCCATTGAGAGTTATCAGTATTTCTGGGATTTACGTTTGAGTTATTTTTATTTGCGCGAGCTTTTGTATGTGGTACTGGTATGTAAATGAGTTGCCCACTATGATCAGACAATCCAGAATCGAGATTAGTAATTTTGTGTATAATTGGGAAGTTGGTAATCACATTATCAAGAGCAGATTGTGTGTTATGGGTTACCCTAGTTGGCTCATAGTTATGAGCTGTAAGGTTGTAGATACATAGGAGATTTTCTAAGTCTGCTCTTTGGCAATTGTCGACAGAGAAATCTATATTTAAGTCTCCGCAGATCATCATCCGTTTTTTTTCTTTGGATAGGGCCTTAATTACTGCTTCAAATATCTGCATAAATTCTTTTAAATAGCGTATGCCTGGAGGACGATACACTGTGACTAATACTAGTGGATTGTGGGGATTTAACTCTACTGCACAAAGTTCCAACACTTTTTCGGTAGTTTTATCAGTTGTCGTCCCTGGCTTTATACTTTAAGTTTTTTGAATTCCTTGTATATATAGACACTCCCCCCCCCCCTTTATTTATTTTTCTGGTATAACATGAAGCTAGTTGAAAATCATTAATTAAGATTGAGTTTTCTTGGTAGGGCTGCATCCAATGTTCACTTATACATAGGATGTCAACTACCTCTGGTAATGAGTCTAGAAAGAGCTCTAGTTCTTCGGTTTTATTGCTTATGCTTCTAATGTTTTGGTGAAGAACTAATAGATTTTCTGGATTGGTTGGCCTATTGCAGTTAATATTACCATTTAATAGTTGTATAGGCCTGCTTTGAGTTATTGGTTTATTAGTATTGGGGCGCATTCCGATATTCGCTTCAGTCGCTACGGCTGTAGCGCAGTGGAGCGTATGATTAGGTTTGTTTGGTTTGCTACACGAACTTACACTTTACACTAGTGTAGGCTCAAAATGTCTAAAAAGCGTTTTCGTATAAAGTGTAGTGTAAAGTGTAGCCGTTTGGTTTGACTTCGTGTAGTGTAAAGTGTAGAATTTCTACCTGAGCTCTAGGAGGTCGTGTAGGGTGTAGGTGTAAAAATTTAGGCGCAACATTTGAAGAGAAACAGCTTAAAACATGATGAATGACACATTCTTTCATTGACAATCCGATATAACTCCTAAAATCAATTAATAGTCTATAATTACGTATTAGAAACTGATTCGAAGTATTTTATTTGTGGCACTATGTTTTGTGATGAGGGCAAATGCGTAGGGTACTCTAACCTCAATTAGGATAAGCACTATTGAAGTTTATGTTCCAAATAGCTTTTCATCGTTCAGATAGTACACATTTTCTATCACTTTGACTCATTTAGTGCCTTCAACAGTACTGTTTGTTGTTTTATTATGTTTTTTTAGTTTGACAGTTCGATGTGAGTGAATCTAGTGTAGAGTGTAGCTTGAAAAACGTTTGGTTATCCTGGGTAAAGTGTAGTGTAATTTGATTTCAAGGCCTACACCTACACTACACAAGTCTACACTACACTAGGTAAACCAAACAAACCTTATGCTCCAACATTCGGAACGGGTGTAGCGTTTAAAACATGGCTGACCGTGAAATTATCAGATTGCTTAATTAGAAGAATGCTTAATTAATGGTTATTTCATTGATTCTTTCACCAACAATTATTTCCAAACCTTAAACTTGGAGAACTAATGGACTACGCAGACATCCTTAAAGTTTACGTGCTATTTTCAGCAGTCCTTTCGTAAATCTTCAGTTGCCGCCATCTTAATTTACCCCCACTCCACGGAACGCTCCTAGTGCCGGGCCAAAAACCTCCAGCGTTTGTAGCCGCTGAGAACGCTCCAGTAGCGAATTTCGGAACACACAAGGCGGGGCGTTTGGAGCTAATTTCGGAATGGGTGGAGCGCGGCTACTGCGCTACGTAGCGAGTATCGGAATGCGCCCTTGGTAGTATTATGGTAAATGGCTTTTGTTGGTATAGTTAGCTTTTTGTCAATTTTTTAGTTTCCCTGATTTATAAGGTTTAAAGTGCTGTAAATTATATCTCGATAGAATTCACCTAGTTTAATAGAACCATGCCAGTTTGGGTGAAGCCCGTCTCTGCTTAAGTCCCTAGATTTGATGTATCTGTTTGGGTCGACAAACTTTACCTTCTGCAGATCACTTATCCATTTTAAATTGCTATTTATTTGATTGATGAAACTTGCCTCGACATCTGCTCTATGTATTATTACTCTATTTGATCAATGAAATTAACGTTTTTAGACTTTTCACGGATTTTTCAAAAAATGTCAGTGGCAGCCCTGCATTAATGGAATATTCACCGTCATTCTTTCTTCTCGATAGTTGATCAGAAATATTAGTGACATAGACGCAACGAAACCAATAAAGGATGTTTTGTTTTCGACGCCGTGTAGGCCTAGGCCTATTCCCGGTTCCCGCACCCAAGTCTCCTTTGTTGTTTATCGTAATAATTTTGAAAGCACGCAGTCTCTAGTGCCAAGGCCTACTTTTTGCAGTCAATAGTTCACACGTAGTAGGCCTAGGTTGTTATAAGCCTAGGCCCAGGCCTGGCCTAGCCCTCCTGTGATGATGGTTCTTCTCAGTTTTCATAGGATTTCATGTGTTCAAAACTCGACTGGAAAACTTCGAGCCTAAAACCAAACTCGACTCGATGTCGAGTATAAAAACAAACTCGAAAAAAGTCGACATTGCGAGTACTCGCACACCCCTAGTAATAACTTGTGGAAGTAGCTTGTTAGTGTTGCATTGATAAATGAAAACACTCGCCAATATAGGCCAATGCCGTAAGTTTTATTTTTTACTCCTTGATGATTTAGGGGCCAGCATGAAATTTTTACTCGCCCGGTCGAGCCGGGTGACCGGTAATTTTCCACCCCTGTGCTAGAGTGGCGCATTATGGCCTTACAGTTGACGCGCCCTTATACCAACTAAACTCAAAACCCTATTATTACCTATATAATTATTCATCGTCATCATTATTCATCATCATTATCCAGTATCCATTGCCGTTTCATGCTTCTGGCAGGGTCAGTTTGGGTTTCGCGACCAAATTCTTCCACTTATTTCTATCCTCCCACAATCTTATTGCTGCTACATGCTCTCAGCTCTCTTCTCTAATATGTAGGTCTCTTGCTATAGTCTCCTTCATCTCTTCCTTGGTCTCCCCCGTCTTCTTCTTTCTTCAATCCTTTTATCACACATTCTCCTGGGTATCCTCTCTTCCGTCATTCGTTTCATATGCCCAAACCATCTCGGCCGTGTTCTTCCCATCCTGTCACCTAACTTCTCCACCCCAAGCATCTCTCTGATGTATGATATTGATATATTTATTGTTGATTTTGTTGATGATATAATTATTATCAATCTTAAATGCAAATGTTTCCGGGTACTCAACTTATGACTTGCTCACTCCTCTAACAAAGACTTTGGCATTTTCCTAGTCTAGTTGGCTAAGACTAAGGTGCCCTTGTACCCGAAATGTGGAAGACCTAGGTTCAAACCCCCGGCCGGGAAAGATGTTTTGATTTATGGATTGTATTTAAACTAGGAAAACGCTTAAGTCCCGCCGCGTTGATGGTAGGGATGGGACGTTTAACGTTTAGTGGACAGTTAGAGGTTATTAAATTCGCAAAACGTTGAGTAAAGGAAAAAAAAATTAATGAAATGAAATGTTATTTTGTTATTACTTTTGGAGCCAACACAAACACGGGCTAACAGATTAGGACGATAATTTTCTAAAAGTACTTAATTTTTGTGGAGGTGCCGGGTCCCAGGCTGTATTAAGACATCTTGTCTGTTACACATGGTGGAGGTGCCGGGTCATTAAATGTAAGAGTGAGAATAAAACCTGTATTAATTATTCGTCGGCCGGTCATAAGTACAAAATTACGTTTTTTGTTGTTAAACCTAGGCCTCTGCCTACCTAATTTTTTTTTTTTTACAGAAAATAGGGCTTAAAACATTTAAACTCGATTAGTTCAAGGGGTTAAACGTTTAAGAAATTAAACGCTTTTTCCCATCCCTAGTTGATGGATGAGCTTTTTTGTAAGTTTTTAGTTTGCGTAGGACCACTTTTCCTTTGCAAGTGCTTATTGAATGAATTCTAGGTGATTGTTGTCAACTTTCTAAATTGTTAATTGTTATTATATATACCGGTACCTCAAAAAAATTATATTAAAACCTTCATTTCTATAGATTCTGGCTAACTTTTTCAACTTTTTATTTCAAAAGGTACTATGGCCTTAATGTCCATGTAAAATATGAACGTTGGAGCCCCACCTGTTTGGTCAGAATCGGTCCAAATGTCACGAAAATATCGCACTAAAAATAAGAAAAAATCGTAAAAGTACGATATTCATGAGAAATATTTCTTCGATTGTACCCAAAAACGTGGTTGGTCTAAGTTCAGAGATTTCGAAGGTCCCCTCCAATTTTCATCAAGATCGCATATATGCCGTTTGCCCGGTAGCGTGCGAACAAACAGACAGAAAAAAGAAAAAAACATTGGAGCTAAATTTTTTGAGGGGTCAGTGAAATTGAAGTCTTCGCTTCGCTCATCCAAAAATGATAAAACTTGTTTTGAAATGCATACAAATACAATACTATGGAAAACATAGTCAGTACAAAATAGGGGTAAAGATTGCAAGATTTTCTCAATCTCCCAGCGGAATTTAGGGGATCCTTGAGCATGCAAGATTCGATACACCTTGGTCACTGCATGCATTTTTCACAGCCTTCATTTTTTTCATTTTCATAATTCAAGAGAAATAATTGTATTTTTTATGACAAAATGGAGCCTTATTCTGAGTTTTTATATTGAAATTAAAGATTTTTTGTACTGAAATGAAGACTTTTTAGTTTTTATTTGCTAAATTTCAGGGGACTCCCTACCTATAGGCCTAGGCAGTCCTAGGTGTAGCCCAAGTGGGGACTCTGGTCTAATTATCAATAAAATATGAAAAATGCATATCAGATTCAGGTAAAAATCAAGATTAATGCCTTATTAAACAGTTTATTTTTAGGTCTATTTGATCAATTTCCATGATTTTTTAATTTTTTCCTTTTTCTTCATTTTCTGTTCTCAAAACCACTACTTGCACTATATTCGGAACGATACGGTACTGCTTTTGTGGAAACTCGTTAAATGTTTAATGCCCCAAGTCCGGATGTGGATATCTATTTTTTATTAACTTATCTTGAAAATAATAAGTTCTTAAGTACGTGAACAATGTTGATTTTGGTTTTATATTTACATTACTAGCTATAAGATGAAGATAAATTATTTTGTCGTTGGCACCATTGCTCGTAGCATCTTCGACCTCTACGTGCGCGCGTATAGCGGCAAACAGCGAAACGCGGGAAGTTCGAAATAAAGAACAAACTTTGTTTTTACAATTGAGTTCAAGTTCGAATTTCGAATCGCACATCCCTAGTTCTCGGTAAACTGGTCACGGATGTCTGTTTAAAATTTCAGCTCAGTTCAACAAACAAACAGACTTTACAAACAGACAAATTAATCACGAGGAAGATCCGTTCGACTTGCGTTGTAGACGTCGTACGCTTTGCTCATTCGTCTTATTGTGCCTTCTCATATTCGATTCATCAGCTTTATATCATAAGGTATTTTTCTTATTTTACTGCACACCTTTGCCAATTACCTGGTTCCTTGTTTCAGGACTCGCTACGATGACGCAGAATGAAGCAACGGAGTCTTAAGATGTAAATCCATGTTTTGTGTCTACCATGCGAGCCCCAGAGCGCTCTGATGATGATGGCAGTGAGTGCTATCTCATACAAATTAGCTTAAGTTAAACTTATGTCTTTTAACTTTTAAGCTATAAATATTAAACTAAAAAAAAACTTTAACTGTAGAATAGATCTAGATTAGTACCGTACCTTCAGTAGGCCTACACTGATGAAAATGTATCAGTGTTTTTCTCACATTTTTTTAAATGTGACTTGATCAATTTATTGTAGTTGTGAATTGTTGTATTGAAAGAAACATGTCAAGTGCTGGCTTGCAATCAAGTGGTTTGCCAAAACTAGGTGGTAAGCAGCAAAATGTATCTTGTGCTGTTCCTGTACCCAATATCTTGTGACCCATTAATTTACAATGGTATCCAATTCTGTTGCTTGGCCTCGAGTCGTTTGAATTGGAAAGCCAGTCTTTCCACCACATTCTGCACATTGTGCAGTTTCTAGCAATAGCAAGTATGGAGTAAGATTTAACTGCGCATGAAGCGCGTGAACAATACTTGCTATTGGAATTATCTGAGATTAAATACTCGATTCCAATTTTGTTTTATCTCGGCATAGTTTTCAATTAAAAATCACATTTAAAGCCAGGTTAAGGCATTGTGTAAATAAAAACAATTGTTGGATTCTTTCCATTAGTTCCTAATTTGTTTTTCTTGTCAACTTGTGTTAATGTGCGTTTGTCGGCATGTGGCCGGTTTTACATTTCTGTGCTTTTGATGAAAAAATTAAGTTTACTTGTGATTACGTTGAGTGCAGTAGGCGGAGACCTATTATATAACTACTTTGGTGTCTGTAGTTTTATAAGTGAAATGTTATCCTTACATTTTAAGTCTACAAAAACATTTCAAAGCAATCTCGTGCTAAGCAATGTATTAGTCACCTACTACTACTACTACTACTACTACGTACCTACTAGTAGTTATTGCTAGAATGGTAATCATTAAAGGCTTGCATTTGGCATGTTTTATGGTTTTTAGAGCAAACCTTTCTGTAGGGATATTAGTACGAGTATTAATCGATATCAAAGGGTCTTTCTGTTCACGTATTATTCCCATGTTTCTCTCTGGCCCACTAGTGTTTGTGGATGAAGAGTAGGCCTACAGAGCCAGAGACAAAAGTTTCACTATCTAGATGTCTCGTGCAGTTTACATACATCAGTACAGGTGAGAATCCACACACGACTAGTAGGTCTGTGTAAGCTATTTGATGAGCGTTGATAGTAGGAAGTACTATGTAGAATGTTCCCTGAAGCTTGCAACAAAATACTAGTTACAATTCCAACGAGTACTCCAGCATTTTATTTTCAAGACCATTTTTTAATACTTTCCCGACAAAATGATACTGAAATTTTCATAACTTTGTAATATTTGTAGCATTACTGAGTATGTAATAAAAAAAATTGACAGATATAATTAATAATTAATTAATTACATGTTAAGAGACCTTTTTAAAAAGGTCCATGAGCCCAGGATACTAAATTTATTCATGTCCAACTCCTGTGCGACTAAGCCTTCTTTACCTTATCAAATCTCCTACATTTGATTTCCAGAGTCTGGACCGAAGCCATCATGACTCATGATGAGGTTTGTTCAGTTGACTAGTTCTAAAGTCTAAACCGTTAGGAATAGTCAAAACTAGAAAATGGCTGTTCATCTGACCGACCAGCAGTTCAACAGTTGTTCAGTTGACTAGAACGTATTGAACTTGTTTGCTCTGCAAGTAGGAGCCAGCCTGTGCAAGCAATTGCTCGATATTTGAACGTGTATGCCTAAGGTACTTTTACAATAATTGATTGAAGAAGGGGAAGTCCTAAATCAATGACGCAAGCAGGAGTCGAAATTAACTTTTTTGCCACTAGCCCTTCGGGCCCGCATCAAATAGGTCATATTGATGTAAAACGATCCTATGTGAATGTTTTAAGTCGCGATATTTGCCGGGTTTGTCATGTGGGTATGGGGGACTATAGAGTGATGGGAAACTAATTTTTACCATAATACGTATTATTAGAAATGTGCAAAAATGTTTTTTTTAAATTTGAAATTCACCTTAAAAATAAAAAATCGCGATTTGTCGCGATTTACCAAAAAACACAATTTTCTCATGCACAACTTTAAAAAAAAGTTTCAGGATAATTTGATTGATTTTAATGATTAAAAAAAAACAAGCTCGTGAGAGTGAATTTCAGAATCAGTTTTAATTTTAAGCTCAATTTCAGCCTTCCGTTTTCAAAGTTTCCGACAGTTTTTCCAGAATTTATTTCTTCTACCCGGCACCTCCACCAAATTTACGAAATTTATGCATTTTTTATGTAATGTCTTTTGATATGGATATTAAGTATTTTGAGCTTACTCTCGTTCAAACGATTATTAAGATCTCGCAATCGTGTTGTATGACCCGGCGCCTCCACTGTATGTACCAGCCAGCATTAATTTAATTTCGACTTCAACCCGGCACCTCCACCAAAACTTTGAAATTTTAATTTTTTTAAAAATTTTGTGACCTAATTCGCATTTAAGGACATAATTGCTAATTTCGCCACTAGTTTGCGGTATCAACTAAAATTTTGCGAATTGGTACCATTCAATCACAATTCATGAGATTCATGTGCAAACTGAATTTGAAGAGATAAGCTATGCTTACATGCAGGATTCAATTCTGCATTGGTATTGGATTGGATTCTGAGGTGAGCATTTACATGTCATGAATTGAACAAGGGATTCGATCCGTTTTCAATACCAAACTAATGCGATCTAGCGGTATCTTTGAGAACTGCTGTGCTGTGTGTATGCTGAGCACTCGATCCAATACTCAAAACTGTTTACATGCTTGTTTTCAATACGATATTTCAATCCAATCCCAGCTTTTGGGGGATTGGATCCAACCGATCCGATCCTAGTTTTAAGTGGTTACATGGATGTTTTAGAGGTAGGATCGTATTCAGTACCGTATTGAATCCTCCATGTAAACATAGCTATTATAGCAACTTTTTAAAAAAATCGCAAATTTTGTTGTCACCATTTTTGCACATCTCTACGTATTATTAATAATATTTGCTTAAATTAAGAGATTTTTATTTTGATAACATTATTTTAGGAATGACATCGAGTACCCGATTCTAGAAATTACCCGGAGCCGATTTTAAGATCGGGTATTTTACCCGACCGTTTTTAGGTTGATTCAACCAGTTTATTTTACGCGCTATGTTGATGCGGTCTTTCCCGTGTAGCCTGTCTGCCTAAAGAGTAACTTGAGTCGACAACAGAGCGCAGCGCGTTGTAGGCTGATACGTGCTTCCGACCGACCGCCCAGTGAGTAGTGACTATGAGTGAGTGCAAGAGAGATGGTTGCGGCGATATATCTCGAGCAGTGCCCATGGCATGCGCGAGCGCGAAGTAGGTGCGCGTTCGATCCAACCAACTCGCACACAGCTGGCCGCGGCCAGCAGCTGTAATATAATAGTATCCTTGAATGCCAGTATGTGTGGAACAAAGATGGTACTACTAGTATATAACCTGTCGGTGTGGGAAAAAATTTGCGATGCTTCATCATGTTTCAACCGATTTACGAAATTCGTAATCACGACTGATAGAATTGTTATTCCTGGGCTTATCTTCTTTCTTTCCCAGGCTTATCTTATGACGAGAGCTTCAGCGCGGACAATAGTAGTGAGATTTTCCCACTTGTGTGCGTGCTTTCCCCTGCTTTCTGCGCGTAGGCCTAGGCTTACGTACGAGTTTCACTGCCTGTATGGATAATTATGATCATTGCCTGGTTATCAATGCGATTCTTTATTTGTGTACGACTATCGCAAAAGTTTCCAGAGACGGACGGAAACTTAAGTCAGTCGGTATGATCTTCAAACCAACTTGTACTAGGAAAAAGCGTTTCCATCCTCGTGACGTAACTTAACAGGATCTGGGTATCCAAGTTATTTGAGTGCTGGAACTGGTTCCAAATTTTACTATCCGATGTCATCCCTACATTATTTAGAACGATATTCCATACTACTGTAGGTAGCACACGACTACTAGAAACTTGTTAGGTGATCGGTGCAAAATAGATTTTTTGAACGTCAATTGGAAACTCTGGAAAAAGTCCTCTCCTGTCGGACTAGTGAAATGAGATTTTTGCTAGCCCGAGCAAAGTTTCACTAGCCTCGACGAGCGTTAATTTCGACCCTTGGACGCAACTATCATGTTGTGACTGTAGTTTTCTCAGGATTTCTAGACAACTACTTTTTCGTGTCAAAAGGTTTTTCTTACAGTTGCACACACGAAACTCGTGTCAATAGAATCGGCCATTTTGAAACCTAACCCAAACTGATGGTTGTTCAGCTGAAAAAATGAATAACACATGTTTTTACTGCTAGTAACTTGTTTTAAAACGTTTAGAATCGGTCAACTGAAGTCTGAACAAACCTTTTAACTTAGAACTGGTCAACTGAAAAAACCTTTTACCTCGACGACTCCTGTATTTGATATCTCCGGAGTCCGGACTGAAGCCTTCTTTACCTCGAAAAACTCTCCCACTTTTGACTTGATATCCGGACTAAAGTCTTTTTTACATCAAAAACTCTGCTGCACTTAACTTGACATTATACGACTGCAGATTGTTGTTTCCAGATGGTATTGTGCATCTTTTACCTTATGAAATGGCTTGTAAATTGCACCGACACCAGAATATTGCAGGTGGAGAAGATATATTGGGGTACCTGATAATCTAGGTGCCCGTTAGGGCGCCGCAGCCAAGCCGCGGTGCGCTACACACTCGAGCACCTTATACACCAAGCAGAGTTGGGGTGATTTCGAGGTGTTACCCAGCCGTCATGTAAACTATCACAATCGAGGGGATTTAGGTACCTGACAACACATGCCAAATTTTATTGGGGTACGATTATTCCTTCTTGGTGAAAAAGTGGCTTGAAACATGCTCAAAATCACTTTAAGGATGTTAGCTACTGCTACTGCTAACATCTAATTCGTCAGTTTCAATCGGACTGCGATTCTGACCAGACGGGTGGGGCTACAATGTTCATATTTTACATGGACATTAAGGTTATAGTAATATAGTCTCTTTTGAAAAAAAAAGTTGAAAAAGTTTGCTGGAAGGCTTCCAAATAAAGGTTTTAAAATAAGCCTTATACACTAGGCATACAATCAACAAGTAACTATAGTTACTTGACACTTGTTGACGGTACAAGCAGAGTTAGGCGGGAAAGTGCGATACGTAAACAAATAGCGGACATTTTAAATTTTTCTTCTTTGTGTGGAACGAGAAAAGGTGTCATTATACTCTCATAAAACAAATCAGAAACCGTCCCTGGCCTAGGCCCAGATGTAGAAAATTATTTATAATACAACAGTGTAGGTCTAAAGTTCCATTAGGCTATGGACTAGATAAAATAAGTACTTACATTACATGTTTGACAAGCCCTAGGCCTTTCTTAGCCAACCCTAGGCCAGCACAACCTTTTTCTGACACACTTTCCGCACAAATAACCAGTTTTGATTACTAAAAGCCTAATGCAGATAAACAATGGTATGATAGTCCTAGGCTATTCCAAAATTTACGGCAATAATAAGCCTTTTCTTTTTTTTTTACACTCACGCAATCTCCTGTCACTTTTAATAAAAATGTAAAACAAAAGATGGTGAAAATTTTCAATATTCTTTTGATTATCTGATGATTTACATGGCTGTGGATGCAGTGAAATAGGTGTAAAATAACATTAGTTGTGCGTTTGTTGTTGCATGGGAAAGTTTTAATTGGCCGTGAGTTGCCTAGACTTAACCAGTCCTTATACCATGGTTATACCACCTATACCCAGGATGTACATGAATCCGGGCCTAGATATTTTACATCCTATTGTTATTGCTAATACCATAAAAATTAAATCAACTTTGATAAAAATATTATATTTTAACAAATAATTTTGTAATGAAACTTGAAAAGTAATGAGATCACACACATAACAAAAACTTGTAGAAATACAGCCAAACCTTACACACTCAAAAGGAATGAGATCTAAAAAAAGGGCCAAGCTCATCTACCCTTCCACATTTGCGCATTCTTAATTCATAAACGTACAGTGTCCCATAACAGCATCCTCGAAAAGCTTGGCAAAATAGAATTTGCATGTTTACGTTTAAATTAATTAGAAAAAAAGAACTTGGATAAACTATTACGTTTAAATTAATAATCGCAAATTCTATTTTGCCAAGCTTTTCGAGGATGCTGTTATGGGACACTGTACGTTTATGAATTAAGAATGCGCAAATGTGGAAGGGTAGATGAGCTTGGCCCTTTTTTTAGATCTCATTCCTTTTGAGTGTGTAAGGTTTGGCTGTATTTCTACAAGTTTTTGTTATGTGTGTGTAAGTGATAACTGCACACATACATCACACCAACATAGAGACCAACTGCTTACCTTGAAAGTGTTGGGTTGCTGTTAGTCTCCTCCCCAACCACATAATACACACACTAACAAAACCAACATACAGTATACCCACTAGGTTTGTTTTTGTCCAGCACTTTCTGCGCTGTGTAGAACGGAACCTTTCGTTAGTGTAGGGAATTATGGTTTTACGGCATTTTGAGCATCATTTGATCAATAAAATATGCTGTGCAAAATTGAATTCTATTTACATTTCTATGAAAGAAGTAACGTTTGTAGTAGGGATGTCAACGGGTACGGGTATCCGTTGCCGTGGGTACGGTTCCAAATTTTCATTACCTGTTGCCCGGAATAACCCGTTTTTCCTTTGTCCAAGGTGGAATTTTTCCATTGTAAACACAGACCGTGAATTTTTTCACGGAACAGGCAATACATTGCGTCATTATACCACTGCTGCCTGTGGCTGGCTGCTGTGATTGTAGTGACGAGTGTTTACTGTCTTTGTGAAGGTCGTACTTCTAGGAAATTTTGACCCTTTGAAGTTTGATTTCAGCAGATGTTTTGGTAATCTACTACTTGTTTTGTGCATGTACAGCGCTATTCAAGTGTCCGATATTTATTACGTGACAACTTGGATGATATTTGGTGTGAAAGATGAAATAACAAGAAGTGGAAGATCACTTTGAAGTAGTGCGCGGGGAGCGGGAGTACATACACCAGGATAAATGCAAGGTTTGACCTTCAGCAACCTACAATCCGATTTTGGTTGTGTACATATGCGCATGTAAGGAATGTCTTAATCAATCAGTGTTATTTTCCGCTTGATGATGTAGTTCTCCGATCCCATGATTTGAGAGTCATCGTACACTAAAACATAATATATGCACTTTTACCAATACTTTGACACCCATGACGATAAATCAAACGTTTACCACCCTCGGGGATCGATCACGGGTACCCGGGTATTGACATCCCTAGTCTGTGGTATGTAACATCATAGTTATTCCTGAATCGGAGCCCAAAAGAAATATCTATCAACATTATTCATTAATAGTTTCCACCATCTTTTCACTGTAGGCCTATTACACCGGACCGAGTACTTCTGGAGAATGGAAAGTAATGCCGTGGTGTTCTTACTTCTTTCACTGGGCCAAGATAACATGTCGATACCACCGTACGCGCACGCACCAGCAATGGCAGTGTAGGACATCAACAAACGTAATCTTACACTGGCGAGTACACATTGCTGTCGGTCTGACAGATCTGTGCTCCCGGGTCACTTGTCCCTCAATTAGTTTTGTAATGCTAATCAAGAGGAGGTGCTCGACAACACTCGCAAAGTGTATTCCAGTGTAAAACACCGCACAATGTTTGTATACATTACGGTTGTCCAATCAAGTTTATGTAAAGTCCATTATGTCTTAATATCTATATAGAATGTAATTCATAATGTTTTCGATAATGTAATACAATATTGATGTGGAATTTTTTTTGTTGGTGAAATGGCCACCCTGATTGTGGTTGACAATTACAAGTACGCGTAATTGAATCTTGATACCCAGTATTGTCTTAATAAACTCGAAAATGCCATATCATTATCAACGATATATTTAGCTAGGGTCATACAGTAGTACATATTATGTACTATTTGACTTAAGTAGTTTACCTCTGAAGGAAGGGAGGGGAATGTCGTATGATGTTACCTGTTTGCCCTTGTGCTGCACTTCTTGTGATGTTGTGTTGTCAGGTGTCAACCTATGGGCAAGAGAGAAAGCTGGCAAGAAAGAGGAGAGAGGTATGATTGTAGTGGGATGGAGAACCGAAGCTGACCCTGCCAGGACCCCTATTCTATAACTCTGACCGAATTGGATTCGTACGATTTTAACGGTAATCGATTCGGTTGTGGTTGGTCGAGGTCGAAAGGTATGATTCACATGGCAATGCTGTCGGCCAAATGTGAACAAATGAATCACAGTCAATTGTCTCCCCTTTTTAAATGGCAGAATGAAATAGATGTGTGCATTATTTCCAATCTGGAAGAAATGGGTTTTAAATGGTATAATTTCATGAAAAAAAGGGAATATACGGGACAATTGGGGGTAAGCCCTCACTAAAGGTAGGTTTTCTTTGAGCATGCATTGTTAATTGTTTGAGAAAGTTAATAATCTGGTTGTGTTTACGAGTAAGCTAGGGCTTATCCCCCACAATTTTTTCTAATCAAACAAACAAATTTTGACTAACGAAAAACATCACATTCCTTTCGACCTCGACCAACCACAACCGAATCGATTACAGTCAAAAACTTATAAATCCAATTTGGTCAAAGTTATAGAATAGAGGCCCAGGGGCCAACAACACTGTTTAACATTGTCTGCTAATATCACATTATATTATGATATTGATTGATCAATCTAACTACTAGGCCCATACAAAACATTTCACAACAATATCTTTATAACTAAGTAACCTAGCCTATTATGAGAAGTTACTCAACACTCAGTCATTGGTCTTATTTTTACAAAACAATGTTTTTTCTTATATAAAACACTCACATTCACGTCTTAAGTTAAGCCCATGTAGCTGTAGTAGCTGTTTTATTCTATCATCTACCTGATTGTATAATCTCATACCACTACAGTATAGTTAGAAGACATCTTTGAGAACTAGACTTACTTATGATTGAGCACTACATATTTTACATTATTAGCTCTCCTTACACATATTGTAATCATGGACTTCTGTGCCAAATGAGTCTCTGTGTGTATCACAGCAAACAAATCTAATCCAGTAGAAGTTATAAAATTAAATAGGGGCCCACCCAGAAGTGGGAAACTAATGAATAATGATGTGGACATTGCATAGGGATTATGAGAATCGATTCCTTGTAACCAACCACATTATATCTCGGTTTAATTTTGTATTGCAATATTTATTTGTTTTATGCTTGTGTTCACATACTTAAGATCCCCAACCCAACTAAGCTTATTAGGGCGTCGTGTCTCTCACGGCAGCCGGCGAGAACTGAGCCATACGGCACACATCTAAAACAAATAATGAACTCAACCCGGAGGCTCGTGCACGTAACGGGTCTGCGTGGCGCGCATGATGGTCACCAAGAAGAAGAAAATTCTTATACACAATTCTTAGGTCACACGTCGCTCATTGTTGGTTCTTAGTACGTAACGGCCACACAAAAAAACACAAGCCAGTGGTTCTAGTTGAGTTTTTTATATCACTATCAGGAATCACTAATGTTGGTTATTTTATGTGAATGAGCCGTAAGTTGAGTTACTTGGTTTTTGGAGAGATGTTTTAAGGCCTAAATAGCAAGGATACTTAAACTGGGAACATGAATACTAAACAAACATGTTTGAGTGAGGGGAAAGGTTGGTACAGAATAACAACAGCTTACCTTATGTGTTTGTTCTGCACTGTCAACAGGCAAATGGATACCTTGGGAAGTAGGGGCCTACAAGATAATGCATCATATTAGAATAGGTATGTGGCGCAATAAAATGAATTTAATCTAAACAAGAAAGACGTTCAATATTTATGTTCTGCCGGACACAAGACGATCATTGTATTATATTACAAGATTATAAAACTAACTAAAGACAGTTTGTTATCTGCAAGAGGTATATTGCAGCCGTGTCATGTGGAGTGGCCACGTACTACCGTATTTACTAGAATATAGGCTGCCATTAAGTATGGCTGAGCCGCACCCCTATTTGGAACACTTCTTAAATTTAATTTTTAAAGCAAACAATAGATATAATAAAATAATACCATTGACAAATTGCTTTGCAAAAAGCCATACACCCCATGTTTTTAGCTTGATAATTAAAAATATTGTTGTGGCCTATATTTGCATAAATACAGTAGTTTCTCCACCTTGGTAAATGTTTTTTACTTGGCTAGTGGAAAACAAAAGCGTTTGTTTCCGGATTTACACACGAGTTGGTTGACTGTTTGATGCAGCAAATCTGGATGAAGAAGAGCATATTGTTCAAAAACTATTTTCTGAAGATCTGGCATCAATTTACGTAGCACTGCCTCATAGTCGCCCACACACCATGCAATGCTCAAATGAAATGATGGGTTATCGTAGAAGGGCGGCAGCCGAAACTCGGCCAAACACTTGTCCATTAAACTTACAAGGTCTTTAGGAATATAAAAATCTGGTATCTTGAGTCCAATAAAAGTTCTAGTCTTTTCTTCATTACAGTAAATCTCAACAGATTCGAATACCACCATGAAACTGTGTAATCCTTCTAGACGTCCTCGAATTGATGCTGCAAAAGGTTCAATCCAGTGATGCCTCAGAACAACCGTCCGTGTGAGACTCACGTGAAGTTCTCCGACTGCTTTGAGAACGGCAACCGCATTGCATTCGGCAATTATCGTACTGACCATTGCATGAAAGGCTGGGTAGGAATCATCTAAAATTCAAGGTTACAGATGAATATTCAAATGTCAATTGGTTGGACAATACCACAAAAAAAAACAGTACGCACATTTGAAAGCTTTACAAGGTATGCTCAGAGAATTTTTTTTAGAGAAGATACTGCAAGTGGCATTTTTTTATGGATTTGTAGCAAAAATCCCTTTAAAATATAAAGCTTGAATAACTACTGAACTTGAGTTGAAAATAAATAAATAGTTATCTTGTGATTAAAAGTTGATTTTAAATTTGTATAGGGGCCTATATTTTTGTAAAACATTTTGCTATGTACGGTAGGCCCTACTATGTTTTGCCAGAAAAAAAATTGCCCTGGCTGTGATAGTGGCTAATGTAAAATTCTCTACAACCTTGCTCCAAAAGAAATATAGGTGCCCGTTAGGGCGCCGCAGCCAAGCTGTGGCGCGCTACACACTCGGGCACCTTATACAGCAAGCAAAGTTGGGGTGATTTCGAGGTGTTACCCAGTTGGAATAGAATAGAATAGAATAGGTCTTTATTGGCGAAGTTAAGCTCATCGCTTTTTTTCAACTTAACCATACACTGCAAGTAACAGATTCGAATAAAAAGGTATGAGTTTACAAATAGGAATAGCCAGCAGTTTAGCCGAGCTCGTTTAACCGGTTCCCACTCGAGCAGAATCGGGCGTGGTCAAGGGTAGAGTGGGTGACCGCTCTGCCCTGAAACTCACGTATACCGCTTGTTAGAGCAGATGGACGGTTCGAAAGCTAGTGTAACAGCTTCGTTCTCCTCGACGTCTGCTCGGCAGTCCGGGTTAGTGGAGGAACCTACATGACTGTCTAAGTTACACCGTCCTTTCGGATGGGACGTTAAGCCGTTGGTCCCCTTGGTACTTTTCGAAAGGAGTAGGCTACGTGCCGGTACCGGGTTTCCCCTCCCCCCTTCTGTTCATACTTCAACCTCATCTGTCACCACTCATCGTCTCGATTAGCCAAAGTGCATCAATATGAGACGTTAGCAATATCCAATCAATCATCATCAACAAATAGGAATAAGTAGTTTAGTGTCTAGGACAGGGTTGGGTAACGACGCGTCGCAAATAATATTCGACACGTCGCGTCGAAAATATGTGTAGAATATGTCAAATATGTAGAATATGTAGAAAATTCGTGTCGAAAATTAAATAAGGAATAGTATTAAATATAATTCAAATTCCAGACTTATTTTCATCAACCCTAAAAACAAATGAACTCAACATTATATTTTGAACATTTAAGCAAGTGTTTGTACTTGTTGCAAGGCCAGCTGTGTAGATGAAAGTGCCCCAGGACTCCGCCCCATCTGCCTGCCACTGAAAAATGACCAGAAACTGTCCCCCGAAAGCTCTTGCAATATTGCGCACACGCATTATCTCACTAATTTCCTACAATGAATCAATAATAAAGCAAAGAAAAGCGGCATCTTCACAAGATACCAAGGTCACCTGCTTTCCATCGCAAATATATGGACAAAGCCAAAAGCTTCCCCAGATCTTCTTCCTCGCGTTTCATTAACCAAAGTCATCCCTTATTGATTGTAAACTTATTTTTTAGTAACATTTGTTCTAGTTATAATTCACATTGCCACATTGCCAATGTATTGTAGGCTCAGAAAACTAGATAAGCACAATGAAAAAGAAAAAAATCACACTGATTTTGCTCAAAGTAACAATACACCATAGACCCACCTAAGCTCTACCTCCCAGTAATTTTCGACGTGTCATATAAGTCATAAAGTGTAATTTACGACGTGTATATTCAACGCGTATAATACTAGGTAGGTATAATACCTGTTTTTGACGTCGAGTATTATACCTACCCAACCCTGATCTAGGATATAGTAAGTTTACCAGTACATGTACAACAAAAGATAATTTTACTTAAATACCATCTTGCAGTGACAGTCTACATATCATCGTACATATCATTTACAAGTTACAATAATACTAAAAAATTAATATAGGTAAGTTATAGCATATAAAATATGCAAAATATGTCATAATAACTTGCTAAAATCTAGAGTTTTGTAAAGTTAGTTAGGTAACTAAAACTTAACACTTTGCATGAATTAACATTTTATAGGCTTTTTTTGACATTAAGAGCAGGTAGGGGAGGGGGGGGGATATGTCCATTTAGTAGTGAGTGAGTTTAAAGTTGTGGATCAACACCTTAGTGTTGTTGAGATAGTAATATTTTTTTAAATTCTCGTTTGAACAAGTTTTTACATTTCTTTGTAAGCGCTTTTGGTAGGGAGTTGTATATTTTTATTGCTGTGTGAGTAAAAGAACGTTGAAACATGGCTGTGGAGTGAGAGTATAAAATGAGTTTAAATGCATTTCTGGTATGAACTGTAAACTTACTACTTCTTTCCATAAGTTTGTTACATAAGTATGATGGAGATTTGTTTGTGAGGATTGAGTTACCTAGTAAGTGTTCCAAGGTGAGCTTTCCTCCTGTTTTCCATGTTTAGCCATCCAGTTTCCTTGTATCGATGTGATATGCTCATTTTGTCATGAAACGTGCTATGAACTTAAAAACTCATTATCGAGGGTATTTAGGTACATGACAAAACATGCCAGATTTTATTGAGTTACCGGTACAATCATTCATTTTGGGTTAAAAAAGGATTGAAAAATGCTCAAAAGTCAAAATCACTTTAAGGACCTTAGCTACTGGCTACTACTTAAGAGTGTTCACGAGACAGACATGTTCACGGCACGCTCAAAAGCACTCAAATTCAGATGTAGGGCCTACAACACTCTGGAGAAAAATTGAAACGACATACAAGAATTCTAAAATGCACATGACACAGATATTTTTATGCAGAAGAACATACAACAAACAGAATTGATGTACTGGTATTTAATAAACCCTACTATAAACCATTGTTATGCATAAAGTCGACGCAACGGGATTAAAAAGAGGTTGTTCCCGCCGCGTTGACTTTACGCTTAACAATGGTTTATAGTTTATTACATACATCAATTCTGTTTGTTGTATGTTCTTCTGCATAAAAATATCTGTGTCTTGTGCATTTTAGAATTCTCGCATGTTGTTTTAATTTTTCTCCAAGAGCGTTGTACATTTGAATTTGAGTGCTTACGGGCGTGCCAAGGTCACAATTGTCTAGTGAAGACTCTTAAGGCTAATGCACAATTGCCCGGTAGGTAATGAGAACGAGAACGGGAAGACGAACATAAGGGCTTCGATGCACAATAGCCAGTGAAGCAAACCGACGGGAACAAATCTAATAGGCCCTAATAAGTGTGTTAATTATATTTTGTTATTCCGCATATTTGTACCGGTATTTAATTTATTTGGCTTATTACTCGCGTATAAACCATCAATCAGCTGATAAAATAGTTTTAGGACGTGCACATCTTGATTCCAATTGGTTCCGGGAACGTTACGGAAAGTTAAAACTTGGTGATGTTTCCATTGTCGTTGCTGGGATACGGGACTGGCAACGGGAAGCTTTATTGTGCATCGTGTCTTAAGTTTACGTGTGATTCAACTTTCTTCCCATTATCGTCAACGGTAACGTTATCGTTACCGGCAATCGTGCATCGGTCTATACTAATTCGCCAGTTTCAGCGATTTTGACCAAACGGGTGGGGCTACAACGTTCATATTTTACATGGACATTAAGGTAACGGTGATGTAGTGCCTTTTGAAAGAAAAAAGTAGCGTAGGTAGGCTAGGCCCCTAGAGGCACACTCAAGAGTACTAACTATAAGCCTACTTACAAGGTATGTACACAAATGTAGACCAATTTCCTCTTTCATGTGCAAAAGAACGAATACGACCATCGTGTTGCGATGGATCGTCGACTAATTCATCATTGTCAACTGGAAATAGTGAGGTTAAAGCTGACGGTAAAGGTAATTTTGTTTTCTTTCTGTTATTGTCTACGTCCCAGTCTTTTGGCATTGTTCTTTTTGTGGAGACTCGTGATCCCGGAACAGAATCATCCTCACTACTGTCACTTGATAAATATTCACTAGATAATAGCGCCAAGCCATTAAGCCCAGGGCTAGTTGACATTTTACTAGATAATAGCGCCAAGCCATTAAGCCCAGGGCTAGTTGACATTTTACTACTTAACGGTCAGCTGCTGGTCGCTGAATACGCTGAAGATAGCAGCACAGCTAATCCATGAAGAAAGAAATCCACGGAAAGATGTGCAGCAATAAGTTCGCATGCCAGTCATCACCGGGCGGTAAGTTCAAGCACACGATACTCGGCGCAAAAAGTAGATTGATTTCGAGACCAATTCGAGACAGTCTGCATTCACAATTGGAAATATGTACACTATTAGTGGTGACGTCACGCAACTGGTTAGTAGACCTATGATTGGCTTATCAAATTACTAGAAGTCTTTAAGATAAGTAAATCAAAGCTTGGTAAACCTGTAGTAGAGCGGACGTGGGTATGGCTAATACTCCACCTACAAAACCTTTAACGTCGCTATTTTATAAAGGACTTTCAACGGAAAAGTACTTTCGCTTAAAATAGCGACGTTAAAGGTTTTGTAGGTGGAGTACTAGCCGCTATAATACCCACGTCCGCTCTACTACAGGTTTACCCAAAGCTTTAAAGTTTAAGCAAAGATTAGTCATGTGCAAATATAACCTACAAACTAGGCATTCAAACATTCGTAAACTTCAAGGGATTATATTTTGCCCTCGTTGTAATAGTGTCGAAATTATCGGGAAAAAATACTCCCTCCATAAAAGTGTAAAGAAACCTTTGAAAGACTTGTTCGAAAATACCTCCAATTGGTTTCTTATGGGAACAAAACTGTGTTTGGAGTCTAAACTGCCCCTTGCTACGTGCGTTGCCATGGACGCCGAAGATAGAAATGACGTCATACGTCTCGGGAAACGGAGAAAGAGAGACAAAACTAACGGCATTTACGAGATTAATGTCTCGGGGAAAGCGATACCAAACTCTCAACGTTCACGAGATAAAAGTCTCGGGGAAAGCGAGACTAACCTCTCGGTGTTCACGAGATAAAAGTCTCGGGAAAAGCGAGATGAAACTCACGGCATTCACGAGATAAAAGTCTCGGGGAAAGCGAGACCAAACTCTCAACGTTCACGAGATAAAAAGTCTCGGGGAATAGTGAGACGAAACTCTCGGCTTTCACGAGATAAAAGTCTCGGGAAAAGCGAGATGAAACTCTCGGTGTTCACGAGATAAAAGTCTCCGGAATAGTGAGACGAAACTCTCGGCTTTCACGAGATAAAAGTCTCGGGGAAAGCGAGACTAAACTAACGGCATTCACGAGATTAATGTCTCGGGGAAAGTGAGACTAAACGCTCGGCGTTCACGAGATAAAAGTCTCGGAGATAGCGAATCTACTCTCGGTATTCACGAGATAAAAATCTCGGGAAAAGCGTCGAAGCGAGACCAGACGATCGGTATTCATTCACGAGATTAAATAAAAGTCTTGGTATTTTCTTATACGCTCTTTGAATTCAAAAACATTTCTAGGCAATGGGTTTACAAGTCATTCATCCAAATTCCAAACCATTTGCACTCTTGGTCACTAAACCAACAAATGAGTGTTTTTACCTACATCCGTGTGACATTTTTGAACAAATATCTTCCCCCCCCCCCCACCCTTGGACTATTTACATTGATTTATAACTCCATGGACTGACCATGGACCAGTTACTATTATAAATCCATGGACTGACTGTTAAAAATTCTTTGGTGGTCGCCCCTCCCCCCCTACACGCTTCAACCTTTAATTTACTACATATTATGTTTATTTCTCGATTTTTTTAATTTCTGAATTGTAGTAAATAATATGTTTATATATTTGGTTACGCCATTGGTATACTGGTACAAATACAGGTTTGAGAATAAAGTATAGGAAATCCATACATTATGATTTAACTTTTATCTTTTGAACATGAATTGATATACTTTGTTATTGCTGCGCATCATGCTTTGGATTTCTTTTTCTGTACCGGTGCTATCTTCGTACTGTTTGTTACTCAAAGGCTGTGTGCAAGGTACCACACGTTGGCTGTGTGTGTGTGTGGAATAATGGCTGCGATCAAGCAACAAGTGACAGTGATGTGACTAAACTTTTGACATTTTTGTTGTAAACTCTCTTGTAATGGGCGTGATGTTAAGTTTATAAACTTATTGTTACTTTTCTTACAAACAAACTCTAGGTCTTGCCTCTAGGCCCTAGGCTATTACTTTTCTATCCATTTTGATAGGCACCCGGCATGCCTATTAGGCCTAGGGCTAGGGACTAGCCTAGCTAGTAGCCCTAGGCTAGAGCTAGGCCTAGACCTACAGGGTCCTTAGACCTACTTAGCCCTAGACCCTAGGCACTAGGCTACCTAAGTTTAGGCTGCTCTGCTAGCCTAGGTTTTGAAAAGATTCAAATCCGTGGCAAGGAACCACGGTTGGAGAAGGAAATTCTCTGTTATATAAAAAAAAATACATTTAAATGCTAGGGCTTAGGTAGGCTACCCTGGTAGTCTATCCCTATACTTAGGCCTAGCCTAGTTAAAATACTCTGTGGCCAAATCAAAGACGCTAGAGGTAGGTCAGGCCTAGGCTATAGCCTACCATAGGGCTGAGGCCAATATGGACACTGATGAAGTATATAGGTTAGAAGGAAGCAAAAATGAAAAAGGAGGACTCATAATAACAAAGAAACCTAATTCGGATGATGTTTCATTCAAAACGCCAGCTTCTCCCCGCGTGTCGCTTCTTGGGTTGGACAAACTTGCAGGTATGATTGATTATTAATACTTCCTTCCGTAAACTAGCGCACTTGCCCACCGCAATTTGGCATTACATACCAACCGTGCCAAAACACAAGATTTTTCAGCTTCCTTTGTAGGGGGTTAGTGGGTTGCTTTGGGTCGACTAGTTACTTTTGTTAAACAAACGGCATTACGAGCTATTGAGCAGGAAATCTGTGCGCTGGCATACGGAAGTTTTACTGTATGACTTGGAACTAGGGGCTAGGCGTAGGCCCTAGTCTCTAAGGCATAGCTGGAGGCCCTAGGCTTACTTACGGTGGGTTTACGTAGATCGTTCCTGAAGTTAGTAGGCCTAGTCGGTTCTAACTTCTATTGTTGTCGAGGGATAGAGTAGAGGCGTATTACCGTACAGTAGGCTATTCAGTGATCCGAAACGCCTAGGCCTACTTTTAGGTCTCCTTAATACGTTTTGGGAAGATATCTCACACTAGGTAGGCCTACGGTACCGGTATGTGATTCATGTATGATAGTTGACACTTCTTCTTTACCACTGAGTGCTTTTCGTTTTCTTTGTGCGTCGGAAAATATCAAATTATCAAAGTCTCAAGTTTTGGATGTTGTCGAAAGGTGCTGTCAACTCGATTCGGTATAGCGACCAAAACTAAAATGGCATTTCTAGGCGTCAGCTGTTGTAGGACTACTTCGAAGTTTTACTTCAAATCATTCCGTTTGAGATCGGGTTTAAACATGGACTAGGCCCTAATTATCTAGCAGTAAAATCTTAATTCAACACTTCCAATTAGATAACTAAAATGCATAGGCTACCGTAGGTAGGCCCATGCACTGATTGATTACGACTTTCCTTAGGGCACCCCTACATGGTGCATATGCAAATATATACCTAGGGCCTAAGGTAATATTAATATATGTACAAAACCTATATCGGAACGTAGGTTCCTCAAGGTTAAACCTTGCCTTTATCCCGATGCATGTACGTACCCCGGCTCCCGCTTCTTCCGTATCAGTTCATTTAACCCTTTCCAGTACGATTATTTTCCATTTATTTTACCTGGGAATACCTATTTAATTTCCAAGCGGTCAAAAGTAAAGCGAAACCATATACACTTGTGCTTGTAGCTTTGAAAGTTATCAACCAATTAACCTAAAATTTTCAGGATAGGTTTACAATAAAGAAGTTATCAATTAAAAAAAATATAACATGTCTGTATAATTATTATCGCGAATCCAATCCCAGCCATTATTTACGCCTAGGCCTACGCCTACACCGGCGCCGTCATGATAAGAAACTCCTGAATCACTTGAATCAACATCATCACTGTCAGAATCTTCCATTTCACTTGAACTAGAACTATTATTAGAAATAGAAACATTATCATAGTTGTCAGAATTGCTGTAGTCACTCTCAAAAAGAATATTGTTAACAACATCAACAGTCAACTTCGGTCGCTTAGCAGCCATGACGGAACGATTGACGGCCGGCGTGTTTACAAAACAAACTCTGATGTTTTTCATCGATGTATCAATGCGCGTTTCACACCGGTAATGCAGTCGCCTCGATATTCTTACGCGCGGAACCTTCTGCTATCTAGCGGTAAAGATTTGAACTCGATAGGACTGCTGGTTCCGGAGATATGGCGGGTTATTTGAACTCGCGCACCAACGACGTCCCCAGGACGTCGTTGTACGGAGCGTCACGGCGATTTATCACGTCCCAGAGGCGTTGTTGTACTGGAAAGGGTTAAAGTGATCTCCCACTTCTTGTTTTCTTTCACACCAAATACCATCCACATTGTCACGTAATAAATAACGGGCACTTGGAATAGTGCTGTAGGATATGCACAAAACAAGTACCGTAGGCCTAGCTGACTACCAAAACATCTGCTGAAATCAAAATTCACAGGGTCAAAATTTCTGAGAAGTACCTACGACCTTCACAAAGACAGTAAACACTCTTCGCTACAATCACAGCAGCCAGCCAGGAGCGGGAGGGGGAGGGGTATAATGACACAACCTCCCGCACCCGCAAAGCAGAGATGCTAACCACAAGACCAAAACACAGAGGATAACTTTGGGGTTTGAAACACTTAGTTGTTAACTTAGGCCTACTTAAATAACTAGGCCTATGTTTTAGAGAAACGGGCCATATTTTTGCAAATGACGCGACCTATTGTCCTCAACTTCCGGTAGGCCTCATATCTCCAATGTGGCCTAGTCTAGATGTAGGCCCTAACTCCTTACATGTTCATGCCATATAGGAGCCTATAGGTCGATGCTAACTGGCGTCCGTACTGTGCTTGCCGTAAATATACAAGCTGCAACATGTTCCACTTCATGTGTCTATGTGTAAACCGTATTGCCGCAGCATTAGAGAAAGAGAAGTCTTCATTCCAGCAATTTTTGTAATGTTAAGGCCTAGTGATAAATTCTCGAATATTTATCTGTGTTGTCTCGGTTATTTTAGATTTAGATAGTTTGGAGTGAGTGATTGGAGTGTAATTACTATGATGATACAACAATTTTTTTACTAAGATACTTGCAAAAATGATATAAAGTTATTATACCGGGTAGTTTCATTTCAACTCCAAGACTAGTATTTTCCATTAAAATTAATACACAGGGGAAGAACAACTTCTGAAAATCAATTTTGCAGACTAAGACTAGCGTAATGGTGGCTTTTGTTTCAGCTCAACGTAGAAAGGAAAAGGAGTGTCCATCTGAGAGTAATGACACCAAAAAATCCAAGATATTATCGTACATGGATGTAGACGACGACGACGACGACGATGACGGAGTAGAAGCTGACAATGTGTCGGAAGGCATGTCGGAAGGCACACAACCAACGAAAGGTGAAAGGCGTTATCGGCCTTCAGGGGAAGAGACGCCAACCTATACGGGTGGTATCTCAAACGAAGCACGTGAAAGACTTGTAGAACGCTTAAAGAAGAACAGGGATAGAGGTGTTGCTGCATCGTCGAAAGAAAAGAGGCGAGATAAGCACAGGCACGATGACAGGTCAAGCAGATCTCACCACAAGGGTAGAAGGAATGTGGACCACAAGCGTGACCGACGAGCTCGCGACAGAGACAGTGAGAGGTAAGTCCACTAGGAACTAGAGGGATGACCAGGGATGATGTGGCACAACAAAACAATTTAAGGAGTGCACCATCTTGGAAAAAGCAACTTGTAGGATTGCTAGAGTGATATTGTAAACCTATATGAAAATTGAATGAAGGACTAAATGTCACCCCGAGGTGACAACAGGTGGCTCACGTAAGGTGCAATTGCAAAGATCTTTCATTGCATCAATGATCACTATGATGTACAGATTAAATAACTTGTTGAAAAATAAATTGAAATGTAAGTTTATCTTCATGGTTGCGGATCTGTCAGCAACAAACGGGTACCACAGATGTTGTGGCCACTGACCTACCGTCCTATGTCCACAGGAGGAACAGCGAAAAGGGGACCGAACGCAGCGGAAGCCACGGCCGCAGCTCGCGCGAGTGGAGCGAGACTCCGCGCTTCAAGGACGAGCCGCTGACGCCGTCGTTCTCCGTCAAGGATAGCCCGTCAAGGACAGGATGGGACGAAGACGACTTGACTCCATCTCGACGCTCGTCTTGGGATCTTCCCACTCCGAAGACAGATAGCAGAAACCGGCGAGACCTCACGCCTAGGCCGACTCCAGCGCACAGGTGGGCGCAACACCTACGTCAGATCCTTGTTGTAATGTTCATGCATAGCCTAGGCCGACTCCAGCACACAGGTGGGCGCAACACCTACGTCAGATCCTTGTTGTAATGTTCATGCATAGCCTAGGCCGACTCCAGCACCCAGGTGGGCGCACCACCTACGTCAGATCCTTGTTGTAATGTTCATGCATAGCCTAGGCCGACTCCAGCGCACAGGTGGGCGCAACACCTACGTCAGATCCTTGTTGTAATGTTCATGCATAGCCTAGGCCGACTCCAGCACACAGGTGGGCGCAACACCTACGTCAGATCCTTGTTGTAATGTTCATGCATAGCCTAGGCCGACTCCAGCACACAGGTGGGCGCAACACCTACGTCAGATCCTTGTTGTAATGTTCATGCATAGCCTAGGCCGACTCCAGCACACAGGTGGGCGCAACACCTACGTCAGATCCTTGTTGTAATGTTCATGCATAGCCTAGGCCGACTCCAGCACACAGGTGGGCGCAACACCTACGTCAGATCCTTGTTGTAATGTTCATGCATAGCCTAGGCCGACTCCAGCACACAGGTGGGCGCAACACCTACGTCAGATCCTTGTTGTAATGTTCATGCATAGCCTAGGCCGACTCCAGCACACAGGTGGGCGCAACACCTACGTCAGATCCTTGTTGTAATGTTCATGCATAGCCTAGGCCGACTCCAGCACACAGGTGGGCGCAACACCTACGTCAGATCCTTGTTGTAATGTTCATGCATAGCCTATAGTAGGGATTATTATAGTTGATTTGCCCATGTTATATAGAGTAGCTTACATTCACAAGATAGGCCTATATCATAGTAGGCAGCTAGAAGAGGGCTTTAAGCCCATAACATAATGTGTCTTACTGCCTTAGCCCTATAATAATAACAAAATATAAACATAAATTAATCTAACATTTAAATTTTAAACTAAATTAAAAAATTGTAGGCTTATACAAATTTACACCATCACATGCACACACACTCACAAAACAAGTTTATATCAATTAACACGTGGAAGAATATAAATTTGTTGAGGAATTTGGTTGATGATATGGTGAAGGTTGACCCCACGGGCTGACATAAATTTATTCTGTGATCTTGTACATTACAATGAAAGTGCTTACAAACGGTAACTTAAGGACAGCCTACAGCAAACCCTTGTTAATTCGAACTCGGTTATTTGCGAGTGTCCTAGAGAATCTTAGGATATCATAATAGCCTAGTAGGTCTTAATGTTAAATTTGTTTTAATTCAAATTTTTATAAAAGTGGGATTTCTAGAGTCCCAAGGAATTTCTATTAAACGGGGACATTGACGTGCAGAAGCCAGACAACACTCCCTATGACTGTGAGAAAAGAATCTTTCTCCTCTGAAGCGGACGTTACACTGGGAAGTGAAAAGAAAAAGTGAAAAGAAAAAGTTACTTTTTAGAAGTAGAGATAGCATGTAGCTTACGGGACTTTTCCCATTGCTGTCACACTGGGAAGTAGAAAAGTAATAAGTAAAATCTTTCTGAACTAGTCGGACTTGGTTCGACTAGTGAAAAGAGAAAAGTAAAAGAACCTTGAACAATTGATCGCAATTGGTTGGTAATGTTGCCATGGACTACAACTTTGGGAATAAGTCAACAGGTATAAATATATCCTTCTGCCTTTCTCGGAGATGTGAACATAAACGTGGCGGTGGATTCGTTTGCAAATGGAAGAAAACCACAAGAAAACATCGTCGTACCTTAGTACACATTCTTGCCACAATAGTGCACAATAGTTTTGCAGGAAGGCCGAGAGGTGGCGCCACGCGCACACTTTTTCTTTTCGTTCTGAAGTGTCATGTGTGACGGCATCGAAACGTTCTTTTTCTCTTCACTTTTTCTCTTTTACTTTTCTAACTTCCTAGTGTAACGCCCACTTGAGGGTAATGCTATGTTGGTGACTTGCTTCAGGTACAACGTGTGGGCCAAGGAACGCAAGAGAACTGGTGCAACCCCATTGGTCGGCAAGGAGAACGAGGTCCGCTGGTCATCGCAAGAAGATCGCGCGCTGTGGGAGGCAGAACAGAAGCGACTGGACCGCGAGTGGTACAACCTCGATGACGGTCAGTAGCGAGCGACACATTGTTGTTGCACCGGGAGCTGGAAGTTATAAAGCTCTCGTTTAAAAATAGCACTACTGATAGATAAAAAGTTCTTGAATGACTATTGGTTGTGATTTCAGATTTACTAAGCAATCGCTAACAGCTGTCTTCAAATCTTAATCTTAGTTAACAAGCAGAAGGAGGTTCACCATAGCTATTCAGTAATCACAGATGTTTTTAAATGTGGTTGTGGATTGTGATTTAAAATGATTGTGTTGTTTGTTAGCCAAAGACCCGAGGACGACACTATTCAAGTTGCTACTATTTTCTGAATGAGTGCATTACAAAGACTGTTTCTTTCTATACCAAATATTCCTATGTGAGAGAATTCTCTCTTTTCACCTCTCCGTGTTGTAGCCACTTAGAGGTTATGTTAGGTCTTGAAGAAGAGAAAGTCTATGCAAAAGTGACAGGATAGGAACGACACTGTTGAGATGGTATAGAGACATATGAAACAAATGAGGGAAAATAGGATGTCCAAGAAAATGTATGAGGGAAGGATTGAAGAAGGAAGAAGAAGACAGGGTAGACCTAGGAAGAGATGGAAGGGCACCGTAGCAGGTGACTTGGAGGAAAGAAGAGAGAGCTGGGAAGATGTGGAAGAGATACAATTGTAGGAGGATTGAAAGAAGTGGACAAATTTGGTTGCTAAACCGATCTTCTTAAATAGCCGTATTGGACTGAATATAGCACGATCTCGAATATAACATGATCCCCAATTTTTCAGAGTCATTTCAAGAAAAAAGAAAAAGAAAAAATTAAAATGTACAAGAAACATTTTTTATTTACAATGCAATGAATGAATATCCTAAAGTTTTATTCTTACAACAAAACATTTTGAACAATGTTAAGGCCTAGTCCTATGTTTTTTAACAGGGTAGGGACTCAGGGAGGGCCAAGCACAAGCTCACATAGGCCAACCACAGTTCACCAGTCTGATTTCGGGATTACAAATCGATCATTGTGACCTAGAATCGATTTGGGATCGATTCCCAAGAAAAAACTTTTTAATTGTACGCTCTGTTATTTTGGTGGTCATTTTCCGCGGAACCCGTGACCCGTGATACGCGTCGATATTCCCGCGGCCCTTTGCCGCGGAGCCCGTGATGACGTCACCCGCCTGCCTCACGGGATCGGCTGGCGTCGAGTGGGTGGGCGGGGCGATGCGCGAGAGTTGTATTGGGTGGCCTATGTTCAGGCGCTATTTCAAATGCAAGAGCGCGGAAATAACGCGAGTGCTGTTTAGAGATAGTATTTTTGGATAAATAAATAAATAAATACATTGTATTTAGAGTCTACCCACTCAGTTATATAACTGATTTTCAGTGGGGGACTTTAAATCGAAGCGACCAAGCCAACCCTGTAGGCCCCGACGCAATCGACGAGTGAGCGATAACCAACCAAAGATCGATATTTTTAATAGGAAATATAGCAATCAGTGGTATGGACAGTGCGAACACCCGCGAATCAACGCCAGAATCAACAAGGCCGATTCAGAACAACTCTGAAATTTATTATGTGCTTCGTTGCTAGGACGGCTCCAAAGTCACCGTTTACAAACTCCTAAGACAAGAACTGATGGACTTAAGTCCAAATCAGAAGTTAAAAAACTTCTGACTTTAGCGGGAATCGAACCCTGGACCTACTGCATTGGAAGCAGATACGCTAACCACAAGACCAACGAGCATCAAAAAACCAAAAAACATCGCGCTATATTCGGTCCGATACTGTACATTATATTTTAAAACTCAAGTCTCCCAAATTCCATACGACTTCAATTCTATTTTAAAGTAAAACTCAAATCAATTTTGTCCTCAAATTATTTCACCTTGATCAGGTATTTATAGCAAGTTGATCTTTATAGTTAAAATTATCTTATAAATATTAAACACATTTGTAAATGATCAGTTGGTAGTATTAGGTGCGTGCCAATATTCAGCGGCTGTTAAGTTTATTGCAAGCGGATTCAGCAGAAAAAAATCTTCTGTTATAAGTTACAACCAATTCCATAAATCTAGCACAAAAAGCAGATTGGATTTGGAACAGTCCACCCACCTACTAAGCGCTGCTGAATATTGGCAAGCAGCTATTGTTTTCATGTTAATAATAGTTAAGGTTCATAGAAGATTACTTGTTACCTTTGGTTGCAGGTTTCGACGACGACAACAATCCATTTGCGTCGCTGAGCGAAGAGTATACGCGCAAGAAAGAGGAGCAGCTGGAACAGCGCAAGAAGAAGCGCATGTCCGCGCAACAGCGGCAGATCAACAAGGACAACGAACTGTGGGAACGTAACCGGATGCTGACGAGTGGCGTGGTCCACTCGGTGGATGTGGACGAGGACTTTGATGAGGAGGCTGTGGACAGGGTCCACCTTCTGGTGCACAACATCGTGCCTCCCTTCCTGGACGGGAGGATCGTCTTCACGAAGCAACCGGAGCCCGTCATACCCGTGAAGGTGCGTCAACACTTGCTTGGCAAGGTTGCATAACGGTTTAGTACACTTATGAAAAGAAGAAGATCAACTAGTATCTAAAAATATGTTTTTGGCACTAAATATCCTTCCTTCCCTTGTTAGCAGCCATTGGCAAATCATGCAGACAATATTAACAGGGGTAGCTTGAGAGGGTCTAATGCATGTTGTTAATGTTTGCTAGGACCCTGCGTCTGACATGGCGATGGTTGCGCGCAAGGGCTCGGCTCTGGTCCGCGTCTTCCGAGAGCAGAAGGAACGTCGCAAGGCTCAGAAGAAACACTGGGAACTGGCCGGCACCGCCATCGGCAACATCATGGGGGTGGAGAAGAAAGAGGAGACGGTGAGTGTCTTGGTTCAACATCAGGCTTGTGCTTGATAGATGGCTGCTGGCCTAAGTTGCACTGGTGTAGGGTTACTATAATCTAAGGTTGCCCATCGATGTTAAATGCCAACATCGACATCGAATCAAAAAAATCGATGTCAAATCGCGATGTCGAAATTTTTCCGACATCGACATCGAAACCAAAAAAATCGACATCGAAATTCCAAAATTCGCCTTTGTAGCTGAAATATTAGTCCTGGGTTCGTTCAGTACGAAATAATACGCGTGAGAAGTTACATAAAAAACGGAGCAGTAGGTATGTATCATGTTTCCCGAGAACGCCAAGTAGTGTCAACACTAGTCCGTGATGCAGGCCGGCCGGCGAGTTCTCCCCCCCCCCCTCACCCCGCCCGCTCCTACGCAATACCTGATCTGGCACAACTCGGCCGCCGGGCTGCATGGAGTGAGGCAAATACTACGCGACTATCTCTCTCTCCCTTGCTGCAGACAAGTTTTATCAGCACCTCTCACACGTGCGTGCAGGCAACAGCTGATATGGTGTGTACTGTGTAGCAGGCTATTAGTACTGACGGACGGAAATTCAGAGGCACTCAAGGTCGACAAGATAACAAGTGAAGTAGGCCTACATGTTATAGCCTTCTTTAATCAATGATGTTAGGAACAAAATCATTTCAATTTATTTTACATAAGACTTGTTTTTATTACGAAAATATAAAAATAAATATTATAAAATAAAACGAAAAAAAATAACTGTTCTGTAACAAAAAGTCTGTATTAAAAATCACCACACAAAAAACGAAAATTATCCAACATTATAATAAGAATTTGTTAAAAGATAACTGCAGATTGCAATGGATATTACAACCGACTGAAGAGAACACGTCAACTTAATCTCCGACTAAAACACAAGTGAAACAACGTCGATGACTGGATGTACCACCCTCGCAGTCGCACATCCCTTGACCAACCTCAATCTTGGCGGCAAGGTCGCTGACCCCGAGTGCAGGCAGTGTGAGCTCGATGCGGGGAGGGGGCGGGGCGTAGCCAGCCGGCCGGCCGGCCAGTGCAGGCGAGGCGACAATAGACACGTCAGTGTGCGCGCGCTGTCATTGAAAACTCGCGATGAAAAAGTTGTGAAAAATGATGGGGACAAAATTAAGAGACCGTTTTTGGGGGGATTTTTTTTTTTTATGCGCTTTATATTATTTTAATATTTATACTTGAAATTGGCGATTTTTGGATTTGGCAAAAAATACAAAATATCTACATCATAAAAATCGATTTGATGTTTTAAATAAAAAATCGATGTCGAAAATTTGCTTCGACATCGATTATTAATCGATTAATCGATGTCGATGGGCATCCTTACTATAATCTACTATAATCACTTGCCAACCAATAATATGTTACCATTGTCAGCAAGATTGATTTATTCACATTAACCTATTCAGATTCACTAATTCATTCTTGCTCTTGGCACAACTAGTTAGGGGCTTTCCCTATGGTCTCTGTGCATTAATGCATGCGTGTATACTAAACACGTTTAATAAACGTTGATACGCTAATCCCTCTCCAAAAATCAGCCTCCAAAATAATCTCTGCCCCCCCCCCCCCCCCCCCGCCAAATCGCCAAATGGGAGGTCTTAAGCACACCACATAGGACAAAATAAGCACTGGGACTTTGTGTTTTCTCTGTGTATTACAGCTGCATTTGAATCTCACTGTGCGGAAAGGGAGATTACAAGTTAGTTAGTCGATGGCTTGGCCATGTGGGCATTTAATTTTAGTCGCATATTATTACAGTACTTAAGGTTTAAACGAGTAGACCAAAGAAGTATTGCCACCCATTCAATTGTTACATGAAAGGGAAATCGGAAGCTAACCGGACCTGAATTGTGTACCTGTTGTTTGATTTTAGGACAGTAAGCAAAACGCAGAAGACGAGACAGATTACAAGACGGACCATAAGTTTGCCGAGCACATGCAGGGCAAGTCTGAAGCGAGCAGCGACTTTGCCAAGAAAAAGACAATACTGGAGCAGAGGCGGTATCTTCCGGTTTTTGCAGTGAGGCAAGAGGTAGGATTATGTTCATTAAAGCGTCACTGCAAAACGATAATCTCCTGACGCTATTTAGCGTTTGCTGCTTTTAATAGTTGCACATTTGAGCCACCCACAGCCCTAAGAACGTTAGTTAGATTTGACTTACCACCCCAAGGAAGGAACTTCTTTATTGGGCTCTGATGGGGCTCGTTCCGTTTTTGTATACCACGACTTTACCTCTTTTTATTACAAAGTACAAACTATTTAAAATAAGAACGCTAATGAATACAAAGTACAATGACATGTAATAAACATACAGTTTTATGGCATTCTTCTTCAAATATAAGCAGAGGTATACTCTGCTCTGGTTTGAAGCCGTAAAGAGGACCGAGACTTGAAAACTCACTTACTATGAGATGAGTGTTTGTGGTTGGGGAAAGGCGAGAGGAGACCAACAGTTACCTTAAAGGATGTAGGTAGCTGCTCGAGACAAGGTGCACAAATATTTATTTACAATCAATACAATGAGATGAGTGTGATGGGGGAAAGAAGAAAACCTTAAACGAGATGAGAAGCTGCGTGAAACTGGCTGGTTAACAAATACATTGTGTAGGGTATCTGTTTTCTAAATGTATTTGTTAACCGGCCAGTTTCACGCAGCTGCCCATCTCGTTTAAGGTAAGCTTGGTCCCCTTTCTTCTTTCCCCAACTAACCTAGCCAATAGGCATTCTATTACAACTAACTATGAGATGAGCTATAATTATATAGTACGGTAGGCCTCTCCATAGGGTCCACCACGTGTAGCAAACCTGTTACTGTTGTGTTTCAGCTGCTGAACGTTATCAGAGAGAACTCGGTGGTTGTGATCGTCGGGGAGACCGGCTCTGGCAAGACGACGCAGCTCGCACAGTATCTGCACGAGGAGGGCTACAGCAAGTACGGTCTGATCGGCTGCACTCAGCCCAGACGAGTGGCGGCCATGGCCGTGGCCAAGAGGGTCTCCGACGAGATGGGCACCCACCTGGGCGACGAGGTGGGGTACGCCATCCGCTTCGAGGACTGCACCTCGGAGGTAGGTACTTGTTGCTTAACCGGGCGGAGGCACTAGCGGTACCAGCGGTATAACTATAGCAAATTGCTATTTGTACAATACATTTCACAATATGACCTGTTTATAATGGTTAAATATTCAGTTAAATCTACCTATGTAGGCCTAATGCAATTCATTTACTATATAAAAATAAAATAGGTAACATATAGGTGGAACCAGATTAGCTGGCGGTCGTCAAGGTCAAGCAAGAGCACGCATACCAACGTTGACAATTTTACACACAACTGACATTAGGTAGGGCCTACCGTATTTGGTCATGTTATCGTGATATGTTACCACATATTATAACATTATTTTATAAGCTGTGAATAAAGTAGTTCGTCCCACAGAGTCAGTATTTTAACGAAAAAATGATTTTAAGTAATCACGATTACGAAAGTGTTTTTTTGCCTCGTTGGTAATGGACCAATGGTGTGTCTAAAGTTCTAGCTGTTTATAATGCCAACCTCGCCAGATGTGATGTTAATGTTTAGGAGCATCGAAATGTCATGATTTTATTCGTTTACATCATAAATACCTTTACTTTAATTTTAGGATATATTGGGCAAGGCTTGGCTTTAAAATAGTTGTGTTTTTCTTCAAAAGCAGTTTTAGAGACCGTTATTTTATTTACTTTTTGCCGATCCAGTGGCCATAGTGCGTGGGCGACAGTGCTGCGATCCCTCGGCGACCGCCACCTTAACTGGTTCCACCTATAGTTATAAATCCATTTTACTATATTATCCCAAAAAGTGCCCCTATGAAATATATTCATTCTAACTTCACATTAGTATAATATCATTGTAATCAAAGACATAAATGACCCAGTAGCTTCAAGAACGTAGTACACAGCATGTATCTTACCAATTGTTGAATATTGCTCTCCAATATGGTCAATGGCTGCCGACAGACACTTTGGAACATTTTTAAAGTTGGGGGGGGGGGGGCAATTAATTCACTAGCATATTCCGTGGGTGGTAGCTGGGGTCTGGGACAAAGCCCCAGCTGGCAAAGGCCCTTTCTCCAAAGGCAAAATTTCTTGTCAATTTTGTCCCCAAGCCCAAAGATGCTGCTTTGCCTCGCATAAGATAAGCCTAGGCCTAGGCTGAGCAGAGTTACATGATAGCCTAGGATCTATAACATGCACTTAGTGGGTGTTACTGCTAACTTGAAGGCTCGGGAATATCGAGAAATTCTTTATCTACCTTGACAGATATGACTCATCATAGCTCATGAGGACAGTCCTCGGACTGGGCAAGTTTGTATTCTAGCCTTCTAGGCCCTAGGCATATGTGCAATTAGGCCTGCTAGCCTAGGCCGGGTGTCAACACATAGCAGCACTTGGCCCTAAACTGGGCTCTGCATGCTATGCATTACGCGTTATAACTGAAACTTCCGGCAAAACTACGGCAAAACTAGCATATCATGCCTATTTTGAGGCCCACATTCGTTATGGAATACCACTGTGGGGAAATTCATCTCAGTCTCTCCAATTATTTGTGATTCAAAAAAGGGCGGTAAGGATATTAGCTGGAATATATAGGGGTTCTTGCAAACCTGCATTTAAGAACTTAAATATTCTTACTCTTCCAGGTATTTACATTTATGAAGTTTTAGCTCTGATAATTAAAAATAGGAATCAAATGCCACTAAATAACTCCTTACACATACACAATACTAGACAAAAGGACAATTTCCATATACCAGCTGTACGTACTTCTAAATGTAAAAATGGTTCTTATATGAACTGGGAATAAAACTTTTTAACTGTTTGCCAAAAGAAATCAGGAACATTTCAGAAATAAATAAATTATTAAATTCCATAAAACTATACCTAATAAATGGTGTATTTTATAATGTGGATGATTTTATAAGGAGTGGAAACAGACAAGTAAGGTAGGCTACGATTTTTATTATCTTACAGGACTTTTATTTGTACCGTATTTAGGCCTATTCATTCTGTAAATGTTTGAACTTATACTATCATTGCTATTACCGGTATGTTATAGGAAGGAGTTTAAGGCTAGGATTAAATCATTCCTTTTGGAACACAGCTTTTATTCAGTAAGTGAATATTTTGAGACTTGTATTGTATAGGACTAGCTTAAGCTAACTATAGTATCAGTACATATGTTGTGTGAACCCAAATATCTTAGTTTTAATTTTAATTTTAATCTAATGACTGATATATTGTATCTACATTGAAACTATTTTAATTGACCAATTGCACTCTTTTATCGAATTGAACTTTGTTAACATTGTAAACTGTTTATGTTGTTGTTTATGTTTGTTTTCTTAACAATTGTACAGATCTTTGACAACTTCAAATACTCGCATGTCTATATGACATGCATATGAGTGAACACTGTAGAAGGCTTACTTAAATAAAATAAAATAAAATGTGTATACCTATGTGTATGTTATGTGTATGTATGTTATGTTATGTACATTTACATATTGTGTTGATATATTTTAATTTTACTACATTTTAGATTTAAATTTATGACAAATCCTATACTTTTGTACTTATGTGAAGTCTTTGGATGCTAATAAAAATGAAATGAAATGAATGAAATGAAATGTCCAAACGTTACTATTACTTCACAACATAATACGGATTAAAACATTCATAATAGAGACAACATAATGTTCTGTAGTTACCAACTGACTGACTGACTGAAATGGTTTCTTTACAGAAAACTCTGATCAAGTACATGACGGACGGTATTCTGCTCCGCGAGTCCCTGCGAGAATCCGATCTGGACAACTACTCTGCTATTATCATGGACGAGGCCCACGAGCGCTCGCTCAGCACGGACGTTCTGTTTGGCTTGCTGAGAGAGGTGAGTCAGGCAATAGAATAGAATCCAGGGTTGCCACTTTCAAACACTTAAGCCTATTTCAAGGATTTTAACCCTCCGTCACTCGCGCGGAATTTCTTAACACCATCCCTCCAAGGGGTTTCTCAAACCCCAAATTATTTTGGGCTGTAATAAGTGCAGTAGGATGTTTTGGGTATTTCTTTCTGTGCTCATATGATTTGTGGAACTACTATGTAGGTGGTTATTACTGGGAGGACAGTGAAATAAAATGCCAATGAACCTTTTTGTATGAAATATTTTTTTATTGTATTTTTCAGATTTAAAAAATGAACATTTTCAAAATATTCAAAAAAGGTGTCAAAAAATTGCAATTTTAAGTTTTGTTTCACTTTTTAGAAATAAACATGAACCAGTTAGTAAATTGCAAGAAGAATTTTTCCAAAATTTCAAAATTTAAGCCGAAATAGCATTGAGTTTCCCTATGCTGTTACTGTAACGTGATCACTCGCGCGGAGTTTCAATAACCCCAGCCTTGTTCAGACCGGCAATATATCGACACTTAAAGCCCTAATGATTGGAGGGTTACAAATTTCGCTGACAGATAGAGTGACTTGAAGGTACTGAGAATCTAGAGTCGGTAAAACAGTCCGATGCAGTGAAACAGAGTCGAATGTAGACCCTGGGGTTTGTAGAACCCCACGCGAGTGACGGAGGGTTAAAGAGTCTCAAGGATACAACGGTTTTGGGTAAAATCTTTGGATTTTCTACCATTATTAAATACATAAAATTAATTTATTATTTTAATACAGCCTAAAAAGCAATCAACAGTAGGTAATAAAACATCAGTAGCACCGGGTAATAGTAATTTACTAATTATAAGTTCAGTTAGTGTATAAAGATAAACTCATTTACCGCAAGTGGCAGACACGATGCGGAAAAGTAAAACGAAACATGTTCTAAGAAAATGCAGATTCTTAGGCCTAGGCTATGCCCACTTGGAATGTTAATCCAATTCTCAAAAGTCAGTCTGGCATGTGTATTATTTTATGGAAGCATGAAAATTTGTATTATTCCTTCAAATAATAACACTTAAAATGTTAAAATGATATTTTCAAGGCCTTTCTCAGGATTTTTTAATGATCTTACAAGGATAAAAATTGTTTCTTGGTGGCAACCCTGCAATAGATTGATTTGTGCATGTGGAAGGCAACATGTCATACTGTCTGGCCTGCTCCGCGCAATGTTGCCATTTCCCTTGAATGGTTGCAAGTCTCACGCCACTTATGCAGTGGTTGAGCTGTTTTCACTCGAACACCGAAATTAAGCAACCTCAGGCTTGGTCAGGGGGAGAGTGGGTGACCGCTCTCCCCAAAACACACGTATACCGCTGGTAAGCAGATGGAGGTTTCAAGAGCTAGTGTAACGGCTTTGTACTACTCGACGTCTGCTCGGCAGTCTGGGTTAAGTGGTGGAACCTATATGACTGTCAATGTTACACCATCCTTTAGGATGGGACGTTAAGCCGTTGGTCCCCTTTGTACTTTTCGAAAGGAGTAGACTACGTGCCAGTACCGGGTTTCCCCTCCTCCCTTCTATATTAAATTTGCACTTGTGGATTATATTATCCGTTGCAAATAGTGTCTTAATAATAATAAAAACCGTACCTACTGACAAAAACCTTCAAAGATACTGTTCAATAAAGCTGTAGGTTCAGGTCAGAATGTCAACTAGTGGGAAATTTATAAGGTTTAAATTTTAGAAGCAAAGCAGGTAGTGATTCCCAACAATGTTATATTTTTTTTAAAATATTGATATATAATTCTGCCCCATTTTTACAAAATTGTAATTTATCAAAATCTGTAAATATTCCATTAGCGGCTCAGTATTTTTCCGCAAAATTTTACAAATCCGCGGACGGTTCTAGTAGATAGGCAATTCAGTCTGCAAAATTCGAAGTCTATGCTGTTAATGGGTAGAAGCAATTTAATATGCTGTTTGAACTAATTCGACCATGCTGAAATCAAAAAACAATAATGAGAAAACCAAAAATGGCTCCTTCACCTTCAAAAATCAAACTTTTGGAAATCGAGAATCCTTTTTTGTTTGATTTACTATCTACAATTATTAAAATATATATATATATAAATTAAGTAAATATTAATGATATCTCTGATCAAGAATTAAGATCTAAACCAGCCACCTGACGTACCCTCACAGTCTTACGAATACCTTGTTTTATAAGTGTTGGTTCGAATTTTAACTTTGTTTGAAATATAGAATTATTCGCATTTTTGTGCATTATACCTGCATGAAGTCTGTGTCATTCTGTTTTATTATAGTTGAATGCGTTAAAACTAATTTATGTGAAATACCAAGAAGTGAGTTAGACTAACAAACCGTTTTAACCCAACACATTACGTGCGCCGATCAATCTAAACCGTCCATGTCTGGAAAAAGAGTTGCATCAATTAGGTTCACCACAGTATAAGAATTACATTTATTTAGTTATGTGACTGCATTTTAAATAATATTGAAGTATAGTATTGTATATTATAGTGTAATATATTCAAAAAATCATTAAAAACTCTCGCTGCAAATCTGTTAATTTTCACGAACCATTTATATAGTTAGTGGGTAGTATTGAATTATGTTTAAATATTTTATTTTACATTAATTGTAGAATTTACTTTTTGTTATTCTATTCCGATCAGTGTCGGTTGCATGTAATGCATGTAAATGTAATGTAAAAGGTCTAAATTCTTATCACGTCTGCATTGATATTCGAACATCCTCGTTCTAGTTCAAAATGCTTGCATGCATCAGTGCATGGCATCATTGTTTTTTTTTTTACACCCACACCTATTATTTGAGCGACCAAATTTGCAGCTACAAGAAATAACTTCGGCACATCCAACTGGAATAGTATCTGTAGTCATTAGAACAGGGGTGATATCGCACCCAGTAATGTTCCACACAAATTCGCGCGGGTTATATTTTTGGTGTTCCTATTGGGGGAAAATGAGAATATTATAGCACACACTTGGTGTTAAAAATAACTTAAAATGTAATAACAAAATAACACTAAGCAGTAAAAGAACCTCGGGTTTCTTGACAGATTTCCATATCATAGTTTGGTAGTGGCATTTCTTATTATGGAGTGCATTACTTGTTAGAGTAACACGATCTATGACAATGTATATTATGAAAACCTTTAGATATTGCATTATTTATGCGAGCAAACGAGACTTCGTATTTCTCATCGTTGACTTTTTCTGTCATTTAAAGCATTTACAAATATCCCTTTTCCTTTGTCTGAGGGTGTCTGCAAATCGCCATTCTTCGACGACTGACAGATTAGACCAAGGCTCAAATCCTAACCAAAGATTGTCAGAAAACAACTGTGCAGTCATAACTAAAGCTCAAACCAGCCTAAAAGAAAAAATGACCAATTATAATGCTGTTAAGTTATTAACAAATTATTTGTTTTAAATTGAACATCTATGATTAGGCCTAAATGTAAAGACTACTCATCAATCTGAAATCACATGCATTATAAACTATCATGAACACGCCCTGGAAAATGATGAAAGAGGCGGACTTTATGAACTTGGTTCAGTGTTATCGATACGACGTTACGTGTAAGAAACTCTGGTGGCCTGGATGAGCCAAAAAACATCAATGTTTCTTTCTCGATTTGGTTAATCGGGAAACACTCCCGTAGGTGTAATTGTTATTATTTACTACAATTCAGAAATTACAAAAATTAACCCGTCCTGATGGTCTAGTGGTTAAGACGCTCGCCTGGAATGCGGGAGACCCGTGGTTCGAATCCCGGTTGGGGTGGACTTTTTTAATTTCTGAATTGTAGTAAATAATACCAATGTTTCTTTTCGATGTTGATTGTTACAATGCACCGACAGTGTTAGCTCGAGCGTTAAGCGCGCAACTCTGATTCGGGAGGTCCCGGGTTCAAATCCCGTCGAGTCCGGCAATCCTGACTGAAGGTTTTTTCCCGAGGTTTTCCTCAGTCGTTAATGCGAATGCAAGGGATTGAGTCCTCGTTAACAGCCCTCGGACATCCCTTCACTTCACAATTGTCCTATCTGCAACATACCTAGTTTGACACCTGAAGAGGGGCATGAATTGCACCCTGACAGGCTTCCCACAATTTTTTTTAAAATTATGTTACAATGCGGTCAAATTACAGTCTCCAAATAACCTAGAAGCGTAATATAGCCTACCACTCGATGTCTACTAGCGGCGTGGCTGAGCATTTCCTGTCACCAACACAACACACTACTCCGCGCACTGCTTATATTAGGTTTTACTTTGAAACAATTAGAGTTTGTTCCATGTTTTTTTAACATAGCACATGAGCGTAGGGCTTACAGTATTATAAGCCTAATATGTAAGTGATTAACCTTCAAATCACGTAGACGTAGTGCAGGTATATCACATACCTAGCTAGTTTTTATAACGAGATCCATTGTCAGCAACGCACACTTCCATAAAAAAATGCTAATCGCAACGATTATTTACGACTGAGTGGAGTGGGCCGCGGATGGAGGCTAGGTGAGCAAGGCCCATAGCAAGGCCGAGAGCCAATCAGCGCCGCGGGTTGATGCTGGCGGCACCCGCAGGGGATTAGCGCGACAGAAATCTAGTTGCGCATTGTCTCAGTAAACAATTAAAAACCGGCGATTGGTATGTTGAAACTGGGCCAGATTTGGCAAGCGTGTTCTACATAGACATAGACAGATTTTGGTAAAATATTGCTATCCCAAATCTTTCCAAATAGGAGATATATTGATGTACAAATTTGGGTACAAAAATTACGCAACAAAAATTGACATAAAAGTGGCACTAAAGCCCTAGAAACTACACGTAGGCCAAAAGTAGGTTACACTAATTAAACCTGGATATCTATTACGATTTGTGAATTTTTTTCAAATTTTTCGCATGTTTATTTTACGAGCAATTGAATATTTTAATAAGTGGTACCAGATTTGGGTTTTTGGTACCCTTTTGGTACTTCTACTCAAAGTAGACTTTGCCAACATTGTTAGGTAGGTGAAGAAATATTGCCTGAAGATAAAAAACCATGTTGGCAGCTTCTACCCCAAAAATGTTGTACGATTGACTTCTAGAAGGCTTTTGGATTTAATTTCCCTCTCTATAGCATCAACAAGGCTAATTCGAAACAACCTTAAAATTGATTATGTACTTAATTGTACTACCTTGCTAGGATGGCTTCAAAGTCACCGTTTAAACTAGGTTACACATTCATTCCTAAGCCGAGAATATGAAGTGGGATTCAAACCCTAGATCTTCTGCATTGGAAGCAGAAACACTAACCACAACTTGTTTACTTGGTCTACTTCAGTGGCGTGGCGAACTACTAAGAGTGATCGGTGCCTACAATATTATAACTATACCCACCCCCTACTTTCGTGGGCAACAAGGGGGTCTGGGGGCGCGCCCCCAGTTTAGCCCCGCAGGGAATTTTTTCAATTTTGGTGATCCAAGAATGGATTTGGTGCGTTTTACCGGCAATTAATAAGATTTTATAGATGTTGATAGCCTCATTTTTATGTGATGAAATTTTAATGAAATGGATGAAAAAATGTTTTTTGTTGAACTCGTAAAACCAACGGTTTGTCATTCTTTTTTGTCTTCCCCAGTTTAGCCCCACAGGGAATGTTTTCAATTTTGGTGATCCTAGAATGGATTTGGTGCGTTTTACCAGCAATTAACATGATTTGATAGCCTCATTTTTATGTAATGAAATTTTAATGAAATGGCTGAAAATACAATTTTTTTGTTGAGCTCATAAAGCCAACGGTTTTTAATTCTTTTTTGTCTTCCCCAGATTAGCCCCGCGGGGATTTTTTTTTAAATTTTGGTGATCCTAGAATGGATTTGGTGCGTTTTACCAGCAATTAACATGATATGATGATAGCCTCATTTTTATGTAATGGAATTTTAATGAAATGGCTGAAAATATAATTTTTTTGTTGAACTCATAAAGCCAACGGGTTTTAATTCTTTTTTGTCTTCCCCAGATTAGCCCCGCAGGGATTTTTTTAAATTTTGGTGATCCTAGAATGGGTTTGGTGCGTTTTACCAGCAATTAACATGATTTGATAGCCTCATTTTTATGTAATGGAATTTTAATGAAATGGCTGAAAATATAATTTTTTTGTTGAACTCATAAAGCCAACGGTTTATAGTTCTTTTTTGTCTTCCCCAGATTAGCCCCGCAGGGAATTTTTTTAAATTTTAGTGTTCCTAGAATTGGTTTGGTGCGTTTTACTGGCAATTAATATGATTTATTAAACGAGCGAGTGAGCGAAGCGAATGAGGATTACTATTCAAGACAAACGGCACTTATTCTGTGACTTTGTGTGTATGTGTGCTAGTGTGTACTATAAAAATCAGCCGAATCGCTGAACACATTGCGCTTTTGTTTTAATTGTTAATTCATAAAGCCAACAGTGTGTTATTCCTTTTTGCCTCCTCGTAGCGGCATAGCCAGAATTTGGGAAAAAATACACATTGTGAAAGTAATCAATGAAGAATTTAATACCTACAAGAGGAATCCGGGGGCCTTCCCATTTGAAAAAAAAATTGTATGACCTAGACCGTTAGATAATCTGTGCGTTTTGGAAAACTGTTTTTTATTTTTTTTGTTTTCTCTGTTTATTGGCAGAGCCATTATTTGGGATTTAGGAAAACTTCTTAAACGCATAATAATGAAAATTAGGGGCTCCGTGGGCGTTCCCCTGGAAAAATGTATGTTCAAAGTAATTTGGTACAAATCTGTGTGTTTTAAAGAAACACTTTGTTAACAAATATTTGAAGAGGAAAGATACGATTTTATTCTTTTACGGACAAACTTGCTGTCTCGATCTCATTGAAATCAATGCTATTTTATGTAGAAATTGTACTGGAAATACCTCAATTGAAATAGGTCCAAGAATGTTCTTCTTATTGCATTCACGACGTCGATAATCCTGCTTTATAAGACGGTGACTAAAAATTAAAACAGATAACTCGAAAATGTTCCTGACTTCCTCCATGCCACCAGCTGTTTATTTACTTAAATTCCCCAAATCAATCTATTCAATCAAATATAAGCGAGCTTGCGTCTATTCATTTAGCAGAATTGTTGAATTGCTACCTGTTATTAGTTTAGTTGAGAACTACTGGATGAATATCCATCATGCATGTTGTCTGCACTTTTACTTAATCATGATTCATGACAAACTTTTCAACGGTTTAGTAAAACTATAAGGTAAGTAAGAGCATGTAGCCATACAATTCAGTAGGTGTGATTTTAACAATTAAAATAGTCATATAAAGTATATAAAATATTATGTTTCAATAAAAAGTAATGAGTGGGGGGGTCCCTGCGGGACCACCCACCCACCCCTTTTGGTATCGGTGCCTGGGCTCCGATTTGGTATGTTCGCCACGCCACTGGTCTACTTCATCTTTTACATTTTGGGTGGGGTAAGATTGTTAGGAGGACACATAAATAAATAAATAAAAAATAAATCCGTATTTAGGGCCGGTTTTTCAATCAGTCGTTAAAGAGTTCGTCAGCTAACAGACTGTTAAGCTTTACGAACAGTTTTAATCAAGGGTTGTGCAGTTTGCGTTTTTCAATGTGATTTTAAGTCTCCGTTAACTAACGAAGTCTTCCAAAGCAGTGCACCACACACTCGGCCGTGGCGAGCCCGTTACAAGAAGTAAATGTCCGCAAAATAACAATTCTTACATAAATGCGCGGTCCAAGACGATTTTAATAATTATTTTATTATAGCACGCATCCATATTGACGATCAAAACACATTATACAATGTGTTTTTCTACCTCAGCTCATTGCGTATAAATAGGCGGGTAGCGGAGCAAAATCTACATGGCCGGCATGGCGCCGTGGTAAGCTTCTGGCCTTCCGCACGGAGGGTTGGGGTTCGATCCCCGCTAGTTGAAACTTTTTTAAATTTTCACACCCACATATTATTTTTTAAGGGTGTTAAATGGGAAATAAAATTGAGGTGATTTTGTTTCATATTGGAAATTTGTTAATGTTTCACGCTCATACGTTTTGAACATTGCGGCGGTAACTTGGGCACACGATTCGCATTTTGAATGTTCAATTTAAATAATTATTGTTGCAGAGTGAGTTCCAGTTCAAATGAAGTTTTTTTTATACAAAATACCGGTACATTAACTTTATTCTAGTTTTCAGTTGAAAACATAAATCAATTCAATTTGAACCATGTGAATGCACCTCAAATGTTTTAATTTTTCCATCAAGTTTCCATAAGCCCTTGAACGAAGCATGAGTCAACAAATTTAAATTTTTATCGTGGGAAACCTGTTATAGGGTGCAATTAGCCCCTCTTCAGGTGAACTAGGTATGTGCGGATAAGAAATTGTGAAGGGATGTCCGAGGGCTGTTTTAGAGGACTCAATCCCTTGCATTCGCCTTGACTGAGGAAAACCTTGGAAAAAACCTTCAGTCAGGATTGCCGGTCTCGACGGGATTTGAACCCGGTACCTCCCGAATCAGAGTCGAGCGCTTAGCGCCCGAGCCAACATTGTCGGTATGAGTCATAGCATATTGACGTACTTGCAGAAAGCATCCTATAATATGCTCTCTAGTGGCATAGTGTCTTAGGTCGCAATAAAAAGCCATTAAAACATAAAATACTTTGTAATAAATCACTTGTGACATGTGTCATGTGTCACATAATGAATAAAAGTCCATTTACAATATTATCACTTAAAAACTGAATTCATTAAATTAAATAAACATATTCATATAAATAAATATTGTGTGCATATTTGCATGGGAGTATTTACGTAATACTTTTGGAAATGTCAATTTATAACAAAGTCTTTAATCAGTCTGTTACAGCCTTAACGGATTCATTTTCGGCTCGTAACTTTAACGATCCGTTAAGATGTTTTAATCAATTGATTAGCGTTAAGCAGCCATTGAAAAACACCGACTTCTGCTAATCAGCTGATTAGGGGAGATCCTTGTACCTTGGGACGGCATGTACCTTGGGACAGTGGCTTATTAAGCAGTGGTGTTGGCAGAAATTTTCATATGTTGGTAGTAATGGCTCTTAGTCTACCACCAGATAGCTATGACATAAGTTTTTATGCAACTAGGCTGCCTGTCTGTGATTTTATAGCATTTTTAGTTTTTGGGGCATCTTGACTTACATTTTCGAGAAATAAGTTAATCATTCTACTGTTCAGGTAATTACATTTTGTTATTACAGCTTATTCTATCTTATAGGCCATTTACTTAACTATAATATAGAATAGGCCTGTTGGTTGCATATCTTTGATGAAAATTATTGAAAATTATTTAATTTAAATGTTGCACTGCGTGTACCTCGGGACATACAGGTGGCATGTACCTTGGGACTAATGCCATGTGTATTTTCTAGGTTATGTTTCAGGTGTATTAGGCCTATATAAATTGGAAGTTGAACTTATGAAATTAGATAGTAATATTAGGTCCTAGGTCTATATTTTATGAAAGTATTTTCTTATCTAGGCCAGGCAGGTGAAATCGTTGGCCTACGATTTTGCTGTGGCTAAACGCTTGCATTATCCGTCATCCTGGTGTAATAAAAAAGGCTGCATGTAGACCCTAAGCAATTTTACCAATCTTTTATGAAGCAGCATGAGAGAAAACTGTCCATGAGAAAGCCTGAAGCTACTAGCCTAGCCAGATCTACGGCTTTTAATAAGGCTGCAGTAGAAATGTTTTTCGTGAAATACGAAGAAGCATAAAAAAATAACAATTTATGCCGGACAAGATCTATAACCTGGACGAATTTGGTATTACCAATGTCCACGTTCCAGCAAAAGTTGTAGCACCTATAGGGGTGAAACAAGTTGGTTGCATGACCTCTGGAGAAAGGGGAACAAACGTAACTATAATTGGCTGCATTAACGCCCTCGGAAATTCTATTCCGCCCATGATGATTTTTCCTCGAGTAAATTTCCTATGATCTAAATATTCAACTGTATGAATGAATCTATTGATATAGAATATATTTTGTAGTCAAATTATTATTAGTCTGCATCCAAATAGCATTAATAAATCACTGTCCCAAGGTACAATCCCATGTGTCCCAAGGTACATTACCATATTGTACCTTGGGACATTTGCAGCATTCTATGAACAGGCCAAATATCACATTTGACTTGTTATTCCTATATCCCACCTTTTTATCTTAAGTTGTCAGATAAATTTGGCTACTTTTGGTCCAAACCAGAAGGAAATAAGTTAAAAAATGATTGATTTGTGATTTTTATGAAAAAAGTGTCCCAAGGTACAAGGACCTCCCCTAAGCTTTACGAACTCTTTAACGACCGATTGAAAAACCGGCCCTTAGAGTCTACTCACACACACACAACTGATTTTCAGTGGGAGACAGTAAACCAAAGTGACCAAACCAACCCTGCAGGCTCCGAATCAATCGACGAGTGAACGATAACCAGCCAAAGATCGATATTTTAAATTGGAAATAATAAATATAGCACTCCGTGGTATGGATAGTGCGAACACCCGTGGATTAACGCCAGAATCAACAAGGCCAATTCAGAACAACTTTAAATTTATTATGTGCCTCGTTGCTAGGACGGCTCCAAAGTCACCGTTTACAAATTCCTAAGACAAGAACTGATGGACTTAGTCCAAATCAGAAATTAAAAAACTTCTGACTTTCGCGGGAATCGAACCCTGGACCTTCTGCATTGGAAGCAGGTAGGCTAACCACAAGACCAACGAGCCACACATTTATATATACACAAATAAATAACATTACGACAAAACGTTTTGGGCATTTCGGCTTGAACAGCCTTGTTCACCCGTCGGAGTTGAGAAAATGGCTAGTACTTTTAACAATTATGTACAAGAGGTGCTGTTGGTGGTGGAGAGGGGAACTAGGGAAGGTCAGCCAGGTAAGGTAGTTCTCTGTTTCCCCTCTGGACCCCAAGGTTAGTGTAGGTTGAGGTTGGGAGGCTCACGGGAGCTGGTGACCATTAAGTGAGCCAGTTCCCACTTCCTGAGCTCTCCTTCACTGCAGTTAGGTGGCAATGCTTTGATAACACTGGAGTTGAAGCTTAGGTTTCGAGCAAAGCACTCCACAATACAACAGCTAACGAGGATAACTGATAAGATAACAGATGGTTGGAACAGCGGCTGTGCATCAGCGGCGGTATTCCTTGACGTCTCCAAGGCATTTGATCGTGTGTGGCATGTTGGACTCATTCACAAACTTGTACACTTTCAGTTCCCTGATTATCTAGTCCTGCTTATTCAATCCTTCCTCACTGAGCGTACTTTCTACGTATCAAAAAATTCTGTCTCCTCACAGCGCCCAATTCTTGCCGGAGTACCTCAGGGTTCGGTGCTGAGCCCTGCTCTTTTTAATGTCTTCACAGCCGACATGCCACCTCCGCCGGAAGGTGTTACCTCGGCAATGTTTGCTGATGACTTCGTGGCTCTGTCAACTAATCGTCGCCCATGGATCGCAGTTCGCGTTGGACAACGTTACCTTGACACTATTTCAGACTGGTACGCAAATTCACGCATGGCCCTCAATGTGGAGAAGACTTCAAGTACTCTCTTCTCATGGTCTAGAAAATGGCCTCCTCCTCGGTTACGTCTCAATGATGTCGCCATACCATGGGCACCGACCAATAGATGCCTGGGCATAACTTTAGACCGTAAACTTACGTAGGGCCCACATATCCGGTCAGCAACTCAGAAGGCAACCGGTAAACTCGTCTCTCTGTCCCCTCTTCTGCGGAATGCACAGCTCTCGGTAACGGCCAAGCTCCGCCTCTACACGTCTGTAATCCGTTCAGCGGCGTTATACGCATCTCCTATCTGGGGAGGATGTGCAGCATCCCACCGCAACCGACTACAAGTGGTGCAAAACAAGATTCTTCGTGTGTCCCTTTCTCTTCCTCTCTGGACACGAATGTCTGAGGTTCACGCTGACCTCGGTCTGCAAACCGTCGACCAATGCATTGCTGCACAAGCTGCCAGATTTTACGCATCTCTAGAAGCGGTACCAAATCCCCAGGTTTCTGCACTTGCCCACATTATTCCGAGAAGAAGCGACGTATTCCCGCGCCCCATTGCAGCTCTTGGACCTCGTTTCTTGCCTCCACGTCGTCAGGCACGGCTTCTGCGGGCTCGTCAACGTCTCATCGCCGGTCGTCGTCGAGTGGGTGTAGTGGACCCACGACTAAGACCTCCGTGACGATAAAAATAACTCCTTGGATGTCTCTTGTGGGACTTTTCTGCCACGGATGCAAATCCTAGAAGTTTGTTGACATTTTCAAGTTCCGGTGGTATTTTACCGAAATCAACGGTGCCTGTCACCAATTACCATGCAGCGCAAGAACGCTGTCCATCGCCCAACTCAGGCACACATCAGATTTTTAGTTATAGGTGCTTTGCACCAGGCACTAAAACTACCAGGGGAGAGGCTTCGAGCCCCACGACCATTCCCCAAAACAGAAGAAGATTCTCTTAGGTTAGGTTGTGAGTGGTTACCTGTAGTGCCAGAGGTTTGTCATTGACCCTCGCTGTGTCATGCCTGTGCCCGTTCATTCTTTGCCTCGGGGTGTTGGTGGTCAGGCCTATGTTCCGCGCGGGGCAGCGCAGACATCTCTGTCGGTATATGAGGTTTTACTTTTAGGTGGTGCAGGTGTTGTGTTGTTTTATAGAGGGTATGTTATCTCCGTAGCTCTGGCCGAGAAGATCTTAGCTGGAGGGTTTATCGGGCAGGTGTGGCAGGGGTAGGAGGATCCTCCGGGTAGGGTGTCCTATTGTCTCCTCTGTAGGTCATGTCTTACTAGCATGTTATTCATGTTCGGTGGATGTCTTAAGAGCACTCTGGAGATGTTGTTGACCAGGTTCTGTGTGGTGGCAGAGGACGCAAGGAGGTGGCTACCTCTTTTGAGGATCCCATTGAGGATGTGTAGGTCAGAGTGCCACTTTGTGACCAAGGGTATTGTGTCTCTTTGGCTAGGTGTAGGCTTGATTGGTTTGACAGTGGTGGGGCGGTACACTTGCTGTTCGACGTTCTAGGGGATAACTTCGGGCAACAGATTGTGACAAGAGATTGTGCTTGTCCATGAAGCGGAAGTTGTTCATCGTGAGAACCATGGAGGATAGTTCTACTGCCTCTAGTTAACCCATGTAGATGTTGGCGTAGGATGGGTCTCATGGTAGTGCCTTTGGTTTGGAGATTGTGCTTGTCCTGAACGGAAGTTGTTCATCGTGAGAACCACGGAGGATAGTTCTACTAGGAACTGTGTGTGTTCAATAAACTATGTAAACTGTTGCTTTCTTGTCTTGGTCTTCTGTTATCAGCATCATTATCAAGAATTGTGCCCGATGTCGTGATAGTTGATTGTACCGAGTTCAAACTGCAGCTTACACTCATGAATACGTGTGATCAAAGTTCCAAAATATATGTGTGATTAGAACCTAAGAAAACAACTAGGTCTAGGTAAAGACATGGCTTATCTTATGCATGTTTAAAAGTAAAGACTAAAGAGCATTTATAGATAATATAAACAATAAAAATGTATTTACATAGTAAGTAGCATATCTGTTCATAGATAGTTGATAGTGCACACAATTACTTGTCTGTCATCATAAGAATTGCTCACAAGATTAATATTAAAATAGACACAGCTTATAGTAAAATGTGGGTTTTGGGTCATTAAGTTTAATTTAGCCTCGATCTGTTGAAGCCTTATCATGATGCAATAAGCAACCAATAATGTAACAATAGCCTTGTTTACATGGAAGACTGGGTCCAGTACCGTACTGAAATTTAAGTACGGTTCCAATGTCCTTGAAGTGTTTACATGTCGAGTACCCAACTAGAACTGAACTGACATTCGGTGCAGCATCAACGCCATCTTGCTCAAAACATCACTGTTACATAACCTTACTTTCATGTAATTTTCGTAGATACGAGTAGGATTGAAGGCCTAGGCCTAGGCGTGGATGATCTACATTTGAAGTTGGAGCCCAATGAACAGAAGTTATAAATAGATACAACATTTTAAAACTTATTTATTGACATTTGCAATTAGGCTGCATGTTTTTCAGTTTGGTTCCCTCTCAGGAAGCTGTTTACATGTGAGTACTCAGTACGGTATTTCGGTTCGGTCGCACCATTTCGTCGGACCGAACCCAACCGGTTCAGTACCTGATTTCATGTGTTTACATGTGGTACTGAGACCAAAAACCGTACTCAACTCCGTACTCAGTCCTCCATGTAAACAAGGCTAATGCTTACCTACTTTCAATAATCAATACCATTTCCATTATGATCATACAAAGCTTGTTAACACAATTTCCAGCCTAAGAAGAAGCCAATAAATAATAAATATATGATATAAAATCGAGTTAGCATAGTATACAGTTTATACGTCCTTAACTTTTTCAAGAGTGTGGCCGTATACGGCGAATCGTAGATGGGCGCAAAGGAGTTTGGCCGTACATTTATATCCGCTCACTTTGCATTGGAATTATCACACTTATATAAATAGCTATCTTATTTTCCCACTTATTTTTCTAGCTCTATGGATAGTGCTGTTATCTAACACATTTTGGTGATAGCCAAGCCAAGCAGCAAAAATATATTGCTCTTGTACATTAGTGAAATTTGTTGATTTTGTGTGTAGGTCTAAATATGGCATTCAAAAGCGGCGGTGTGATGTTATCGATCGCGATATTATAGAAATTGTTCTAAATATTGATACCGAAGATGATTTTATTGATGGAGATTTTGATTTTTGGATGATAGTAAGTAAGGGACAGTCTTCAAACTGGGCCAAGTGACAGGTCAGGCCATCCTAGGCCAGACTGGCACCGTAGAGATGATATAGCACGGCATAACTGAGGTTGATTTTAGGCCTACATGGAAAGGAAGGATGATTGCTTCACCCTCAATTTGTTGTTGATGGATCAGTGTATGTTATCAGATGCAAATGCCCTTGACGTTGACGCAACTGACAAAATATAGTATTTTTGTTTAAACACTTGCTCTGGGCCTAACAACTGTATTTAAAACCCACTCATGAAAACGTTTTCAAATAGTAGCCTACACTGTTTATTGATTTAAAACGTTTTAGCGTGTTCCTGCAAACTTCCCAATTTAGTAACGTTCTTGGGTAGGGCATTAAAGAGTTTGGAACCCAAGAAGTCGTGAGCTGGTGGGGTAGAACATGCAAGTCGTCTCTGTTGAGCACTGTAGGCTTCAAACCTCCTGAATTTGATTTATGTTACTACCAAGGTTGCGTTCTGTAGAAGCGACTGGTCGTCTATAGGTCGTGACGTCACCCGTGGCTGGTCGCTTTGGTCGCAACCTACAACGGAACTAGAACTAGAAACGTTCGAATTTGTCAGCAGGAAAATGGCGATGGAACGTGCAAGAGATGCTGTTATTATTTAATTGTGACAAATGAGACTGCCAGGCAATGTGTGGTCTTTGTGTATGCTATAGGCCAAATCAATAATTCATGCACAGACCCTCTCGGCCCTAGGCCTAGGCCAGGGCTTGAGAACAACCCTCGACTAGCTCAGGCGTAGGCCTACGCGTAAAACAAGTACAGAAGATATACGAAAGCCTAGCTAGGCCTACCTCCACATATGCTCCACATGCTCTCTAAGCATACCAATCGAGACTTTACAGCTCGATCAGTTGATCTACGTATGAGTCATTAGCAAAACACATATCAGCAGACATATATTTTAAAAATGGCCTCAAACTTCAATGAAACGACCACTATGCCCAGCTCAAAACGTCGGGCGTTGTGGTCACGACCAGAGTATTAACGGTACACTCGGCAATGGGTCGAGTGGTCACTCAATCTGATTTTCGGAATGCTATAATAGAAGACCGGTCGCTTCTACGGAACGCAACCTTAGTTAGAATGTGTGTTAAGTGTGTCTGCTTCTTAAACCTTGATGCAAATTGGGAAATATCAAATGAGGGAAGTTGGGGGTTAAGGCAAAGCAATACAACTAAAGCACAAGATAAAATGTCTAGTAAGTTGTATTTGAAGGATTCTTTAATCTGATTTACAACCACCGACTTTTAGTCATTAGCAGGTGAAGACAACAATACAATGAATACAAATGGATGTGAGAATGCAAACTTAAAGGACAATCGCCACTCACAGTTCCTAAACCTTAAAACACACATCGATTCAGCTAAAAGGACAATGGCCATATCAATTACGAAAATTCAGCAATGTACATTGTTTTAGTTTCAAGACATTGGTCACTCACAGTTACTAAATCTTAATTTTATTTACATTGTTTTATCTATGAACATAATAGGTAGTTTTTACGTTACGGCATTTCAGTAGATCTTCATCTGTAGGCCTATATGGGATTCAACTTCAAAAATCTTGTAATTTTGATTTCCACATGTAACATCAAATTCAAAAAATGCAGAAGAGGGGGGTGGGGGGAATGCGGTTTACAAAGAACGCTTTTGGCAACCATGAGCAGTCAAATCATTATAATGCATTTTATTATTATTAGGTCTTGCAGGGCCGCAAGAGACAACAGAAATGGAAGCCCAAACTATTAAATTATGTAATTTGACCTGACTTGCGTTAGTCTTTTTGTAAAAAACAATTTTTAACAGAGTAAAAGCCTAAAATATTGGCAAAACAAAAAACATGCATTTGTATTTCAGCAGTTTAACATGTACAATTTTAATAATACAAAAAATTGTATATAAATGTTTATTCTATGGCTTGTGTGATGTTCTTTTTTAATTACAAATTTTGTAACTTGTTTTAATAAAATTTGAAACTAGGCAAATATTCCATTTTTCTCATAATTTGGAATTTTTAATAACAACCTAACATACAATTTGGAAAAACTACATTCCACTAGTCAAACCAAGTAGGCCCAATTATTTTTGTTAATAGATTTTTTTGTATGCCAAATTGTGGGTGGAGTACCAGCTGAAATGTAGGAAGACTGCCTGGCACCAATATTATAGGGACTCCTGTGCAACCTTAAGTATTAAAAAAATTATTTCGAGAGATTTTATTCTCTCGTGTTCTCATTTACTCCACGCATTCATCTTTAAATTTGAAGAACACAGTTAAAAAACTACACTATGTCCTAGTAAAGGACCACACACTGAAAGTTAGTTTTACGTTATTTGACACTTAGGTACACGTAGTTTTCATGTAAACGAGCGAATGGCAACATGTTTGAATCATCTCAAGTTGAGTCGCGTCACAACACTCTGTTGCTTGTGTTTGTCGCCTGCAGGAAAATAAGCTCAAGCCACTACACAGAACTTACAAATCTACTTCTATAGGTAGGTATTGACTTATACATCAAATCACCTTTCTTTTTTCTTTCTTTTTCTTTGTAAAAAATTACAGTAAAAAACTAACATAATATTCTATAGTACGTATCCTATATCTTGTATTTTAATATAAAATTACTTTATTTCACTTATTAAATATAGTTGCATAATACTATTGACCCAACGTTAATACTAAATAAAAAGCCAGTTTTAAATTTGAGTAAAAAACTTAGGAACTAGAAAAAAGGAACTAAAAATACAAACGGAGCAGCACGTTATTTAGAATGTGCCATGGTTGAAGGTAGTTATTCCGTATTTCTTCTTGTACGCCGGTTCATAAACCGCCATGCGCCAGCAGTCGCTGCTAGGCTGCCCCAGACCCCTACATCCGTAGCCTGTGAACATTGTTTGTCGATGTTCATGGAGATCTTTGGAAAACAACTACTATTATAATTATGACTAGGGAAACGCCAAAGTCGTTGTTTGACGAGTGAGTGAGCCATGTGTTGAGTACCCGGTAACATTCCTTTTCTTCCCCCTACCTGAGGCCTCCCTAGCCTATCATAGGCTACAGTGGAGCATTATGGCCTAAACTATGACCTAAACTGAAATACCCTATTATTTATACGAATATTATAATCAATCTTAAATGCAAATGTTCCCGCGTACTCAACACATGACTGTCTCACTCGTCTAAAACGACTTTGGCGTTTCCCTAGTCGAGTTGGCTAAAGCGCCCTTATAGCCGAAATGTGGTAGACGTGGGTTCAATAGTCGGGAAAGATTTTGTAATTTCTGGATTGTATTTTTTAAATTATTTAACATGTTTTGAAATGTATACAACGCAGTGTAGTCCATCATCTGTGACAATACTATGGAAAACATAGCCAGTACGAAATACGTGAAAATATTGCAAGGTTTACTCAATCTACGAGCGGAATTTGGGGGTACCTTGACGTCCAACATTCGATTAACCTTGGACACGGCATTTCACCGCCATGTAAATAACAAACAAAAAATATTATTTCAAAATAAAAACCATTGTCGTTAAAATAATTCCTATACATTTCAACGTATTTTTCAGTTTTTTATTTCTTGCAGGTTTAAATCGCAACAGATTGTGCTCATTTTGTTAGCAGTTCTCAGTTACCTGGTCACGGATGTGTGTTTAAAATTTCAGCTCAATCTATTTGGCCGTTCGGCCGTATGAGCCCGGACAGACAGACAGACATACATTGGACAATGCTCACGGCCAAGGCCCGATCGAGTAGCGTTAGGAAAGACTTCGTTACGCTGCGCTCACTCGTCTAATTAGGGCCTCATTGTTTCCTGTTTGAAGCATTCATTTTGCAAAATAAAGTTCTTCTGCTTTTTATTTCACTGATGACTACCTACTTAGTAGTTACCTTATTGTATCAATTCTTGGAAGAATTTCTCTTTCAAATTAGTCTCAATAATTTGAGTTGCTTTTTATCAGAAAATCCCCAATATTAATTTACCCATTTGTAGTACAAGTACAATGACTGAAAAATAGTGTTTTTATCATAAATAGGCCTATAACATTATTGAAAATGGTCAGGGCCACAAAACTTGGGTTTCCATATGAAATTAATGTTTGCTTAATATCGATTGTAATTACTATAGTTTTTTTTATGTTGGGTTTAAAGCTACAGATACAAATTCAAAGTGCACCCTGAAGATCTGTCAATTAAACTGTTATGGTGCTAGTTTTGTTAATGGTTTTTCTTTATAAATCAATTTCTTTTGTCAAGTTAAATAATTTGTTAAATTTAAGTATGTCGAGATCTGATTGCGGGAAAGTCTGCTTGAAAACTTTGTTCTCTGAACTTAAGAGATTTCTATGCTCTGAACTTCGAGATCTGTGCTCTGAAGTTCAATCAGTTCCATAGGCAGGCGTATTGGGCTTTGTATACATGGCAACTTGAAGTGATTTTCAAAGAGGAGAAAGTTCTGTTTGTGTATTCTGATGTCTTGACTTTCTTTAAGTTGAAGAGTAAGCTGTCTTGTGGGAGTGCTACACTAGAAGCTGCTTGTAGGCCTATTTCCACACATGTTTGAAAGTGGTACAATTTAGCAAAGTGTGGGATTTTCATGATTTTTATTTAAAAAATCTAAAATATTGATTTATTTGATTTAATGTATTTTTTTGATTTATCAACTTTTTGATTGAAATCTGATTTTTACCCTGATTTAAATCAACAATATGTGTGTTTCAAAACTTGTTAAGTTGGTGAGCGGATCAAATACTTTCTAAAATCTTATTTAAATCAATTGATTTAAATCAAAAACACCCTGGAATTTAGTACTTTAGTCATCGCAACATGTCCCTGAGCATTGAATGTCTTCACAGTCCACATGGGCACTAGAGCGCACAATCTTACCTGTCTCTCCTTGTTTCCGAGAATCTTTCCGTGCCGACACCAGTACGCAAAGTGCTCACAGTTGTGCCACTGTTTATTGCGATTCACAATGGCCTGAGGGGAGGAAACGGAATTATGTTCAGTAATTTATTCATTTTCTTCTTCCTACAAGTTTACCAATTACAACATTTTTGTTACTGCGGCTGCACGGCTTTCTTTGTACTTTATTTGCAGTTCAATTGCCTAGGTTTTGTAAGCTGTATTTGTAACATTTACATGAAAGATGCAATGCTCACTCTAGAAGTTCAAACAATACATCCCTTTACCCAGGGTAGGGTGCTAAATGTACCGGTGGGTTGTACTGTAAAACATTGGCTGTACTTAACGTCTCAATGGGGTTCAATCCGTAAGCAATACAATGTTTGAATAAAAAGTTGTGAAATAAGCAAAACCAAATCTATACAAAACTCCTTGTTTCCTATGGATTTGAGCTATGTATTTTACATGCAACTTTTTTATGATACGTGTAGTTTGTTTGTTCCCTAAATGAATAAATAACTACATGCCTAGTATAAATAAATAAAGTTAATTTTAAATTTGTGAATTTGAATTTCGTGCCAATGAACGTGCAATCTTGCGTAGTCATGAGTCGAAGCCTCTACTATAACTCACGTACGTATTGTATTTGCTGGCGGATGATCTCCTCCGTGTGCGTTGGTTGGCTCTTGTCGGAGCGGTTGTTGATCCGTATCTTGGCACCTTCTTGCCAGAATCCGTCCAGAGTTTTCTGTACGATCCTCCCCTCATGTCCCTTCTCTCGTCGACTGCTGATGCCGGGTGGCCACAGGCACGCGATCTCGATACTCTGAGGCCCGCCCTCGCTGGCTACAAGTCAAACCACAAGAAGGGCATACGTACATTAACTGGTGGTCACTTCTGTTCACGTAAATATTCTGACAATATCGTTAAAATGAATGGGCTTGTTGTTTGCAATAAAGACGAGACAATGTGAGACTGCTGGCGGCCATCTGCTCGTGTGTGTGGCGGACTGTGGGAGACAGTCCACCACACATACACTAGCATAATATGGCATTTTGCATTATTACCCCCCTTTCTTCCACAACGCTTTGTGCATGATGAGATGAGATGGTGATGCTCAAAGGCATTCATTGTGTAGGCCTACTTGGCCAGTCACCAAATTAAACTTAAATCTAAAATTAAATTGATCTGATTACATGTTGACGTTTTGGTATTAACTTGTGAACAATTAAATCATCATGCACATGAAGTTAACTGAATAGAAATTACCTAAGTCATTCACAATCATAACACAAAAACTTTTAGTAAAAATGTTTACAAAAACAAACAAATACTAGGTACTATATTTAAAGTGACCAGACGTACCGGTTTGACCGGTACAGTACCGTTTTCAGAACACTTGTACCGGTGTCCCGAGAGACTCGTTAAAATGACGTATTTGTACCGGTTTGCAATTTTGGAGGGGAAATGTCCCGGTATTCTGTCAACTGTACCGTGTGGAAGGATAATGTTTTACTTAAAAATACACTCCTCCGATAAAAACTAACAGTCATAACATTGATATAGTTCTTCCACTCCCAAGAGATAATTCATTTTCTCTAGGGGTGTGCTAGTATTATTCAATGATTTTGGTGGAGGTGCTGGGTCGCGCACGTGCGTGAAAACGTAAATATCGTTATCTATTCTTAGCGTTACCTTACCAACCCAGAATATCCATAATACTAACCTCAGTCATTTGATACAAATATGTGTTCCTTTTCGATGTTCTGAACTTTTTTTCGGCACAAATAATAAAAATATGTCACTATAATGTTTGTATCAACATTTCTGGAATACCACTTACTACAGAATTATATGTCATAGCCTAGCTCTAATAACATTTGCGTTTGTCATTTTAAATTATCTAGAGAGAGATTATATTTTAAATCAATTGGATGTTACTCTTTCACTTTATGGAACCAACATATAGACATAGTCAAAAAATAAAATTAATATTAAAACATAATGTTAAAAAAAAAATATAGCCAAAAATAATAGTAAAATTTTAAAAAAGATAAAAGTACCGGTACTCGGACTCGACTCAAATTAAAAAAACAAGACTTAACCAACACCTAATTTGCTCATCAAATTTTCATTGATTTTATTTATGATAAAGAAAAATTAAAATGTAAAAATCAGCAAAGAAATATGTTTTTGATTAATTAATACCTACACTAGCCCATAATTATTTTTTGAAAAAACAAAATGTTGAAAAAATTAAATCCCATATTATACGAATTCAATGCATTTCAATTGTTTTTATTATTGATTTGAATTCAAAAGTATGATGCCCTCATCAAATAAAAATTACACGCATTTTTTCTGCCAGAGTAATTTTATTTTTATATCATTTTAAACCACTAGATTTGATTTTACACTGCAAAAAGTACACTTTAAAAAACCTTTTAATTCTATTTATGTCAAAAAACTGTTTTCGGGGGCATTTGACCAAATTTATCTCAAAACAAAATACCCCTCCAGCGTCTGGGACCTCCCCCAGTCCCCGAAATGGTCTGGAGAAAAAAAGTACTTTTTCTTACATTAAGTTGCCCCTTTTTGTAATTTTTAAAAAATATGGTCCCCTTTAACATTTTGGCTAAACTACTTTTCTCTAATCTCAACTTTTGACTTTGAAAAAATTATGTTTAAAAACTAACCTATTCAAACCCTGATAAATTAGCAGTACAAGTATGAGAACAGTTAACCATGTAATGATTCCATGAAAAAATATTCTTCTAGGACAGAGACACTGCATCTCTTTAGGTCTAACTATCTGACAACTATCTTCTCTAACGTAACATAATGTGTAAGCAACCTACTGCTAATACTGCAATAAAACCAACTAGGTATTTGGATGAGCAAAGCAATAACTTCAATTTCACTGACCCCCAAAAAATTTAGCTCGGGTGTTTTTTTCCCCGTTTGTTTTTTTGTCTGTTTGTTTGCTCTCTACCACAAAAGGGATTCGATTGGATGAAAATTTAAGGGGATCTTCGAAATTCTTGAAATAGAGGTGTATTGTTTTTTTTGTAAATCGAAAAAATTTTATCATGAATATCGTTCTTTTTACGATTTTTTCCGGTTTTTTTTGCGATATTTTCGTGAATTTGGGCCAATTTGACCAAAAAAGGGGGGGCTACAACGTTATATTTTACAGGACTTAAAGGTTTTTGGGTTATGTTTAAATACCTTTTGAAAGAAAAGTTTAAAAAGTTAGCCAGAATCCATAGAAAAAAAGCTTTTTTAAAATTTAAGTTTTTTGTTTTTTGGCGATATTTTCGGCCATTCGGACCATTCTAACCCAAAAGGTGGGAACAACGTTATTTTATACTGGACATTAAAGGGTTTTGGTGATGTATACCTTTTGAAAGAAAAAATTGAAAAAGTTTTCAGAATCCAAGAAAAATATTTTGTTTTTAAAATTTTTTTTTAAAAAAACAATTGACAAGTAACATAAAACTTGAAACAAACTACAATGCGTAGGCAGCAAAACAAAGCACTTGCAAAAGTAAAGATATCCCACGCAAACTAAAAACTTTTAAAAAAAGCTCATCTATCAACGCGACTAAAAAAAGCGTTTGCCAAGCTTCCTTGTATGTATTACGTCTCTTTGTGCAATGTGTGAATACTAACTACCTGTATCTAGGTGCCCGTTAGGGCGCCGCAGCCAAGCCGCGGTGCGCTACACACTCAAGCACCTTATACACCAAGCAGAGTTGGGGTGATTTCGAGGTGTTACCCAGCCGTCATGTAACGTGATGTGAACTTGAAAACTATCACAATCGAGGGGATTTAGGTACCTGACAACACATGCCAAATTTTATTGGGGTACGATTATTCCTTCTTGGTGAAAAAATGGCTTGAAACATGCTCAAAATCACTTTAAGGATGTTAGCTACTGCCTACTACTGCCTACTACTGCCTACTACTGCTCACATCTAATACGTCGGCCCGCGATTCTGACCAGACGGGTGGGACTACAATGTTCATATTTTACATGGACATTAAGGTTATAGAATGATAGTCTCTTTTGAAAAAAAAAGTTGAAAAAGTTTGTTGGAAGGCTTCCAAATAAAGGTTTTAAAATAAGCCTTAAACATTTGGCATACAATCAACAAGTAACCATAGTTACTTGACACTTGTTGACGGTATAAGCAGAGTTAGGCGGGAAAGTGCGATACGTAAACAAATAGCGGACATTTAAAATTTTTCTTCTTTGTGTGGAACGAGAAAAGGTGTCATTATACTCTCATAAAACAAATCAGAAACCGTCCCTGGCCTAGGCCCAGATGTGGAAAATTATTTATAATGCAAAAGTGTAGGTCTAAAGTTCCATTTGGCTATAGGACTAGTAAAATTCATACTTACATTACATGTTTGACAAGCCTAGCCAACCCTATGCCAGCACAACATTGTTTTGATATGAACTTGCTCAACTGTTTGTTTACATAATTGCAACAATCAAATCATTTCATACAACTTGTCTTTCGATTGGCCAGCGTTTATGAAGGCACTGCCATCTAGAATAAATATAGAACTTTTTCGAGCTCTTTGCTATACGCAAATCTTTTTAAAGTGTTTGGATTTCGTGATACTCTTTCAACCATAGACATCCTATATAATTGGCTAGACCAGCAGTCGGTGGTCCACTTCCGGTACAATTAGAAGCCATCTTAAAATGACAGTTTACATGTTAATCAAATGGGAGCGATTTGTGGCCAAATAGTTCTCAAGATTGCCGCCAGGTTGACAGGTAAGCATACTAGCCTTTAACACACAATGATTAGTAAATTCCCTTATGCAATCACTTCGTATTGTTTCTTTTGTTTAATACCATGCTGCAACAAGCTAAAACCATATCAAACAATCCAGTAAAATACTTTATTGCATTAAAAAAGCATAAATTAAAACACCAAATCGCCATCTTGAAATGGGCCGGTTGAGTCTTCAATTTGCTACGCTCGCGCCTGTGCGGAGGTATAGGAGACTGCTAATCTAGCCTACTATAGGGGTTTAATTAATATCAATGCTTTCAACTCACAACCCATGACGTTTTCCACGATACCGTTCAAGATACCAATTCCTTCGAAAAACGAAAACGACTTCGTTTTCAAATTGCGTTTTCAACTCATCTCCCACGAACTCAAGAATTGGGGTCCAGTCCTTATACCGTCGTTATACCATGGTTATACCACCTATACCCAGGATGTACATGAATCCAGGTCTAGATATTTTACATCCTATATTGTTACTGCTAATACCATAGAATTTAAATCAACTTTGATAAAAATATTATATTTTAGCAAATAATTTTGTAATGGAACTTGAAAAAGTAATGAGATCACACACATAACAAAAACTTGTAGAAATACAGCCAAAACCTTACACACTCAAAAGGAATGAGATCTAAAAAAGGGCCAAGCTCATCTACCCTTCCACATAAACGTACAGTGTCCCATAACAGCATCCTCGAAAAGCTTGGCAAAATAGAATTTGCATGTTATTACGTTTAAATTAATTAGAAAAAAAGAACTTGGATAAACTATTACGTTAAATTAATAATCGCAAATTCTATTTTGCCAAGCTTTTCGAGGATGCTGTTATGGGACACTGTACGTTTATGTGGAAGGGTAGATGAGCTTGGCCCTTTTTTAGATCTCATTCCTTTTGAGTGTGTAAGGTTTGGCTGTATTTCTACAAGTTTTTGTTATGTTTGCACTAACTGGAAGTCCCTATGTCCTTCTGCCCCCACTGAACATAAGTTCTGTGATTGAGTAAGTATAGACTCTAAATACGAATTTATTTTTTATTTTAATTACTACAACAGGTTTTCCATTCGTCCTGATCTAAATATTTACATTATACCAATATTATCTTAGCTATAAACTATAAATCGCTCTTACGTAACTCAACCTGGATTACTGTGACCATGGGACAATCAGTTTAGATAACCTATCAATCAAACGTAAACTCTTGTGTAAACGCTACTTTATCACTATATGCGATGCTTTAATATAATATGTGCCAGTATCTACGTGCAGTATCACCTGCACAAGTTGAGCTACAAGTTGACTGGTGATAGGAGCCCACTTACCCCCAGGCGAGCTCAGGCCGATGCCCCAGTGGTGATAGGAGCCCACTTACCCCCAGGCGACCTCAGGCCGATGCCCCAGTGGTGATAGGAGCCCACTTACCCCCAGGCGACCTCAGGCCGATGCCCCAGTGGTGATAGGAGCCCACTTACCCCCAGGCGACCTCAGGCCGATGCCCCAGTGGTGATAGGAGCCCACTTACCCCCAGGCGACCTCAGGCCGATGCCCCAGTGGTGATAGGAGCCGACTTACCCCCAGGCGACCTCAAGCCGATGCCCCAGTGGTGATAGGAGCCCACTTACCCCCAGGCGACCTCAGGCCGATGCCCCAGTGGTGATAGGAGCCCACTTACCCCCAGGCGACCTCAGGCCGATGCCCCAGTGGTGATAGGAGCCCACTTACCCCCAGGCGACCTCAGGCCGATGCCCCAGTGGTGATAGGAGCCCACTTACCCCCAGGCGAGCTCAGGCCGATGCCCCAGTGGTGATACGAGCCCGGACCCTCGACCTCGACAATGTCTCCGGACTCCATCACGTTGCAGAAGATGGACTTCTCGTCCTCCGTGAGCCACTTTGAGACGACCGCGTCGCTGAACTTCTTCATGCTGATCTCCGCTGGCGTGAGTGGCACTGGGTACTGCGTCCTCTTGTTGGGTCTCCCCAGCCTCCTCATGATCGGCCGGCTGCTCATGGTGCTGTGTTGTGTTGTGTTGTGAGCTCTACAGGTGGGGACGTGTGACGCAACAGCTGGCCACTCGCGTGAATGAGCTCCTCTTATCTAACACGTAGTAGGTGGCCGTGTTATCTTTTTACTGCATTCGCATTCTTAGATTAGTTTGTTTATCATCAAGTTATGCGGCAATCTGATGAGAGCGTCAAACTGCGCAATGTGCGCGCAACGCCCCCCCGCCCCCCCTGCAAGCTGCATTCCAGAAGGAACAAAAGTCGTTGGTCGTGGGCCAGTGGCGTAGGAACCGGGGGGTGGGGGGTCAAAATTAACTTGAGGTTATAATCCCAGAATGTCCGTAGTAAATATGCATTAACACTTATACAATTTCGACATTCATCTTGGTAAACCGTCTTATGTTAGCTTGTATGCTTCATTACACGAAATTTACTAAAAATGGGCAACTTTACGTTCATATTTTGAGTTTTTAGATCTCATATAGTTGCTGACTTATTACTTGGCCTAAAACTAGTGTAGAACTGTAGCTTCCAGGACGTGACGTCACCACGCGATATCTAGCCCGGGCTTGTTGTCATTCCCACGCGCAGGAGAGAGAGAGAGAGAGAGAGAGAGAGAGAGAGAGAGAGAGAGAGAGAGGGGGAGAGAGAGAGAGTGAGAGAGAGAGAGAGGTGAGTGGAGTGGAGTGGAGGAGAGGGAGAGGGGGAGAGGGAGAGGGAGAGGGAGAGGGAGAGGGAGAGGGAGAGGGAAAGGGAGAGGGAGAGGGAGAGGGAGAGGAGAGGAAGAGGAGGGAAGAGGAAGAGGAAGAGGAAGAGGGAGAGAGAGAGATGACTGACTGACTGACTGACTGACTGAGACTGGCTGACTGACTGACTGATGACTGACTGCATGACTGACTGACTGACTGACTGATGACTGACTGACGACTGACTGACTGACTGACTGCTGACTGACTGACTGACTGACTGACTGACTGACTGATGACGACTCACTGACAGAGAGGGAGTCAAGTGGTTGACGGAGTGAGGAGGGGAAGGGAAAAAGAGGGGGATTGATTTCATGAGAGTGTGAACGGGAGGGAGACAGAGAGGAGTGATTGAAGGAGAGAGAGGGGAGGGAGGAAGATAGGGAAAGATTGAGTGAGAGGGATAGTTGTGAAAATGGACTCGTGAATAAGGAAATTTTGACATATGAAGTTAGTAACTGTCGTAAAGTTGAGATTTTCTGTTTTATTATTTTCATTTCATTTTATTTTGACACCTTAAATCGTACGTAATAAAACAGCATTACATAATATTACAAATAGAATTATGGCTGAAGATAGTAAAGATGACGGAAAAAACACATTTGTAAACAAACTTGGCACACTTATAATTTTAATATGCAACCACAGATTCTGTGTGATCTCGCAGGGCATTTGAACTATTGAGGTCTAGGTGTTTGGTCGAGCTAAGACTGTAAAAAAATTGCAAAGGTGTTGACTGGACATCTTAAAACGTTAGGCAGCAAGGGTCCTTATGAGCTTGCTAAGACTGCTTTAGTCTTAACGTGCTCTACCGCCGAACATCTGCTAATTGGCTAGTGTACATGTGTTGTCAGTTCCGGAACTGCTTTGCATACCTACCTACAGGGAGAACAGTGCTCGTAGCCATGTGTACCTTTAAGTTTAAACCAAGTTAGCTCCATTAACATTATTAGATTACATTTTAATCTTAAAAAACATCTTAAAATTATTTGATTTTACTTTTGTTGCAGTTAACGTCTTCATTATTACAATTTTGCTATTTGAGACGATGAGTGGTAGTTGATGAGGGTTTTACTATTATTATTTATTTTTGTTTATCCTTGTCATAATTACATAGATAGACATAAAATAAACAAAGAAAGAAGTAAAAAGTATCTTGACCAGAAACTGTGTCTACGCTAGCAAATATTTTGCTAAAACACTTAAAATCATGAAGAAATATGAAGGACAATTACAAAAATGATTGCATTTTGCAGAGTTCGTACCCGCCTCCCAGTGTCATATGCTTTGGACCTGCGTCGCAATATCTGCCACCATCAGTTATCAGTAGATTCTGAGGCTAAAACTTTAAGAAGGGATTGCTGCAAAGCAGAATTAAACTATCCAGTGGCGTAGCTAGTAACTCAAAGGCCCGGGCACAAGGTTCTCTGATGGGCCCCTGTAGTTGCGTAGGCTACACGGGGTCTGGGGCGAAGCCCCAGCCGCCGGAAGCGGAATTTTGTTTGGACCTTTTTTTGCTCAAGATAGCCTGTAGAGCGATCTGAGACAGGAACCGTCCCAACAACTATTTTTGGAGTACCGGGACAGATCACACAAAAATGGGACGATCTTGTTAAAACTGGGACGTTTGGTTACCCAATGACCTTATGTTTACAACGATGCATACAATGCAAACAACAATAATTAAGTGCCATCTTTGTCATATCGACAAATTAATTTCCAATGTAAATAAAGACATTTTATATTTTTAAATTATTTTTTATAATATTGTTTAACACATTTAGGATACCCTTCATAAAGTGGATATTCAGTCTCATTTGTAATTAATATCCCTATAACTGGACACATTGTTTTTCGGGGTCTCAGGGGGCCCCCTGAGGCCCCGGGCGCGCCCCTTCGCGCCATGGTTGCTACGCCCCTGAAACTATCTACACCAATTGCATTGTTGTCCATAACGAATGGCAAGAGAAGGGGAAGAATACACTAAAACTAGCCCAGCTGGTAAACGTTAGTGCTACAGTAGAAGAATAGGAACAGACCTGCTTCAAACTGAACATGACTTTGTAAAGCACCTCCGCAGACGATGTGTGGAGCTGGCAAACAGGACAGGAAACATATATTTGAATGTACGTAGTATATTTATCATGGTTGAATAAGACAAAGTGCCAAATATCATTGATTGGAGTGAACAGGAGTCCTATCTCTGCTGGGTAACTCAGATGATGTCATCAATAATGTCAATTGTGGGCATATGAAAAGAAGTAGAAGAAGTGAATGAAATTCACAAATAGTTAAAAATATTTAAAATCTCACTTGCATTGCCGAGTGTTTTAACTTTTACATTTGAACTATAATATATTGTTGCATCTGAAATAATACAATGGTTTAATTCCCTTAGGTTGTCGCTCGCCGCCACGATCTCAAGCTGATTGTAACGTCTGCAACAATGGACTCGTCCAAGTTTGCTACGTTCTTCGGGAACGTCCCGACCTACACGATCCCTGGTCGGACGTTCCCCGTGGACATCATGTTCAGCCGGAACCCAGTGGAGGACTACGTGGACTCTGCGGTGAAGCAGGCTCTGCAGATCCACCTCCAGCCCAACGAGGGAGACATCTTGGTGTTCATGCCGGGACAGGAGGACATCGAGGTGACGTGCGAGGTGCTGGCAGAGAGGTTTGTGCTGGAAGAACTAGGCTTAGACCTAGACACTTTGATATAAATTCACCAAATCTCAAAACTTTACATTTTTGATAAAAAAAACACTTTAAATATTGCCATTTACATGTTCCATCAATCCAAGTATTTATCCCATACTGCTGTGATGTTTACTTGATATACACATTATACACATACCAGCTGATATGAGGAACAGTGCAAGTAGGCTACATATTTAAGTACAGTAATTTATCAAAAATTGTTAGGTTTTTCTATCTTGATATGATAAACTTGCTATATTATATTGAATGTAGCCTGGTATATGTAAAGTGTTATTGCATTCACTGTGTTTTATTATATTGTCCTTGTGGTGCACATGGCCTGTTGCTAATAAAGATACCGTACGTCTGCTAGGCTCGCGGAGATCGACTCCGCTCCTCAGCTGTCCATCTTGCCCATCTACTCGCAGCTTCCTTCCGACCTCCAGGCTAAGATATTCCAGCGCTCTGAGAAGGGCCTGAGGAAGTGCGTGGTCGCTACCAACATCGCAGAGACGTCGCTAACAGTCGACGGCATCATGTATGTAGTGGACGCAGGGTATTGCAAGCTCAAGGTGAGGCCTCCACACTAACAAGTATTATCAACCTGATTTCATTGGAAGATGAAAGTCTTAAACGTTATTTAACTAAATCTTGTCTTTCGATTCATAAAAAGTAAGAAAAATCCTTTGAAAAGCAAAATTATCTTTTTTTTCTTGGCCTATATATAGGACGTTCTACAAAAAAATAGCCGTACAATAATATAGAACATTTTGTTTTGTCCTATCTGTAAACATACTATTAATATTTAATATGCTGGGAAAGACTTGTGCAGCATCTGCTAATTTCTGACGAGCCAGGGTCACTACAGATGAAGAATAGCTCTTAACAGTACATAAACCTCCTACAAATAAATGTTCTCCTGCTAATTAACAAAACCACTTCCCTTGCACTCTGCGTCTATTGCCATCAGTACCCAAGCACTTGTAGGTGGGACTGTTTGATACATAGTGTTACATAATCCTCTCTGTTACGCTGCAATGTAGCCTATGTATGTAGAGTGCAACAGTGTCACCTCTGCCTTGTCCTCTGCCAGGTGTACAACCCTCGCATCGGCATGGACGCCCTGCAGATCTACCCCATCAGCCAGGCCAATGCCAACCAGCGGTCTGGTCGCGCCGGTCGCACGGGGCCCGGCCAGTGTTTCCGGCTGTACACGGAGCGACAGTACAAGGACGAACTTCTGGTGACGACCGTGCCCGAGATTCAGAGGACCAACCTCGCCAATACCGTGCTGCTGCTCAAGTCTCTAGGCGTGCAAGACTTGCTACAGTTCCACTTCATGGACCCACCCCCACAGGTACATGCCTTAATAGATTTTACTGAGATTTATTATGTCTTTAGTGAAGAATAAAATTACCAAATGAGGACAAATATTTTATGGAAATCAATCCAGAAATTAAAAAAAATCCATCCCAGCTGGGTAATGATCCCGGGTCTCCCAATTGCTGGTTGTTTTTTTATTTCTGGATGGATCTCCATATCGATAATGAAGAACCAATACCTCCTATCTGCCATTTTCTGCCAAAATGAGATGTTGGTGTCTATGGATACAGAAAATTATTTCAAATTTTTTGGTGCTAATAGCTCCTAACAATGCTTAAACATCCCCAAAAAGGACATATAGTACTACCTTACATCAATATCTCCTATCTGCCACCGCCAACTTGTTACCTTTTTTAAATCAATTTTAATGCTCTCCTGAACAATTTGCTTTTTGGCACATAGAAGGTATTGGTTCTTCGCCATTGATATGATCAATTACACTTGCGGGAGTGTTTTCGATTAATCATCATTATCATTATCCATCGCCGCTTCCTACTTCTGGCAGGGTCAGCTTTGGTTTTGCAACCAAATTCTTCCACTTCTTTCTATCCTCCCACAATCGTGTTAAGACATTAAGCCGTTGGTCCCCTTGGTACTTTTCGAAAGGAGTAGGCTACGTGCCGGTACCGGGTTTCCCCTCCTCCCTTCTGTCCATACCTCATCCTCATCTATCACCACTCATCGTCTCGATTAGCCAAAGTGCTCAAATATGAGACGTTAAGCAATATCCAATCAATCAATCAACAATCGTGTGCTACATGCTCCCAGCTCTCTTCTCTAGTATGTAGGTCTCTTGCTATGGTCTCCTTCCATCTCTTCCTTGGTCTCCCTCATCTTCCTTCAATCCTTTTCTCATACATTCTCCTGAGCATCCTCTCTCATCATTCGTTTCATATGCCCAAACCATCTCAGCCGTGTCCTTCCCATCCTGTTACCTAACCCCCCCCCCCCTCCGATTAATGAAATTGAGAAAGAGGATAAAAAACAATTGTCAAACTTAAATACAATGTTGCTGCCTAAATCTATACATTATAGTGAACCCTCTTATGTAATTATAATAATATACTACTCTGTTCCAACATTAGTCGAGTTGTGAGTGGTTTATTTATTTATTTGTAAATTAGCATTTCATTAACATTCATGTGGAAGTCAACAAGGGCTTCCAAATATGGAAAATTTGTCATAATAAATAATCTGTTTATGTGTGTGTGTAATGTGTGGACTCTGGATGTGGCCCAGTTCACTTTCCCCAGTTTTAGTTTCCGGAGATACTTTGAGAAGTCGTTGCCCAAGTATCTCCTGTTTTCCTGGATTGATTGGGCCACTTCTACAAACAAACTAATGTTCTGTTTGTGTTCATCACTAACGGAGCTCACTGAGTGTTGCGTGTGTGTGTTGCCAGGACAACATCCTCAACTCGCTCTACCAGCTGTGGATCCTAGGAGCGCTGGACCACACTGGTTCCCTCACTCCGCTAGGCAGACAGATGGCAGAGTTCCCCCTGGACCCTCCGCAATGTCAGATGCTCATTGTCTCGTGCCGGATGGGATGCTCGGCAGATATTCTCATCATCGGTAAGTGTATTGTCACAGTTTTGAGTTGGCCTGTCATTCAATGTTTTGTTTTTTTGATGACACTCTAGTTTTTTCCCCTGATTCTTTCTTACTTTTTTTGGTCTAAGATTAGTGTAGCCAATAACCAAGCCTATTTATTTTATTTATCATTGTTAAAATATATTACATTTTTTGAAATAACAAATTTTTCCTGATTTAATTTAGTGGTTAGCCTGTAAGAATTTTTGTTAATCTATCTAGGCCTAATCAACAAAGGACAGTGTTTGTCAATGTCATGTATTTTAAAACTACTGTAGGCGTATAGCTATTTTCTATACAGGCGTGGTAAATCTTGATAGATCTTGGAAATGGCTCATAATGAGACATGTCTGTCTGTCTCAGTGTCTATGCTGACTGTAATGAGACATGTCTGTCTGTCTCAGTGTCTATGCTGTCTAATGAGACATGTCTGTCTGTCTCAGTGTCTATGCTGTCTAATGAGACATGTCTGTCTGTCTCAGTGTCTATGCTGTCTAATGAGACATGTCTGTCTGTCTCAGTGTCTATGCTGTCTGTGCCGTCGATCTTCTACCGACCCAAGGGACGTGAGGAAGAAGCTGACGCCGTACGAGAGAAGTTTCAGGTTCCTGAGTCCGATCACTTGACCTTCCTCAACGTCTACAACCAGTGGAAGAGCAACAAGTAAGTTGCAATATCAATGTGGTTAGATTATGTAGTAATTATGATGTGATTAATGTTAAGGAACTGCAAAAAAACGCGACCAAAGGCATCTTCCAAACATTTGTGAAGCATACATAATTAAAAAAATATATAGGCCCTAAATGGATAGCATAATAATTAGTTTTAAAACACCTAAAACAAAGTAACCAGGGTCAAATCACACTTGAAATTGCAAATGTATTGAGCCACGATCCTGGCTCTTCAGTAGACAAGCAGCAGAGGCCTACTGACGACATCTTCGTCTTCGCTCCTGTGGCTGTCATGGGTGGGGGGTGTTCTGGCGACCGGGATGGGGTTGTGGGTGGCACTCTATCTACATCGAGATGGAAAGAAGGCTGGCTGACAGGGGGCGGGGGGTTGACTGCAGCCCATGACATGATTTCTATACCTACTCTGTTTTATGTGTGAAGACGGTTTTAAAAATCAAGTTATTAAGGAAACAGGTCTACCATACATTTCCAAGCTTTAACTACCTGTGCTAACCTCACACTTGTTTGTAGCGCCTCTGGCGTGTCTTGTAAATAACTATATATACTATATAGCTGTACCAACCTAGTTAAGTTAACTCTCCGCTCTCGTCAAGTGAGCAAGGCCCTGTTTGGCCGAAACAGTTTCGACGTTTTCTTGTATTATGTTTATTTTTATTTATTTGTGTCTTTCTTCTATGAGACCCCTGCAGTCACAGACCAGGTAAGCTGTTGGGTTCCCTTTCCACACCCCTACTTAACATTAAATAGCCGTTTGGCATCTCCTATCTTATCTATCACTTGTTTGTTATGCAGTGGCGTAGCTAGTAACTCAAAGGCCCGGGCGCAAGGTTCTCTGATCGGCCCCTGTAGTTGCGTGGGCTACACGGGGTAGCTGCCGGAGACGGAAATTTTTTGGACCTTTTTTTTGCTCATGATAGCCTGTAGAGCGATCTGAGACAGGAACCGTCCCAACAACTATTTTTGGAATATCGGGACAGATCACACAAAAACGGGATGATCTTGTTAAAACTGGGACGTCTGGTTACCCAATGACCCTATGTTTGTAACGATGCATACAATGCAAACAACAATAATTAAGTGCCATCTTTGTCATATCGACAAATTAATTTCCAATGTAAATAAAGACATTTTATATTTTTAAATTATTTTTTATAATATTGTTTAACACATTTAGGATACCCTACATATAGTGGATATTCAGTCTCATTTGTAATTATCATCCCTATAACTGGACACATTGTTATTCGGTGCCTCAGGGGGCCCCCTGAGGCACCGGGCCCGGGCGCGGTCGCGCCCCTTCGCGCCATGGTTGCTACGCCCCTGTTGTTACGGTTTTTAAAATGTTTATATTGAATGACTTGTTATGTCTCAATCCATATATGTCTTAATAGATGATTTTCAAAATCACCAGCGCCCTCTATATAGCACACGCAAACCATTATGGGTGAAAGGGCTAGAGATGTAAAATTTCCGGAAAGATAAATCTCGGAAATTTTCCGGAAATATTTCCGGAAATTTTCCGGAAATATTTCCAGAAATATTTCCGTGCCTAAAATACATGCAAATTGCAAATATAATGTGGTGGAGTGTAAGGATACGGTTACCTGAGTCTGTATGCAGGATGATACTATTGAATCCTACATAGAGATACTAGGTGTGGTAGGTGTAGACCCACTGCCACTGGTTGCGTGTTGTGTGAGCTTAAACTTTTTCTTAACATCTGAAGGACATTTAAAACACCCCTCCAAGTGCTTTCGCATCCTTGTAACATTCATGATATACAGTTTTGCACAGAACTTGCACCCATAGGAATCATTTTTAGTGTTAACTTGTGGTTGTTTTATGAAGTAACTTCTTATTAGTTTATTTTGATGTTTCCCCATACTGCAAACTTACAAACTAGGCCTAGGCCTACACTAAAACAATTAATACAATGTGAACTTGTCACTTGTCACATTCACATGTAGATCAACCCTTCTTCTTCTTGTTTTTTGTGGCCTTGGTTGCTTGGACCATGTGGCCAGTTAATATCTAGGTATTTTATTGCATTAAGAATAACTTTATTCAACTTGATGTGCACATGGTACATGCATAACTCATTCATTCATAAGTAATAAAAATAAGAACAAAAGGGAAATGGAAGAAGCTGGGTGTCATGAGCTTGGAAACTATATACAGTACAACCTTGCTATAACGACCCTTATTAAAACGACGATCGCAATTGAACGACGGTTTTTTGGGACTTCCTACAAATCCCATAAGGTTCTATGTATTTCACTTTTAATATTACGTTGCATCATAACGGGACACTCTCATTACAACGTCGTTGAATGGGTCCGCTAAGCAACAAAAACCTTTGAAAAACTCGTAGCTCACAAAAACTTTATTTACTATTCACTCATAAATTGTTTAGAGCACGGAAAACGGTGATTTCAAGGGTCTACCCATAAACACCCCCCCCCCCTCCCCCCCCCGACCGCCTGACCGCCCAGCGTAGCAGGTCGCTTCCTTTGTGTTTGTTCCCGCCACTTGAAACTCGGGCCGAGCCGATCCGATGGTAGAGAGCCTGACCTATCCCAAAGTGCTTCAGTCACCCGTGTAATTCCCGTGTGGTACCACGCTATCGTAACAAGATAAATATCGCCGGGGAGTATCAAACGAACGTGTCTGTGTTGTGATAGTGATTGTTGTACTATTAATTTCATAAATCACAGTTTAACATAAAGTTAATCATGTCGAAAAAGAAAGTCGTTTACTTTGGACGAAACACTTAAAATAATTAAAGATTGTGACGACAATCCAACTATGACAAAAGTAGATTTAGCTAAGATGTTGGATTTGCCAGTATCGTCACTCAAAAACTATCTTAGCCAAAAGAAACGAGATTCAAAAAAAATGTGTCACTTAGTGGTCCATCCAGCAGCAAGAAGATTCGTGTTCGTCAGGGCAAATTTGCAGACGTAGAGACTGCACTAGTGCAATGGTTTGGTCAGGCCCGCGCTGAAAACTTACCCGTCAGTGGCCATTATTGTCCGAAAAAAGGCCCGAGAAATAAGCCTGCGCATGAATGTAACAAGTGATTTTACCGCGTCAGCTGGATGGCTGCACAACTTCAAAAAGCGGCACGGCATTACATCAAAGAAAGTGTGTGGGGAAAGTTCGTCGGTTGACGTAGACACAGTGTCCGATTGGAAACATAATAAACTCCGGATTTAATCCAAGGGTATGATGCAAAAAACATTTTCAACGCCGACGAAACCGGTCTGTTTTTTAATTTACTTCCTGACCGGACGTTGGCATTTCACAATGACACCTGCCACGGCGCGAAGCGTTCGAAGGAACGCATCACAGTGATGCTGTGCACAAACGCAGATGGGAGCGAAAAGTTGCCGCCGCTCGTAATCGGCAAGGCAGGAAAGCCACATTGTTTTAAGAACGTGGTAAACTTACCCACAAAATACACTCACAATAAAAAAGCTTGGATGACAAGTAAAGTTTTTGAAGATTGGGTGCGAGCCATCGATGCGAAGATGGGGGCTCAAAATCGTCAAATTATACTCTTCATTGACCAGGCTTCGTCACATCCCCAAAATACGGATTATCTCCGTAATGTGACTCTAGAGTTTTTTCCCAGCCAACTGCACGAGCCAGCTCCAACCATTGGATTTGGGGATAATCAAAAACATGAAGGATTTCTACAAAAAGCAATTGCTCCATAGAATCCTACAGGCTAGACCCACAACAAAGAGCGGGCTAAACGAGTGAATATCCTTCAGGTGTAAGAAATAAATATAGGCCTACAAGTTTAAATTTAATTCGTGAATTTTACGTAAATTAATTAACGCTAGTTCATTATTAAATATCAAAATCAATGTGCTTTGAGCTTTTATTTACCGACGACACGAGATCGTAATGCTTTAAATTTTAAAATTAACTTTTGAATAAAATTAGGTATAATACATATTTTTTCTTTCTTTCAATCTCACAGGCAATGAGGTTTGTTGCAGTCGCGTGGGAGCCAGGTAAACCACTAACCATGAAAAGTGCTTCAAAAAAGACTGGCTTTGTTAGTCATGATGAACACGACGAAGACATTGATGACGACAATTCTTATGACATTGACGATGTTGTTATTGACATTGATTCCGAGACTTGGGAAAAACATGGGCGGTACAGGCACTGTGGAACAGTACATGCAAGCTGACGAGAATCTCGTCACAGGCCAGCTGTTGTCTATTGATGACATTGTCGATGACATGATGGCGGTGCCGGGGGTGCATATAGTGATGTTGGCGATCAAGGCAGCGACGCCGATATCGAAGACAACTTACCAGTGCCAAAGTTCATTGACGCGATGTTGGCATTTGAAGTCGTAGAAAGATACGTGAACGCTCATGAAGTTAATGACGAGGTACAAAGGAACGTGACCTCCGTGCACGCCGCATTGATCGAAATAAACGAGAAAGGTGCAAAGCAGTCAAAAAATATCGGATTTCTTTAAACGCAAGAAGTGAAGTGTAGGCGACGGCCCGCGACAGATGTGTACAATGACGCAGAGTCATTACGATCACTTAAATCATAAATTCCTTTCACACACGACGTAAACATTCAGCGGGCCAGATGGATCGATCGCAGCACTTGGGTGTGCGCATTTCGTCCCACTCCACTCCTTTCAGTCAGTCATCACAACACGTGCACAATCAGCTGTGAAGGGATCGTATGCGTGCTGGTGTCTGCGCACACCTTCCTCACCCTCAGCCGGCCGGCCGGCCCAGCTACGACAAGTTACATCTCCGCAGCTCTCTCTCTCCCACTCATACACTTAGGCGCTGTCACTCTGACGCTGGCTATGAATGGCACTTGACTTTTGTAAATATTATGTCCCGTTACGTAGCATGTTTAGTTTTATCATAAACATTATAAAACAGTAATACATATATTATTAATTATTATGTATGGCATTTGTACTGATATTTGTGTGTTTTTACCATTAAAGCTGTATTGCTTAATCACAGTAAATCTATAAATTGATTTTTTAATTTATATTTTAATAGTACGACGATCGTGATATAACGACGTTTTGCCTGTCTCTCCTGATCGTCGTACTATCAAGGTTGTACTGTATTAGCATTATTTCCAAGTGCACTGCCCACCTCATTCCTTTACATCTTTGCTACATTTTGTGCGGGAAATTTAAAATATATTTCCGGAAATTTTCCGAGTTTATCTTTCCGGAAAATTTCCGGAAATATTTCCATTTCCGGAAAATTTCCCGTGGAAATATTTCCCATTTACATCCCTAGAAAGGGCATTTACACGCTAAATGTCATGTACTCTGGTATGTGGAGAACTTTGTTCCCAACAATGTCTGTGTAGTCTGCCACAATCCCAAGCATATGACATTAAGCATTTAAATTCCCTTTCTCCCACAATGGTTTGCAACGGAGCGCGAATACATAGTTCATTTTGAAAATGGTCTATTATCATTTACCTTTAGTGGCATTCTTCAATAATGCTGTGTAAATAAAGGCTACATAAAGATATGCCCGGCCCTGCGAAGTGAGGGGGGGAGATGTCTGCCGTTGCAAGACAAGCTATATCGCGTTGGAGCAGAGCAGCTGGCGCCAACTATTAATAGCACAGTAGATCAGGAGACATCATACGCCACCCTAGCTGTTCTTGCCCACTGGCATCTTGAGCTGCTTGTGTTAACTTTTTATTTAAGTTACAACTCACCAAATAGTTTGGTGTGGTCGCTTGTTACAGCTTCACCTAGGTCCTGGGCTTGGAGGGATTGCCATGGGAAGGAATAATATTTACAGACATTCTCAGATCAAGTGTAGGTTTATTTTTCTCATCTCACACAAAACTCTTGCATCTCATGTCGCATTCGCAAATAGACCTCTTACATTTACAAAAACGTATTCACATCAATCAAAACGTTCAACTTTATTCAAAAGTTCATTCTTGTCTTCATCTCCTTCGTCAACTTGTCTTTTGTTGTCACCGCCTTTCATACATAGCACAATTTAAACTATAAAAAATGCCTACATGAGTTCAATGTTGTGTTTTACGTTGCAGCTATTCCGGTAGCTGGTGCAACGAGCACTTCATACACGTGAAGGCGATGAGAAAAGTGCGAGAAGTCAGACAGCAGCTCAAGGACATCATGGTTCAGCAGAAGATGGACATTACTTCTTGTGGCACAGACTGGGACATCATACGCAAGTGTATATGCTCGGCTTACTTTCACCAGGTAACATTGGTTTATGTTTAGAAATCACATCACATGGTGAAGACTTACCCTGATGAAAATAAGATTGTTTTGTTTTTTGCTTTTTGTCTATTTCTTTGCTCTCTTCCGGGCAAACTGGACTAAACTCACAGAGTCGAGATGAGTACCAACCACTCGACTCCCCTATTTGAGTACTAACGCCCCCTTAAAATTAAACTACATGTCACGCACATACCAATAATTTGCAGGAACATATAAATATGATATTTTACAAAAATTTTCTTGGAATGTCCTTTGATATCGAACTCAGGACCTTCCTCTTTTTGTTTGTGAACGTTACAGGCGGCTCGACTGAAGGGCATCGGGGAGTACGTAAACAGCAGAACCGGAATGCCGTGCCACTTGCATCCGACATCCGCGCTGTTTGGGATGGGTTTCACTCCCGACTATGTCGTCTACCACGAACTCATCATGACGGCCAAGGTAAACGCTTCCCAACTGCCCTTAGCACAACTGCACTAAATAATAATAATAACCCTCAGTACTTGAGATGAAATGTAATGAATATTAACAGCAACACAGACTTATCTTATTCCTTACTAACTTGAACTGAACAAGGTGATGATGTTGTTTTCAACTTGCAATATCACCTGGACCCTTATTCTCGAAATTTGTGAAATTCCCACTCATGTGAGTGAACTCAACACACATTGCGATGTGTGAGTCACAAAACGCACCAAATGCTATTCTCGAGATAAAATTGAGAACGAATTCTCCCACTCACAAGGCTCTCACTGGGACCCTGCAACGAGGCTAGCCAATTTCACCCGCGAACCACTAACCAATAGGATTCAAAGAGGTTTAAAACAGCTCTTTCACCCGGCCAATAGCAACCCTCCCTTGGCTCGTCTAACGGGACACGCAGAGCGGTGGGGGTAGCAGTGATGTGAAGCACTTGCTTGCTAGGAGTTGAGTTGAGTTGCTCCTTCGTAGGCTACCCAAACGCATTATGTCTTGAAGCTGGCGAAATAACATGAATAAAGTGAAGTAAATACTAAGTTGTGTACACCCTGCATGCAAAAATATTTAATTAAAATACTGTGTTGTCTACAGCTGTTATGGGGTATGTTTTAATATCAAGTACATAACAAAATATTACGTGATGCATTTTATGGTTAGTGGCTTGTTTACATGCCGACTGTAGGAGCCTAGAGGGTAGGCTTGCGTAAGGACAACGACGTGTAAAGTAATGCAACATATTAAATTAAAATACTGTGTTGACTCTACGGTTATGGGGTATGTTTTAATATCAAGTACATAACAAAATATTACGTGATGCATTTTGTGGTTAGTGGTTTGTTTACATCCCGACTGTAGGAAGCCTAGATGGTAGGCTTGCGTAAGGACAACGACTTGTAAAGTAATGCAAAATATTAAATTAAAATACTGTGTTGACTCTACGGTTATGGGGTATGTTTTAATATTAAGTACTTAATTAACCAAATATTATGTGATGCATTTTGTGGTTATGTGGCTTGTTAACATCCCGACGGTAGGGAGCCTAGGGTAGGCTTGCGCGTAGGAAAATAGTTCAAAGTAGTTCAACATTTTATTATGTCTATGCCGTGATTGATGGTACATTTCACTTAAAATTACATTCTAAACAATATTAAAGAAGTGTACGCATGCTATTAATTCTATGATATATATTACGGCCCAATTACTTTGTGAGAGATGTCACAAGGGTTTTGAAACGTGACAGTGTCTTCGAGTGAGTGAGTGATTACACTCACAAAACCTGCGAAATCGAGAGTCGAGAATAGCAACCCGCCGTCAGTGTGTGAACTCACATCACACGCCCATTTCACGCCGTGAAAAGCCAGTGAGAAAACTCGAGAATAGGGGTCCAGTACTCAACTGTTCACATAGGTTAACAATGATGTAAAATACTTTACCTATTTGACAAATCCTGTAGTACTAGGCCTAGGTTTTCTATTAAGGGTCTTCAATAATGACAATGGAACAACAACACAATTTAACGAATTCAAATTATTACACTTCCACTAGGTAGGTACCAAATTTACATTGTCACATATTAAAGATTGCCTGTGGCTAGTGACCCAGAAGGACGAAACGCGTCGTGGATTAGGTAACACTTTAAATTACGTAGCTGCAGTCATTGTCAGCAGGTGAAAAGTGTTGTCCCCTCCAGCCCTTCAGGCTGGACTTAATGTTCTCTATGCTTTCCCAACCTGTCAACTTTTTGCCAATCCAAACTAAAGATTGTCTATGTTTTTCTTTTTATCAATAGGTTAATATAATTCAGTAGTTTTTAATTTTGTATTTTTATAGGCTACATTATTATATTTTATTACCATCCCTACATATTGATAAAATGTAATCTGCGTCTGCTAGTGATGCTGACGGCTGTGGGAATGTTGCAGGAGTACATGCAGTGTGTGACAGCGGTGGACGGCCACTGGCTGGCCGAGCTAGGTCCGATGTTCTTCTCTGTGAAGGAAACCGGGCGATCGGGTCATGCCAAGCGTAGACAGGCGCTCGAACATCTACAGGAGATGGAGGGACAGATGAAGATCGCGCAGCAGGAGATCATCGCTCGCAAGGAGGAGGCCGAGAAGAAGTTACTGGCCGGGCAGAGAATGTATGTTTGTCTTCGTGCCACTTGGCCTTCTAGAGCGGCATGCGATATTCAAAATAATTCGTCTAGTCTAATATGTCTGTGGCAAAGCTGCCACCAAAAATACTGCACTTTTAAAATGAATTTTGCTTTGCAATAACTTTTCCATAAAGGTGTTGTGTATATGAAATAGATAGTACTCACTTTGAATTTTATGCCTTTAAAAAGATAAAAGATAAGATTATTATTATAAAATTTAATTTAATTTATTTAAAAGTGGGGACATTTGATGGAAATTTGCTAATAGGGAACCTAAGTTTTGAAGGCGGGAAGGAAATTGGTTCTCTCTGGTCTCAGCGCCCATAAGAATTAGCATGGTACGAAAATGTAACTCGCCGTATCTTTTGACTCGCGCAAAAGAAATCTAAACCAATAACATCACAAGATGCATAATTTTGTGAAGAAGATGATGGCATTCTACTTTGCTCGATGACGCTTCCTAAATTCAAACTATTATGAGTTAAATGGACCCATGTTTGCGTGCTGTCGCAAATGTACTCTGACTGAGCGGCAACCTAAGCGAGATGCAGCCACGTTGTGTGCAGCTGTGGCATCCTCGCATACCACGCGCCTGTCCATGGTTGCTAAATGTACTTTGCATTCAAGATTTTGTTGGCAAATTAAAGGATATTTTATTAGTAATGTATAATTTAGTACAACCCAGTGACCTCACAGTAGCCACAAAGCAAGTCGGATACCAAATGTTATGCTGATGCGACGGACAATATGTTTTTACGTGCTTTTTCATGAACAGTTTGGAAGGTTTGGCAACAGTGTAAATGTAGAGTTCACTTCAACTCAAAATAAATGTCATTAATATTTGTGATAGAGCAGAGTTATGTATATCCACGCAAAGAGGAAAGATTATAGTTTCTTACAGTATGAATATAAACACACATAACAAAAACTTGTAGAAATACAGCCAAACCTTACACACTCAAAAGAAATGAGATCTTAAAAAAGGGCCAAGCTCATCTGCCCTTCCACATTTGCGCATTCTTAATTCATAAACGTACAGTGTCCCATAACAGCATCCTAGAAAAGCTTGGCAAAATAGAATTTGCGATTATTAATTTAAACGTAATAGTTTAACCAAGTTCTTTTTTCTAATTAATTTAAACGTTATAACATGCAAATTTTATTTTGCCAAGCTTTTCGAGGATGCTGTTATGGGACACTGTACGTTTATGAATTAAGAATGCGCAAATGTGGAAGGGCAGATGAGCTTGGCCCTTTTTTAAGATCTCATTTCTTTTGAGTGTGTAAGGTTTGGCTGTATTTCTACAAGTTTTTGTTGTGTGTGTGATCTCATTACTTTTTCAAGTTCCATTGTAAAATTATTTGTTGAAATATAATAATTTTATCAAAGTTGATTTAATTTCTATGGTATTAGCAATAACAATAGACAATAGGATGTAAAATATCTAGACCCGGATTCATGTACATCCTGGGTATAGGTGATATAACCATGGTATAACGACGGTAAAAGGACTGGACCCCAATTCTTGAGTTCGTGGGAGATGAGTTGAAAACGCAATTTGAAAACGAAGTCGTTTTCGTTTTCGAAGAAATTGGTATTCTTGAACGGTATCGTAGAAAACGTCATGGGTTGTGAGTTGAAAGAGTATTGCTGTTATTCACGTGGGGTACGGTTCACGAAATCCAGACACTTTAAAAAGATTTGCGTACCAAAGAGCTCGAAAACGTTCTATATTTATTCTAGATGGCAGTGCCTTCATAAACGCGGGTCAATCGAAAGACGAGTTGCATGAAATGATTTGATTGTTGCAATTATGTAAACAAACAGATGAGCACGCTAATATTCGACACCTCGCTTTGACATTGTGTGTAGCAGCAAGCTGACTTTGATCATGACTATAAATATGGCTAAAAAGAAAAGAATATGTGTATTATTTCCGAACATTTTTGTAAATCCTAGGTGGACAATCATACTATTGGTTATCTGAATTAGGCTTTTAGTAATCAAAACTAGTTATTTGTGCGGGAAGTTTGTCAGAAACAATTGGTTGTGCTGGTCTAGGGTTGGCTAGGCTTGTCAAACATGTAATGTAAGTATTTATTTATCTAGTCCTTTAGCCTAATGGAACTTTAGACCTACACTGTTGTATTATAAATAATTTTCTACATCTGGGCCTAGGCCAGGGACGGTTCCTGATTTGTTTTATGAGAGTATAATGACACCTTTTCTCGTTCCACACAAAGAAGAAAAATTTTTAATGTCCGCCATTTGTTTACGTATCGCACTTTCCCGCCTAACTCTGCTTGTACCGTCAACAAGTGTCAAGTAACTATGGTTACTTGTTGATTGTATGCCAAGTGTTTAAGGCTTATTTTAAAACCTTTATTTGGAAGCCTTCCAACAAACTTTTTCAACTTTTTTTTTCAAAAGAGACTATATTTCTATAACCTTAATGTCCATGTAAAATATGAACATTGTAGTCCCACCCGTCTGGTCAGAATCGCGGGCCGACGTATTAGATGTTAGCAGTAGTAGGCAGTAGTAGGCAGTAGTAGGCAGTAGCTAACATCCTTAAAGTGATTTTGAGCATATTTCAAGCCATTTTTTCACCAAGAAGGAATAATCGTACCCCAATAAAATTTGGCATGTGTTGTCAGGTACCTAAATCCCCTCGATTGTGATAGTTTTCAAGTTCACATCACGTTACATGACGGCTGGGTAACACCTCGAAATCACCCCAACTCTGCTTGGTGTATAAGGTGCTTGAGTGTGTAGCGCACCGCGGCTTGGCTGCGGCGCCCTAACGGGCACCTAGATTCCGGTCCATAGTCAGGTTCTCGCGCTATCGCTTACGAAACATTTAGCACGGGTTAATCGCCTATTCCACGCTGACCGAGAGAAACCGGACAACGCCCACTTAGGTTCCCTATTCTGCATATTGTTGTTGGTAAGTACTACCATAAATATTTACACAACTTGACACTACTTAAAAAAGTCTGGTATAATTAATAGTAAAATTAATTTAAAGTAAAGCATCAGTAAAGATGCACGCCCATCAATGCAAGTGGTGTTCAAGAGGTCTAATTGTAATTGTAAATGTTTGTGTTACAGTGCAGAGATTGTGACTCCCGGGAAGAGAGAACCGGAAACCCCCAAGAGAACTCCGGCTAGGTTCGGGCTTTGAACCGCGCGTCTAGAAGACTGAAAACCGTTGGTGTGTGGTATTGCATGGCACCCGCCCGTAAGTAGCCTCCGCTCCGTTCAGGTTTCATGGGTTCACTTCGTTGTAAGGTTCCGGATTCAAATCTTGGATTGGGGTTGTATTTTTTAAGTGGACTTCAATCCAATGATTTACTATTCTGTGTTACGTATGTAAATGTTGACTTTGTATTAGTTGTTCTTGTAACTGAATGGGTTGGCCCTAGAGACGATACCTACATAAAACAATTATTTATATTCTCATGTTGTATCTAGAACTTCCTCGTTATTATTAGGGATGTCGAACGACATGAAAATTCATATCGATAATCGCGCGGAAATAAAAATAATATCGCGATAATATCGTGCCCAAAAAATATCGCGCCGATATGGTCATTTGTAATCTTATCACGATATATCGCCATAAAACTCGCTTTTCTAGAATTTGCGTCAATTTGAAGAACGCGCCATCTCAACGCCGGTCGGCGGCGCAGTTGGCGCGGCAGCCAATATACACAGTAAACACATTGATGCACTCAACGCGCGAAACGCCGAGCAGTAAATGCACCTATACATAACGTGGAGTCTTGACTCTGGTGTTTTGTTTCGGCCTAGGCCAAGTGTTTTACGCAGATACACTACTGAATAACAATTATCGCGATATCGCCAGCAATATTGATATCGTACGATTATCGCGATACAGCCACCTATATCGCGATAATATCGATAATTATCGATTTACGATTATCGTTGACATCCCTAGTTATTATACAGACAGGAGAGGGCTCAGCCCTATGATGAACGTGGTACGGTACCAGTACAGTAGTTCAGTGGGAACTTTGCTCATTGTAATGTGTTGCATGATTCAGTCTTTAAATCTACTCAAATAAGACAATGTTGTAGAGATTTTATTTAGTTGCAGTTGTGTGCGGTGCGGGTATTCATATTTTATTTCGGGTAGGGTTCGAGTAGTAAACTACCCGCAAGTATAGGATATTTTTCAAGGTTTGGGTACTTATTCAAATGTATGTTGATTTAGTAAAGGTTTGGAAACCGAAATACTATACGGAAAAATGATTTTTTTGGGTTACAGGACATTCGAGTTGATAACAGTAAACCCTCGTTAATACTTACACTAAGAGACCCCAAAAATCACCAGTTCATAATACAAAAATTAGTAACATTGCAAAATAGTCAAAATTCAATCTGGATTTAAATCCAAAGCACGTCTTGTGCGGGTTTTTGCTACTTGTCCTGAAGAATTACCCGACCAGAATTGGGTACCGATACTCGCACACCTATTTAATATCCAAGAATTCTCCACATGGGACTCTGCTAACACAAAACACACACACGGAGACATTCGGCGTGTGTAATTATATCGTAATTAATGTCCCATGAATTAAACGTTCAAAACGAAGATAAATAGAGAAAACTTTGTACTGGCAAGTAGGCCTAGAGCAGGGTTGCCACTTTCAAGGATTTTATCCTTTTCTCAGGATTTTTTAGAGTGTCTCAAGGAAAACATGATTTTTGGCTAAATCTTAGGATTTTCTACTGTCTTTAAAAAATACATTAAATTAATACATTTTTTAAAATTCAGCTAAAAAAAGCAATGTAGACAGTAAAAGAACATCAGGTACTAGTAAAAATAAACATAAGTGACTGCATAACATTTCCCGCAAGTGGTAGTTATGGTGAGTAAAAGTAAAACGTTAAAATATATTCGAAGAAAATTCCGATTCTTATGCGTTTCTGCACCTAATGTTGACTAGATTCTCAAAAATCAGGCTGGCATAACATATTTTGGCATGAAACCTGAAAATTTGTACTAACATTCCTTTGCGGTTATAATAATAAATGCTAGTGCTGAATAACTGTTTTCAAGGATTTCTCAGGATTTTTTTAGTTTCTTTCAAGGATAAAAAAATTGACTTGGTGGCAACCCTGGCCTAGAGTATTCCTTCTGAAACAATACTACATGTTGTTACGCATGCATTTAGGGTTTGTCAATTGTCATTATTTATTAGGGATACTTGCCTAAACTGTTAACTAATTCTTATTATTGTTTATGAAAGTGCCCAAACACCTCTTAACCATAACTCTGACTTAGAGTTGGGTGGGATAAGATTGGTAGGATGCTAGGAACCAACAGCGTATCTTGAAAGAGTTCGGCGGCTATGTAGAGTTGAAGGTCACATAAATATATACACAAATAACATTACGCCAAAATGTTTCGGCTTGAACAGCCTTGAGAGAGTAACTCTAGGCAGGCACCATCGACCCAAGCTATAACTCTGACCTGACTATAACTCTTAATTTTTTCTTTGATGAAAACTTGGTTGGGCAAAAGCCAAGCAAGTACCAAGATTCAAAATACGATACAAAATGATTAAATCGCTAATAGCCTGTCAAAACATAAGTGGCATTGTTCCTTCACCTCGCCACTCGCCCCACATAATTTCTCAGATTTTAAAACATGAACAGTGCTCTTTGAGCCCCTCAAACTCCTTGTGCAAGTGTTTGCATAAACCCGTACTAAAACCTAGCATTATTAACAATGTCTTGCTTACGTGCCAACCTTCAGTACATTGTAATGCTAGAAATGAGCACGTACTAAACTAGCCTGGGATTAGATGCCAAGAACCTGTAATCTTTCAAGTTGTCACCCACGAATAAGAACTAGGCTATGTACTTAACGGCCTAGGTTAAACCAATACAAATGAGGTAAACTGGTGCCATGCAATGCCACAGTAACTGATTGGTAGGTGTCGGTGTCGTTATGTATTTAATTAGTATGTCATATTATTTTATTCAATGAATTCATGTCATGTATATTTATTGCATTATATTAATTTAGTGTTGTAATTTTTTTAAAGCTATAGAAGCACATTTTGTACTAGTTTTTTAGGAATATGTTTTCATGACGTAGGCTATACCTTGCCTAGGCTTCTTTACTTTACCTAAAAAGTCATGAACCAGAAGGTATAAATAATGAGGCAAAATTTAATTGTGTACGTAGTGTATTTTCTTAGTTGCCTTGCATTAGGTATTTTATTATCAATGCCAATTCTTTCTATCTTTGATAGAAAATCAGTCACAATCACTAGTGTGCCGTGTAATGAATGTAGGCTGCTGTATCAAGTTCATTGTGCACATTACGACTTGGGCTTTAGTGAAGGTACTAGACTAGTACAAGTACAGTAATCACTATTCAGCTGCCTCAGATCTGTAACATTTTAATATGTACAAATAATTTGCTCAGCATTTGTATTGCAATGCCCTGTCATCTACAGTGTATGAGTAGTATGGACGGTTGTGAATAGAAGTAGGCCTACTGTTGAGTGTCGGCACTTGGCATTTAACACGTAGATGCTTGTGGTTCTCAAGTCGCTTATGCTTTCTTGAAATTCTCAGGGCTTTAGTGATATCAAGAGATAATTAAGTAGCCAACAACAATGTAGGTACCTATTTAAGTGACAAATGGTTACTTACAGTGAACTCACTAAAATAATAAGACTAGCAGGGGGTCAATTCAAAATACATAAACAAAAAGGCTACATATCTACATTTTGTTGTTTTCTTATTGCAAGTTTTATTTTTTTGATTGAGATTGCTCAATTGGCACATAATGACCTAACGGTTGGTGCACCCTTACCTAAATCAAATAAAAAAAACTACTACCCTAATACAAATTATTAATAATTAATAATTAATTATAATACAAACTGAGCCATATATTTTGTTTATAGATGTGAAATTAAATTAGGCTTACAGTTTGGTGTGAATTCTGTATGACCTTTGTCTGAAAAATCTTGGAGTACAATATGTGTGTCTTTAAGTCTTGAAATAAACCAATAAAACTAGTACACGTTGATCAGAGATATTAGGCAATATTCATTTTACCTATAGTGAAAAGAAAAGAGAAATGTGACACTAACCGTAATCATGTTAGTCGGCAAGTGGACATAGGCTTACACCAACAAGCAGCAACATGCCTGTGTAGCGTGACGGTATCTTATGATGGCGCTTCCCCTCCCTATCTGTTTGTCTTGAGACAACAAATAAAAAATCATTATAGACTTGGGTCTTAATTAAATGTTTTTTAAATTTTTATTCATAAAACTACTATTCGTCATACATCTTTGCTACGGTAACAAGCGTGTATAAACGAATCAGTCCTTCAAAACGGGTTTGTCTAAAGCTCGGTCCATGTCTTGTTCACCTGTTGAATCCACGGTGAGTTGTAACATGTTGACAAACTGTTTGTACACTATTCAGGGGTTTTATCGTACTACGTAGCCAGCCACGAGAGGTAATAATATCAGTAAATACTGCCCATAGACAATACATGATGTGGCTCTTCTTTAACTGTGCACTCTGCGTAGTCCCTGACTTGGAATGTTTGTTTCCTCTTGTGCCGGCTCCCCGACTCGCGTTGGTATCTGTGCGCTTGTTCGTACATGTAGTGGCACTCGCTCATGGCCACTTGGTACGCCCGCTGGTGGGAGCTGGAACAGGTCAATCTTTGTAAGACGTTTGTTAAAGTAGTGTTCGAACTCCCTAATTAACATCACACAATTAACTTTCATCATTAGAGACGACAAGGGTTGATTTGATATGCATTATGTTGGTTTATGTTGTATAATTTATAAGATTTTAGAAATAAAACTTGGCCTGGGAGACCTAGATGCATTACTATTTCATTTTACAATCTATTTCGATTAATGTTTCAAAATATTGACATACTTGTAACATTGTGATTGAACATTACTATTGACGTAATCGCAGACTTGTCGCCTAATTCTCTTGACCGGTAGGACGTCTTCACCGTCTTTGTCCTGAAATCAGAAACACCAAAGAATTAACTCTTGGCTGCCACCGTCGTAGACAACATAACTCAAGTTTATTTATTTATTTGTGAATCAAGTGGCAAAGTGATCCAACTGACGCCACTGATAAACCTTCTTCTAGCTGCATTTTGATAAGTGCAAGGTACGTTTAGGAGAGAGAATTATCTAATCTGCGCATAGTTTAGGGAAGGCTTACTTGAGGGACAAAGCAGTGTTAAGGCTCATCTACAATTGTAAAATAATGTTTTAGCCAATAGAAACCAATGTCACTGCATTTAGTGGCAGAAAACAACCTAACACCAATCGTCGCGTTAAATCGTGTGATAGTTGTGTCTCTTCAAGAACAAATACACATTATAAAATTACATGCTGACATCACCTTTGATATGTCAAGTTCTGATAATCACGACTAAAAAGTCGCATGCACTGTTTGGTGGATGTAGAAAATTAAAGCTTTAATTTGGACAGCTATGGAATAAGTTACTGTTTGGAGTTAGGTAAGTTAAGTTTTATGTTAATTCTCAATGTAGACGAGCTTAAGGCCAGTGTTTGGCTGCACACAACACAATCATGTAATCTTGCCCTGTGTGTGGTAGTTACCTATCCGACATTAGCATTCTCTGCAGAGTGATTACATTTTAAATACAAATTTATGTTGGTTGTGATAGAATGCCTATCGGCTAGGTTAGTGTTTGTGGTTGGGGAAAAAAGAAAGGAGACCAACAGCTTACCTTAAACGAGACGGGCAGCTGCGTGAAACTGGCTGGTTAACATAAATTCATTGTGTATCTTGTGTATCTCGTTGTGTATCTCGTTTTGTAAATATTTATGTAACCAGCCAGTTTCACGCAACTGCCCGTCTTGTTTAAGGTAAGCTGTTGGTCTCCTTTCTTCTTTCCCCAACCACAAACACTAAATACAAATTTAGTTATTTGTTGTATTGTATTTGTTTGGTGAGTGAACAGAAATGTTGAACCCTTGCATCTGGTTGTCAGACCTGAACAGGGCCGGTTGTTGTGATTTTTCATGCATAAACAAGATCAATTTTCTCCCCCTCCCCCCAAGAAGTATAATCAACCTAGCTGCTTACTGACACGTAGTGATTTAAATCGCAAACACAAAGTGCTTTGCTTATCCCTGGTTGTGACACATGAGTTGGTTGAACTACACTTACCACGTGGAATGGTGCGTGGCGGGCACCGCATGCGTTTGTGTGTGTTCCGGAGCAGTGGTGTCTGTGCGTATGCACCTCGTTATTACAAGGCCGTGGAGCGTGTTTACAACCTGTTGCCCACGTCTGTGGCAGGGGCCTGCCTGACGTGGCTCTACGCATACAAACGTTCCTGCCAAGTCTAGCTTGATGTGTCGGAGGCTCGGAATCCACTGCATATATTCGTGCCACTCGTACGCTTGGATCTTGTTCCACATTACACAGCTGGGCTTCTTCTTTTGACTTGTACGGCGGATCCATTTTACTTCTTAAACACGGCACATCTTGTTCAGGTTCTTGATTGAAACAGAATGATTTAGGCCAGCTCGCTGTTTGAATATGTCGTGTTGCTTCCACATTGACACCACGCTCAGTCTGGTGAATCTGTTTCTGACCGGTTTGTTCCAGCCCACATCTGGACTGTGGTGTTAGCGTGATGTATGTTTTTAGAAACGGTGTCTGAGTTGATTGCTTGTAGGCGCAGCACTTGTTATTGAACACGGTGGTTCCTGACTGTTGCGATATAGGCACAATTGTATGCGCAGAGGTGAGGCTTTGCAAGTGTGAATGCTCTGGATATAAATTACAAATTTGAGTTGATGTGATGTCTTGTTCTAATTGATAAGACGTTGATAGCTGTTGTGTGTTTGTTGTTTGTCTTGGTTTGCTGTTGGTCATTTCATTAGATTTATCTTTTTCATTTTGCCAGGAAGCTGGATGGAAGTGGAACGCTTGAAGTCGAAATGAATTCATTTCTGTTTCAGTCGGTATGTGATATCCAGCATGGCCGCTGTGCTCAGAACGCAATGCTGCTTCATCTGGGAATGCCTCCTGCTTGACGCAAACATGGGCCACGGCTTGACGTGAACCCTCTGAACTTGAGGCTCGTCGTGAGCTGAGTCCCCATTGACTTGTTCTAGGCCCTTCAGAATGGAGATAGTCGGGTGGTCCAAACGAGGAAGATTGCATGTCTTTCTCATACTTGACTGACTGAAGCGAGGTCTTGTTTGGTGGCGAGAATATTTCCCGAGTCAACATATCAACGACCTTAGTTTCACATTGCTGTGTGGAATAACTAGTTTGGTCGACATCCAGCCAGCTGCTGGCAATTGACCTTGTCGCTTGCACAACAACTTGTGACTTTGCTTGCTTCTCTCCATCTTGTTCCCCTCCGGTTCCTTCCAGTTTAATTACCACGAGCTTGTCTTCCACCTCCTGTTTGAAGGTGAACGTTGCGCCCGTCTCGGGCCGTTCCTTCTTCATGTCACCAAGGCTGACTTCCGGGAGTGTTTCCCTGCACCTTATGATGGAGTACTTTGTTTCATCTTCTGCGTCAGACTCGTGTTTGTTGATAGCCATGCCTCTCTCCACTTCTAAAACTGTATTTCTTGTATTACCGGCTGGTTCGAGACGAGGCTCTGACAATACGTAGTCATGAGGCTTAGAGAATGTGTCTGGAAGTGGCCTATGGCTTATGATGTTTCTCTTGGGCTCCAATTTTTCATAAGCTAACTGAAGAATTGGATTCAGGTCTGTTAACAAAGTAACGAGCAGAATTAAATATTAGGCCTATAATCAAAAATTACTTCTTATTGCAGGTTTAAAGATAGGCTGTACATTATTAACACTTGGACAAATAATGTTCAGGTGAGTATGTATGTATATTTTTCTTGCTCAACAGATTTCATCTAGAGCAGATGATACCAAATTGCAAATTCCCTTTGACACTAGAACCCCACCCCACCCCTACCAAAAGTTTAACCATATTTTTATGTTCAAATTCATCCAGCTGGTACCTTAAAGGGTGTACTCACTGTAGCCAACCATAGAAATCTGAACTCATCGATGGCGTGATCTCCCTGTGTCAACTACAGAAGACAAATACAGTTAAAAATGTAGCTTACCTTAAACTTAGGCAAATGTTGGTGATCATAGTCATCTTAACATACCAACATTCAATTGTTCAAGAATAATTCACTCCAAATCATATTGTTTTAGACCCTATCCGTTATTAAGTGATCATCAACACGCGGACCACATTGTAAACAATGCAGATCTGTCAAGCCGTGCTTTGAAAGATATTAAATTCGTAGTCAAGTACCTGTATCTCGCTTGTGAATTTGTCTCTTGCGCCAACAATAGAAAAACTGCCATGCCCTGTATATATTTATTAAGTGTAGCGTCTGTGAAAACGTACCTATATCACACAGCATAGAAGCGTCTTAGTCAAAACGGTTTGAAGATGTTTATATTACCTGTCGGTTTTGGTCAAAAACACTCAAGTTACAATACATTTTGGAAAGTGATTTGGATAACTCAAACCATTTCTAGGGAAATGAAAACACGAAAACACGATATGTCGTTCACAGAATTCGACTTTCGTAACATAGGTAAGTACAAAGTAGGCTATCTAGTGAACCCTGGTTGTGGGCAACTAAAATGTAAGGCGTTGATGCAGTGTGGTTCAAGAATACTTCTTTCTGAAAGTGGTGATAATTTTCAACATGGCTGGTATTTTACAAAATCTTGAACCATTTTATCCGCAACGTTTCTGAATCGATTGATATACCTCTAGGCCCTACACTTCTTGTTCAAACAGTTTCAAAACAAATCGTTTTGACTAATCCGTTTCCGAGCTGTGTGATATAAACAGTATTTGGTTCACCGCCGTCTGGATGTATGTAAAGGTACAAATAGACTGCTTGTCACGGCTCCTCAAAATCCGGTTATGACATTCAGTCGTTAAAAAAGTTCCTACCCCCTTAACTAACACCATCTATGGTGCAAATCTGGAACTAAATCTGTGAAACTTCCTTCCCTACTTTAGTTTGTTGTCATAATGAATGGAAAGTAAACAGTTGTTCAATATAAAATGCTGTAACTAAATTAAAATATCGTTATTGATCACCTTTATTATTTATTAATTAAAAGCCCATAAGGACCAATCCTAAACCTAACATAAATCTACTTCTGCCTAGAGACGCTCTCTTCTTCCGCTCCCTTAACTAACCCTACCTAGTGGCAAACCGACAAAACTCTACCTTTTGCATGTCAATTATTTAGGCCCTAACATGGGAAAATCGGAGCCATGTCAAGCAGTCTATTTGTACCTTTACATACTTCCCGATGGCGGTGAATTGGTTGCAGTCATTTCACCCAACACTAAATAGCCCCTTTGGTTCAATAAATATAAATATGTACCGGTATCTTCACTTAAGGACGTGTCTGAACTATATTCTCATTCTTATTCTCAGTCTCATTCTCAGTCTCGGTACTAGAAGTGTAACTTTCGGTCGTTTCTTGATGAGAGTATTAACAATGGTATCAATATCAAAACAAACGCACAAACAGCAGTGGAGTTGACACATGCAGGTGGCCGACTGATTGCGATCTTAACAGTTACTTTAAAGTGTTTAGGCATACATACCAAAATTTGGTACTCTTTCGGTTGGTATGGACAGTTTTTTTATGTGTACCTACAAAACCTTTGACGTCGCTATTTTAAATCTAAAGTACCTACTGATCAAAAACTGTCCATAGGCCTACCAACCGAAAGAGTTCCCCAAATTTGACCCCGTACAATTTATTACTAGGCCTATATTATTTAATTGCATTTAAATAACTTATTCGTTTACTCAACGTGGTTTGGAAGTGTTTTATTTTGATCGTCTCCCAAGGTCGCCAATTTTTATTTTTTAGTAATAGTCCTAAAGAATGAGAATGAGTGTGGTTAGTTGTATTTGTTACTTGGTTTCATTCACGTTCTCGGGTCTCGATCGGGGGACTCTTCGTACATTGCTTCTGACGTTACTGATGATTGATGACGTCAAATTTAGAATGAGAAAAAGAATAATACACGTTTTTCAAGCAATCAGAAACGTCCTTAGCTTCACGTCTGGATAATATGTTCTTATTCAAATGGGCCTGAATTAAGGATGCTGTTTTAAAATCTTACCCAAGCATGTCATGTTTTTCATGAATTTCTCAAATGGTTTCTTTTCTTTCTTCTCCATTTCTGTCTTCCAAGCTTCATACCTTCCAAGTATTTCCATCTTTAAATATTTACCTTTGTAGGCCTAGGGCCTAGCCTAGTCTACTAATTATGATGGATAAATATGCCTATAATGTAACACTAGGTCTTCTAACAACTACTTAAAATTTTAGAGCACAATGTCTTTAATGTGAGCTTTTCCCTTTTTTAGTAACTACTTGTTTCAATTAAATGCATACAAATATTATTATCTGCAGCCTTCTTGCTAGGATGTTTTGGTATCAAATTCAGAATAGTTCTAAATATTTTTATTGTTGGATGCAAAGAGGTTGTAATTGGAACAATATAAACCAAAGATCTTAAAATGTTTGCTATCAATTTCAAAGCCTACTGGATAACTTTGTTCCAAAAAATGTTTTTTTCAATTTGTCACTTTTTTATTTCCTGTGTGTATGCATGGTGTTTATATCACGCCTGTCCTCATAATGGCTCAAAAAGATTATCAGATTTGTGTTTCAGTTCTGGAAGCCAAGCATTTAGCTTGGCCCCACATAGATGTAATGGTTTGTGTTGAGATTGGGGGCAAAAAGAAGAAATACACAAAGCCAAGCAAAAACTCGGAAGCACCTTATTTCAATGAGGTAAGATTTAAGGTATTCTGTATATTATTGATTAGGCCCTATATCATACAAAAATGCAAAAAAAAAAGGCCAAGCCAAAAAAGAGAAAGATACAAGTAATAATAATATATTATTATTGTTAACAGCTCTTATTACAAATTTTTACGATTAAACCAAGAACGATTTAACATTTAGAGGCCGATGCACAATTGCCCGGTAACGACAACGAGAACGACAACGAGAACGGGAAGAAAGTTGAATCACACGTTAACTTACGACACGATGCACAATAAAGCTTCCCGTTGCCGGTCGTTCCCGTATCCCGGCAACGACAACGGGAACATCACCAAGTTTTAACTTTCCGTAACGTTCCCGTTCCGTACGTTACCGGAACCAATCGGAATCAAGATGTGCACGTCCTAAAACTATTTTATCAACTGATTGATGGTTTATACGCGAGTAATATGCGAAATAAATTGAATAAACATGAGCGGAATAACAAAACAACAAAATATAATTAACACACTTATTATTTGATTTGTTCCCGTCGGCTTGCTTCACGGGCTATTGTGCATCGAAGCCCTTAACGTTAGCGTCTTCCCGTTCTCGTTCTCGTTCCCGTTCTCGTTACCGGGCAATTGTGCATCGGCCTTAAGTCCTATCCTCTTTAACAATAACAATTCCTTATGACGGTGTGTGAACTAGGCTAGCTGAGCCTAGTAAGAGCCATACACACAATTGTCTCGATCAGGATCGGACCAAATTTAAGCATCATATTAGATTGGACATGATCCAGGCAGATATTATTGATATTTTTAACTGTAGGCTAAACCTACAAGCAATCTTTCCTATGATTTACTTACTACACTCTTAATCCTAATTGCAACAATGGGGCTTTATATTGACCAATGCAGGCCTAAGCTAGAACAGTTCCAAGTAGACTACGGTACTTTGATAGGCCCTACCGACGTATCATGCCTGTCTTGAAATCGTTTTTATTTAGGCATAGCCTACGGTTTATGCCACTTCTTGAGTTTCAGAAACATTGAGTTGTAGGCTAGGTATTGAATTAATTAAACTAAAAAAGTAGCATTATATTAAATTTATTAGGGACCTAAGTTCAGTTTTGAGTTCATCAACTCCGTCACTAAACATTTACAACAATAACCAAATAATTCTGTACAAATGCAGGGCACTGTCAAGAGTTTTAATTACTACCGGTACCTAAAAATAAACCGTAAAATAGGCCTATCATTGTTTTAGGCTAGGCCTACATGTAACCAACACGGTAACGAACTTTCTGTTTCTCACATAGGCCTACGCTGAAGCTAGATGCATTAAATGTATCAACATTTATTTTTAAATTGTTGCATCTCTTTTCAGACCTTTATATTTGATTTCCATACAACATTTGCAGAGCTGCGAGATAAAATCATAACCCTCTCCGTGGTTCAGGCCAAGAGATGGCTTCGCTCCAAGAAAGCTCTTGCAAATGCTCGGCTGGATGTGGCGACCGTGTGGCAACAACCAGGTTAACACAATAAGTTAACCTACAACATATTATGATACTAGGCCCATGTAGGGAATATGAGTATGTTTGTGACCATAACTAGGGATGCACGTTGATACTTTTTTCATTATCGATTATCAAAATGGTAATGTCATTATCGAATCGATATTATCGATAATATCAATATCACCAACAAAGCCTGTTCTGACCTATAAGTGGAACCTCAAGTTTGGCAAGTATTATGTGTTTGGCTTCCGTTATGGACTGGTAGCACATGAATCTCGAGTGTGACACCATCAGCTCAGCCAGTGCATGGCACAACGTGAGATAATCTCCGTCTTTAGAGTTTGGTTCGTGCCACTATTGACCAATTATTTGATATTTTGATAATCGATAATGAATTTTGGTTATCGATTATCGAAATTATATCCATTATTGATTATCGATCAATAATATTGATTATCATGTGCATCCCTAATTGGATGAGCGAAGCGAAGACTTCAAATTTCACTGACCCCCAAAAAATTTAGCTTTTTTTTTTTTTTTTTTTTTTTTTGTTTTTCCGTCTGTTTGTTAACTCTCTACCAGGCAAACGGCATATCCGATCTTGATGAAAATTTGACAGGACCTTCGAAATCTCTGAACTTAGAGGTGTATTGTTTTTGGGTACAATCGAAGAAATATTTCTCATGAATATCGTACTTTTACGATTTTTTTCGATTTTTAGTGCGATATTTTCGTGACATTTGGGCCAATTCTGACCAAACGGGTGGGGCTACAACGTTCATATTATACATGGACATTAAGGTTATGGTAATGTAGTACCCTTTGAAAGAAAAAGTTGAAAAAGTTAGCCAGAATCCATAGAAATAAAGCTTTTAATATAAGTTTTTTCGGTAAATAATACCAATTGACAGGTAACAAAAGAAACTTGACAACAATCACCTTCAATGCGTAGGCAGCAAAACAAAGCACTTGCAAAAATAAAGATATCTCACGCAAACTAAAAATTTTAAAAAGCTCATCCATCAACGCGGCGGTACTTGAGCGTTTTCCTAGTCATAACACATCAGCGTCTCGTCTCATCTGTGCAACCTAGGCCTACCTAACGTTAATGAAAAATGGGGGTGTGGAGAGGGAACCCATCAGCTTAGGCACCTGGCTGGTGACTCTCCTTTCTACTACCTAACTGTAAGGTAGCTGCCGGGTTTTTGTATCTTTCCTCTCGTTGGAACATGTTAGCCTAAATGTGTGTTGATAGTTTCAACTGCGTATAATTGGCTTACCCATACCAGTACTTGTAGGCCTCACTGTATTAAAATTATCTTATTGTTTTGGTATTTAAAATATTCTTGTGTTAGTCAGTAAGTCTACTTATTAAACTTGGTACTACCCTCATCACTTTGCTATGCTGTGCATGGTGGCTGTTGCATTACTACTTGCCTTGTTTTTAGAACAAATAAATAAATAGACCCCTATATCAAATCAATTATCTTCAAAATATTTCCAATATTTGTCCCTCACAGAAAGATAATTAGTTGGTATGTGATTGAGTGAAAATAAACATTCCAGTCCCAGCCAGGTGTTGAGAGTTGGGGACATCTTCGTCATGCCAAGTCCTTTATGGTTTTCAAATCCAGCCTTTTGTACCTTTCAGTTTCTAGTTATGCCTATTTAAATATATTTATTTACTTCCAAATTCAAGGCTACTACATAATTTATAGACATACAATTGAATTATATGTATCTGTGTGTTTGTGCGTACTATCTGTAGCACACCAATACTACCACAAGTGGGCCGTGCTCACAGAACCCACAACTCGGCAAGTGGGGCGAAGGGTTACCTGCAGTGCGACATCAGTGTCATAGGAAAGGGTGACACTGTGAAGATGCCTGCGACATCGCAAGACCAAGACGACGTAGAAAAGTGAGTGCTCGTGTTGCCTATACTTGATGAAAAGTCTTCTCTAGAGACGAGACTATACCTAATGTTTGTTTCACTGTTACCAGGCATCTGATGATCCCGGTTACCACGGCGATGGTGAGGCGAAGAGTGCGCTACCTGCTCAAGCTGTATTGGGCAGACGAACTTGGGATGGGAGGCACCAAGTGGAAGTTCAAGGACACCGTAGACCCGTACGTTCAAGTGTCCTTTGCCGGCCTCGTAGTGAGTTGGTTTGTGTAACAGATATTGCATTTGTATATAAAGTGAGTGATTGCTTATCAAATTCATTAAATTCTCCATTGTGGCAACATTATAATTGATAACTACTCAGGGTTTGTCTCGTGGTAGCAGTCGGTTTCTTGAGGGCAAAGCTCTCCTAAAAACATCACATTTCTGTTTGTCTGTGCATGTGTCACATCTTACGATAAGAAACTAACACATTGATTGGCATGTGTGTGCTGTTTTTGTTGGCATTGTCCTTCAACAAGGATAATAATCCCTAATCATTTTGGTGAGCGTCACCCAAACTTGGCATATAAATACCCGGCACCTCCTTCTATTTCATATTAACAATAAATGGTTTATTGTGGTTTCAAAGTTATATAGGCTCTACTATGAATGTACATTTTGCTTGGTAACACACATTTTTAGATGTGCAGACAGATAATTAAATGTGTATTGTTGTGTACGTGTGTCTGTTCAGGGGCAGACCAGTGTCCGCAAGAATTCCTCGATGCCCGTCTGGAACGAACAACTGACGTTCTACGAGATGTTTCCTCCTCTGTGTCAGCGCATCAAACTAGAAGTCAAGGACAACTCTAACAACACGGTCATTGCAACACACTTCATCGATCTCAACGCAATCTCAAAGTCGGGACACAAAGGTATTATATTTAAGTAAAGGCTAATGCGTCGAAAAGAATGCAACACAATCATCATTTTAATGTGAGTGCGGGGTTAAATTAGGAGGGGTGGAGTAGTGTACCAATGTTTAAACGTTTAAACATCGTTTTAAAACGAGGAATGTGGACCCAAGAATGTTTTTTAATTCATCATTCGACCTTGAAAGGCTTCACAATTATATGTATGTTTCTATCTATCTAAAAGATCCCTGCATCCGTCAACCAGGTAAGCTGTTTAATTCCCTATAAAAATCCTGTTTTGTAAGCATTAACCTAGCCGTTTGGCCACTCCAATCATATTCTTATGATAGTAGTAGAACTGACTATTAATTAATAATTATCCACAGATAAAATTTAATTTAACTGATTTAGGAATGGACCATTTTAACTAAAGATTAGTTTTTAAACACATTTATTTATTTATATATTTACTTTATTTAGCTACTTTTATCTACTGAAGAATTAAAATTTGTTTTATCTTATAAAAGGAAGCACTCAGAGCTTCTTAATATTGAAATTATGTCAATTAATTATAAGTTTGATTAAGAATATGTTAAAATAAAGTCAGTGGTACCTTGTCCAATAGGAATTCATGCAGGTTTCGTTCGTAGCATCACGCGTCGTAGCCTGTGTGATCTCACGTGGAAGACAGTTTGTTACTTTACACCCAAGTGTAGTGGGTTTTGTCCAGCTTCTTTAACCTGTCATTCGAAGAGTATTTCCCCTGCCGTTCTTGTGTTATGGTTATGTACGTCGGCTCCTGTGACCGTCAGGGAGAATGAACAGGGCCAAGGCCTAATATGAATTCGGGGTAGTGTCATACTGCCTAGAGTATTGAAGGCTGCTCTACAAGATTCTGTTGGTCTCAGTATTGGTTGTGGTTGAGTATTGAGTATTGATTTGGACTTACGTCCATTAGTTCTTGTCTTAGGAATTAATAAACGGTGACTTTGGAGCCATCCTAGCAACGAGGCACATAATAAATTTAAAGTTTTTCTGAATCGGCCTTGTTGATTCTGACGTTGATCCGCAGGTGCTCGCACTGTCCATACCACTGATTGCTATATTTTAAAAAACAGAAATAAATCGATCTTTGGTTGGTTATCGCTCACTCGTTGATTTCATCGGGACCTACAGGGTTGGCTTGGTCGCTTTGGTTTACTGTCCCCCATTGAAAATCAGTTATGTGTCTGAGTGGGTAGACTCTAAATATGGATTTATTTATTTATTTATTCATTTTAGAAATGGAGGTGAGAAAAAGCATTTGCCTATTTATCACTTGCACATCTACTGTAAAAGAATCAAGATATATTTTGAACCAAATAATGTAGGCTACTTGTTGTTACTGATCAAAAGTATTTTCGTGTATATTTTTTAAGGATGCAAATTTTGCGGAAATTTTGAGAGCTTGTAAAAAAAACATAAATTTCCGTGTTTTTTTCCGAAAAAAAAAAAAACGGAAATTTTGGGCAAATTTGATTTTTGTCTTCCTGTGGTATGAATTTTCATAAATTATATTTTTTATATTTTTCATTAGGTTTAAAGTTTAATTTAATAACAGTCATAATAGTGAAACTATGAACCTAGGACCTCCTACCTAGAGGCTTAAGTGCCAGTTGTGACTTGTGAATATTATTAAGCCTACCTCTTAATATTGTTTATTTAATGCTATTTAAACTCGTGGCTGTGGTGTACGTGAAACTGATGGAAGTGCATCGGACTCTGACACAGCCGGATACGGAGTAACTTTTTTATCTGTGTACATTTTTAAGTTTTTTAAGTTGATCATCCGGTAATGTGAATTGCGGACCACTGCCTCTAGGTTAAATAAACCTAGCCTAAAGACTGAATTAGATGGTTCAATGTTTTGTTCAAGATTCATTGAATTCAAGGGCAAAATATGGTCAAGGTGAAGGAGGTATTGTTGTATTTTATTATCATTGCACATTTTGATTGTGTTTTGTACTTAAATTCAATGGATCTTCAAGGAAACATTGAAACGTCTAATTCAGGCATAAGCAAAATCATCACTCAAGTGGATCCACAATTCTAGTATACTAGTAGGCCTATATTCTATTATTAGTATTAGGCCTATTATTCTATTGTGCTAAAAAGCATATGTTTCATTCAGATAATGATTTTTTTATTTAATTTTAATAAAAATAAATGAAAAAGTAAAATTGAAAATTTCCCAAAAAAGCCTATTTTTCCGCACCTCAAAGAAAAAAAGAAAAAAAGTGTATGTTTTTTTCCAAAAAATCCGTTTTTTTCCAAGCCTTTACATCCCTAATATTTTTTGTAATCATTGCAATTGTCAGATTTCAGATTACAGTCAAACAATTTCTCTAGTTTCGTTATAAAAACCTATACTAAATTAAATCTCATACGATGTCCCTTCAGTTAATGTGAAGCGTGTTCCGTGTTTCAGAGTTTCTTCCTACGTTTGGTCCGGCGCTGGTTCAACTGTATGGAACCTCCGTGCGCGTTAGAGATGGCGAGGCCCTGACTATACAGTCGGAGATGTCTCTAGAGTTAATGAAGTTTTGTTTCAGAGTTCTTCCACGTTTGGTCCGGCGCTGGTTCAACTGTACGGAACCTCCGTGCGTGCAAGAGATGGCGAGGCCCTGGCTATACAGTCTGGAACGGACGGGGCGGTCTACAAGGGCAAGCTGTGTCTCGCGCTGAACACAGAAGAGGCCGGCTCCAAGGGTCCACAAGGCAAAGGTGTGCAGGTGGAACAGATTCCGCCGATCAATGAGGTACTGTGCTATTTACTAACTCGACACACTGTCAACCACTAGGAGATGTACGGTACCTTTGTATGTGTATGTTTTTATACAGTAATTACAGCATACCAGGGAGCACCTACGTAGATGCCCGGTACTTCAAGAAATAAGAGACGCAATGCCAAAAGATATAGAGGAGGCAGAAGGAGAATCCTATCTCTACTGGGAAACACGGAAACGCATGATGGCCAAATAGGTCAATTGCTGGCATAAGAAGAAGAAGAAGAAGAATTTATTGTTGTAGTGTCTTAAACTAAATTATCAATGTATCTGTATTATTTATCTGTAGATAGGCCAAGGTACAATCTACATTTATCTTTTATATTTTATTTTTTGCATTTATTTCACATGCTAGGATTAGGCATCTCTTTTACAAACTTACATGTTACACCTATAGTTTAAGGCCTGGCTCAGTTATATTTTATTTTATTTTTTGTACATTCATTATCCTAGATCCAGTGAAGATTGCAGTATGCGATTACGTGCTGGGGGCTGTCGCCTCATGCAATCAGGTTATTAAGCGAGCGAAGCGAGCGTTTCCATTTGACTCTGCCGGAAAAAATAGTCACTAGAGTACGAATCACACAACTTTGAATGACCTTTTGACACTGTTCGGTGGCCATTTTTCATGTTAACCACTAGAACAAAATTGGAGGTCTAATTGAAAACGTACTTTTAAAAATATTAATGAATTATACACGGTGCAAATACTAAATTATTGTTTACAAGATTAATTTAATGTTATCTGGACGATCAAATTCATTGAAAGTAATAAATAACAAACAAATGTCAAGTCATTATTCGTTTTCACAGTTCACAACAATGGTTTTATTTTATTGACCAATGAGCGATCTTCCCAATACCACTTTCATACAATCAGCTAAAATATTACTAAAGGCCTGTCGTCTGCACAGCACAGATAGGCCCTAGCCTACGTCGTTTAATCTTGTTTCTGACTAATTTCTTTACTTGGTTGCTCTTCTGAGTTCTGGGCTTGACTAATTATTAATTAATAATATTTTAATGTTATGTAGGCCTAGCCTAAGTATTGATTAAATGAGTAGGTCTATCAATTGTCTTATGTTGAAGTAAAGTAGGTTTTTGCCACTAAGCCATGCACTATTAGGGCCCGCGGGAAAAAAACAGTCTAGTAAGCCAACCAATTAGGTAGGGCCTAGGTACCTAAACAGTAAATACGTACAAGACAACTGTTATATACCTAAGGCTTTTAGAAAAAATACTTTTTATATTCCTTTTGGGGGGTAGGGCTATAAATACTAGGCCTAGGCCTAGGCTACACTACCTGGGTTGGGCCGATGCTAGGCTACGCGTAGCCCTAGGCTAGGCGTAGTTTCCCCAAATTAAACACATATCACAAGAATTTCCCTGTTTTATTAATGTAGGACTAGATCTAGCTAGCCTAGGCTGCATATTGAAGCTAGGCCTAGGCTTCCCCCCCCCAACCCCCAAAGAGAATTGCATAGACTAGGCCTGGCCCTAGGCTATGCTAGAACGAAGTGTATAATAGTAGGCCTATCCTTGCCCTAGGGCCTAGTTCAATTTTTATGCAAATAGAATTGTGTAGAATAAAATAAATGAACAATGATATAAGACAAATAATTTTAATATCCAAAACAACTCAGCGACAAAACATAACACGCAATTTCAATTTCAATTTATTTTTTTGGACAACAACAAATAACAATAGTTACAGTTTTCAACAGTTTTTACCGTGTAGTCCATTTTAGTTTTACACAAGTATTAAACTTAACGAAGTTTACAAAATAGTATATGTATAAATACTATACATACAGTACATCTTCTAATAATAAAATACACTACTAATAATACAAAATAGGCCTACACTACACTAACAAATAATCATCTTTCATCACATTGTCTCTCATATTAGGTAATATATAGGCTACTACCTAAAGCCAATGATACAGTGCAAGTTTACAATATTACATTATTAATTAACTTGGATAAAGAGAAATGAATAAGAACATTAATTTCCAAATTTCAAATATAGTAACATTTAACAACCAACTGATTTAAAATTATGGTAGGTCAGTTGATGTGATAAAGTCATTTACACTGTAGTAAGCTTTTTGTAATAAAAATTTTGTCAGCTCATTTTTAAATTTAATATATTGAGGTATATCTTTGATTTCTTTTGGAACAAGGTTGTAGAGAATTTTATTTATATAATCAGAGTTTTTCTGGCCAAGGGTTTGTAGAACATTGGCTAAGATGGAGATCATGTCTTTGCCTTGTGTTGTGAGTACTATGTACATTCGCATTAACTGCAAGGATTTGGATGTTTTTCTTAATGCTTAAGACTGATTTAAGAATGTAAAGACATGGAACTGTAAGAATGTTCAGAGCAATAAAGTAAGGTTTACAATGCTCCATCTGCCTAAGGGAATAAAATGCTCTAATTGCTCGTTTTTGTACAATGAAAACTTTATCAATGTGAGTTGACATTCCCCAAAATTCTATCCCATATCTTAGATGTGATTCAAATAGAGAAAAGTAGCATACTTTAGCTGTTGATACATTGCTTATATGTTTGATGCTTTTAATTGCAAAACAAGCAGAGCTGAGTTTGACAGTATCCTAATGAAACATAACCGCAACGTTTCGAATGGTCTGTTGACATACACCTAGTTCGTCACCTCGCCACACGCACGCAGCGCACGGAGTAGAAAAATGATGTTAGCAATTTTATTTTTCCTGTGTTGGTTATACCGATTTAAACAAATGCAACTTTGAAGGTCGTTCAATCTAGGCTGAATCACACTCTAGCTTTTTTTTTTTTTTTTTTTTTAGTTTGTATGTCTCGCCATAACGTTCGAGAGGAGGCTCGGATCGAGTTGAAATTTTGACCATCCGCAAGCTTCGTTCTCGATTGAATGCCATTAGTTTTGTGGCAAAATCGTCAAAAAAGTTAAAAAGTTACATTAAAGTTAATCGAAAGTTTTTTTTTCAAACTAAAGGGCGACAAAATCTGAGATGGCCAAATCATTTAGAATGTCCGTCCGGTCACGAATATGTTAATTTTATTTTGATCCGATAAGTAGTGTAGATGGAAATTACATTGTAACAAAGTACCGTTACCATGGCAAGGGAAAGTCGCGCAGCTTTTTTGGCTCATGATAGCGGTCTAACGGAGGTTCAGATCAAGTTGAAATTTGGACCATCCGCAAGCTTCGATCTGAATTGAATGCCATTAGTTTTGTGGCAAAATCGTTCAAAAAGTTAAAAAGTTACATTAAAGTTAATCAAAAGTTTTTTTAAAAAACTAAACGGCGACAAAATCTGAGGTGGCCAAATCATTTAGAATGTCCGTCCGGTCACGAATATGTTAATTTTATTTTGATCCGATAAGTAGTGTAGATGGAAATTACATTATAACAAAAGTAACGTTGCCATGGCAACGAAAAGTCGGAGCTTTTTTGGCTCATGATAGCGGTCGCACGAAGATTCAGTTCAGGTTGAAATTTGGACCATCAACAAATTATATAACACGTGCTCGCTTATCAACGCGTCCAACTGAGCATTTTCCTAGTTTAAGTTACAGAAAAGAGCCATTAGATACAAATGTCACATGCTAGCAGCTTAGCTCACTGCAGAGAGTTGTTTAAAGAGCTGTACATTTTAACTCTTCCTGGTCTTTTTATTTATAATTCAATTTTATATGTTTTAAATAATGAACAGTTAACTACGACTAATAGTGATTGCCATGAGCATTTTACAAGAAAAAGAAAGGATTTTAGAATTGAAGAGCATCATCTTAACATATCATGTACGCGGCCTGATATTGCAGGCGCCAGACTTTTTAATAAATTACCCAACTGCTTGAAGAACAACAAGAGTCAATCTTTTAAGGCCGAACTGAAAAAGTTTTTAATTGATAATTCGTTTTATTCTGTTAAAGAGTTCATGTTATCTTAAAGCATTGTGTGTATTTTGATAGCATGTATTTCCTGACCTATCTAAATATCATTGTAAGATCAAATTAATAGACCAATAAATATTATTATTAATATTATTATTACCGGTATTACTAGGGAAACGCCAAAGTCGTTGTTAAACGAGTGAGTGAGCCATGTGTTGAGTACCCGGTTACATTACTTTTTTTCCCCCTACCTTAGGCCTACCTAGCCTATCATAGGCTAGAGAGGCGCATTATGACCTTACAGTTGACGCGCCCGTTCCCGTATACCAACTAAACTTTAAAAAACTATTATTTATACGAATATAATTATCAAACTTAAATGCAAATGTTCCCGGGTACTCACCACATGACTCGCTCACTCGTCTAACTACGACTTTGGCGTTTCCCTAGTCTAGTTGGCTAAGGCGCCCTTGTAGCCGAAATGTGAAAGAAGTGGGTTCAATCCCCTGGTCGGGAAAGAGTTTATAATTTCTAGATTGTATTTCAAAAATAATTAAACGTGTTTTGAAATGCATATAAGGAAAACGCAGTGTAGTCCATCATCTGTGGCAATGGGGCCTACTATGGTAAACATAGCCAGTACGAAATACGTGAAAATATTGCAAGGTTTACTCAATCTACGAGCGGAATTTGGGGGTACCTTGACGTGCAACATTCGACAGACCTTGCATGGGCACGGCATTTCACGGCCAGGCGAATAACAAACAAAAAATATATTTTCAAAATCTAAAACATTGTCGTTAAAATAATTCCTAAACATTGGAAGTCTATTTTTCAGTTTATTATTTCTTGTAAGTTTAAATTGCAATGATTCTTGCTGATTTTGTTAGCAGTTCTCAATAAACTCGTACTGGATGTCTGTTTAAAATTTCAGCGCAATCTGTTCAGCGATTCGGCTGATTTTCAACGTACACACACGCACATACACACGCACGCAGACTAACGATTGACCGCCATTTAAGTTGAATGGAGGTCACTCTGTTCGCTACGCTCACTCGTTTAATAATAATAATAATTATATAAGTGGATTTGTATGGGTCGCCTTCAAGTTCTCCATTGAAAAGGGCACAGGATGGTTGCTGGATATTTCAAATAATGGTTTGAAAAGCTATTGCTACATGTGATTTGAAATATCTAATTTGTCTTTAAATGGATAGGTAGTGAGAGATTTGAAAACAGTTTTTTGATAGATGATAGTTTTAATGCATATTGTGCTAATTTAAGTTGATTTAAATTTAAATTTTTTGACATTTGAAGAGTGTTTTTGTTTTTGGAGTTATCTTGGTAATAATGTTTTAAATTTGATAAAACAAGATGGTCGACAGTAAGACAGTGGAAGAAGGTGTAAACAGTGGTTTAAATGTCAATAGTCAAAAAGAAGAATCACAATGTTGGGGATGTGAGAAAAGAGTTAGGGCGGGAGTCCAGTGTACTTCATGTGCCATTTGGTCCCATTTTAAATGTGCGGGAGTCAATGGAAAGGAGTATAGAAGAAAAAAGAAAAGTGAATGGTGGTGTGGGTGCAGCAATGAGAGATTGGCATTGAAAGAAGAAAAGGTAGGAATATGCATACAAACAACAGCCAAGGAAATTGAGACAGAAAGTATAACTGTATCAAAAGCAAGCAGACCTCTCGGCTTAAGATTGGGGTTAGGCATAAAACCGGTGGGAGATGCACCATAAGTAATAAGATTAGTATAAACACAAGGAGGAATGATATAATGGGTGGAAGGGTGCCTCAATGGAAAAGGAGGAACCACATTGGAATGGTTAAGAGCTGGGGTAGGACTAGTAGTGACAAGTGGAAGTTGATGGTACAGGCATTAGGTAAAATGAGCAAACATATTGAACAATTGAGTGAAAAGGTAGAAATGTTGGAAAAGAAGAGAGATAAAGAAGAAGGAAAGGCAGGAGTGTTAGAACAAGTGTACACCAGTATGAAAGGGGTGTGTAAGAATGCACTACAGAGGTGGTAAACATCCAGCTGGATTTGGAAAAAACATATTCCAGGCTGGAACAGGAAATGGGAAGAACACAAATGAGATTGGTGAGTGTTGGAGAAGAATTGGAGGGGGAAAACAGGAGGGAAGAAAAATTTTGGGATAATAGATTAAATAACATGTGGGAAGAGATACAAACAAAGAATATTAGACATTGGTATACCACATGCTGAAGACCTAAGACTAGGCAGCAAAAGAGCTCGTGAGCACATGGTAGGGTTTGACCAAAAGCAAGGTTTAGGTATCGCAACGCCAGACAACAAAGTTGGTCACAAATTGGCGGTACAAAAGAACATCCATAGAAGCAAGTCACCTTGCCACAAACATCAGGTGGGTGAAGCAAGACCAAAAGAGGACGAAACAACAACCGAGTAATAGAGCTCAAGGTGGGTCCAGGCCAACAGCACACAGTAACAACAGACCTAGAAGATGCAATGCAAGACAGTGAAGTTGGGCACAAGTCGGGTGTAGAACATAAACAAGACAGAAGTAATTCACCATGTCACAAACAGCAGGTGGGAAAATCAATACCACACAATGAAGTTGGTCACAAGTTGGGTGTAGAACATAACAAAGACAAAAGTAAGTCAACTTATCAAAAACAGCAGGTGGGTGAATCATTACCAGACATTGAAGTGGTATGCAACTATGATACAAGAAAGCTCAACCAGGACAAAAAAGCATTAGGTATACTAATTGGAGATGTGTCGGGTACAACAGCAAATAATTTTTGTGTTGGAGTGGAGTACAGGGCTAGGGTTACCCAGGTATCAGGATAAATGAACTTAAAAAGAAGGTAGAAGAGTACAAATCAGATGGAAATATAGAAGTGGCGGTTATATGTGCAGGGAACAGAGAGAAGTGGGCTGGAGAGGAAAAGGCAGTCATGCTAGGGAATCTACAAGGCTTACTTGTATTGGCGAAGAGAAAGTTTTATAATGCCAAGATAGGCATGTGTGGGCTAAGCACCTGGAGAGGTTTAAGCTTAGGTGTCAATAATGATATAAAAGAAATATGCAAGAGGATTGAAGTAGAATATATAGACATGAATGGGGTGGAAGGAATAGAAGAGAAATGGAACAGAGCAAGAGAAGTGGGAATAAGAGCAAAATGCTTCGTAATGAGCAACGAGGGAAAATGGCTAGGCTAGATGTGAATGTAAGAAAAAAAGGAAAAGAATCTGAAACAATGGGGCAGAAGGATTTTCACACAAGGTGGGTGTGGAGAAAAAGAAGTTAGGCATAGACCGTGGACAAAGGAGAAAACCAAACAAAAGAGGGAGAACATCATCACACAGGAAAGAAGGAAAAGTTATAAATGTGGGCACAAAAAATTAGTGTCACTTAATGGTAAAATCGAAGAGATCATTGATGTCATGAAAGAAACAGAAACTGTGTGTAATGGGACTCAGTGAGACAAAGTGGAAAGGGTGTGGAAACAAGAATCTCAGAGAAGGATACAAGATGTGGTGGTCTGGAGGAGTGGAGGGAAGAAATGGGGTAGCATTTGTGGTAAGCCCTGAATGGAAAGACAGTATCGTAAATGTGAAAAGCCATAGTGATAGAATGATACAGATGTACATCTTGTGCGATGACAGCATGACAATCGAATTCATTCAGGTGTATGCGCCTCAAACAGGAAGACCAGTGGTTGAGAAGGATGAGTTTGTGGCAAAATTAGAAGCAATTATGACATCGAATACTATTGTAGTAATGGGGGATTTTAATGCAAGAATAGGAAAGATAGAAAAGGATTTGAAGAGGTTATGGGCAGACAGGGGATAGATGCAAGAAACAGAGATGGAGAGAAATTGTTAGAAATGTGTGCCAGAAACTCATTAGTTATAGGAAATAGTTGGTTCAAGAAACGTAGAACCCAACAAATAACGAGATATGGCTATGGTGAAGACAGATCAGAGACAGTAATTGACTATCTATGTATAGGAAAAGAAATATGAGAAACCTTGAGGATGTGAGGTAATGCCATCAATATCATTGGATGGAGACCACAGGCTGGTGTTGGGGAAGTTTAGAATGATGGTACAGACACAAAAGAGAATAAAGAACCGGCACAAAAGACTAAAAGTGTGGAAACTGCAATCTCCGATAGTGCAAGAAGAGTTTATGACAAGAATTAGTGACCAAACACCTACAAATGAAGTGGGAGAAATAGAAGAAGAATGGCAAAACTTTTAAAAAGGTTTTTGTGTCAAGTGCAGAAGAGCTGTGTGGAAGAGTCAGTGGAAGGAGGAAAGAGAAAGAAACGCGATGGTGGAACGAGAGGGTACGAGATGCAGTTCGGGAGAAGAAACTAGCTTGGAAAAAGAATGAAAAGTGCAAATCCACAGAAAATGAGTACGAGTACCGTGGCGAAAAACCCATGTGAAACAAATTGTGAAGGAGGAGAAAGACAAAGCAATGGAAGAATTTGCTGGTTTAAAATTTGAAGATGACTTCCAGGGAAATAAGAAAAATTATGTACGGACTAGTAAAGACAAAAAGACAAGAAAGGGAAGAACAAAAGCTCATGGTAAATGAAAATGGCCAAGTTACAAACAACCCACAGGAAATACAAGAAATGTGGAGGAAATATTTCAAAGATCTGCTAAATGTACAGGTTAGTGAAAATTTAAATGCAGAGAAAGAGAAAGAGGCAAGTGTAGAAGATGAAGAAGACGAGGTAACAGAACAAGAGGTGGCTCGGGCGTTAGGAGCCATGAAGAATGGTAGAGCTCCGGGAGTGGATGACATTTCTGTGGAAATGATCAAAGCATCAGGTGTGGAAGGAAGAAGATGGTTATTTCGAGTAATAAGTGCTGCGTGGAAACAAAAGAAGGTACCGGAAGATTGGAAAAGAGGTATAATTGTACCGCTGTTTAAGAAAGGTGACCGTAAGAAATGTGAAAATTATAGAGGGTGACATTAATGTGTCAGTGTGCAAAAATTATTATTATTATTATTATTATTATTATAGAGGGGTGACATTAATGTGTCAGTGTGCAAAAATTTATGAGAAAGTTATAGAACTAAGACTGAAGGAGGTATATGACACAGATCTAAGAGAAGAACAATATGGGTTCAGAAGTGGACGGTCTACTATTGATCCCATATTTGCTATAAGACAGACAATGGAGGGGGGATGGCAAAATGGGAAAGAAATGCACATTGTGTTTTTGGATCTGGAGAAGGCATACGATCGCCTGCCTAGAGAGAAAGTATGGGAGTGTCTAGAGATAAAAGGAGTGGGAAGAGGTTTAATAGACAGGATACAAAGTACATATCAAAGGAGTGAAAGTTGTGTACAGACAGATATGGGTAGGTCAGAATGGTTTCAAGTGAATGAGGGCTTGCGACAAGGTAGTGTGTTATCTCCAACACTCTTTACTGTTGTAATGGATGAAATTATAAGAAGAGTGGAACCAAATACAGATGGAAGGGACACAAGAACATTAGTGTTTGCGGACGATGTGTTGATTTGGGGTGAGAGTGCCAAGGGGAAGTGCAGGAGAAGGTGGACAGATGGAACGAAGTTACTACAGAGTTTGGTCTAAAAAACAATCAGAAAAGAGTGAATGTTTGCGTATGCAAAAGAAGACAAAGGCAGGCCTAGAGACATAGAAAATATTGTACTACGTGGAGAAGTCTTAGAAGAAAAAGAAGAATTTAAATATTTGGGAAGTATATTGACAAAAGATGCAAAAGTTGTGAGGGAAGTGTCATCTAGAGTGCAAAAGCAGAGGGGTTTATCAATTGGTGAGAAAGTTACTATGGAATGAGTTGTTCCCACAAAAATGTAAAATTTTGCTGTATAAGGCATATTTTGTACTATATTAACATATGGGGCAGTAACATGGGCAGTGGGAACAAAAGAAGAGAGTCAGCTGGAAGCAGCAGAATGAAGTTTTTAAGAAGTATAAAGGGAGTTACAAAGATGGACAAGATAAGAAGTAATGAAATAAGGAAAGACTGGGATTGGAGAGATTGAAATTTAAGCTAGGAAGAGAACGTCTAAGATGGTTTGGACATATGAAAAGGATGGGCAGGGAGAGGATTCCAAGACGAGAATTTGAAGCGGCAGAGGAGGGGAAAAGAAGAGTAGGAAGGCCAAGAGAAAAATGGGAAAGATTAATTCAAGAAGACGTTGGAAAACGGAATGAAGTGTGGGAGCATGTGGCAAGAGTAAAGCTGTGGGAGGACAGAAGAGAGTGGAGTAAATTGGTGGAGAAGAAGGAGTTGGATGATGTGGAAGAAACACTAAGTCTGGCAAGCTTAGTATCTACAGTTTCATGCCCTTGATAATGGTGGAAAACCACCACTCAACCCGACATAGTTGGAACTGAGTTATGATGATTATTATTATTATTATTATTATTATTATTATTATTATTATTATTATTATTATTATTATTATTATTATTGTGATTATATTGGATGTATTTCATACAAACTCGGTCAAAACCGGAGCTAACATGTTGTACGGACTTACGTCAAGTACTTCCATGTGTACATATTACATACCTAGGTCCTACATTATTACTTTGTCTTAACTCTAATTAAAATAAGTCTTTATAATATAGTTTGTAGATACTGTTTTCTTTCTGCTGTGTACAGTCGTGGCCAATTTCTCGTCACCATCCTAGCATTTGCTCTTCGGACTATGGGATTATTATTATTATTATTATTATTATTATTATTATTATTATTATTATTATTATTATTATTATTATTATTATTTTTCTAATTATTATTATAATAGATATTAATATTATTAGGTATTAGAATGAAAATTAGAACTATTCATTGCACTATCCCTCTTTACAGAGAATTGTGTTATATACTTATACGGATACCATGTATGTGTCCAATGAATAAACTACTTACTTAATAGCTACAGAGAAACAGTTGTAATATTGTGCTTGTGTAACACTGGGTTACTCAGCCCTGTGGTCAAATAGTGAAGGCAATGTGATGCTCGAGATCTGGGCTTGAGAGCAATTACTTGTCTTTCCCATAGTCAGAACGGTCTGTCTTGTAAATGACTCCAAAATAGATGATGTGAGTTGGCTCACCAGGGGCAACTACAGATCCTCACTTATCATTTCAAACAGATTCTCAGCTGGTTGTTTAATAGTTTCTGCTGCGGAGTGTTCAACAGTTTCTCTGCTGATTGTTAAATAGTTTCTGCTGCGGAGTGTTCAACAGTTTCTCTGCTGGTTGTTAAATAGTTTCTGCTGCGGAGTGTTCAACAGTTTCTCTGCTGGTTGTTAAATAGTTTCTGCTGCGGAGTGTTCAACAGTTTCTCAGCTGGTTGTTAAATAGTTTCTGCTGCGGAGTGTTCAACAGTTTCTCTGTTGATTGTTAGACTGTTTTTTTGATGTAGGCTGCAACTCTGCAGTAGTGACCATGCAGCCATGCAGCCCAACAATTTAACCATGTTTGATAAAGCCGCACTTGCTTTATTTGCAGGCCCTGTATTGGAAGACGGAAGACTTCCTTCTGTTTGCCACGATCTTCAACGTGACCATGCTGGACCCAAAGATCTCTGACAAGCCTCTCTTCCTGGAGATCAGCCTGGGAAAATCTGACAATAATCAACAACAACAACAACAACAACAAGCCGACAAGGATAACTTATCAGACGATCAGACCGGTAAGTGGAACCGGCGCGACTCTTGACGAGAAACATGATTTGAATGTGACGACCTCCAACACTGAACTCTGTTGTTTTCAGAATTGATTAGCAAGGACAAGTTGCGCAACAGCACCGACCCGCTTGCAGCCCGGACCACGGACGGAACGTTCTTCTACCTGCCGTTGGGCGCGGACAAACCGTGCCTAGCGGTCAAGTCCAGTCGTCCCGACACAAGGCGGAGGATGTACAACTCGAACTGGCTAGACCACTTCGCCCACATGCTGGTAACAAACGCAATAGTTGGAAGTAACATGCAATTATCAATGTGGCGTTGAAATTTTGCTATAGATATAGCGTAATTTTAGTACATAATTGTGCAAAAATAAATAATTGATTGTGAGTTGTTGGAATTTAATTTAAATTTCCATTCATGTTTCCAGAGAGAAAGGTTGGCCGAATTAAAAGCAAATGATAGCAACACTTACAATCCAGATGATGTTAACGAAATTGCGTGCGTCGTTGTGAATGAGTTGGTTCGCTACATTGATTGGGTCCAAAAACCAAGTCGATCAGGGAAAAAGAAGATAAAACTTACGGATTTGGACAAGGAAAGAGTGGAAATGTTTGAGAACTTGCTGGTGAGAATAAGGTCGTGCACGCACATTTGTCTTGCTATGCCATCATCTAGTCTATAAGTAGAGACGAGCTTCTGTTTCCGAGTCAATAGATCTAGGGCAAGACCAGTTGACAGGCTGGGACCGTGCTTTATGAGCCGAAACCACACAATTTTACCTAAGGATAATGATCCCTCTTAAAGTTTACCTTATTCCACTTTTATTTATTTATTCATTTCTTGCTTCTTTCCTCACATAATTGGATGAGCGTAGCGAAGATTCCATTTCACTACACTGGAGAAAAAAATCCGGAATGTTTTTTTTTTCTTTTTTTCTTTTTTTTGTATTTTTGTCTGTTTGTTAACACGATTCCGGCTAAACCGATACTCCAATTACGATGAAATTGTATGGAGGCCTTCGAAATCGCTGAACTTAGAACTGCCACGTTTTTGAGCGCAATCGGAAAATTATTTCCCATGAAAATCGCAATTTTACGATTTTTTTTCGATTTTTAAAAAATTTCTTCGACTTATAACACCTACATGCTTTATCCGATTTTTATGATTTTTTCACAGAACCTTAAGTCTATGAATTAAGATATTCGTGTGAAATTTAAGCAATCGAAAAATTATTTCTCATGAAAAACAAAATTTTACGTGTTTTTTCTTTTTTAAAACAATTCTTTGACTTATAACACCTACATGCTTTATCCTATTGTAATGATTTTTTCACAGAACCTTAATTTAATGAATTAATATATTAGTGTAAAATTTGTGCGCAATGGAATAATTATTTCTTATGAAAATTTCAATATTACGATTTTTCCTTTTTTAAAATTACGATTAATTTAAAAAAATTAAAATTAATTAAAAATTAATTAATTAAAATGAATTTAATTTTAAAAAATCTTCAACTAAGGAATGATTTTTTCACAGAACAACAGAAAATCCGCATAACACATGGCAGCTCAATGCACCAATTACGCTCATCCAACAACGCGGCGGGACTTAAGCGTTTTCCTAATATATGTTATTATGATACAAGCACATCAATTAATAAAAATTTAGATAATAATAAAAATTTAAAAAAACAGCGAACGTAGACCAGTTATAAAAACACACACAAACAATTAGTAATACTTACATAAAAATACATCAACTGAGTAAAAACAATTTTTAATTAAAAATGTCTTGAGTTCCCTTATAAAATTTTCCACACCTCTTAATATCTTTACTCTTTACCCTATTTGTGAATGACATACCGTCTTGTTTTATGTCATCGAGCTGTTTAATGTTTGCTGATGATCTTAAGATATATCGTCCAATACGAAGAGATGCTGACCGTGCCTGCCTGCAGTCAGATCTGGACGCGCTTGCAGAATGGTGCAGAACATGGAAGCTTAATCTTAATGTATCTAAATGTGCAGTCATTATGTTTACTACAAAAACGAAACATGTTAAATTTCATATCTACACTCTCAATGATCAGATTTTGGAAAGAGTCACTAAAGTCAAGGATTTAGGTGTCATCATATCTCATGATTTATCATTCCAGAATCACCTATCTAACATTATTCCAAAATCATTTAGGTTGCTTGGTTTCTTAAGACGAAACTGCTCTAAAGAATTCTCCAAAACCACAATGAGGAAGTTGTACCTCTCTCTTGTTAGGCCTCATTTAGATTATGCTAGCTCTATTTGGAACCCATATCAAATCACCAAAATTCAGAATGTAGAAAGGGTACAACAGTGTTTCATAAAACATCAATGCATGAAATGTAACACTCGGTATCATAGAGTAGATTATGCACAACTTTGTAAAGATGCTAACCTAATGACGTTAGAAAACCGAAGGAACTATTCTGACATGGTTTACCTTTACAAAATTGTAAATAATTTAACAAACACTAGCTAGTTCAATTCTTGGAAAATTAAATTTTCATATACCTCCCAAACATACACGCCATCATAAAACTTTTCAACCAGCTCTAAGTCATCTCGACCTCCATAAAAATTCATGCATCAACAGATTGCAGCATTCATTTAATATGTTAAAACCTCTTGAAGGAACAGACATTGATCTCTACTCACAAAATATTTTTAATTTTAAATATGTGATCACTCAAGCTTTAGGATATTAACATTATAATTTACTCACTAGCTTATTTCCATTAGTCTCTTCTTTCATATGCATTTTTCATTTCTTTTTTTTTCAAGAAAATCTGTTTTCAAATATGTTTACAGAGTTACATGTATTATTTTGTGTATATTGTATATTTTAATGTCTATAAGTTTATGTTTTCCCATAGGCTATGCTATGATTTACACTTGTGGAGTATTTGTACTCTGTTGTAATATGCATGATAATAAATAAGTGTTGGGGCGCGTAGTGTCCTTATAGAACTGGTGAAGCAGATGGCTACTAAAAATCTCTTGACTACACACAAATTAATAAAACTCACAATTCAGTAGTCACTACAGGTAACCAAATAGGCCTATGTGGCATGACCAAGTAAGAAGTAAATTCTGTGTGCATACCTATTGTCATCATCAGCAAGGTTACTTCACACCCCATTCTTTCAAACATAAATAACATACAGCACAAGGTATAGTGGCTCTCCTTCAAAGCTCTAGTGCTCAGGCAAAAACATATACTTGATTCACCCTGGATTTGAACAGACATTAAATTACTTCCTTTTATTTAGAGTTTTGCTAATTAATAATTTATTAAAAGTGGGTTGAACTGTACATGTAGTAACTTATTCCATTAAGTTTCTAAGAAGTGGTCATAACATAGGGACATATCTGTACATGTTGGGGTTCCTTGCCCTTGTCATTCACGAGTGTCTCTCCAGCGTTACGTCAAAACCTTCCCTTCCTTTCTGATGAAAATAATTTAAATATCTAGATATGTAATATAATAAATACTGGCTTTATCAAGTTTCTCCCCCGACATCCAGGATCACGTTCGCAAGTCGGTTAAAAGCCTGAAGGAAAACCACAACAAGGATAATGCTAAAGCAGTTTTCTATCAGCTGCAGAAGATATTGAACAAGATCGACTTCCTTGCGGAAGATGTGAGTATCGTTGGCCCATGGGCCGTCCATGAAAATGAACTACTTCAGACTCAAGTTGTTCTAAATTGTCTTTGAATTTGGGCAGCCTTCTATCCTTCGTTGACGAGTCAGTATTATTATGAGCAGTAAGAGGCTTGGGTGCGGATGTGAAGCATAAGGATTGCAGTACTTTTGTACTTTTTAATTAATTGCACTAAAATTAACATTTTCTTTCTCAATTTTATTCATCGGGAAACACTCCCGAAGGTGTATTTGATTTTATAGAAATAAATCGGGAGACCGCGGTTCGATACCCCGGTGGGATGGATTTTGTAATTTCTGGATTTATTTCTATATAAAAAAAATCTTGTTCTGTTTTCAACCTTGCACATAATGTAAAGAGATAATTAATTGTGTTTCCCTCACACCTAGCCCTTTTCCCCATCCAAGTCCCACTTTATTTCCTGCAAGTTCTCAAAGTTCATATTTTTATAATATGTTGACGATAATGTAATATTATAGCCACAGAACGCGCTGCCGGATGTGTTCCTGTGGCTTCTGAGTGGTCGCAAGCGCCTGGCGTTTGCTCGCCTCACTTCCAAGGAACTCCTGTACTCGGCCCACGTGGAGGAGAGAGGACACAACTGCGGCCGACGTCAGACGCTCTTGCTCAAGATTCCCGGCCTCGCCAACCCCAATATCTGGGGCGTGGTTGCCAAGGTACCGGACTACAACATTCATCACTCCTGCACGTCAACATTAAGTCGTTGTACTGATCATAAGATATCTTTACGTGTTGTTCTTACAGGTGGACATATATTTGTGGTTGGGGGTTTACTCCAAGGACCTCACTTTCCTAAAAACCTTGCCTGATGGCTACGAGGCATTTAATGAAAAGCACAATGACTTGGCCGTGCCCTCTTTCATTCGCTACAATGTTGATCACGTAAGTCAGTGTGACTGATAATGTGAGCGTGACACACATGTACGTTACATTGGAGAGTTAAACATCTTGTCTTGGAGACACTACTTTTAAAAGTAGCATGCTCTTGCTAGTGCTACTTGACCTAATAAGTTCTAGTGTGTTTGTGACTCTGGTAATTTGTCTATGTGTGTGTTTGCTGTAGAGCTTTGAGCTGCGAGCCCACATCAGTCAGGCCCGGATCCAGCCAGGCTCGGACAAGTCTGCCCTGTGCGACCCCTTTGTGCGCGTCATCCTCAACGAACACAGCTGTCGAACCTCGGTCGCAACGCAGACACTCAACCCCGCGTGGAACGTCCGGCTGGTGATTCCTCGAGTGGTTGTGTTTGGTTCCGACGTCGCCATCAAGAGGGAGCCGCCCACCGTCGTACTTGATGCTCGAGACTCGGACAGACGGGTGAGATTCACACATTCAGATGCCATGTCATTGTATAGTGTAGGCTAATAATCTTTGCAGTGTAAAAGCAAGTATGCTTTTTTACAGTAATTATAATGTTCTTTTGGTTTATATTTGAAATTAATCATTAGTGAAAGTAGTCCCTACCCTTCTCACCAGCCAAAGAGATGCTTTGCTTTCAAACAAAATTTGTGATTTATTTAATGCATGCATTTAAGGCAAAACCAAAAAAGTGCAATGCTAAAACGAAGTAATTTTCTCCATCAATTCACTGCTTTTGTGCAAAACAAAAAAGGAAAAATTCCACTACCCTACTAGTAACTACTAGAGTCGAAGTTGGCCCAGAATGAACGACCTTCAAATTGGCCAGCTCAATAGGCCTAGCCATTGTATAATCATTTATATCGCCTATAAAGTGACCAGCTTCTTTTTCTAAAGCTTCTTTTATCTTTTAACTGTTCTTGGCACTCAACACCTCGTTTCCTGTATTTTGATTTCTTAACACCAGTCTGAGCCATTTAATCAGCTCTACTCGAACCAAGACGAAAATGGTCAGAAACAGTAATGGATGAATGTAGATGACATTTCTTTGGTAATATTTTAGCAAATTTAATTGTGCAAGAATGGTAGGCGTATTGTAAAGACCGCTAATTGGTTTATCAAACAAAACCATGGTTGTCAACTGTAAAAACGAATAATGAAATTTTGTTGTTAATTTATTACTTTGATTGTAATTGATATCGCCCATATATCCCATTAAATTTACCTTAGTAAACAATAATTTAGCATACTGATTTTAAATTGCATTGTAAGTAATTTATCAATTTGTTTAAAAATTTAAAATAGGCCTACATTTTCAATTAGACCTCTAATTTTTCCCAAGTGGTTCACATGGGTAATGGCCGCTGAGAAACGTATAAAGGTAAACTTGAGTAGAATCTAGTCTACCACTAGTACTCACTACTAACTATTACAGTTAATAGTTGCTTCTTGTATTCTAGCATTCACCATACTTTATTCCCCACAGCTTTCCTTTACATCTGGTTTCCCGTTCGTAGAAGAAACATTTTACTCTTCTACTTCCCATATGATGGCATGTGTGGCAACAGGAACCTATGTGACCATCTCCACTTCTAAAATATTTCTTTTTATCTTTACTTTTTCTTTTTTATCTTTCTAACAACTCAATGTAATGCCCACAAAGGCTATATCGTACGTGAATCTGGTTGACCCTACATTTCAACTGGCAAATAAACTACTCTATGATTTACTTTAACTAGGCTTATGTTTATACTAGGCCTACATACTAAAATGCTGCATATCCCCTTTTCTACATACTGTAGCAACTACCTTCAATATATGTTATTTAATTATTTCTGTTATTTCTACAAGACACGATGTCAACTTTCAGGGATCGGAGTTTGTCGGGATGGCGATGCTGCAGCCGCCCGTCAAGCTTGCAATGGACGAGTACGCTCCACCAGAGTTCCCTCCAAAGCTCGAGTGGTTCAAACTCTTCAACGGTTCAAGGAAAAGTGGAGAGATTTTAGCAGCATTTGAGCTTCTTGAGGTAAATACATTGTGCGATACAAACGTAGGCTATCGGTTTAAACCACCCGGCTTAAGATGGGGCCGGATACATTTGCTATTTAGTTTATTGTTCATTGTTTCGTATTTCCGTTGTTTATGAGTTATGGAAATTGAAATTGTCCTACAACAGTTAACCTCTTTATTTATTAAATAAGCCTTCTACATTATTTTCGATTGTACATGTCACAGGGCTTTGTAAGCATATCCCTATATACAGTTGTGGAGCCAGACAAAAGCAATGGGGGGAAGAGGAGGGGCAAGGTAATAAACGGCGGCGGCAAGTAGTGGCGGGTAGCCGGGGTCTGGGGAGAAGTCGAATGTGATTTTTTTTTTTTGAGCGAGCGAAGCGAGCGTCTCCACTTGACTCTTATGGCTCGAATGTCTGTTTTTTTTGTTTTTTTTTCTGTTACTGCTTCGATACAGGTCGCACCGTTTCTCTGATCGACCTGAAATTTTTCACACATGTACAGCCAGGGTCATATATAAATCAAGAGGTCTGAAAGATACCTCTTTCACCGACATCTCGTGGTCAACTCTTGGTGCCATTATTTATATCGCCCTGTGAACTGCATTATCGATCGATGGAAGCCCCCTAGACTATTTGATGTTATTAATATTATTTAGAAGGCTTTGAAAGACTCTTGGTCAACAAATAGTCAATATCTAGAAGGCAGTCAGAAGTGAAATAAAATTTTATCAAAACAAAAGCATAAAACAAACTTTGGTGGTTTGCAAATAAGACTTGACAGCCAAGATAGAATTATTCAAAATTAATTAGAAACTAAGGCAAATATAAGAACTAAGGCATAGTCTTAATGCTATGCCAAGGCCAAGGTATCGATATATAATGCTCTCTTTACGTTCCATATTATATTTCTTCTAGGCTTGATAGTTTCTCTGGTGAATAGAGAATTTTCCTTTGACATTTTAGCAGCCATGTTTCTTATTTACGTCGATAATGCAGTTCACAGGGCGATATAAATAATGACACCAAGAGTTGACCACGAGATGTCGGTGAAAGAGGTATCTTTCAGACCTCTTGATTTATATATGACCCTGGCTGTACATACCACCTAGGCGGGTTGCTGTATAGTTTTTGAACAAAATCCGATCGTTGGTTATAAAAAATAAAAAATTAAATTAAAAAATTAAAAAATTAAAATGTTCCGATCGTTATGAAATTTTGCAGAGTCAATAAGTACATTATTCTCTCCTATTTTTCAAATTTTCAGCTAAATCGGTCAAGACGTTAAAGACTTATTGGTAATCATAATTCGAAAAATGATGCTAAAAAATGAAGGAGGCAGTGAAGATACAAAGATACACTTTAGAAGGCATGACGTGAATTAGTACAATGCAAAGATGTTGGAATAGTATACAGTGTACAATGTCAATATCCAGTTAGGCCTACACTGTGTGGTGGGCCTTATGGGAATGTCGTACTCGGGTCATGTTGCACGTACCGGTGCTCGCTCAACAACGCGTCCAACTGAGCGTTTTCCTAGTTACCATACCACAGTTGTTTGGTAATTTTTTAACTGAAAATGGCAACTCAAGGGATTATGTTTTACCTATTTATGGACATTATCCTTAGAAATTACCAAAAATAAATTTGTGATTTGATGATTTAATTTTAGTAATATTATGCATGTGGCAGGTATTTGACACCGGGGGGGCCAAGTGCCCTTGCCATTGCCTATAAGCCTATATCGAAACAAACAAATAATTATAAAAACTCTATCCTTTCTTAAGTTATAGATCTACCAAGACCACTGTGGCCCGCGTCATTACGTGCGCGTGCATCCGGGCCAAGTTCATTCTCTATTTTAGGTGTGCGCCGTAGACACGGCCGCCTTACGGGCTCAGTTCACGCCGGCAGCCGTAAGGTACACATCTCCCAATGCTCCGTCTGTCTACGCTGCCGCTTGTGGTAGAGGAAGACAGGCGGATTGCATGCTCTCTCTCTCTCTCTCTCTATCGCTCTCTACCGATCACTCGTGGTACGGTCATCACCTGCGATCGAGTCGTCTTGAACTCGTCCGTTTTGGCCAAGGCTTTTGTGGTGTTGGTAGATCTATATAACCAGTACGCATTTAATTGAATGGTTGTCAAGCCAATATTTATACACTTTCATATAATAAGCACAGGGCAGGCTATCAAACTTATCATTGTAAGTGTACTGTTAATTGCAAGATGTGACGGGCAACAACATATTTCAGACTTCACAAGACAACAAGGTCCAAGGCCTTCCTTTTGATGAGAGTCCTTTGACGGAAATCCCGGACTACATCCGGCCCACAATGGTTAGCTATCGCCTAGAGGTCTATTTCTGGGGCGTGCGAGGTCTCAAGAAACTCAACATGCTTCCTGTGGAGAGACCGAGGATCACGTTGACCTGCGGCCAGCTCACGATCTACTCCGCCACCATCGACAGTGCCAAGAAACACCCCAACTTCAACCAACCCCTTGAAATGAAGGAAGTGGTGAGTATGTGTATGACTGCCCCTCTGTTGTTAGTATTATGGAAGTCATAATGATTACATTATTTGAGTAAGCTAATAATAACATTTATTGAGGTTCACATTCAAACAACTACAGAAAAATCACATCTTGTCACCAAGCCAGCAGGGCCCCTATTCAGTAACTTCACGGGTTCAACTCTGTCACGGGACCGACTCCGTCGAGGTCGAAAGGTATGATTTACATGGCAGTGGACGGTCAAATGTGAACAAATGATTCACAGTCAGTTGTCAAATATTCGAAATGACATAGATGTATGTATTATTTCCAATCGGGGCGAAATTGGATTTAAATGGTATAATTTTATGAAAAAAGGGAACGCACGGGACTCTCAGGGGTAGGCCCTTACTAGAGGTAGGTTTTCTTTGAGCATACTATTGTTATTCGTTTGAGAAAGTTAATAATCTGGTTGTGTTTACGTGTAGGCCAAGGCTTATCATCCACCATTTTATACAAATATAACCGAGTCGGACTCGGTTGTCACGGATTATATCGCAACGATATCGACCTCAACTGGGTCGATCACTTACAACAGAGACGATTACCGTTGGAAACGCCCGGGTCCAACTCCGTCAGAGTTATAGAATCGCAGTCCAGTCAAGAAAGTTACCCATTCCTTTGTTCTCCTCAACAATGATCTAACATAACAATTGACTGCTGGTTAGAAGTCACAGCCTTCTAGATAAGTAAAATGTCAGGTTGTCCAATTAGTAGTTAAAGTAGGTCACTACAGGATCATATCATACGGAGATCATAACTCCAGTTTACTAATCTCTTTCAAACACGGAAATAATACATTTTGGTTTGCACTTGATTTACTTACATTAAAACGTTTGAGCAGAAGTCGGTTAGATGAGCTCTGGCCAACTATTAGATGAGCTCTGGCCAACTATTAGATGAGCTCTGGCCAACTTTTCGTACAATTTTAAAATGGCTTCATTGCCAAATCCAGTAAATTTCCACATTCATCCTAGAGTCCTAGACCTCTTTCTGACCTCTAATTATCAGCCAAACAATTTGAAGCTTTGGAAGGTAGGTTGTTTACAAAGGATATATGCATGTTGTGATCAGAGAACATTTCAAATTATTGTCTCCTACTTAGGCCTAGGATATTACTACAAAAATCCTCTTTAGGGAGACTTTATGGTCAATTGCCATACTCCTCTCTAATATATCAACCCTAATTTAATAAATCGGAGATCCGTGGTTCGATTCCCGGTTGGGGCGGACTTTTTTAATTCCTGAATTGTAGTAAATAATAACACTATATCTTATTGATAAAAGTGATAACACTACACCTTGAAGATGTTCAACACCATTGGTGCACAGCAACCTGGTCAATTTGTAACAAAATCTAATTCGGTGGTCAAAATATGTTCCGCTATTCTTCATATGCATGTGTCGTCATCTACATTGCTGGCTTGCTTGGCGTAAACCAAAGACTGCCTTTTAAATGTATAGCGGCCATATTCACGTATACAAAAGCATTGCTGTTGACAAACAAATGATGTTAATGAATACATATCAAGAAAACGATCGGTCGTAATCTTGATTTTCGGAATGAAAGTTAGGTTGGTTCTGCCATGTTTTCTTGAAGCTAGCCGTTGACAATGTAATCATCTACGTTACTTCAAACATTCATACCAGACAAATGTTGCCATTCCAACTCTTCACCAAGAGTCTAACCTATGTTAATATCAACAATAATATTGGCTCATAAATTTAGAAACAGCGGGAGAAGTGAAACACGTATATGTGGGTGTAGCGCATAGAATGATAATTTGATTCATGAATTATAATTATAATCATTTTACCATGTTAGCCCAGGTTACTTACTATATGATGACTCAAATAGAGATGTGCAAAAATGGTTTTTTAAAGTTTGAAAATTCGCCCCTTAAAAATAAAAATACGTGATTCGTTGCGATTTACCAAAAAACACAATTTTCTCATGCACAACTAGAAAAAAAATAAAATACAAGTTTCAGGATAATGATTGATTTTAATGATTTAAAAGAAAAACAAGCACATAAGAGTGAAGTTCAGAATCAGTTTTAATTTTAAGCTCAATTTCAGCCTTCAGTTTTAAAAGTTTCTACAGTTTTTACCAGAATTAATTTCGACTACCCGGCACCTCCACCAAAATTACAAAATTATATATTTTTTGTGTAATGTCTTTTGATACGGATATGAAGTATTTTGAGCTTACTCGCGTTCAAACGATTATTAGAATATCACAATCGCATGGAAAGGCCTGGCACCTCCACCATATGTACCAGCCAGGATTAATTTAATTTCGACTACGTATCCGGCACCTCCACCAAAACTTTGAAAAAAACTTTTTTTTTAAATTTCATGACCTAATTTGCGTTTAAAGACACAATTGCTAATTTTGCCACTAGTTCGCGGTATCAACTAAAATTTCGCGAAAATTCGCGAATTAGAAATTGGTACCATTCAATCACAATTCAGAAGATTCATGTGCAAACTGAATTTGAAGGTATTATTGCAACTTTAAAAAAAAAATCACAAATTTTGATTTTACCATTTTTGCACATCTCTACTCATGAAACAAAACTATTTGTGATTCAGCCAATGTTGTTTCTGTTTTTAGAATCTGCCCCAGGAAGAAGTGTACCTTCCTCCGTTGACCATCAAACTGTGGGACTGGTCTGCCGGACACTACCGTTACGTCGGTACGCACATCGTACCGAGCGTGCGACAGTTCTTGTATCCGCTAGAGGTTGAAATTTCGGGCGTTCTCAAGCGACAGAGCATCGCTTTCAACAGAGATGAAACCTCTATAATATCCGCTAAGAAGGGTGAGCGTTACAATAATAAAATGTAACACGCGAGCGGGCGTAGGACCTTTTGCTATATGATTTTACAATTTGTTACAAGATTCAAACCATACTATTTTATAAATCACAATTAAAAATAATGTAGGACTAAACTAAAACTTAAACGAAAATGGCTAAAACTAGAACAAGGACTAATACAAATAAGTACTATAGGAGAAGAAAGAAGACACTCAAAGTATGTAGGTTTCCTAGAGTAGGTAACCTATAACTATGGTGACATCAAATTAGTTTAATTCTTCTTTAAGAGTTGTTAATTACCAATTCCTATTGTTTAATAATCCACACTTTCAGTTTTGTTTTGATATTTGAGATGCACCCTTAAAGTTAGTCTAAAACTACATATGAGAAGTAAATAAAAAGAAGACATAGCACTGTTCTTCCCAGGAGAGAAATATCATTGGTATTCTATTCTTAAAACATTGCTGGGTACTGTATTCATATTTCATAGGGTAGGGACAAAAATGGGGGTCCGGGGGCGTGCCCCTGGAATTTTTTGAAATGATTTGGGGAGTTTTTGAGGTTTTTGAAACCCTCTTAAAGTAACTTACTTGAGTTGGTTTTGTGGTAAGAGCATTTCAAATCTGATTGAAATAATAGTCTAGGAGGCCTACATTATTTCTCCTTTGTATACAAGGCTATGCAAATTACTGTGTTTGTTTGTTATTGCTTTGCTACAATTTGTAGCCTACAACTTGAAAATGTGTTGTAATAGGCCCTTATAAAGGTGAGGTGATGATGTTAGTTCTTCTTTGTGGTTATTATCTAGGATTTGTATTATAGGATTACAATTACTACAGCTTGAAACATTGTTGTTTTTGATTTGATGACTTTATTTTTATTACTTAGAAATTAATTGTCCTAACAATCAATGAAAATGATCAAAATACAAAATATATATATTTTTATATATTCTACAGACACTATACAGTATAACCCGGGACCCCTATGGATCGTTTTCCATGGATGAAGGATAAATGTAATGGCGTTTTCCACTGGCCGCACTGATGCGCACTGAGTGCAAGTAGCATATTCCACTGGTAGCTGAAAATCGCACTCGTGCAAAAATATCGTATTCCACTGGGCAAACTGCACTCGCTCCGTGCACTCGCAGTGCGCACTGAGCCGCACTGACTCCGAGGGTCAGGGCAATCTTTCCAGTGCAACCGTAGACCCGCGAAATTTGGTTGTGTTGTTAGATTTGATCGACTTATCGTTGGATAGCAGCGACGATGAGTTGATCAATTCATTATCAGAATTGTCTCAGAGAAATCACAAACTACGTAGAAGATGTTGTCCACATGTATTCTGACATAGAGGTAGATTTGCATAACATTTTAGTTTGAGGTTATGTTTATTGTTTACTGTTCAGTCCAGTTGGGAACGGCTATAATATGCATTGGCCATTGCTTTTGACTTTTTCCCCATTCTCATCCACCACAATTGCTTCGAAAGCGTATGAAGACATATTGATAGTGAGGATTGCCACTCAATATTATGCTTTGAAAAAATAATCGTATTCCACTGACAGTTGCACTCAGGGCTGCACTGGTGCCGTGCATCACGTGACCGTGACATTTCAGTGCGCACTGACGTCGAACTCAGTGCGGCCCAGTGGAAAACGCCATTAAACATAAACACAAATGGTGCCAATCCGGCACCACCACCAAAAACAGAAACAAAATATTTAAAGTGTATTTATAAAAATGAAAGAAATTATAAAGTTTTTTGTTGTGTTTGGGTGAGTTTGTAGGTCCAAAAAATATATATGGGGGGGGGGGGGTGTCGGGGCAAGCTATGCCGCCCGGCTAACCGGCTCTGGGGAGAACACTGCATAGAAAATGTCATATTATGTAGGAAATGAAACCTTCCTTTTGCTGGTGCAGTTGGTGCACTCGACTCCCATCACTCAAACAACACCCTACCCTCTGTTCCAGTTTATTCTGCCCCCGGCGGAGCTCAGCTGAGAGATCTTCAACGTGACGACTACCACCCACTGGTCGACAAGCCGACCACATTGCAACGTAACAAGCGGATCTCCATATTTTCACTCGGTGAGAGGGCTCAGATTCGTGTTGTGTTTGTCTACTCTACCTACGTCGTACACAGAGGCATGCACTAGTCAACAACCTGTATAGCTGATTGAAGGTCTCGACTATTTAACCAATGAACCTGATCTGATATATACACGTGAGAACCCCCGCCTGTAGCTGGATCTGCCCAGCATGGTTCAGTCAACACCCACATCCCCTAAGCTAGAGTGCCAAGTGGTGCATTATGACAATGGTTGGCATGCCCTTTAAACCAAATAAAGTAACTAATTATAATAAACATTCTAAATTATACTTTTAGAGATGTTACATTGTCAATATCCATTTTCTCGTGGAATTGTTAACATGTACTGCGTCTTGTTTTTACATTTGGCCACTTGACCAGTAGCCTGTTTTTGAAAACTGTATTATCCGGTAGTGGGGTTAACAGTTAACATCTTTTTATCTAAACCATTCAAAATCCTAGCTGCAGATCCCACAAACTATTCCCTGCTTTTGTCCTAAATCTCATCAGAGAGCTTATTTCTATAGTAAGTTTTACCAATTAATTTTTATTTGTACCAAGCGGCTAAGGGTGACAATGCAAGGCTCGATTTCTATCGGGCACACTTTGGCGATCCGCCTCACCCCATTTTCCAACGACACATGGTATTCCCAAGTGGTCACCCTTCCAAGTACTGACCATGCCCAATGTTGCTTAACCTGGGTGATGAACCGGGAGCTGGTGTATTCAACCAATGAAAGTGGCTGCTTTTAATCTATTATTAATTTCCATCCAAGCTGGTTGACCTGATTGTGATTTTTTTACACTTCACACAGTTTAGAGAATGTTCTTCTATCTTCTAGGGATTTCCATTCTAGGTCCAAGGCACTCTTCGTTCGCCCATATTTCCTGAGCACTTTGAGGGTGGCAATTGTACGTTTTAATAGCTTCCTTTTGTTGTTTAGTATGCGGATTCCAAATAGAGGCCACAGCTGGCATATTCGAGTGTATGCCTCACTATTTCTCTGTATGCTTTGCTCCGTCCGTGAGAAGTTAACGAACTAAGATTTTGATTTCCCTTTCTCAATAAATACTTGATTTCCCTTCAGATAGGTGTACCTACAGTTCAGTTTTCCATTAAGAATTACACACAGGTATATACTGGACTCTGAGTAGGCCTCTTCCAAATGTATAAATAAACAATGTATAAATCTATGGATGAATAAAGAACTGAACTGAACTGCCTTCAATTTTGCTCAGAAATTTTAAAGGGCTTTTTATGGTTCTGTAGTAAACTTTAACAGCTGGCTTTTATATGCGTTAAGTTTAGTTTCGTTTACAATATTCCACTGTATTGTGATATTTATTTTGATTTTTTCTTTTCTTTTAAACTGTCATTTATTTGATTCTTTTCTCTAATCTAAAGTAAATTAACCAGTAGGCCTTTTCCACACTGTGAACATTTGGTTATTTTTTTTTGTCCTGCACTTTCCTGTGGTACAGGTGTAAGGTGTAGGCCAGAAACAGTTGATAGCGCAGGAATTGTATGAAATAACATGGTTATGTGCTCAACACTTTACACCCCAGATGGCAATGCAGGACAAACAAACAAAACTATTAGGGATGTGCGAGTACTCGAAAATTCGAGTCGAGTCGAGTAGTTGCAACTCGACTCGAGTGGTTCGAGTACTTTACGAAAATCGAGTCGAGTCGAGTAGTTTTTGTTGACTGAGCCGCCGACTACAAATTGTTCAGATTTATCCAACAGGTAGCGCTTCCATCAAAACCGCGTAAGAATCGATTGTTAAGTCGACAGGTCGAATTTTGCTATGATGACGTCATGATGACGAGCTAGTAGCGACGCCATTTTCAATACTTGCTTTGCTTGTTTTTACGATTTTCACGCTGTTGTCACGGCGTCACTTCACAGTTTAATCGTCGTAATTGCATAAATGCATCATTTTTTTTATAGTGATAGAACCAAGTGAACAACTTATCACGGAGAATATAGACAATGTTGACGGTCCAAGTCCAAGTGTAGCATCCCGCAAGCCTAGGCTCCCCTAGGCTAGGGCCTAGGGCGACCTAACCAAGACGCGTATTTTTTAAACAGTTTTACGATCATAAGAAACCATTATTAATGTTGATTTTGATGTGTTGTCTTCAGGTTTGGCTATGAAAGTTGCATTGCCGCTTAATTTGATCGATCTTATTATGATTTTTCGTCGGGAAGTTGCTTGTTGGTTGGTTACAAGGCTAGATTAGGCCATAGATCTAGGCCTAGGCCCTACCCCTAAAACGTTTTCCCCACATGATTAAAAATACATCAGAAGAATCCCTGGACATTTATGACAAGAATGCGCTATATTTACTACTTGCAATGTTATTATTGTGCGAGATAAGCCAGGGAACCTAGGCCACTGAGCTCTGTGGCCTAGGCTAGGCCTACTTCTGGAGATGGCTTTTCCAAAATGCCTCGTTTTTGGGCTTTCAGGTAGGGCCTAGGCCTAGGCCTAATGAGGTGATTTTTAAAACATTTTACTTAATATTATTATGTTGATCTCAATCTCGATATTAGTTTGATCTCGCTCGAGTCTTGCTCGATCTCGAATTTTGCTCAATCTCGCTCGAAATTCAAGCAGGAATTCTCATTTCTGCTTGATCTTGCTCAAATTTTAAAATTGCTGCTTGCACAGCCCTAGCAATCAGTAGGCCTATTCTACATCACCTTTTCTCTTCTAGATATGCCCGAATATGTTCCGAAAAGAAAAGACGATTCCGAAATCGAGAATATCTTGGGCATGCATTATCAAATTTTTATGTCATGTCTGTGACTGTCATTTTGTTTGAAAATTACAGATGACTTAATTGCTGAAATCATTAAATGAGTACTATTTTATTTTACCTACAAACCCACTGATATTTACTAAGTAGCACCGAATGAAACTTGGCCTAGGCTATGCCAAATCGCTTTACTTACTGCGTACTGTTGTGTGGTACGTACTAGAGGGACAGAGGTAGTTTTGTCCTTTTTTTTCTTTACATACTAAAATAGTACCTTCATAATTATTTTAAAAGGTGATGTGGAGTTTCATTCAGCGCTATTTAGACCTGTTTTTCCGCTACTGGTCCATGTACAGTATTTTAAAAAAAAATGCACTACTCGAAACTCGACTCGAGATCGTTGGTTTTTTACTACTCGAACTCGAACTCGACTCGACTTGAAAAAGTGCTACTCGCACACCCCTAAAAACTATTCTCATTTATTTTTGTTTGGTAGCTACTTGAACCTGTTTTACTTTGTGAATGTATCAAATACTAAATATGCCTGATTTCTATTGAATAGGCTCTCAAATCCACGAATTTGACCACGAGAATGCAGAAATATTAGGTGTCGAAGAGGAAAAAAAGTCTGCCCGGCACTGTTGGGTAAGTTTACTTGATCATAAAAATAAAAGTTTGTTAAAAGCATTGTTTGTACCGGAAGCAAGGGAATATCACCTTGGCTGGAATATATTGGACGTGGAATAGGAGGACCTAACAGCTTACGTTGCTGCTGTTTTTGTTGATATTATATAGAAACATAAAAGTATTAACAAAACACAGAAAAACACAAGACGTTTCGACACGAGGTCTTGAGTGATAGTCTGATAGATCTAGATTCAATCCTATGTAATGTGCATTTGATATTGTCAATAATCTACTTCTTGTAATTTTCTCATCCTCACCAATTTTTATAATCTAGTGCTACTGTATATTTTATTTTTGTCATGTATTTATTTTATTTTCATCAATTGTGTTGTCAGATATGTTTCATGGTCATTTTGTTTATAATTTCTTCTTTTATATGGATTGTTGGACCCACCTAATGTTTTTAAGGTGAGCTGTCCCCTCACTGGCACATGTTTGTTATGTTCCTGCTTTCACTAACTAATCACTAACTGAGCCTATTCTCACCCGTGAAGTCGGCATTCCTCTGTATGTATTGTACTATACATGATATACTAGGCTGCTTCGCTAACGCTTTTTCCAGTCGCGTTGATGGATGAGCTTTTATGGTCGATTATCGTTGCCCTAAACGTACGATTTTTATGAGAAATATATTTCTTTGATTGTCCCTAAAATCGTAACATATCCAACTTCAGTGATTTCAAACGTTTCTATAAAGTTCCATCAAGATCGGAGTAGCCGTTTACCCGGTTGTGGGCCAAATATCACGAAATTGTTGCAACATTTCTTAGATTGTACCCGAAAACCTAGCAGATCTAAGTTCAGAGATTTCGAAGATTCTCTCCAATTTTCATCAAGATCGCATATGCCGTTTGCCCGGTAGAGAGCAAACAAACAGACTAAAAAAACACCTGAGCTATTTTTCTTAGGGTAAGTGAAATTGAAGTCTTTGCTTTGCTCATCCAATGAGAGCATAATTTCTTTGTCAAGAGATGCTGTTGGAGACGGAAACAAAAACCGAAACAACCCAAATGGCGCAGGGATAAAACCGAGGAGAGGGCGGAAGATATGTTTGACTGGTGGACAAAATACTATGAATCTCGGGTTGCGGAGAACAAAAAACCACAGATAAAGGTGAGCTCCGTATTATACAGTACTAGTAGTTTAAAATTATGTTGCAGTGCACGTATATGGTTATGGTTTTGTTGATTCATTATTGGGGATTTTCATTGTAAGGAATATGTGTAGGGCCTACCTTAGGAAATGCTTTCGATATCAAAGAGTCCACGTATATGGTTATGGTTTTGTTGATTCATTATTGGGGATTTTCATTGTAAGGATTATGTGTAGGGCCTACCTTAGGTAAATGCTTTCAATATCAAAGAGTCTGAAAATACCAAAACACAAAAACAAAGTCTTGTGTAGCCTAAATCATGTTAAATAGCTATTACTGGAACTTCTCAAACAGTTGTGTGACCATTTATGCCTTCTTTTTTTCTTTTCATATGCCAACAATTGACATTATTCATGTCATCATGTGTTTGCTAGTTAGGTTAGCCAGTAGAGATAGGACTCCTGTTCGCTCCGATCCATGCCATTTGGCATTGTGTCCCGTTCAACCTTGATATATGTACATTGAAAAAGATGTTTCCTGTCTTGTTTGCCAGCTCCACACATCCAACAGACACTAGATTAAAAATTCCAAATCTATGGAGGTGCTTTCCGAGCAAGTTTCCAAGCGACGTTATATTAATGCAAAATGTCAAAGCGACAAACACTACCAATGATGGGCACTTCATACTCCATTTCCAGTGTTTGGGAAATAACTTTTTGTGTGCAAACCTTTCAACCAACTTACTCTTTTTTAAAAGCTTCTTATTTGAGCTGTGAACTGAACTTTTAGAAGATTCTTTAAAAAAGTACTGCCCCAACACTGCTGTTTCCACATTCTCAATGAAATTATTTTCGCTATCTCGCTCAAACTAAAACTTAATTCGTGATTTATAAAAAAAGTACTAAAATCAACTTTTTGTATCAAAGCATTCAGATTAGATTTGTGCACTTTGAGCTAAATCTACCTTTATTATCTAACCATATTTGTTCTGTTTACTTGCTTAACTCTGTTCCAAAGTGTGTTTTTACAAGCCCCTACAGCAATCTCCCAAGCTCTGTGGGTCTGATTCATTGCTGTATAACTGGGTGTTATACGCAACTACAATACGTACAGCGGTATAGTAGGCCCACTTGCATTGCTCTCATCAAAACTAAAGTTTGGTTTCTTCTCGCACAGATATACCAAACAGAACTGGATACAGTGGTGTAGTAGGTCCACTTGCATTGCTCTCATCAAATCTAAAGTTTGGTTTCTTCTCGCACAGATATACCAAACAGAACTGGAAGATCAGCCGGAGTTCAGTGGGTTTCACAACCCACTAAAAACGTTCAACCTTCACCGTGGGAAAAGAACGAGTGAGGATGAAGATGACGATAGGATCATTGGATCGTTTAAAGTTACGTATTGTACTAATTGAGATTTGCATTTATAATTGTGTTTTTACATGCAACATTTCTTGGTCATCCACTTGAAGGATACATTGAATGATAATCAGTAATCACAGAATCAAATACTGGGTAGGGCCTATACATTTAAAAAAAAAACGTCTTGGTAGTCTAGTTGGCTAAGGCGCCTTTCCTTCCTTCTTTGGTACACTTGTGCGTCCACCCACCATTGTGGTGGACAAGTATTTGAAGTTGTCACCTGGAATGTGGGAGACCTGGGTAAACCATGGTTGGGATGGATTTTTCAACTTCTGAATTGTATTAATTATTAACAATTCCACCTAGACGGGAGTTTTTCCCGACCAACCAAATCGAGAAAAGACATTATTAATTAGGGATGTGCGGGTAGTGGTTTTTGAACTCGGGTCGGGCTCGGGTCGGGTAATTGAAAGTACCCTCGGGCTCGGGTAATTGAAGTACCCTCGGGCTCGGGTCGGGCTCGAGTAGTGAATTTTTTTTTTGTGAATTCATTTTTAAAAAAAAATCTACAAAACAGTTTTGCATTGGTTGCAGGTAGCCACTCTGGGCTGTGTTGACACGAAGTTCATCCAAATCGGCGTCTTATGAACTTTTGCTTGAGTAGGCCTAAGCCTAGGCCTAGTACAGTGAAACCCCGCTATTATCGTTTTCCTGCATCAATCGTTCGTTATTCTCGGAAATAATATCGTAACGATCGTTTTCTAATATTTCCGATACGAAAACCCCAAGAAAAACCGATGCGATCGCGTATTTTTCTCTTCCGGTCGACGAAATCATGCGTTTGTACCAGCCATGCATCTGACGAAATCGTGCATTTGCACCAGCTGTTCGGTCTGACTCCGCCCAACGCTCTGCTGCGCGCAACGATGCGCACTAGATCGGACTTCTTTGTTCTAGGCCTGCCGCCTAGGCATTAGACGATGTTTATTAGCGTAGTTTCTTTTTCACCATTCGCCTACGTACGTAATATTCAACTTGCTTTATGCCGTTATTAGCGTTGAATAACCAGAAGACGAGTAATGACGGTCAGTAGGGCCTATAGCGGGGACAGCGCCGGAAGAGCCAAGGACACAGCATCATAGCATAGCCGCGCCCACGTCGTAGCGATTGGTCCGCTCCGACGTCAGCTGTTCGTTTGGCGTGTGAGCGGGAGGTTTAAAAGGAGCAGATTGGCGTGTTTCTTTATTACTTCTACCCGACCCGACTTTTTCGGGTAGGAATTGACGGCCCGACCCGAGGTCGGGTAATTTTACCTACCCAAAAATTACCCGTTTTTCGGGTACCCGCACATCCCTATTATTAATACTTAATAGCAATTGTTGTAAAGTAAGAAAGAAGTGTTTGAGTGTGACATTAACTCTCGTTTGAATGTCAATCATGAAACATAACAAGTGAAATAAAGAATATGACATCACTCTAGGCTGGAACGCCTTGCTTTGTGGGAACTGTGGGTTGAACTACATTACTTAAAAAATACCCTATATATGCCAACAAAGTCTTGATAAATGAATGTATAAATATAAATGTATAAATAATGAATAAATGTAGCAACCATGTAGTACCACGGACATGCGCGTGGATGCGACACACAGCTGCACACAACAAGCTGCATCTCGCTTAGGGTGCCGTTAGATAGATAGAGTTAGATAGAGCGCAAACATGGGTCCATTTAACTTGTATTAGTTTGAATTTAGGAAGCGTTATCAATCTTTGTAGGATACCATCATCAACTTCACAAAATTACGCATCTTGTGGTGTTATTGGTTTTGATTTCTTTTGAGTGAGTAAAAAGATACGGCGAGGTACATTTCCGTACCGTGCTAACTCTTATGGGCGCTGAGACCAGCGAGAACCTTCCCGGTTCCCTATACTAACCATGTTGTACCCCAGGGCTCGCTACGGCTGTACCGCTGGCCACCCCCGTACGGCATCACCTACCGCACCAAGACTGGGCTGGATGCTTCAGACGGAGTGTTTCAAGACTTCCCGAGGAACGAGGCCACAACGGTTGTCGTGCGCATCTACGTCATCCAGGCCACATCACTCCATCCCAGGGATGTGTCCGGCAAGGCAGATCCCTACCTACAGATCCTTCTCGGTTCCAGGGTTGTCGTCAGTGATCAGGACAACTACTTGGCAAGGCAGCTCAACCCGGTATTTGGCAAGTAGGTACCTAACTATTATTATTCTTGTTTGTGGTTGGGGAAAGGAGAGAGGTACTTGCATGTTGCATTCAAACACGAAGAGAGAGTCGAGTGGTTCGCTTTGTTCGCCCGTCAATTACTCAAGGTACATAAGCTCAAACAAGATTTCCGCCCTTATCTCCTTGTAAACAGTGTGCGAGATTCAAAGGGAGCTCATTAAAAGCAGAGACAATGCGAGGTAAAACCTTTTCCTGCCACTTCCTAATTAATCCTAATATTATTATTCTTGGCATGACAAAACTAAAACTAATAATCAAACTGATTTTTTGGTTCCTCCAGCTGCTTTAACCTGATAAAACCTGATCATTATAGCAAAATCATCATTACAACAGTAAGCTGTCAGTCCCTTGGAGTTCGTTGTAATGATTTCCAACGGGTACAACCTGCAAGTCACTTGAGTTTTGTAACGTATGTTTTTATAAAAATAATTTGTATGCTTTAGTATTGTATAATTGATATTGTGTGTGATATGTGTCTCTATGTCTCTAATGTATCTCTACACATCCTTGGATTGCCATAAAAATAAAAGTTAATATAATAAATATTGCATCAGTAATGATGTATGCAGTACAATAATCATGATGAGTAGGGCGCATGTTGAGAGCAATTATTGATTGCCTTGCGGCTACTCATATAGGGATGAAGTTAAGTTCATACACTAGCTCTTTGGAGCACTTCAGTGCATCACTCTTCACTCTGTTTGTTTCCAGCCACTAGCTTTCCCATGTTTACACTTTTGTGCAAGGTGACTAGTGTCAAATCAGTTACAGGCATGCAAATTGTTTACTTTATTTCTGTCGTCATGTTATGGATCAAGCCAATTTTAAATTAGAGACTTGAAAATAGTTTGAAAAAGGCCTACAGTCACTCATTGTGTGTGCAAGTTTTGTGCATCTGTGCCAAAACAAGTTAACCAGTGTTAAAAATGTAGCCAAGGATGTGATGGGGCAATTGTTTTGTCTACAGATGTTTTGAACTGAAGGCAACGTTCCCCGTGGACTCGATCCTTACAGTTCGCGTGCTCGACCACGACGTGATAGGGAAAGACGATCTGATCGGAGAGACTCGACTAGACCTAGAAGACCGATACTTGTCGGAGCACAGAGCTGTCTGCGGCCTCGCCACCAAGTACAGCGAGTAAGTTGGCCATTCAGATGGTTGACTTGTTGGGGTTGAAGAGCGAGTCCTAGTTATACTAGTGAGATGGTGGATGGTTTTTATCATGTATTAGTTGATTGGTGTATTTGTATTAGGCATCAATCTTATAATGGCTTAGCTTTACTTTGTATATTTATTTATTTATTTATTTATTTATTTATTTATTTATTTATTTATTTATTTATTGATTGATTGATTGATTGATTGATTTGTTTATTTATTTTTAGTTTATTTATTTATTGATTGATTGATTGATTTATTTATTTACTAGACACAAATACAGCCATGGACCATTTTATATTGTGCTTGTAACATGAGTCTCTCCGATTATACAAATACAAAACAAATTGTCCCTTCCAAAAGGTCCATAAATATTCAAGTCCTTATTTTCTCAAACTATAAATGTCCATTGATCAATGCCCTAGTTAGTCCAATGCTAAAAGTACTATTAAAACATCCATTAGGAATAATGTAAGCCTAGAAAGCTAGACACTTTGTGACATGGCTCTTTTCAACTTTCTATAGAGTTGTACATCTTAATGTTTTGTCTTATTTTGTACAACTTTTAAAATAAATAATCAAATCTAATTCTCGGTTACATTTTCTTCTGTCCACAGCATGTTAGTGTCAATTCGCCTAATAATTTATTTCACTATCAGTAATACGATCTGCTGAAGGAAAATATGTGCGAATACAAATTACGTTTCCAAGGTAGTAGCAGTTTTATGGTCATCTTGAGATCACAGGATATTCTAGATAGTGGTAATTTTGATTGGCTACTTGATTCAACTGTTAACATAGGAGATTCCTGGGTGAACTTCTTAAAGGGACTTTTACTACACCCAAAAATTATTTTTTTAGCACATAATCTATTGCACAATAATGCACTAAAATGACCATTTAAAAATTTATATCTTGTACGTAATTGTGATTTTACACAAATTTTTCAAGTTTTTTTATACTTAAATTTGCAAAATTGGCATTTTGGGAAATTTCTTAAATTGGCTTTAACCTGCTTTTTTTATCCACATAGATACTAATAGAAACTAGAGCATCGTACCAATCTAAAATGGCCCTTTATAACATTGTGTCTTGAAAGTGTGCACAAATAAACACTCAAACACACAAAAATATGCATTCCAAAATCACACCGCTTCTTGGTAATCAGCATATTTGACCGAAAAATTACAAAACAAAATATGTATAGAGGATTTACAGCAAAGGCTGTAGAGTATGTAAATTATGGCCAATATTTTTTTGGATCAAAATCCTCCAAGGTCACGGGGCACAAAGATCGTCCCCATCTTATTTCGAATGGGAGATTTTTGCCAATGGGACCTAGCTAAAAAAATACCAAGTTTGACAAAAAAAATTGGGTCATGGTGGATCCAATACTTTTTCTGTTAATTTTTTAATTCATAACTAATTACTATTTATCCCGAATGAAATATATTTTTTTAATTTAGCAGGTGAATACCCCTTCAACGATTTTCTTCCTAATCGACCCTGGCCTCGAAAATGTTTTGTCATGCACTGCCATGCTAATTGTAGCAATGTCTGTCTTCTCAGGGGTGGCTACAACACATGGCGAGACACGCTAAAACCTACACAGATCCTGGAGGAACTTTGCAGGAACCATCACCTGGAGGGACCGGTCTACCTTGATGACACGGTTGTTGTGGGCGACAACCAGTTCCAAGGCAAGACTTCCTCCAGCTCGAGTCTATCGCTCGTGATGGAGACCAGCGCAGAGAGAAAACCTAGTAAGTCGTACAGTAGTCTCTCGAGGGGGGACCACTTTGCATGTATGTGCAATTTTAGAGACTTATTTGACAGTTTTTTGTTTCTTTGGGACTTTTTGTAACCTACCTTGTTTGGCTAGGCAGTTGGCCTTTTAAATACCTGCTAAATATCTCAATATCTACGGTTACTCTTCAACTAAGCCTATCATAGTATGTATATTAAGTAGGTAGATAGTAAATACGGTGTCTTATGTTTTCAGCCTGGCAGGAGGATCTGGCACTGGTTGCTCTTCACAACTGGCATCTTGTTCCAGTTGTTGGCTGCCGTCTGGTGCCTGAACACGTCGAGAGACGATCGCTGTACAACCCAATCTCTCCCGGCATTGAACAGGTATGGATCCAGCAGGCTACAGATTTAACCGCATGATAACGATCGCTGTACAACCCAATCTCTCCCGGCATTGAACAGGTATGGATCCAGCAGGCTACAGATTTAACCGCATGATAAACCTGAGTTGACCTCGCAATGTCGGGGTTCTACTAGATCCGTTGATTCTTCTCTGGCCACAGCTGTACACCCGGCATCAGAAGTTAATCAAGGGGTATTGTTGTATCTAGAATACCGAGCCCTTGATTTACTTCTGACGCCAGGTGTACATACGGTACTTTCATGCTTTTATTTATCTACCAATTTGGGCGCCTCAAACTGGATCCTTCTTACACTCCATAAATTTAATATTGTTTGCATAAACACATTCTACCTAATCTGATAGGTGGTGGAGAAGATGTATAGGTCTACCTACACACATCAAAGGTGTAAGATAGTATGCCTACAGTGGTAGGTGGTGGAGAAGATGTATAGGTCTACCTACGCACATCAAAGGTGTAAGATAGTATGCCTACAGTGGTAGGTGGTGGAGAAGATGTATAGGTCTACCTACGCACATCAAAGGTGTAAGGTAGTATGCCTACAGTGGTAGGTGGTGGAGAAGATGTATAGGTCTACCTACGCACATCAAAGGTGTAAGATAGTATGCCTACAGTGGTAGGTGGTGGAGAAGATGTATAGGTCTACCTACGCACATCAAAGGTGTAAGATAGTATGCCTACAGTGGAACGTCTTGAACGTGAAATGTGTGCAAGGTGGGTGGCACCTGGGGCAATAGATCTAAGAACTGTGTTTTCCCCAGGGAAAGCTGGAGATGTGGGTGGACATGTTCCCTGTGGAGCAGGCTCTGTCCTTGAAACCAGCCGTGGTAGTGTCGCAACGAAAGCCAGAGAAGTACGAACTGCGAATCATCATCTGGAATACGGATGCTGTACTGCTAGAAGAGTCCGATGTCATCACCGGACAGAGAAAGTCCGATATCTACATAAAGGGGTGAGATCCAGTTATTTTTTAACAACACCCTGCAGTGTTCTCCCCAGGATTTTTTTTTAGGTGGGTATTTCCAATTCTTTGCCGGGTACCACAATCCCAGCTTTTGGGAAAGGATGCCTCTGATTTTTGGCGACAGGTCAAGTTGGGGTGATTTTATAATTAGGTTCTAGAGTAGAGGATTTTGTGGCGTATTGTAAAAAATTTAGTTTAGGGAACATTTTGGTTTTGAAGAAAAATTCTACTTTGTAATACTGTGTACCGGTATTTTATAAACATTGTCGGGTACGACCAAAAATAGTGGGGGTCCGGGGGCTTGCCCCCGGAAAAAATTTGAGATCCTAGATTCGATTTGTTGAATTTTAGAGGTTTTTGAAGTCCTTTGAAAGTAGCTTACTTTAGTTGGTTTCGTGGTATGAACATTTCAAATTTGATTGAAATCATAGTCTTAAGCCTATTTCTCCTTTGTAATGTAGGCTATGTGAATTACTGTAGTCCTATTGCTACTATGAGTACAATAGGCCCTTATGAAGGTGGTGATGTTATTCTTTCTAAGTGTTTATTATTTAAGATTTGTAGGTTTACAATTACTACAACTTGAAACATTGTTGTATTTGATGACTTCATTTTTATTACTATAAAATTCGTCCTAGCAATCAATAAAATAGGAAAATTGCTAAAATTGTTCACTTGTGTGTACTCCTTGTGTGCAGTGAATGTTCACGATCATAGCGATGATTGCCGTTTTGCCAACTTATGTGTTTCCTTTAAATGCATTCCTTGTCGGGTTCTATATCAGCGAGATTAGTCTCCACGATTTTGTTTACAATCTGCGCTGCAGTTTAGAGATGGGACGTTTAGGCCTAAACGTGAAGTGGACGGTTAGAGTTTATTAAATTCGCAAATCGTTTAGTAAAAAAAAAAAAAAATCAAAAAAAAAAAAATCAAAAATTAAAAAAAAAAAAAATCATTTTTTTTTTTTTTTTTTTTTTTGCCGGGCGGCAGGGAATTATTGCCGGGCGGCCCGCCCGGCGGTCCGGGCCTGGGGAGAACACTGACCCTGTCAGTAACTTCTCCATATTATTATCAAAGAATTGACAGAGGTAGCTCATGTCATGCATAATGTTGGATGAAACTGATTCGGAAGGCAGTATGTTCAGTTCCCGCCACCGGCAATCCTAAATGAAAGTTATGTAATTTTTTTAGGTTTTTGCCGTTTTCACAGTAAATGCTTAGATTGATTTCTATTAAACAGCCCATCGACATTTGGATTCCCTCCACAATGACCCCAGAATGACGAAACGCGTCGTGGATTAAGGTAACAGCTTTAAATTAGCTACAGTTGTCATCAGCAGGTGAAAAGTTTTGTCGCCCCCAGCCCTTCAGGCTGGGCTTTATGTTTCTTTGCTTTCCCAACCTGTCAACCTTCTCCAATCTAACCAATGGCCCTAAGTGATTAGTTATTGATTAGTGATTGATTACAGTCATTTCATTTCATTTCATTTCATTTCATTTTTATTAGCATCCAAAGACTTCACATAAGTACAAAAGTATAGGATTTGTCATAAATTTAAATCTATGATGAATCTATGATGACGGTTCTGAAGATGGGACATACAAAATTGTATGTCGTAAACATAAAAACAGAATAATTGAAATCGTTTTTAAAATTAAAAATTAAGCATTCTATACAGTTGAAAAATTAAAATACTTGTTACTACTGTATTTATTAATAATATATTATATATATTTGACATAATGAAATTCTTTCGAGTTTCCGAGTTAAATAAGTTTTATTACTAACGTTTCGGACAGTTCTCCCTGCCCATTCTCAAGGCGCTACGTGATTGCCATGTGGTGCCGATAATACCCCCAGTTGCCACGGAAAATGTAGTTCCTCCAGCTAGAGTGGATAGGAGAAGAAAGAAGCCACCTGAAGCTCCACCTACCAAACGCCTGTTAAGGTCATCGCAAAGATCTTAAATGTAATGCTGACCAGTTGCAGTGACTTGTTTTGTCTTTTATACTATTTGTTATTGTCTTGTTTGTTTACTTAATGTTTTTTAATTTGTATGTCGTTACCTTGAGAATGGGCAGGGAGAATTGTCCGAAACGTTGGTAATAAAACTTATTTAACTCGGAAACTCGAAAGAATTTCATTATGTCACATTATATCTGAGAAAATCTACGTAAAAACATTATGTCTATATATATATATGTATATATATCTGACTCCTGTTTCCAACTTAAGTTAGGTCAGGGGTGGCTACAGCCACCATTTTTCTAGGGCACTATATGAGTTGTTAACATCGGCTTGCCAGGCCTGTCATGTCCTCTTCCAAGTTCACTCGCACTTCTTCCTACCAGCTCACGCCATCCACTTCTGTCTTCCCACAGTTTCCTTGCTTCTACTTTTTCCCACTTGTCACCTCTGTCCTCTATATCATTTCTTATTTGATCTTTCCACTTCTCTCTTGGTCTACCGACTCGTCTTTTAACTTTGTCCCACTTTCAATTTCTGTCCTTGGAATTCTTCCTTCTCCCATTCTTTTGACATTTCCATACCATCTCAACCTTTCTCTTCCAATTTTGAATAAAAGCTTCTCAACTCCAACTGTTGTCCTGATTTCCTGGCTTCTAATTTTGTCTAACTTTGATATCCCGGCTAATAATAAATAAATTAATACTTATTTGACAAGTAGATAATATGAAACGAGACAACGCTAAGTTTTATTATGTATTTGCCCAAATTTGGGGGATTTTTAAAATTGATAAATAAATTCACTTCTAGAGTTGACCCAATTATTTACATGACTGATTTTCTATGGGGGATTTTAATTTAAAGGAGACCAAGCCAATCCTGTCATAATATTAACTACTATACTACTACTGTAGTACTAGTATACTATATGCCTACATATTCCATTAATGTTTGTCTCTTGATATCGTAGAAGACTGACGGGAGACGACGAACAGAAAACAGACGTTCACTATAACTCGATGACCGGCGAGGGAAACTTCAACTGGCGTTTCGTGTTCCCGTTTGACTACCTACCATCAGAGAAGAAACTCGCGACACGCAAGAAGGAATCTCTGTTTGCTCTGGAGGAAACAGAGTCCAAGCTGCCGTGTCGACTTGTCCTGCAGATCTGGGACAACGACGTCGTGTCTCGGGACGACTATATAGGTCAGTTTCATCTCGCACAACTTGTGTGGGATGTGAAGTTAGCATATGAAACAATCTTGCAATTAATAAACAGATTTACCAATAGTACTATCTGTAAGTTATGTAACATGAATCCTAGATACTTACCATAGTAATTCTGCAAGAACTGCCGTGACATTAGGAAGGTAAGTTGTATTATTAACCGTATGTTGCTGAACTGGTACAGTAGGCCTACTTTGTAAAAATCTTGAAATGAAATTGCACATGCAAATTGCATTGCATGATTGTGCTTGTGTGTGTATCATGTCAGTACCAGTACCGTACTTATGTCGTGTGTGTTATGTTTGCAAGGTTCATTGAGCCTGGACCTGCACAGCTTCCCTCATGGAGTCAGTTCGGCCAAACGTTGCACCCTGAACATGCTCAAGACAGACGGGTCAATTCCGATGACAAACATCTTCAGGCAGAAGAGAGCCAAGGGGTGGTGGCCTTTCAGCCGACAGATGCACGTTCTAGTTCTCACAGTGAGTGATAGTCACAAGACGTTCGTGGCTCTCTTCTAAACTTTCTTTTGTGTGAAGCAAATCAAGTACAGTATCTACCATCCATCCATAATGTCTTTGGTCTTATCTCCTGCTACGAGCCAGGCTTGTCCGACATGGTCCACAGGATATAGCTGAGCGGAGACTTTGGCTTTTCAGATTCAGATAAATGTTTATTCTCAAGAAACATACATAGTTTAGTTTACAACAAACAACAATGAGTGTTAAATAAACAGTAGGTAATAATTGAGAGAAATCTATAGAGGTGACAAAGTAGAAGATCCCTCCCTGTCACCCATTCCACACCCCCCACTCATCTTTCACTTCACCCCACCCCCACCCTAGCCAACGGCTACCTAGCTTTAGTTTTTCACCTCAGTAACTCTTCTCTACTCACTGAGGAAGGTCACGTAGACCGAAACGTTTGAAATGTAGTGTTATTTGTTTATTTGTGTTTATGTCTTCTATCACGGCGCGCCTACTCCACTTCAGGTAAGCTGTTGGTCTCCTATCCTATCTCTACATGTTTCTTACATGATTAATAGTTATTTTTACACACAAAAAGCAAACAGAACATCGTTGAGAGAAGCCCACATAAGCACAGTGCTTGTGTGTGGGCAGATACAAGACATTAAATGGATTTTTAATCACAGGATGTTGGCAAAGTTACACTAGTTTAAATTTATATACAATATGAAGTATACAAAGATATGGTTAAATTCTTAATATTGATTAAGGGTCAATCATGTGAATGTGATGTGAACATATTAATTATGTGTGCAACATTAATGGAAATAAGCATTCATTCATTGATTGGTTTTTGTGATCCAGGTACCTAAAGCTAGACTTAAAACTAAAAAACTTGACCTGAGATCAAGTTACAAGTAATAAGCAACTGATCTAGTATGTTTTTTTAGGGTAAGTTGGAGGCAGAGATTGAACTTGTGACAGCTGACGAGGCCTTGAAGAACCCCGTTGGCCTGGGAAGAAAGGAACCGGAAGCTCTCTCTCAGCCAATGTGAGTTGTATAATATGTTTTTGTTTCCTCTCTCTCCAATACCAGAACTTGATTTTACAATCGTTGTTCTCCACAAACGGCTAAGGGTGACAAAACGATTCAAGGATTGTTTTCTAGCGGGGATTCTTAACAGTATCACCCATGTTCCCAAGCCGTCACCCATCCAAGTACTGATCAATCAAGAACATGTATATTCAACTTGGTTGATGTCCTAGAACAAGGCGGTGTATGTCACATGTTTACATAGATATCTTAACACCTATAGTAGGCTAGATACGCAGTCTCCAATACCTCCGCACAGGCGTGAGTGTACCAAATTGAAGCGTCAATCTCACCCATTCAAGATGGCGGTTTGGCATTTTAATTTATGCTTTTTTAATGCAATAAAGTACATTACTGGATTGTTTGATATGGTTTTAGCTTGTGCAGCATGGTATTGAACGAACAGAAACAATGCAAAGTTATTGCATAAGGGAATTTAGTAATCATTTGGTGTTAAAGTCTGATATGCTCACCTGCAAAACTGGCGGCCATCTTTAAAAATATTTTTTCGATTAATCGCTCCCATCTAATTAACATGCAAACTCACCCATTCAAGATGGCTTCCAATTGTCGCGGAAGTGGACCGCTGACTGCTAGTCTAGCCAATTATATGGGATGTCTATGCATGTTTATAACAGTCTAGTTTCTCTCTGGGGCACATCTAACTAATGAACAAGCTGTCCAGTTGAGTTTCGAGCTGGGGAAATTGCTTTCCGACTCTCCACATATTATTTCAGACCGAGTTGTCTTTTTTTAATCCAGTTGCTCGTCACTTTATTACAATTATTAATTATTAATTATTAAGTGATTAAACTAAGTATATAAATGCACACAAATTAATAATGAATTGTAGCTATAAGCAAACTTTTAAATTACTGTATGGGTGATTGTATGACAAAAAGGGAGCACTGCGAGCGATCACGTTCACTTACCGCACATTTACTTAGAACAGCCACGTTTATGTCCGTATTGTTGTCTCGCAATATTGTCTGGTGGACCATACTTGGCGTCTAGGATATATATCGTTTAGCCGTACGCGCACTTACGCAGTTGTAAAGCACAGTACGTTACCGGGGGGCACCTAGTTTTAGCAACTGGAGGCGATCCTACTTCCCCCCCCCCCCCCCCCCAATATTGTAACAGTAACTGCTACTTAATAAATGTTTTATAAACAGCAGATGCATCAGTGTTGTCTGAAAAACAAAAGAATGCTTGCTTCATTGTCGAGACAGACAGTCTAGCGCACACTTTGAGCATGGGTTTGTGATTTAGCCGTCTCACAGCCTTCTTTATTATTATTTTTATTATCATAAAAATAAAAAAGTTCTTAAGAGGATGGGATAGTCGCGAAATTAAAACCACGCAAAATTACAGTTTTTTCGTGATATCTCGAGAACGATGCAAAATCTAAAAACTGATTGTAGACAGCCCTGTGGTTTTGGGAGAACTATAGTCTGTACAAAAAATATTGTAATGTGATGGTAATTAAGTTTTTTATTTGATATATTTGGTATATATGGCATCCTCGCATACCACACGACTGTTCATGGTTGCTAAATGTACTTTGCATTCAAGATTTTGCTGGCACATTAAAGGATATTTTATTACTACTATTACTAATGTATAATCTAGTACAACCCAGTGACCTCACAGTAGCCACAAAGCAAGTCGGATACCAAATGTTATGCTGATGCCACGGACAAAATGTTTTTATGTGCTTTTTCATGAGCAGTTTGGAAGGTTTGGCAACAGTGTAAATGTAGAGTTTACTTCAACTCAAAACAAATGTCATAAATATTTGTGATGGAGCAGAGTTCTGTGTATCCACGCAAAGAGGAAAGATTATAGTTTCTTATAGTATGAATATAATTCCGGTCCGTGGTCGGGTTCTCGCGCTATCACTTACGAAACATTTAGCACGGGTTAATCGCCTATACCCGGAGAGAACCCGACAACGCCCACTAAGGTTCTCTATACCACCGATTGCTATATATTTCATATTAAAAATATTTTTTATTTTTTTATTTTATTTATTTATTTAATGTCTATCCTATTCAGTTATAAAAACTGATTTACAAAGGAGGACAACTAAATAAATCTAATTACATAGATGCAGAAACAACAATAAATTACATTTTCGTAAATATTTGAAATAGTAGCATTACAACAACAATGCATTTAACACAAGAATTTTGGTAACAAATTGAATGATATTATATGCATTTAATGAATGAATCAAAATATAAAAAAGGGTGGAGAATGAAAAGAAAAGAAAAGAAAAGAAAAGAAAACAAAAAAAACAATAAAAAAACAATAAAAAAGAAAAACGAAAAGAAAAAAACTGATTTATTAGACGATCCCACTCAAACGAATATGAGGTTTGCCAAAAATCAGGAACAGCAAATCAGGGAGTATAATCAAACTTTCGCGGAAGAAACCACCGAACGCGAAATCTTTATTCTTGGGTTCAATCTTCATTTTTGTGTTCAAATCTTGACTCATATATATAATTATATCAGATATATAATTATTTAAAAAAATTCATGTCAAACTGATCACAGCAATGATACAGGACACCTAAATGAAGTTGCAAGCTCCATCAGTGGGCGGCAACTAGACAATCTAGGCAGAAAAATATAGTTGAAAATACATTGTTTATATCATAATCAAAGCAATAATGAACAAACAAAGAGAAAAGCAAAATCAATTATAAGAGCTTATGAAGGTAAATTAACATTTCACAAACACACAGACAATAACCTACAAATAAATAGTAAAAATCAATTTTTTGCTCTTTGATTCATTATCATTGCTTCAATTTTACTTTTAAATTGTACAATTCCTAGATCAGTAAACTGGCTTCTAATATCATAAGAAATTGAATTCCAATAGGATACGCCTCTGTACATAAATGATTTTCTAAATGCTTCAGAATTTAATCTAGGAACTTCCAATGAGTTTATTAAAGTAGAATTTCTATCACGATCAACAATTTTAAAAATATTGGGTAGAATACCTAAAAACATACCTTTCAATACTTTGTATGTATTTACCAGCACGCTATACTTCATCCTCTCCTCAATCGTGAAACAATCAGACTGCAAATCTTGGTTCAAGGGAAATGAATCAAACAGATGGTCAATTCTCTTCTGGAGTACAACATACTCAGTAGAAGGTCTAACTGCCCAAACCACTAAGCAATAATCAATAACAGAGTGAATATAAGAATCTACAAGTAACCTCAACATTCTCTCGGTTACAAACCTCTTCATTCTACTTATAATTCCAATTGCTGATGATACTTTATTACACACATATTCATAATGTTTCTTAAAATTTAAATTACAATCTAAGAAAACTCCAAGATATTTAAATTCATACACTCTAGAAATTAACTTACCATTACAATTTAACGTCAAATTGATCTTTGGTTGGTTATCGTTCACTTGTCGATTGCGTCTGGGCCTGCAGGGTTGGCTTGGTTGCTTTGGTTTACTGTCCCCCACTGAAAATCAGTTATGTTACTGAGTGGGTATATACTCTAGATACGTTTTTTTTTGTAATTTATGTTAAATGTATCGTATCTTAAATATATGTACTGTAAGTACGTTAAAATATAGTAGGCCTACATAGTCATAGTCTTATGTAAATATTATGTAATATTAGGATTAGCCTATCCAGGCTCAAATGTCAACGTCTAATGAAATATCTACTTGTATTTATTTATATATGGCAATAAACAACTTACCGTATTTACTCGATTATAGGCCGCCCTCGAGTAATAGCCGCACCCTTATTTTGACCACTCAGATTTTAAAGAGTTGGCTATAACTACTGTTGATAAATGGTTTCGCATAATGGCCGCACCCCACTATTTGAACTTGATATTTTTAAATATACCTGAGGCCTATACTCGCATAAATACAGTACTACTACATAAAACCCTAAAAAGTTGAAAGAAAAACTAACATAAGTGGGATGAATAGATAATATTCTATGCATCACAGATAGAAAACAAGAGCTATGTATAATACATATACTAAAAGATTAAGGTAAAATTAGAATTAAGTTGCAATGAATACATGAAACAATTGATTTACAACATGCACAACAACATAATAAAATGTGTGATTGAAGTGGCAGACTGTGTCAATTGTTGAAATGCTCCGCTCGCAGTGCTACTGTCATACGGTCTCCCAGGACAACAACAATAACTAGTACAACAGAATGCCATAACACCGCAACATAAACATTTCTTATAATGTAGGCTACCGGTATATGATTTATATTAGGTATAGTTAAACACTGATGGCTAGCCAAACTGCTTAGACCCTATAGTTACTTTACATGGGTTTTAACTTTTAACTCAATTCGGAAACCAGGTAATCGAGGATTGGTATCACTAATCTGTTCCCAGCTTTGTCAAGCGGGTATTCAGTATCAAGGGCACTCAGATTTTCTTCCACAAGTCGCAACAAAGCGACTTCATATGGAGAACTAAGCTTTCAGCTATTGTTAGTGTTGGTTCAGCTTTGTAGACAGTGGCGGCTTTTGACTCCAATATCAGGTGTGCAATTTCCAAAAGGTAGGTTGGGTGGGATAGCTGTGGTCTGGGGCGAAGCCCCAGCCGCCGGAGGCAAATTTGCCGAAGGCAACATTTTTTTTGGGGGTCTGTTCATTTTAATGGCCTAAACCGAGTTCTAAGGTGAAGTTGTATTCTAAATAACGGTGAAATATGCAGCTAAAACAACCTAATTTTATTAATGCACAAGGTAAGTTCTCACTTTACTTTCCTGGGCCCGGATCCACAGAAGGGGAGAATCAGATTTTGGTGGTTTCTCAATTCTCCCGCACGTCATGATGTAAACTGTGGTTCCCACCAATCACAGACAATAGCTCCGCTGCACTACTACATAAAAGGATCCATTATCGGAGATTTATCGACTTGTGTGGGATTTATTTCTCCCAAAATTCTCCCAACAAAACACCTACTATCATACTTGGAGTTTTAGTTGGGGAAATGCATTTTTAAGAACATGGCGGTAACAAATCCATCTCATGATTTAATTAGCCTTTTGTTATTGAAATATATTGTTTACATGATGGTCATCATAAACACATGAAAACTGCTTGTAGTAGCTATAGTTTATATTGTATTCTTATCAATAACATAGACATAGGGCCCAGCCTAGGGTCGACATAATAATATGTGCTAGCCTAGGACTAGCCTAGGCTAGCTTGTTTACGCCTACCTCTATCCACCTCGATGAAGGACTAGTCCGTAGCAAGTCACTAGTACTACGTTTACCACAGGCTCTAGTCCGGCTTACACTGGACCGGCCTAGCTCTAGGCCGGCCTACATGGCTTGATAAACGCTGTGAGTCGGCCCAGATGGGAACCGATCTAGACTCGTTTGCCAACGAGTCTAGACCGCTTCAAACGAACTAGTCCAGTCTGATAAACACTTCACTGCAACCAGTCTTGGGGAGGAACGCGTTCCTAGTAGCGCTTTCCCGGGAACGCGTTCCTTTTTCAGGAACTTTTGTGGGAACGAGTTCCTTTTCTTTGATCAGGAACTTGTAACGTCAAAGTTACTATTTGGTGGGAACTTGGAACGAATTTAACGTTCCTTTATAAGTTCCTTTCGTCGTCGTAATCCCTTCTAGTTCCAGTAGCTGAATTCATAAACTGCATTATGAAAATATCAATGTGACATCTTGTTTTTACGAAAATGGCGCCACCCTTGACAGATGGCCTGGGACTCACTTTAATAAATAAGAATAATGCTAAATAAACTCATTTCACATTTATTATTGTTTAAATCAGTGATAGTATAAGGAACGTGAAAGGAACTACAAGTTCCTTTTGAGGAACGAGGAACGTTTCAGTTCCTTTTTTTTTTTGAAAAGGAACGAGGAACGTCTCAGTTCCTTTTTAGGCAGAAGTAACTTAACTTTTCTAAGTTCCTTTTTTGGGGAACGTGCCCAAGACTGACTGCAACTTGATGAGGAGGATTATGAGTATCCAGGTACCGTTCTAGAACAAATCGGGCGAGAATAGATGCGTTCCATGCAAATAAGTCATATAGGCTATATAATATAGCAACAGTTTAATAATTGGTTTCATTTAATAATTTTGTTTTGGTAAATTTAGTGGTTGAAACCCGACGTTCTAGTAGGTCTAGCAGGCTGTGGCTAGTTCGGCTTGAAATTGGGCTAGAGTAGGCCGGCTTAGTTTTGTTGATATACACCTAGGACTAGATGAAATCGGCCCAGTGTAAGCCGGACTGGAGCCTGTGGTAAACGTAGTGTAGGGCATGACTAAGGGTAAGTCTAGTCCCTGGTATCCAAGGAGTTTAGTAGTCATTATTAAATATAAAAAAAATAATATATTTTATCAATCTCATTATTATTATTATTATTAATAGCAACTCGCTTATTTTCAAATTCCACTTTTCCTTATTAGTATTTATATTTTCCATCATTATCATGTGAATCATATTTATGGACGTGTTGCTTATTTATTAGATTATTATATTCATTATTCATTCCCTCTCTCTCAAGAGGGGTTATATCTGTTACCATGTATCGGTCGAATGAATAAATTGAAATATAATTTGTGTGGCTCGTTGGTCTTGTGGTTAGCGTATCTGCTTCCAATGCAGAAGGTCCAGGGTTCGATTCCCGCTAAAGTCAGAAGTTTTTTAACTTCTGATTTGGACTTAAGTCCATCAGTTCTTGTCTTAGGAGTTGTAAACGGTGACTTTGGAGCCGTCCTAGCAACGAAGCACATAATAAATTTCAGAGTTGTTCTGAATCGGCCTTGTTGATTCTGGCGTTGATTCGCGGGTGTTCGCACTGTCCATACCACTGATTGCTATATTTCCTATTAAAATATCGATCTTTGGTTGGTTATCGCTCACTCGTCGATTGCGTCGGGGCCTGCAGGGTTGGCTTGGTCGCTTTGATTTAAAGTCCCTCACTGAAAATCAGTTATATAACTGAGTGGGTAGACTCTAAATAAAATTTATTTATTTATTTATTTATTTTAAATTGAAATTGTACATATGCACATTTAACCACTGCCAAACAAAATACCAAACAATCAAGCATCAATCACAAACAAAAACAAAACACTAACATCTTTAGGTCACAGCCTTCTAAAGTCGGACTCTGTGTTGTCGTTCAGCGGTGCTAGCGTCTGTGATTGGTTGATCCGGTGTTTACGTCATGACGTAAGGGAGAATTGAGAAACCACCAAAATCTGAATCTCCCCTTTTGTGGATCCGGGCCCATTTAAAAAAAAAAAATCCTTACAAACCCAAAATTAGGCAGTAAGCGGGAAATAGACACGTTTGGCTGGCGAGCTTGTATGGAAAATGATCAAACCAACAATCACCCAACTAATAGAAAGTGTAAAATCACTTGACTGCCAGTACAACGCTCTCATGGATGTTCTACGCTTGTTTCTTACTCTACCCGTAACTTCGGCAGGGGTAGAAAGAACATTTTCAAAATTAAATCTGGTCAAGAGTAAATTAAGAACCACAATGTGCCAGGATCGTCTCGAAGCACTGCTGTCAATGAATGTGTAACATTTTTTTGTAGTTTCGTACGATTTTATAACTAGATACATACTATTACTACACATTATATTAACCGGTACGTTGAGTTACAGACGAAGACTCTGATTACCCTCTACCATTGTTTTCTGGTTTAAGTAATCGATAATTTTGTCAATATCAACTGTATGGCAGAGACGTTGTTCCACATTCATTGACAGCAGTGCTTCGAGACGATCCTGGCACATTGTTGTTCTTAATTTACTCTTGACCAGATTTAATTTTGAAAATGTTCTTTCTACCCCTGCCGAAGTTACGGGTAGAGTAAGAAACACGCCTAGAACATCCATGAGAGCGTTGTACTGGCAGTCAAGTGATTTTACACTTTCTATTAGTTGGGTGATTGTTGGTTTGATCATTTTCCACACAGGCTCGCCAGCCAAACGTGTCTATTTCCCGCTTACTGCCTAATTTTGGGTTTGTAAGGATTTTTTTTTAAATTCCTGATTGATCAGGTGTGCAATTGTCACACCTTGCACACCGTAAAAGCCGCCACTGTTTGTAGATGAATGGGAATCTATATTTTGAGTGGAGTTGTGCTTTCATTCACTGTTTGATCCTAAACAGTTACAGTTTGTTCAACAAACGATGTTTTAACAGTGAGTGTGTGCTGTTTCAGTCGCCCCGAGACGTTGCGCTGGTTCATGAAACCTCTCAAAGCCTTACGTATATTGCTATGGAGGAAATGTAAGAAAGCGTTATGCAAACTGATAATTATTGGACTCATTGTTGCATTCATATTGTTCTACCTTTACGCTTTGCCATACATCATGGCTGAGAAATCATTTGAATATTTCAAGTTCTAAATGGTTTTTACAAAGAAATTTCCTTATATGGTAAGTTCTTTTTACCAGTTACTAAGGTAGTTCAAGTTGTAGGCACATGCCTAATGATTTGCCCAAAATCACTTTACAGCTTCTAGTAAAGTACATATTGTAGTGGAATTGAAAAGACTAAACGGTCAAACACACTTCAGTAGCCCGAAAGCATAATTCACACTAGCACTGGAATTGTAGTAATGTTTTAGGGCCAATCATGCAAGAATTTATTTAGCTGTCTTATTTATTGTTATTGAAGAGAGAGAGGCCTGCAGTATGACAGAAACAGACACTTTTAGCTTGCATTTAACAAGGGTGTTTGTGTTCCTTGGGTACTATATAAATACACACAAGGATTTTGTTTTGTTCCGTGTGCAAGCACTGTTATCCGAGGATTGGCCCTTGAACGAGACTATTATTTCCGGTGCTAGTGTGTGAATGTAGCACCGTGGTGTGAATCATGCTTTGGGGAACTTAACTAGGGCACAGTAGTATAGCAATCTCTTACAGTAGCAAAACTTCAATGCACTGCCTGCAGGGTGAGTTGCTGTCGTTGTTGGCTGCGCGAACCGCCGCGACACTAGCGCGACTTAGCGAAGGTACGACTCAACTAACGATGACTGGCCACAGCAGAGTCGATAAAGTTACCCGTTGCCCAATGGGGAAACTTATTTTATCGACTCTGCTGTGGCCAGTCATCGTTAGTTGAGTCGTACTTTCGCTAGGGGCGCGCGCGACGGTTTGACAGCATGTTTTGCTGGCGAGTTTCGCTACTGTATATTATTGGTGTACTGAGACTAGGGTTCCTTGGGTCCTATACTCAGACTGGCTATACTGTAACCGAGTGTAGCGAATAGTGCTTGACCCAGATCTTTTGCATTACTATTATCTGTTACTCCTTGGGAAGGATCTACCAATAGTTGTATCATAGGTCAATGCCGGCCTAGCTGGTTTGCTAGGAATCTCCACCCGGTTTGCATGGTCGAGGTTGTGTTGTGTTGATCAGTGGCGCCACTGATTTTGACGTGTGCGCGCGCATCATCCAGGGCCGCGTGTTGAGAGGCGACGATAATAGGCACCCCCGCCTCCAACCCCCTCCGGCCAAAGGACTGCTCGGCCGACGTGCTTTTCTTTCGGGTAGTTAACCAATGGAACGACCTGCCGCCCGCCCTCAAAGACTGCTCAGTGAGTCATTTCCCTTCCCTGTGCAGGGAGCACTTATGGGAGAACCAACTGCATGTGCTAAATTAGTTAGTTTCACGTGCTTCATCAAGGCTCTTCGCGGCACAAGATTTCCACAGATTTTGAGTGTTTTAGCAAGATATTTGCTAGCGTCGACGCCGTTTCTTGTTGCAATTTTAACAAACAAGAATAAACAAATAATAAGATGCTTCACATTATGGTTCAGGGTTCTAGAGGAACCGCCGTATGGATGACCGTGTCTTATTATTGTTACTACTTATCAGTATTTATACTCATTTGTAGGTCTACTTGTATTACTTTTGATTATATTGTGTTAATATAGACTATTTAAAAAAAAACTGACAAAACCAATATTTGTATTATGTACAAGTCAACTGGCAAATAAATTAGTATCTTGTTAAAATTGGCATTTCAACAACTTCCAGACAACTGTGACCAACCGTCGATTGTTCTGCCCTCTGGTTAGGGTTGCCAAGTCTCCCGTATTTTTCAGTCATTTCCCGCTTCCCGTATCAACTCGCCCCGGGAACCACTTTTCCCGTATTTCCACATAGTATAAATTTAAACTTTTAGTTATTAGTTAAAAATTTGAAATTTCATGAATTCCCGCCTCGTCCTCTCGGCTCTGACCAGTGGAAGCCTATGGCTGCAGCGCTGAGATGGTGTACCCCCACCCTCGCCCTACAGTCGCCCCCACCCTCGCCCTACAAGCCGGCACCCATGACGTAGATCTTAGGCTGGGGCTACACAGGGTGATTGCTCCGCAAGTCCCTTCATCCCCTTTGTACCTTCCCCACACCTAGGAAATTCCTGTATTTTCATAAACTTGGCAACCCTACCTCTGGTGGCAAATTAGTTTGACCATTCATGAATAAATTTATTTTTTGTAATAATTTATTCATGAATTCACGAATAAATTATTCCTATCATTCTGATTACAATCTTGTCAAGCCTTTCTGTTTTCTCTCATTTTCTACAAAACATTTCTTCGCGCCATTTCATTCGAATGGGATTTCAAAGAAGCTAAAAATAATCATATGGCTGGGGAAGTTCTTTGGAGAAGAATTTGCTAGTGCTAGATTCAAGTAGTTTCAGATCAAGTGCTAGCTTCATGTTGCTAAAGCATTTTTACTGGTTGCCAACAAAACAAATTTTAACACTTAAACATTTTAAAGATGTCTGACGATCTAGATAATTGCGACCGTGGAGATGGTGAAAATCAAAAGACAGACAAAATGTTTTCTTTAAAAAAGTGGAATGCAGTTGCAATGTGGAGCTGGGACGTTGAGTGTGATACTTGTGCTATTTGTCGGGTTCAGGTAATGGATGCATGTCTCCGGTGTCAGGCCGAGACCAAGCAAGAGACTCGCTATGGACGTCAAGACTGCGTTGTTGTATGGGGAGACTGTAATCATTCTTTCCACTACTGCTGTATGTCTCTGTGGGTCAAGCAAAACAACAGATGCCCTCTGTGCCAACAGGAGTGGAGCATACAGCGCATGGGGAAATAGGGTCTTCCTAATCCTAACGTAAGTGACTGGCCTAGGGCCTAGCCTACCTAGGCCTAGAGCTAGGCCTAGGCCTAGGCCATCTTTTAAGGCCGATTCTATAGACACGAGTATCGTGTGTGCTATGCAGGAAAAACTAGGCTACTGCCACGAAATGTAGTGCCTCGAAATCCTGGAAAAAACTATAGCCACGACACGATACTCGTGCCTGCAAGGTCGGGGATTTCTGTTCGCACGAATTCGTGTCTGCAGTTTATGGAAAAAACTAATCACACGAGCGCACGAAAACTCGTGTATTGACTTGGCAACATTGCATTCGTGCCACGAAAACTAGATTTTCTTGTCTCCAAAGGTCTGGATTTACTAGGGACACGAGTTCTTCTTTCCTTCGGAAAACCTCAGATGAAATAACATATTATATAGTAAATGCTGTAAATTTGTGCCCCAGGGCTGCGGAAACTGAGGATAAGATCCGAATGTTGCGGATTAGCATAAAAAGATGCATAATGGGAAATTTTCCGTCACAAGAAAGCGCTGCGGCCATCTCATCCTGTCCAATACGAATGTCGTAGGCCTACACGAGTTTTAACGAGATACTCGTGTCTATAGTGTTCCCAGTACCTGCAGACACGATACTCGTGTTTCATGAGAACCCTGGGGAGAAGTTGGAGAACTCATTCGTGTCGCTAGGAAGCGCTTCGGTCACTCGTGTCAAGCCCTGGCTGGCGCTGTTGCCAGATTGGAAATCGTGTCTATATCCGTTCCAGTCCTTGAAAACACGAAATTCGTACACGAGTATCGTGCCACGAGAATCGTGTCTATAGTTTTTCCAGTGCCTGCAGACACGATTCTCGTGGCACGATACTCGTGTCTATAGACACTTCGATCTTTTAAAATAGGGCGGCTAGCCTAGGCTAGGCCCTAGGCCTAGTAGGCCATTGAATAACCCCCAAAGCATTGAATAACCAGTAAAAAAGGGATTGGATAGCTAGGAGCTACTGGTTCTGGTTGAGTCTAGGCCCAGGCTTAGACGATTATCTAGGGGATCTTCTAACAACAGCAAAACAGAAACACTTGTGCGGTTGTGCCTCTTAAGGGCAGGGTGAGTGCAGACAGGAGAATTGTTGTAGGCCTAGGGCCCTAGCCCCTAGTGAAGGACCTTAACCTAGCCTAGGGCCTAGGCGGTAGGGGGCCTAGCCTACTTTTTCCGAAGTGGCTATTTAACCGTAGGCTACGGACAAATTAACAATAACAAATCGTCTTAAGCAAAAACAAAAACCTGCGGAAATAATCGAAGGTCTCCGAATCTTTCGCGGGATCGGCGGATTCGGCGCGGCGCCGGCGGCTCCCATTCCTGTTCTGACAACCTGACTGCAATGACGTGTTTGTTGATGCAAAATTATAATTTGATGCAACACAAGGTTTTTTGACAGTCATTTATATCACATTTTTACATTGAGGTATAGTCTAAAATAAATTTAAAAGCATTTACAAACATAAAATATATCAAATCCAAAGATATAAATTCAAAATATCAAAATTGACCGCCAAGGGGGTTTCACACACTTCTTCCATCAAGTAAAAGTATTTGAAATCCGTCTAATTTCTTCCATCAGTAGTTTCTTTTAGCTCTCCTCTTGATACTTCATTATGTTCTTGTTTTGTATCCACTTCTTTGACGTTGATCAGCTGTTTATATATTTCTCTTGCAAGTCTTGTTGCCACTTATTGTTTCTTTTGTTTCACGATGATCATTAAAAAATATTGAAAATATTTAAAGTCAAAACTGAGTATTAAGAGTCGAAAGCAGGGCCGAGCGCTTTCAAATTTTGCGGTGACTACCTAAACTAAATCGTCCGCTATCGGTAGCTCTGTCAATACAGTTGCGTCTTCTCCCCTAGGGTCCTAGGCTACCCGCATTACCAGCCACGTTTCAAACCACGAGATATTGTTGGTGGCGAGTTGGTTGATTTTATGCGACTGACTGCCACATCCAGGAAAACGCTCAAGTCCCACCGCGTTGTTGGATGAGCGTAATTGGAGCATTGAGCTGCCATGTGTTATGCGGATTTTCTGTTGTTCTGAGAAAAAATCATTTCTTCATTGAAGATTTAAAAAAAAAATTATTTAGGCCTAAATTAAAGAAAAAATAAACTTTAATTTTTAATTTTTATAATTAATCGTAATTTTAAAAATCGTAAAATTGCGATTTTCATGAGAAATATTTCTTCGATTGCGTTCAAAAACGTGGCAGTTCTTAGTTCAGAGATTTCGAAGGTCTCCAGAAAATTTCATCGCAATTGGAGTATCGGTTTAGCCGGAATCGTGTTAACAGACACACAAAAATACAAATAGAATAAAAAAGAAAGAAAAACATTCTAGGTTTTTTTCTCCAGTGTAGTGAAATGGAATCTTCGCTTCGCTCGCTACGCTCATCCAATTATAATGTACATCTCATATATAGAGACGTAAATTACACTGTAGAAATATCGGCAGAAGGTTATATAACTATTGAAAGTGCCCTAATTGTAATGACAAATGTTTTACGCTCGTCTCAAGTTAGCGTGCATCTGCATAAAAATTTTTTAAATTTTTATCGTGGGAAACCTGTTATAGGGTGCAATTAGCCCCTCTTCAGGTAAACTAGGTATGTGCGGATAGGAAATTGTAAAGGGATGTCCGAGGGCTGTTTAAGAGGACTCAATCCCTTGCATTCGCCTTAACGACTGAGGAAAACCTCGGAAAAAACCTTCAGTCAGGATTGCCGGTCTCGACGGGATTCGAACCCGGGACCTCCCGAATCAGAGTCGAGCGCTTAGCGCCCGAGCCATCACTGTCGGTCACATCTGCATAAGTATCACTGGAGACCGACCGCTCACCGTAGTCGTGTTGGCTCACTGGTCAGCACGCTTGTTTTGAATGCGAGAGCCACGGGTAAGGGGAGGAAGGGGGGTTTCTCACGTCGCGGTCGTCATCGTCTTTGTCATCGTTCGTTGTGTCATTGTCATCGTCGCCGGGGGGTCGTTAAGGGAACCGGGGGCATGGTTCCCGACGACGATTGCCGGAGCTTGCCTCTAGTTTAGGGGAGTAAGATACTCCGCTCTTTTTAGCTGATGTTTGCGAGGTGGACTTTTTCTCTTGAATCGCCTTTTACGATTAGCAGAGCCATGCTCTGGGCCAATTCTACCCCGGGCCCAGAATTAAAAATATATTTGCACCATTTGATAGCGCTAAACAAAAGGAACACTTTGGGATTACAGTTCTTTACGTCTTTCTTTGCCCCGATCATGGTATTGAGTTTTTTTTTTTTGAGGTATGTTGAATGTTTAAATCAGTAATCATCGTCTCGCAAAGCAACATTGACCTTGTGAGACTGACGAAAGGTCACTACTACAGCGCGAGAAGGATGGGAGCGCACACGCAGAATCAGCTACCCAATAAAAATATACTTGTGAATATACTGAGACATTTTAAAATACAAAAACTTGCAAATCAAATTCGTATTTGTGGAGTAGAGAGATCTCAAAACAGATTTGAACGTGGTTTTTTAAATCACTTTTACATAACAGTTTTTACGTACATACATACACTCCACATAGTTACATTGCACATCTGCCACGTACTAAAAAATAACCCAGTGTTCTTCGTAGCCCATCAAATCAAAATAAAATAAAAAATTTCCAATGCAGCAACAAACACAACAATTGATATTTTCCACCTTTCCCACTGCATTCCACCGCCATCTAAATCAGCAAATCATCAAATGAACACTGAAAATTTGCACCGCCTTTTGTTTAACATTTTTATTTAATGACAGGAGCATTGAAAAAAAAGAAAAAGGGTATTGTTTCCGTAAATTTTTGTATAGCCTAGGACTATCATCCCCTACTTTTGTTCAACTACATTAGGCTTTCTGTAATCAAAACTAGTTATTTGTGCGGGAGTGTCAGAATACGGTCGTGCAGGCCTAGGGCTGGCTAGGAGACGCCTAGGAGTTGTCAAACGTGATGTGTTTGTATTCATATTTCTAGTCATATAGCCTGAGGTAACTTGAAGCTTACACTGTTGTATTATAAATAATTTTCATCGTCTGGGCCTAGGCCCGGGATGGTTTCTGTTTTGTTTTATGAGCGTAATGACAACTTTTCTCGTTTTACGCATAGACACAAAATTAAAAATGTCGTCCATCTGTTTACTTATTTTCTTGGGCGAGGCGTTCGTATAGCCTGAGCTGTCGTTATCGTCTTTCGTACATACGATCCTAACGCACAGACGCGGAACTCCGTGCAGCCATCAATCCCCATTTTAGGCGCAATTCCGTGCCTTTTTGTGTAGCTTTTACTGATGAAATTTAACGATTATATCCATAATTATGGTTCAAATAAGATCAACTTTCACCACAGTGTTCGAAATAGTAAAATTAATACGTCGCTGTCATGAAACATGGATATTACTTATTTCAATGCAGTAAAGTGCATCATCAAGTTCCCAAGTTATCATTTTTTTCCGAAGCAATAACCGACCAAAGAAAAAAATAGACAAATGCGATGTGTTCAAAATTTATTTTTGAGTAAAGTTGAATTTTTCCATAATTATTTGATCATAATTGTAGAGCTTGTTATTTTATTTCTAACCCTCTGCAGCCGCGCCTGAAACCTGTCTATGCATTAGGCTCTTAAGAAAATCACTATAAAAGTGGAATTAAAACTTAAGATAACAATACCTCAGGTTCTCTTCAGTATCTCTCGCATGCATATGACACATTTGTAGATATAATAACTTTTCACTTCAATAAATCATTTCCAATAATAACTTTTCACTTCAATAAATCATTTCCAACAAGAAAGGCAAAGATTCAGACCACAAAAAAGAAAAGTAATAAATGGATAACACAAAATGTGATGGAAATGTCAAGGAAAGTGAGGAGACTTGCGTTAAAACTTAAAAGGAATACAAATGTCAATGTTCTAAATAAATACAAAAAATGCAAAAAGGAATATAAAGATACAATTCGAAAAGCGAAGGCTCATAGAATCAAAGAACTAATAAGGAAATCAGAAAACAAAGGTAAAGATATATGGAATATGATTAATCTGGAAAGGGGTTCAAAAAGAAAAAAGAAAACTGAAACAGAATTTGAAATCACAGTAGATAATGAAACTGTCAGAAATGCAAAGCAAATTGGAAACATATTCAATGACTACTTTATAAATATAGCCACAAAATTAACAGAAAGTCAAAAGAGAACTGAAAATGATGGGAAACAAATTCAAAATGCTAAGAATATTTTGTAAACATTGTTAGTTCTCAATCAATTTTTTGCGTTTAAAAACATTTTCGTGTTGATTTTATTTCAGGGAAACATTAAAGTTAAATTCATTAACATTTAAGAACATTTAAAAGGTAAATAACAACAGTTTATGTAGGTAATGAAAAGAAAATTAATTTATCTCTATTCAAGGGTTTAGAGACCATCAATAGAAGGGTCGAGGATAGATAAGATCTAAATCTTGTGCACTCTGTCCGTCGGAGGAAGTCTGTCACTCTCGGCCTATTATGAGCACAATAGCCTCAATGTACCTGATCTGCTTCTGGAGCATCTTCACCCATTTCAAATCTATTGTGATGAAAATAATTTATGCAGCGAAATATTTTTTTTATAATTGCAAATATTTAATAACGTGGTTCAAATGTGTGGCTTGAGTTATGAAATGCGATTTTTCCCCTAGTGTCTACGATCAAAACTGACTGAAATATATAAAGATTACTTTTTTATTATTAAAATATGTTATAGAAGCATTATCCGTAACTCAGTCAGTTTTTATCATAGAATTTTGTCCAAAAAAATGAAATTCAAGACACGCGCTTAATATTTTAACAACATTATTAGATATTTGCAATTAAACAAAAAATTAATAGAACAATAGAACAGGAAGAGAATACAATAGGTATAAAACCCGCAGCTTCTAGGATGGTCTATTTTACGACTACACGCGACAACCCTTCAATATGCATTTACAGTAGAGTGGGGGGGGGGGGGGGGGGGATTGGGGAAGGAAAAATGCACACAGAGAGTGTTTAGTATTGTTTTATCTCCATGCATCACCCTCACGTCTCGATTAGCACCGTTGCCAAAATATGAGACGCAACGCCGAAATATTATCAAAATCATCACAAAGAGTGAATGAGTTGGTAAATAGGTAGTTGGAATGAAATTCATTACAATCAATTTCTTGTAATTCCTTATCTGTGACCATCCTTGTACCATGATCTGTGACCATACTTTTATTGTAATTAATTATAAAAAAGCAAACATCAGGGGATTTAATTTCGTAATTGACTACAAATTAGAACAAATCTCAACAATTTTTTTTAACTGATAAATACGCCATATGCAATGCGTAAACTCCGGGACAAATATAATTGTTACTATCGGTATATATTTATTGGATGAGCGAAGCGAAGACTTCAATTTGACTTTGTGTTTGTTTGTTTGTTTTTTACTTACGTTACCCCAAGAAAAATAGCTCGGGTGTTTTGTTTTTGTTAGTTTTTTTGTCTGTTTGTTCGCTCTCTACCGGGCAAACGGCATATAAGATCTTGATGAAAATTGGAGGGGACCTTCGAAATCTCTGAACTTAGAGCTGTATTGTTTTTGGGTACAATCGAAGAAATATTTCTCATAAATATCGTACTTTTACGATTTTTTTTTGCGATTTTTAGTGCGATATTTTCGTGATATTTGACAAACGGCTACTCCGATATTGATGAAACTTTTTAGGAACGTTTAAAATCACTGAAATCATATATGTTATGATTTTAGAGACATTATAAAAAAATATTTCTTATAGAAATCGTACTTTTACGATTTTTTCTCCGGTTTTTAAAACAATATTATCGTGATATTTGGGCCGATTTTGACCAAACGAGTCCGGGGCTACAACGTTCATATTTTACATTGACATAAAGATTATGGTGATGTAGTGCCTCTTGAAAGAAAAAGTTGAAAAAGTTGGTCAAAATTCATAGAAATAAAGGTTTTAATATAAGTCTTTTACAGGTGTATAATGAACAAGTAAATAAATAAATAATATCAAATAAATAAATAAAATAAATAAATATCAAGTAACTATAGAAAAAGTAAGGAGATTCCACAAAAAAAACGTAATCATTGGACAGAAATATTCCAAAAAAGCTCATCCATCAACGCGACTGAAAAAGCGTTCGCGAAGCGGCCTTGTATATATAAATATTATTTACGATATAAATTTTGTTGGTACCAAATCAACTCCATCCCACCCCCGATACCCCAGACAACACCACATAACCATACAACGCTCATCGACTTGTGAACTTGGTTCAAGACTTCAGGCGTGCTTCAGGACAAGTTTTTTTTTCTTTGAAGTTTCAAGTCCTGCATGATTGTTGAATAGCAGGTATAATATTGTTTACAAATCTGCAGCTAGCCAGCCACCCTTTCTTGTGGAATGAATGGTCTCTCTCACTCTCTCTCTCTCTCTGTCCGTGCTTCTCGCTCGCGCGCCCAAGAAACATGCAGACTGTTGTGGTAGTTCAGAGACTTTGCTATAGAGGGCACAACTTTCGCACCAAATTTTATCCAATTTTACATTTAAGATTATCGCTTGTCTAATTAAGTTACGGCTACGAAATTCGTAATTCTTTCTAATTAGAACCCCCGAATAGATGCCCTTTGAATTTTTTGTTAGTATTTGGTCCCATTAAAAAGTTGTCTTTAAAAATTATTTGCTGATAAGCCAACGAAATTTTAAGAAATCTGAACAAAACGCACTCATTTGACAGAAGTTCTCTGTACGAGAAAAAAAAATCATCGGTATTGATCTATTGGTCTAATAGTTATATACAATTTACTTTACCACTACAAAATCAACAGTCCTCCTTCCTCTTAAGTCAACTGTTTTCGTATGGAATTAAGGGAAATGCACTGCAATGGATATTTTCGTATCTACATGGAAGGACGCAATATGTAGAAATTTCTGACCATTTGAACATAAAAACTAAATCTGAGAGGAAATATATTAAACTGGGAGTACCACAAGGATCAATACTAGGGCCTTTGTTTTTCAATATACTAATAAATGACATGCCATGTGCAATAAGTGAAGGGGATATGCTTCTGTATGCAGATGACGCAACCACCACCCTTGCTCATGCACTTATAGAAACATTAGAAAAGAGCGCTTTTATCAGTTTTAACGAAATGGCGCAGTGGTTGCAACCAAATAACCTAATAATGAATAATAAGAAAACTAAATGTATGATATTCCCAAGGAAAAATATGGAAGATCAAAATATTTGTATCAGGCAGGGTATGTGATGAAGACCTTCCTATTGAACAAATAGACACAAGACTGTATATTGACAAGTGCTTATCGTGGGATATCCACGCTGATTATGTAGCAAATAAACTGAGCTCTAATATATATGTCTTACGTAAAATGAAAATATATGCAGATAGAAGTTTGCTGTTAGTAGTGTACTATGCCCTGATTGAGTCACATTTGAGCTATGGGTTAATAGCGTGGGGTAATACATCAAAAAACAATTTTCATAAGATCTTTGTCATGCAAAAAAAAGCTTTAAGAATAATAGATAACATTAAGAAAGGGCATTTGTAGGGGACATTTCAAAACATTGAATATTCTTACTCTTGCATGCCTCTATATTTACAAAGTAATATTATTTTTAATTAATCATAGGGAAGATATAAAAAAAAACATCAATATTCATAATTACGATACTAGGAGGAAAAATGATATATTAGTGACATCCCATAGACTGGCTGTATATGAGAAAAGCCCCACATATGCAGGAATAATCCTTTTTAATAAGCTACCTGCCATTATCAAAAACAAACCAACTGATACATTTAAAAAGGATCTTAGGACATTTCTTGTTGAAAAAGAATACTACGATATTGAGGATTTCTTGGCGGACAATAATAATATGTCTTGAAAATACAATTTATTTTACATATTATAGATGCCTAGACTAGACTTATGTATTATATTATCTAGTAGCCTATCTTATATTAGTGTAAAAGTATATATTTTTATTGTGTATTATTGTGTTGTTGTAAAAGTGTATTTTGTAATTAATGTAAATTAGTTTTATTATTTTCTATACATCCTAATTCAAGTCTTAGTCTTTTGAAAAGACGTGTTTAATAGCTAGCTAGCTTATAATCTATAATGTATTGTTTAACTTGTTTATCTTGTCATAACATTGTAACATTATATGTTAGTATTAGGTATACAAAACAAGACAATAGAATGAAATGAAATGAAAATGAAATGTTGGAAAGATGTATCACTATAAATTTGGTTTACAAACAATAAAATAAAATCAATTTTTTAAGCTGACCCTCCCAGAAGTATGTGAAAATTATATCACCGCCTTGACAATTCCAAATTTAAATTTTTAACAATTTAAAATTAATACAAACTATAGGGCTAACCTATTTGTACTAGGCCTATCTAAATAGTAATTATTAATAACTCTTTTTTTTGCAGCTCTTTAATACCCAGGCGGCAGGCCTAGTAATATCTATGCGGCAGGGAGAGAATACGTCAGAATAACCATTTCTGCTACAGTACCATCGGAGAGAAGTTTAAACCCAACAGCTTACTTTCAGCCAAATGGAGATGACTAAGATTACATTCAGCATTCAACGTTTTACTCTGGACAATTTACAGACTGGATATATATTTTTAAATGTTCAAGATCAGCTACACAGATCATATCCTTGGGTGAATGGAAAATACTTTTATTTCACTTTCAAATTGATAGTTGAAATTAATGTAATTTTGTCAAACCTGTTGGGGCACTAGGCCAAAACTACCATTTATCTATCCTCATTTAAAGTAATTATGTTTATTACGATTGGTAGGTAGGCCTACCTTTTGGTACATGTTTTAAAATAAATTCCTGATACAATCAATTTTGATGTGGGTTTCATAAAATTGAATCTAAACAAGCCACTCAATCATTACAAAACACTAGTTCAGTGTAGGTCTATTTGTATTGTTCAACTAGAAAACACTGACCGTGTAGGCTTATTGTATTGTTCAACGACCTCATTTCTATAATATTAGTGCAATTACAGGCCGCCATCGAGTATTGGCCACATTCCTACTTTGACACAACCTTTTGAAAATCTTTATGGTATTGTACTGAGCATATTTGCAGTTATGACTGCAGTTCCCATGCATAGCTAGAGTATCAGTGACTTAACAGTTTCCTATACAGGGATAAACAAGTCACTTACCTAACCACTACACCCAAAAGGTTAATACTAGGGATGCACATACGATAATCAATATTGGATAAAATCTCAATAATCAATAGTCCAAATATCAATAATAAGTTGAAAGCGACCCGAAACACGTAATTCGTATTTCCCGCTTGGGCAGACGGAGATGGGTCACAAGGTGTTCAACTCGATTGATGATTGATTTTATATTGCTTAACGTCTCATATAAACGTTAAGCAATATCCATCAATCATCAATCGAGTTGAACACCTTGTGACCCATCTCCGTCTGATTTATGTTTGGGAGCAAACTTAGCTGATGGCGGGAGACTAAAACAAAGGCAACACAGACAGGACGAGGCAGCGAGTGGCGTGAGATTGTATTGTTTTGAATTTCATTTACCACAATTGAGATTCCATCTTATGTTGGAACGGGCTTGATTTTTATATTGGTAATATCAATAATCGATTCAATAATGACATTACCATTTCGATAATGAAATAACACATCAATGCTTTTTTCATTATCGATTATCAATATGGTTATGTCATTATCTAATCAATATTGTTGATAATATTGATATCACCAACAAAGCCTGTTCCGACCTATAGGCCCAAGTGGAAAATTAAGTGTGGCAAGTCAAAACAATACAATCACGTTCCTTTGCTGCCTCGCTGTCTTTGATGTCATGTGTTTGGCTTCCGTTATCGACTGATATCCAAACCTTAAATCTCGAGTGTGACACCATCAGCCCAGCCAGTGCATGGCACAACGTGAGATAATCTCTGTCTTTAGAGTTTGGTTCGTGCCACTATTGACCAATTGTTAGATATTTTGATAATTGATAATGAATTTTGGTTATCGATTATCAAAATTATATCCATTATTGATTATCGTGTGCATCCCTTGTTTAAAACATACATAATATTCCTTTTTTATCCGTCCCAGTTTCCAAACTAATGCTCAGGTTGGGGGGAGCATTAGCTCCATTTATTCCTGGCTATTTTGTCTTTCTTATCTGCTGGTTAGCCAGACCTGACACAACCTCTTCAGCCTCCTCTTCATCTGACAACTCTTCCAAATCCTGCTGCTTTTTTACCAAATCTTTCCATTTCTTCCGATCTTCCCACCATCTTCCCAATTCTACCGCCACCCAATACACGCTACACGCTAATCTACCTATCTCTTGGTTTTCTAACTTTTCTCTTATTCCCGGCTAACCTTGCAAACTCTTTTCTTGGTATTCCTTCTGTTCCATTCTTTTTATGTGTCCAAACCTTAGACCATCTATACCCTTCGAGTAGACGGATAGCTCGGCAATATTCGTGAAGCCGACCTGCGGCCAGTTCCAAGAACTAGGTGGTGGCAAAACATTACGCGCGCTGCGTTTGACTGTATGCAAAGATACAGTAAAGAGCTGTAAAACAATGTGGATTTTCATTCCACGTGCAAATATTTTACTGAAATTATTTTTCGTAATGTATGACACTATTTTACTTTAGATAATTATTGTGTTATTGTGGTTAGAGTCTACTGGTTTAACCAAATATATATTTCAAGTCAACATGACCTGAGAAAGCACATGGCCTGTCATAAACATAATATGCCTTATACTTCTGGTATATAATGGCTCTTGAAGGCGATTTGGTTTTAATATATAAATAAAATACAGTATAATGTGTAAGTGATTGTTGTGATATCATTTTTATACCTAGCTCACTATAGTGCAAAATATAATAGGGAATATTCCACTTCCGTCAAATACTGTACAAATAGATTTTTTAGATGAAGTATTTCGTTCCAATTACAAATATGTACTTTGTTTTACCGTGAAATAATAATCCAATAATTTATAGCCGTTTTAAAAACAGCATTTTTAAAAATATTCTTAGAGCGGCAAAAACGGCTATGACGTCAGAACTGTGTTGAACCAACGCCGTCTGGATACACACGCATACATACATGCAGATGGCGGTGTTTTAAACAAAGCAGCGCCTAGCGAAGCCTACAGTAATGTAAACAGATGGCGGACATTTTACATTTAACGCCTAGCCAGAAAACGAGAAAAGTTGACATTGCAATCAAAAAACAAAACTGAAAAAGTCCTAGGTCTAGGCCTAGGCGTAGAAAATTATTGGATGAGCGTAGCGAGCGAAGCGAAGATTCCATTTCACTACACTGGAGAAAAAAATCCGGAATGTTTTTTTTTTTTTTTTTTTTTTTTTTTTTTTTTTTCTGTATTTTTGTGTGTCTGTTAACACGATTCCGGCTAAACCGATACTCCAATTGCGATGAAATTTAATGGAGGCCTTCGAAATCTCTGAACGAAGAACTGCCACGTTTTTGAGCGCAATCGAAAAATTATTTCTTATGAAAATCGCAATTTTACGATTTTTTTCGATTTAAAAAAAATTTCTTCAGCTTATAACACCTACATGCTTTGTCCGATTTTAATGATTTTTTCACAGAACCTTAATTTTATGAATTTATGTATTCGTGTGAAATTTGAGCGCAATCAAAAAACTATTTCTCATGAAAATCGAAATTTTACGTTTTTTTTTCTTTTTTAAAACAATTCTTTGACTTATAACACCTATATTATGCTTTATCCTATTGTAATAATTTTTTCACAGAACCTTATTTTTATAAATTCATACATTTGTGTAAAATTTGTGCGCAATTGAATAATTATTTCTTATGAAAATTTCAATATTACGATTTTTTCCTTTTTTAGATTACGATTAATTAAAAAAAATTAAAATTTAAGTTAATTTTTTATTTAATTTAATTTAATTGGATGAGCGTAGCGAGCGTAGCGAGCGAAGCGAAGATTCCATTTCACTACACTGGAGAAAAAAATCCGGAATTTTTTTTTTTTCTTTCTTTCTTTCTTTCTTTTTTTTGTATTTTTGTCTGTTTGTTAGCACGATTCCGGCTAAACCGATACTCCGATTGCGATGAAATTTTATTGAGACCTTCGAAATCTCTGAACTTAGAACTGCCACGTTTTTGAGCGCAATCGAAAAAAAAATTCTCATAAAAATCGTAATTTTACGATTTTTTTCGATTTTGAAAAAATTTCTTCGATTTGTAATACCCACACGCTTTGTCCGATTGTAATGATTTTTTCACAGGACCTTTATTTTATGAATTTATATATTCGTAAAAAAATTTAAGCGCAATCGCAAAATTATTTCTCATGAAAATCGCAATTTTACGTGGTTTCTTTTTTAAAACAATTCTTTGACTTATAATACCTACATGCTTTATCCGATTGTAATGATTTTTTAACAGAACCTTAATTTTATGAATCGATATATTCGTGTGAAATTTGAGCACAATCAAATAATTATTTCTTATGAAAATCGAAATTTTACGATTTTTTTCTTTTCAAAATTACGATTAATTAAAAAAATTAAAATTTAAAGTTTATTTTTTATTTATTTTTAAATAATTTTAAAAAAATCTTCAACTTAGTAATGATTTTTTCACAGAACAGAAAATCCGCATAACACATGGCAGCTCAATGCACCAATTACGCTCATCCAACAACGCGGCGGGACTTAAGCGTTTTCCTAGTTTTAAAAAAATCTTCAACTTAGTAATGATTTTTTCACAGAACAACAGAAAATCCGCATAACACATGGCAGCTCAATGCACCAATTACGCTCATCCAACAACGCGGCGGGACTTAAGCGTTTTCCTAGTTAATAATACAACAGTCTAGGCCAATCCTTCCTGTAGGATATAGGCCTTGGTATGTGAATACTAAAATTACTCACTTGACAAGCCCTTGGCTTAACTTGCCAACCCTAGGCCTGCACGTCCATGTTCTGACACACATCCCGCACAAAAAACTTACTTTGATGACTAATTAAAGCCTATTGTAGATAAAGAATAGCATGATAGTCCTAGGCTGTGCAAAAATTCAAGACAAAATGCTCGTAATTCTTTATCACAATGGTCTCGCGAAATCTCCCGTCACATACGAAAAAAGAAAAACAAAAGACGGTGAAAATGTACATCGTTTAAGTGGCTGTGGAGTTGTGTTTGTTGTTGAGCGGATGGGCGAGCACCGCCGTCTGTATGTAAATATGTACAAATATACGTACATTTAGTTTCTAATTGGCCTTGACTCAACACAGTTATGACGTAGTACCGTCCAAAGATGGCGCACGCTCGTTTTTGGCGCGCAAACTGGGTGTCCAATTTACTTCTTGTTTAAATTACCAAAATACATTTTTTTTTAAATAAAAAAAGTGCAGTGACTATTAAGACATACATAAGAATTAAAATAAAATATAAAATATGAAGTGGAATATTCCCTATTTATTTAGTATTCATTATGCATTATTATACGTTTTGAACTGTTTTTCACAAAAATTGTTATATTTGGATGGAAACATAGGCCTAATCCCTTTAAAAAGTGCAGACCAATGATCTTTACAGAGCTATTATTATTTTCTAGGCCCTCACTACAGCCAAACAATAACAGAGTGATTTTGAGAATGGCAACATCTGGTGAACCCCTCCCCCCCCCTTTTCCTCAACAAACAACCTCACTTGCATAATAGGTGTACAATTTGCACCTTTATCAAATATTAATTAATAATTAATTAATTTAATATTTTAAAATGTTACAAAATTCCATTCTATATAATACTATACTTATTCAGCCATTCCTCACTTAGCCCTATTTGCAAGGGGTTCCATGTCATCTTGGGTTTTGGATAGTTTTTTTTTTTTTTTTAATAGAGCATAATAGGCTACTAAACTAAAATGACAGTTTACAAATTATATATTTTACCTATGACAAAACACGATTTTTTAAAAAGCTTTTTATCCTGAAATTTGAGAAAATTTGCTTTTTGGTGAATTCCGCTTCAACCTGCTTTTTTTTCACATATACACTATACTATAGCATCATACCAATTTAAAATGGACATTTAGAAACTTGCACGAATAATATAGGTACACTCTTAGCACACAAAAATATGCGTTCCGAAATTACACCTCTTGGTGCATATTTTGACCAAACCACATGCCTAAATTACGTAGATGATTTACAGAAAACGTAGCCGAGTACCTACGTCAATGACGGCCAATTTTATACCAAAATCCTCTAAGGTCACGGGGCTCAAAGATCGTCCCCATGTTATTTCTTATGTGAGATTTACCGGACGTCTAGATCGAAAATTAACAAGTTTGGAAAATTTCTGGTAACGGTGGACCAACTACTAGTTAGTCAAAATGAAATAAATTTTTTGAGTTTGGTGGGTGAAGGGTAAATACCCCTTTAAGAAAAAACATTTCCTTCCCGTAAATAAAAATATATAGTAAAGATGATGATGAAGATGTTGAAATCTGGCATATTTCCGCCAAACACTTAGAAATAAATTTCTATCGGAATATGGTTAAAATAAATTAAAATTTTAAAAACTTTTTCGGTGTGTTGTCCCAAGGAATAAATATGCATAATACATTTTAAGAATCTATCACATTCTCGAAAGTAACAAGAGATTCACTACTTCGAGTACGCGAAATTACTGTACGTTTCAATGGCACTACGCGCTTCTTGCCACCACCGACTTCCGAGAATCGCTCCCTCTCTCTCACTCTCTTTGTTCCCAGCTCGGCTTCAACCGCTGCAACGGCAGGTATAGGCGCGCGCTCTGTCCACCCAATATATGGTCTAAGGTCCAAACCATCTCAACTGCTCTCTTCCAATATGCCACCTCAAACTTTCAACTCTCAGAACAGTATAGTCAATATCTTAAAGAGTTTTAATGAAGTTATATTTAGTATTTACTTGTTCTTGGATGTATGGTCATCATGGAACAGTGTACATACGATGTAATTATAAGTTATTGTTATAATTTAAGCTATTTAAAATAAGCTCCTTTACTGAAACTAAAAAGTACAACTAGCACAAGTCACAACTATAAATGTCTCCATCTTTTTAAATAATGGGCCTAGATTTTAGTACTGATTGACTTTGACCTTGGGGAACAACTCAAAAGTCTGCATGTTATTAAAATTAAGGGTAATTAATTATATACTATAACAGTTTTCCATGAAAAAGTGCCTAAAACTTTCTCAACTTTTAAATATAGGTGTACGTAATTAATGTTTCTTGATTGAGCGAGCGTAGCGAGCGTCTCCACTTGACTCTTATGGCTCGAATGTCTGTTTTTTTTTTTTCTTTTCTTTTTCTTTCTGTTACTGCTTCGGTACAGGTCGCACCGTTTCTCTGATCGACCTGAAATTTTGCACACATGTACATACCACCTAGGCGGGTTGCTGTACAGTTTTTGAACAAAATCCGATCGTTGGTTATAAAAAATATAAAATAAAATAAAAAAATAAAAATGTACCAATCGTTATGAAATTTTGCAGGGTTAATAAGTACAACATTCTCTCCTATTTTACAAATTTTCAGCTAAATCGGTCAAGACCTTAAGTAGTGTAGATAGAAATTACATTTTAACAAAAGTGACGTTACCTTGGCAACGAAAAGTCGCACGAGTAGTTTTCCCAAAGAAATGATGTCAAGGTCCTCTAGATGGCAGTGGATTTTATCCATTCTCTCCTATTTTACAAATTTTCAGCTAAATCGGTCAAGACCTTAAAGACTTATTGGTATGTAACATTATGGGAATGTCGTACTCGGGTCGTGTTGCAGGTACTGGTGCTCGCTCAACAACGCAACGGGACTTTAGCGTTTTCCTAGTTAATTTCTAGTTGGCACATTCTAAACTTTTAACTATTGATGTTATTGGCGTAATTACCAACGGAGGTAGTGTAGTCGCAATGTCAATGTTATCCACCATTGGCAATGATTGTAGTGATATAATATGCCAGCGTGACGTCTTATTAATAAAAAAAAATCATCTTTATTTTTGGCAAAACTCCTTTTCTTCTGAAAGTTCTTTATATTTACTACCCTTTTTTCATTATTTAAAGTCTCAAAGTCCCTTGCCAGCTAATATTTGCATTTGCTTTTTCATATTTTTTTTAATATTTCACCAAGAAAAGTTAGGGATCGGCCTATATTTGGCACAATACGGTATTTATTTTATAATAGAAATGTTAAAGGTTTTGTTGGTTATTTTTTGTTTTGTATTTTGGAGTATTTTTTTTTTAAGAAGTTCCAGCATTGATAGTAGTGCACCACCTAAAAATGAATTAAGAAACATTTATTACACATAATATACTATTTTTCACCTGCTGATGACAACTGCAGCTAATTTAAAGTTGTCATCGTGGATTAAGGTAACAAACAACTTGAAATTAGCTGCAGTTGTCATCAGCAGGTGAAAAGTTTTGTCCCAGGCCTTCAGGCTGGGCTTTATGTTCTCTATGCTTTCCCAACCTGTCACCCCTTCTCCAATCTATACTAAACTAGCCGGTTGGCCTTTTCCTAACTAATTGTAATAATAAACTATTTATAAGTTCAGAAAGCTTTAGGCCCTTTTTCACTGCAAACTGTAATCTATATAATTACCGGTATAAAAGTCACATTTTAAAATACTAGAATAATATGTACAGTTTAATAATCCTGAAGAAATTCAAGTCTAAACCATGTATTTTGTTAAATTTCTACTTTATGGCATTGGCATCCCATGGCTATGCTGTGAAAATCCCCACCCTCTTCTCCCCCTACCCTGGCTGGTTGAGACCAACATGGGTTTCTCCTCACATCGCTTAGGCTAGGGTGCATATTGACCCAACGGTTTATGCACCCTTCTTCCTCGACCATCTATAGTTTAAGACTGTATGTCAAGCTCGAGAAGCTCGAGCCAACTTTTTTTTTACAATGTTAAAGGGCCTTCAAAGTCCAACTCGCTACCTTCCCGTGGTTTGGCCTGTGAGTAGGGAAGTAGTGTATTCCCCAAAACTAAGGGCGAGCTCTGGCCGGTTGGGTTGCGTGTTGCAGAGAGAGCTCTCGCGCAACTTTTTATCACACCTTTCTTCATTCACACAGCCTTCCTCATATTTATTTTCTTGAATTTTTTTCTCCTCCATACCCTCTCTGCCCTCTCTGCAACGAGCACTCCTCCGTTCCCACCCAGTTTAACCCATCCTATCCAACATCCTCACTCCTTCCCATTAACCCCCCGCGTCTTCCCTTACGTTCCCCCCCTTTGGGGGGGAAAAACTGGGGGGAAATCCAAAATTAAAAAAAGGGAACTTTTGGGAAAATTTCCCAAATACACTTTTTTAGGGGGCATGATAATCACTGTTGAGTCCCTAAAAAACATTAACTAACTAAAAACTAACAAACACAATTTTAAAAGTCCTTTTTTAAACCGCTTGATCGTCAAATCCATTAATTTCACATACAGAACGTACCACTTTTTGACTCTTATTTTCTCCTAAAAATCTGCTTTTTTGGGGAGTCTGTTCAAAAAGGATGAGCCTGTCTATCAAAGCTGTTTTTTGAAATTTCAATAATTGTCTTTACAAAAAATTTGGGAAATTTACTAAAAATTTAAAATTTTGGTGTCATATTTACGGTCAGTTAACAAAAAAAGTGAGCGTATTCAAAAAATGTGCCTTGATACCAACTTTTTTTCCATTCTTTTTAAATATTTTGGTGCAAACCACAACCCGATGGAAAAATGATAGAGCTTCCAATGATCCTAAATTTTACTTCTTTTTCCCTGCGTCAAAGCCGGGTTTTTCTCGAGTTTACCCAAACGTCTTAAGAGGTACCTGAGTTTGGGGCCCAACTCAATGCGCGCAAAAAAAGGGTTTATGATTTTTGCTGAACGATCGGGCCATATCTTACAAAATTTTGAAAGGATGTTAAAAAGTCTTTTTATATTTATATCCGTAATTGGTTGCACAAATAAGCCTTAAAAATCCATTTCGAACATTCCAAACTAAAAAAAAGGGAAAACCAAAAAATGGATTCAATTCTGGAAATTCCCACCACACCGTTTTCTTCGATAAAACCAAATTAACCTGCGCGTTCACTTGATTTAAAAAAGTTGATATCCATTTTGCAAAATTTAGTTTAAAAAAAAACTGTACACTTGGGAAAAAATTCCCGAAGTTGACCATAAATTTATAAATTTTGTGATATCCTAATTTAATTCAAAATCAAAGAATTATTTAGGAATTCACATAATGGGTAACTAGATTTATTCTTTTTAAAAGTTAGTGTGAAATTTTATAATAGTGTAAAAACCCTTTCCCGAAAAAACCGAAAGCTGAGCGCTTAAACTCGCCTCCGTTCTAGCCTCCGCATACCCTCTTAATACGTCTGAGTTGGTGGATCGCAAGTCAGCAGGTGATTCATAGTTGGACCACTACATGGTCATATTGTCTTTTAATTACTTCCTCAAACTGAATCATCTTTGCAAAGACTTACTACCAATATTGACTTTTCGTAAAAATTTGCTGGCAAACCACTATTTTGAAAAATGGTAATGTTATGCAAATTGTTTCAAACGCAAAAAACCTTCCCAGACCATAGCGAGCCGGAATGCTATTTTTACCATCTATCGAAGTGAAAGTGTACCATGGACGCTTGTCCCCGGCCCATTCCCGAGCTCTGCATTAATGTGCTTGACATTTTGTGTGTCCATACAACAACATTTTATTAGCCCCCAGTTTTGACAATAGTAAGTATAATAATAATTTGATCCCTACTTAAGCAAGTGTGTAAATCACGATTGTGATTTTCTTGTAATTGATTTTTAAAATGGTATATAATTTCTTTAAATTACGTTTGGCTAGGTACAAAATTTTTTTCAAGTCCAATGTCGTAAAGTTGTATGAACATTGCACATAGAGTATTGTTTTTTTGTTGTAGATAAACATATACAAGTAGGCTTAGAGAAGTAGGGCATGTTACATGGGTCAATTTTTGGCACTGTTTCGGTTAAGAATGGCCAAATTTTAAACACTTGTAAACTGTGTTGTGTGTTTAAAGGTTTTGAAGTTTTTTTTGTTTAAAATAGCGACGTTAAAGGTTTTGAAGTTTTTTTTGTTTAAAATAGCGACGTTAAAGGTTTTGTAAGGTTACTTACAGTGAGTGTACGGCTCGGTGGAAGTGTTGGTGAAAAGTTGGCCATTCTTAACCGAAACGGTACCCAATTTTTTACAATTGCGGAGCGACTTCATATTGATCTCTCAATTGTACCTTACCCTAAACGATTACATATTATTAAGTTCAGTAATTTAGTACATTCCCACGAAGTTTCATCAAGATCAGAGTAGCCGTTTGCTGGGAAGCAAAAAATCACTGAAAAATTGTACTACGAAAAGTAAAAGATCGTAAAATTTGTTTTTCATTTTTATTTTTTATTTTTATTTATTTAACATCTATCCTATTCAGCTATTACAGTTTATACAGTATTTGAAAACATGGCAGGTCGAAGTACCTAATCAAATAAATAAATTTGTGTTTAGAGTCTACCCACTCAGTCATAACTGATTTTCAGTGGGGGATAGTAAACTAAAGCGACCAAGCCAACCCTGTAGGCCCTGACGAGTGAGCGATAAGAACCAACCAAAAGTCAATATCTTTATAATAGGAAATATATCACGGTGGTATCGTGGTATGGACAGTGCAAACACCCGCAAATCAAACATAAATTTGGAATGTACATTAAAAATTTCAGCTGGATTGGAGTAGCCGTTTGTGACGGTTTGTCCACTATGTCGCAAAGAAGCACACAAGAATAGCGCAAATTGAAGTCTTCGTTGTGTTATATATCCAATTAAAAAGCTAATACGGAAGTCCATAATGCGCCACTCTAGGCTAGGGAGGAAAGACACATGCTCCAGATACTCGAACCAGATGCCCCGATTCTCAAAACATGACTTGCTCACTCGTCTCGACTTGGCGTTTTGCTAGCACTCCCATGATGACAATTTTTTGCTAGAGTAGGATTCACACAACTTTGAAAGACTTTTTGACACTGTTCGGCGGCCATTTTTCATGTGAACCACTAGAACAAAATTAGAGGGCTAATTGAAATGTACTTTAAAAATAATGAATTATA